>BSBM01000613.1:20947500-22147500 GCA_027924585.1 Larix kaempferi | reverse complement strand
TACCTCTCTGCCCTGGAGGTGGTTCAGGGACAAGGAAATGAAGTTAATGATGTACATGGATCTCTCAATAGCCAGGCGAAGTTTGTTTTCCGGGGTAACTCCAAAAACGACGAGGCCAGCAGAGGTTGGTCTTCTAAGGACGTTGGTCAGGGACAGAGCTTCAGGAACCTTGGGAATAATGTCCACAGCAGTCCTGAGCATGACAGTGGTAGAAATTGGAGACCCCTCGACGTGGGTTCCTGCCATAACCAGGGTGGTTCTCTACACAACATCCATGTTAGCCCTTGGGAGCCGAGCAGTAGCAAAATTTGGTTGAATATGGTGGGGGACAATGGGGGAATTGTGAATCTGGATTCCCCTCAGGGGCCGCACCGTCCTTTTCCAGGGGTGCTCTTGGATCTTAGGTTCGTTGGCTACGTGGAGAGAACAGTGGCATGAAGAAGGCCATTTCCCATCTCACCACCTTTGTCGAGATTTCGAATTCATATGTTAGGAACAATAGCAGCAAAATGAAGGATTATTACGAAGGGATGGTGGGAAAAATTGAGTCTCTGCACAACTACCTAAGGATTGTTGAAGCCAAAGTGGATTGCATCAGAACCAGCAATCGCAATAGCCCTTCGGTGATCTTAGGCTTGGACAAAGAAAACGTGGGTCCAACAGCTGGTAGCAAGGAGAAGGTCTTCCACCTTAATGACAAATGAGTTCTAGTCTAGTCTCAGGTTCTCCATGATGAAGTTATGCAGTTTCTCCTAATATGTATTTCCTATGTATTCGGCTTATAGGACAAACTGTTAATGTTCTATGTTTTTGAAGATCGGTAGCTAAGTATGACATGCAAATACTGGTTGAGAGGTGCTTGTATGGACAACCCTCATTTTTTGGGTACAATCTCCCCACCATTTTTGTAAGATCGCCTTTTTCCAATATAAAGCCTGTCACCGGTTTCTGTAAAAAAAAAAAATTGTAAATTGCTAAAGATAAAGAATAAGAAAAAAATGATGAAGTAAAAAGCAAAAAACTTTCCTCCTTGCTCCATATATTAATGTTATAAAATTCTTTTTATTTTTATTTTTTCAATTTTAAAATTATTATAAAAATTAAAATAAATCAAAAATTAAAAATTTTAAACATGTTGAAATATTAAATATACTTTTATAAAATTAATTGAAAAAATATGGAAACAATATCTTCACTTCAAATTTCAACCAAAAAAATTGTATGCCCTACTAAAAAAAAATGAGGATGAAATGTAAATTACAAACAAAAAAAGAAATTTATTAATAATGTTGAAGGAGAAGGGGCAGGGTCAAGGTCAGGGTCTAGGGCACAGGGCACATCCGCATCAGCCTCAGAAGCGGAACCGGATGACCTCAGCTGCAGTCGAAGCGACAAGAATCAATGGCGATGCTCCAACAAGGCAATGTGGGGCGTATGCGGCGTGAGAAACCCTATTTGCAACATCAAGGACAGTCGAAGGCAGCTACAAGCAACGTGCGCCAAGGTGGGAACTCATGGCGGAGTCACGCGTAGGCCGTCGAAAAGAACATAAGAGAATTGAAACGCAAGGCTGAGAACGATGAGGTTTCGGACTCTAAAGCAGCTCAGATGAAGAAAAAACATATTAAGGCTGAATCTCACGATAACCCGGTGAAGGAGAAAGAAATGAAAGCATCGAATGAAGCTGATAGGATTCATTATCTCCGCTACTTAATTTGTCGTTCCCTTCCTGCGGTGCCTATGATTCAAGAAGAACAAATGCAGGAGCAACAGGAGGAGGCTATGATTTAGAGAAAATTAGCACAAAGCTTGGAGATTCCAAAGACTATTGTTGAACCAGATGAATGAGCTTACTGTAATAATTGCAATACATCCATCGTAGGTCTTCACAGAAGTTGTGCATTTTGTAAGTATGATCTTTGTGTTACTTGTTGTCAAGAGCTCCATGATGGTTTACAACCTATAGGTGCTTCAGCAAAGTCATCCAATGAGAAATTAATGAAGAGACAACAGGATGTGAAGACAGAGAATGAAAAGAATACAGATCAAGAAAAATGAGGGGTCGGTTAGGGTTTCCACCATTACCTGTCTAGAAAATTGATAATGATTGTTCGATCCCATGTCCACCCAGTCAACGCGGTGGTTGTGGAAATAGGTTGTTGGAATTAAAGTGCACGACGCTTGGTTCAAATTGGATAGCAAAGATTGAGGAAAAAGTGTTGGAAGTGGATTAATTACTCCACCGCTTAATACATGGCCGCCGAAATTTCTAAAAGGAAACACCACCTAGATTTGTAACCGAACAAGTTTTGAAAACCCTCCACCGCCACACTGCTTTACCCATTTAAATATTTGAAGAGGAATTCACCGTCTTGGCTCAGATTATTAAAATTGTGAAGATCCACTGTCATTAATATATTTTGACGCTGCAGAACATGAAGAACCATGCCAGCAATCACATCCCATTCGTTACATTTTTGAAGGGCCAACACAGTCTTCATTTTTCAGCTTGTAGAATTTCAATGAAACAGAGCACTCATTTCTACAGAGATAATTGTAGCGAAGGGTCAATTAGCATTTAATATCTGATCATCCTAAAGCACTATATATAGCCACTCTTGTAATCTTGATTAATAGAGAGAGTTGAATCGTAATCTTGATTAATAGAGAGAGTTGAATACGATTATCGGTTGAAGTTAAACTTGGAATTTTATTGTGTACTTTGTTATTTGAGTTTGAAAACTCATATTCATTTTGAAGTTATTTTTTTGCTGTAGCAAGTGAAGAGATTAGAGTTATTTTGTGAGTTAAATGTGTTTAATTGTTGAAGGAAAATAGAGTATTAGTCAAGTTTATGAACGCAGGGATCATCAAAACATAGCAACAGTCAGCTGCAACTGTCCTGTAGATTACTATTAGCTAAATAGTTAGCTGCAAATCAGTTGCAACTGTCCTGTAGATTATTGTTAACTAAAAAGTCAGCTGCAACACAGTTGCAACACTCCTGTAGGTGAAAATTTATGAGCTTAGTGATCTATGTGTGTTGTTGTGAGTAAGAGCAACACTCTTCTTCCTTCCCACAGTGGTATTAGAGCATGGTTAAGTTTTCTTTCTCATTTTTTTATGTTTAGACTAATTTGGAATTTAATAAGTGATGGCTACTAATAGCAGTGTAGTGCAGCCGCAAATTCTTGTGTTGATTGAGAGAAATTATTATACATGGTTTATTAAGATGAGAACTATCCCGTGTGCTCAGGATCTTTGGGAGTTTGTTATGATTGGCTATCCAAATCCAACTGATCAAGATGCTAAATTGGCTATGTCAAATGTTGAGCGTGTTTTGTTGAAGGAAAATATGAAGAAGGACAACAAAGCTCTTGGCCTTATTCAACAAGGCCTAAGTGAATCTATATTTCCGAAGATATCAAGTGCCGAGTCTTCAAAGAAAGCTTGGGACACTCTTGAAACTTGCTATCAAATTGTGACCAAGGTGAAGAATGTTAAGTTGCAAAACTTGAGAAGGGACTTTGAGAATTTGAATATGAAGGACAGTGAGATTGTTGATAATTTTATGACTCAAGTTATAAACATTGTAAACCAACTAAGACAGTATGGTGAAGACCTCTCAGATCAGGGTGTGATTGAGAAATTGCTGAGATGTTTTCCAAAGAAGTTTGAAGCAGTGGTTGTTCCAATTGAAGAGTTTAAATATCTCAGTCAAATGCACATTGATGAGCTGATTGGTTCTTTGATTGCTCATGAATCAAGAATGAACAGGTATGATGATACTCCATTATAAAATGATTTTAAATATTAGTTACATGTTACTAGAGGCAGAGGCAGAGGCAAAGGAGGGTCTAGTAGCAGAGGAAGAAGAGGTTGAATTATTGATCATAGTGATAGTAGAAATTATTCAAAATCTGAAGAGAAGTTACAACAGAATACTCCTAGTGTAAGGGGGAGTTGCAGTAGAACGTGACAGCCAAGAAATCAAGGGCATGATAGATCTAAAGTTCAATGTTTCTATTGCAAGAAATTTGGGCATTTTTCTAACAAGTGTTGGAAGAAGCAAGCACATACTAGTAAGTTGTCTACACACATTACATAGGAGACTGAACATGAGGATAATCCTATGTTTTTAACTTGTAATGTCACCCAGGAAAGCACAAATGATATATGGTTCTTGGATAGCGCTTGCAGTAATCACATGACTTGAAATAAGGAGTTATTTTTAAGTATAGATCCAAGCATTCAGTCTGAAGTGAAGTTAGGTAATGACAATAAGGTAAAAGTTAATGGTAAAGGTGTGATTGTTGTATATGCCAAGAATGTGTTGTTGCAGCAACACCCCCCCCCAAATTTTTTGTGCGTATTGGGGCCCCTCCTTTCATTTTGTAAAAAGGCTACCTTAATGAGTCATTCTCAGCTTTTGCCTTTGTTTTTAACAGAAAATTCTGGTCAGGAGAAACTCCAAGTCTGCCAGAAGATTTTGTTTCTCAAACAGAAAATCTTTCATGAAGTCTTCTTTGAAATCGCGGAACGATTTTCTAAAACCCCGCAATGGCGGAAGCCTTCCGCTTAAGCTTGCTGAAAAGGACTTAGATTATTTTTCAAAAAGTTGCGGAACACACCAAGGAAACTTTGCGAGAGCCATTCGTCATTAACCCCCGAAGCCGCGGAAGCTCCTCGTCTAAGCTTTCCGAAATGAGACTTAGGAAACTTTTCAATTTTTTGTTTTGCGGAACAACTCAAGTTTTCCTCCCGAAACGATTGTTAAAAGATTGCGGAAGCTACTGAAGAATTGCTTCCGAAACAATGGAGCCATTCAAGCTTTCTCCCCGAAACAGCGGAGGTGTTCATTATAAGTTTTCCGAAAAGGGAGTTAGGTTTCGTTGAAACTTTGCGGAACGCGCCAGGAGAACTCTGCGGAACCTTTCATCATTGTCTCCCGAAATGGCGGAAGCTTTCGCCGTGTCGTCCCGCAGTGGCGGAAGCCGCTTGTTTAAAACTCGTGAAAAGAACTCGGAAACTTTTCCAAAAGATCGTGGAAGAACTAGAAGAAGCCACCCGAAACGGGCGGGAACCATCCGTTTACCTTCCCCGGGGCCGCTGAGCGTCTAATTTTTGAAAATTCGTGAAGTCTCGAAAGTCGCGGAAGGCATTCACCAAATCCTTCCGCAACCGCGGAACCATCCCCAAAGATCACCGAAACAAACTTTGTGGAACCTTTGATTTTCTCTTCCCGAAACAGCGGAGGCTGAGGGCATAAGCTTTCCGAAATTCTCTCGAGGCCCAGCCGATACTTAGAAACTTTTGAAGTCTCCGGAAGCCTTGTGCGGAAACATTTCCCGAAACCTTCTGAAACGCCGGAGCCTTTTTCTCTCCGCTACCGCGGGAGCCCGTTTTCAAAGTTTTACGCGCACGATCATTTGTTGCGGAAGAGGTTCACCTTTCCCTCCCGGCATAGCGGAAGCTTCCGTGCTATCTTCCCGCAAGACTTGAGCTTTGCGGAACGATTGGTCTTCCCTTTCGCGTCACGGAAGCCTTTTGGCGGGAGACATTCGTCATTGTCTCCCGAAACGGCGGAAGCTTCCGCCATGTCTTCCCGCAAAACGGAAGGAATTCGCAAGTCGGTCCCGCGAACTGGCGGTCGCACGTAGATTGGAATTCCTTGACATGACATCGGCGTACGACGTATTTAAGCCGCATTTTAAATGTGCCAACAACCAATTTGAATGTCGCACGTGCCTGACCCATTTAAATAATCGACGGGGGTACGAGCCAACCCATTTTCATTTTGTTTATTGGCAAAACCATTGGACGCCGCGCGACCGTTCCAGCTCATCTTGCGCAACCACGTTCGCGGCCACCTCAGTTAGCGTTTCTCGTCGGTGCCAGGTAGGATCTTAACCTTACATTTGTCCCTTCTACACGTCATATTGCTATTGGGTTATCTTTCTTTTGGAAACGATAGGCATGGGTTGAATGTCGACGAGCGAAATGCCCGTCATGGGCTGTTTTTGCCCGTCGAATGCGGTCTAAATTCGTATTTCCTGTCGTTGATATATTGATTAAGAAAAAATGATAATTGTTTTCCCAAGTTCCTGCCGAAGCCCCATAGACTTTTATGTCCCCATCCATAAGCTAAAAACGTAGCCTCGGGTTTTTATAAACCTCGGTCCCGGCTTAGCCACTACCCAGTTTAAACTTGGGACAGGCGCCATCGCCCCTGTTCGAACCTCCCGCGAAACACCTCGGCAAGTACCATAAATGATAAGGGCATTCGAAACCCTCGCCGGGTCGTAAATATCAAAGTGGCTCCCCATTTCGTCGCAGGATTATTTCGCCCCAGAATTCCCCGCCACTAGCCTTTTAAAAGCACAATGACGAAAGTCATCCTCTTCCCCGGAGCTAAACCAAAAGCAGGTTGCTTCCGCAACACGCCTATCCTCTCAGGAGTACCCCAAACTCATCCCTTTAAAAGATTCAAGTGTTTCAATTTATGTTTCATGTTGAAATAGTGTTTTTTGCTTCCTAAATATACAGCTTCATTGTACTTATCTCATTGACATATTAAAACAATGATGCTCTCTGTTAAATTCTCACAGTATTTTGCTCAATATCATGATGACTTGCATATGGGTGCTATTAGGGATAAATCAAAATGCCAAAAGCTGGTAAGAAGAAGGCTAAAATGACAGAAAAGAAGCCTGTGCCACTTAAAACTGAGACCTCACTCCAAGATACTAGATGCACCACTGGTGTTCCTCCTGAAATCAGATGGGGTGACATCTACAGAATGATCCGGGATCAAGAGATCCTGGATATGTTGCTAGAAGAAGGGCCAATTTATCTCAATATCAGAGCCTCAGGCATAACTAGAGCCGCTACCCGCCCTGAGCTCTTCCCCTGTGCCGAAGTGATCGGATGGATACTCCAGCATGCCGATGCTGAAGGGAGAGTGATAAATGACAGCGGGAGAGTGGCCATTGCCTCATTTCAACCCGCATATCTTGCGGCAGCCTACAAATTTCCCTGGGTCCAACAATCTCTGACTGATGAATGGCTGAGCCAGATGAATAACATCGAGATGGCCAAGAAGCTACTAATGGAAGGCAAACATTTGAGAAAGAAAGGAAATGATGAATATGACGTACAGAATCTGAGACCTCCTTTCAGATTGATCGCTTTGATGCTGTGCAGAATCTTCGGCATGCCCGATGGCACAGTGTATAAGATTCAGTGGGTCCCTATTATCCACTTCGTGGCATTTCAGGGAACTGTGTTTGACTGGGCCACTCTCCTGTCAGATAGTTTGGCCTCGATGATAGTTGCTGCTAAAGAAGGACTAGCCTTGAAGAAGGCTGAATTTTTCATGTCCTCATATCTGATTGATTGTATTTTGGCCAAGATAGACTTCCCCAAATTGGGCTGCACATGGGACAAGGCCACTACCCCGGTCTATATCGCTTTCAAGATGTTGTGGGCTCAGAATTACAAGCCTAGTTACAAGCTCATCTGTGAGGGGTTCATCATGCCCCTATATGAGAAGTTGTTCAAGGAGGAGCCCAACTGCCTGTCAGAGAACGCTGTGGAAGTCCTTGAGGATTACGGGGATTTTTACTTTTCAGAGCAAGGCACCTACCTCAGAATGTTTGGAGGGACTAAGCCCCCATACATTTTGCCGCAGTATGCCACAGATTATGTGGTCCTCAAGGAAGCAGTAAGGAAAATCTTCCTGGATGGAATTGGAGCAATGCTCCACAAACAGCATAAGGCTTCCTTTCCCCCTCTTCCTTTCTGCATAGGTGCTTACAAGTTCTCGGGGGTTGCCTCGGCCGATGAATTTGTTCAAGAGCTGAAAGCCTTCCACTTCGGTGAGGTAATCTTCCACAGGAATGACAGAAAGGGAAGAGTTGCTGAGCACTGTAAGGATATTTATGCTCACTTCGAGTATTCTCACTATCCTGATGCCGAGGAAGAGGCATTCAGAGGCATAAGAAACATGGCTGAGCTACGGGTCTGTCGCCAAGGCTTTGGAGTGAGCTCTAGCTCAACCAAGGCCCAGAAGACAATCCAGCAGAAGGAGAAAGAAGCTGAGGATGCCCGAGCTCAAGAAGAGCTCAGATTAAGAGAAGAATCAAGGTTACTCCAGGAAGTTGAGGAAGCCAGACCGCAGCGGGAAGCTGAGGAAGCCAGGTGGCAGCAGGAAGCTGAAATGGCAAGAAAGCAGCAGGAAGCTGAAGTGGCAAGAATGCAACAAGAAGCTGAAAATGAAAGCCTGCGGAAAGAGGCTGAGGAAGCCCAAAAGCAGAAAGAGGCTAAAGCTGAGCAAGCTGAGGCAGAAAGGAAGGCGGAAGAAGAGTTGAAAGCAAGGGAAGATGCTCAAGCAAGTGGGTCTGGTGTCCAAGACATGGATATAGAAACATCTCAAGCAGGTGGCTCTGGTACCCAAAATTTGGGAGCAGATCCAGCTCAGGAAGTCCGGACCCCACCTGCTGAAGAAGACATAGACATCATAAACCGACCAATTGTCCCGTACACGCCATCGGGAAAACATACGGTGTCCAGGTGGAATGAGTTTGTCTATGACAAGAAAAGGAAAGCAATGGTCCTCAAATCAGAATAGAGGATCAAAAGTCCCTTCCATGAAGACATCGTTACCCACCGAGAGGTCACTGTGATGAAGAATACATATCAGGATCCCTTTGCTATGGCATCCGCAGTTGTAGAAACAGCAAGAGCATCGTTGGACAATGTGGGTGTGATAGTTAGAGAAAATGTTTTGACAGAGAAGAGAGCTCGTTCGCTACAACAAACTGTGGCTAATGAGAAATCCCAAAGGGATCTGGTAGTAAACAAGTATAATTGCCTGTATGCCGAGCATAAAGAGCTAACAGGTAAGTATAACCAGCTGGAAGAGGAAAAGGACCATCTAACACTCCAAATGATGATTGTGGAAGTAGAGAAGAATGGAGTGGAAGATAAAGCATCCCATCTAGAAGCGGACAAGCAGGAATTAGCTGAGCAGTTAAAGCAAGCTGAGGGTAGAACAATGGACATGTCTCCCTTCCATCAGCTGTCATGCAACATCCTGAAGCAAATGTATGACACTCAGGAGCTAATCACTTGTGAGGTTTGCAAGCTCAAGGCCATGTTAGTCAGGTTAAAAGAAATTAATGTGGAGGCCCATAGGCTCAAAGCTAAGAATACCCGTGTCAAGGCAAATATCATAAGTCAGATAGCATGGAGAGAAGGAAAAGGGGGTTTCCCCACGCATCTCCCATTTAAATCTGTGGACGATTTTAATGAAGACATAGCCTTGTTGGAGTTTGGCAGGAACTGTGCCAGTAAGCTGATAACCAGTGTGCAAAGAACAACAGATAAAATTAGCAATCTGTACCAAAGGATCCAAGGGGTACATGAAAAATGCACATTGAGTTTCCCTCAGACCCTAGAGGACTTTCCGGAAAAGGAGCAGCGTTTGTCCCAGCTAAAGGAAGAGCTAGGCGTTCAAACGGAGTATGTGAAAAGGATTGATGTTCTGGCTATTGATGACCTCCAACATTATGTTGGATTGTCATCTCTCCACAACCATCTGCTGAAGGAAGTGCATCAAGCTGCAGTAGTAGAAGTTCAAAGCATTGGAGCAGAGCTCAGGAAGAATGTAACTTCTCAGAAAATCTTGTTTCCTGCTGCAGCAAACATAGTCATAAGGGACACAGGTGTGTGGTATAGCTACATAGCGGAAGAGGAAAAGAAGGCTGCAGCAGTAGCAGGAGCATCAGCAGATCCAGAATCTTCTCTCCCAACGGCCACTCCAGCAACCACAGTGGGCTCGATTCCCTCTTCCCCAGCAGTGGCAGAAGTTCCAGTAAGCTCAATCCCTTCTTCCCAAGTAGAAGCAACAGCAGCAATAGGTTCGAGTGTCTCTTCCCAGGCAGCATCAGCAGCAATTAACTTGGGCGATCCTCTGCCAGCAGAAGCTCCTGCACAGGAGTGAACTCGCTGATTTCAAAGCGCTATTTCTGTTAATTTTGTTTTTGACTCTCAAATGTGTAAAACGTAGAAACTATGGGACAGCTGTCCCTATTTTCTTTTAAATAATTTCTGTAAAAGAAAGGGAATCGCATTTTTGTCTATTATAGGAGAGAATTTTCTGTAAATGACAAGTGGAAGGTGCTAGGTGGCGGCCGAAAGGGCAGATTTGTAACTATAAATAGAAGTTAGGAAAGATTAGGAAAGACTTTTGGCAGGGAAGGAAATTTTGAAACCTTTACGAGCTATCTTGTATCGTTTCTGTAAAATTGAATTTTCTAATAAAAGCCACGGGAGATGGACGTTTTGCATGGGAATGTTGGACGGATGTATGTTGGACTATTCTAATGACTGCTGTACTGTAATGTGAGATCATTCTTACTATCGGAACTATTTCTTTGTATCAATGATTTTTGCTCCTTCCTGTGCATACGATTTTCTCTATTTTGTGAACAATGAATGCGTTTCATGTTAAATCAGGAGCTACCTGTTGATATCTTTACCATTGCTGTAGAGTTCTCTTGTAGATTAAATGGCTAACTGTTCTTTCTTCAAGGTAATTCATATAGCTCATTGTTCATGCCTTTAATTTGCTCCTTGCAGGGATCTTTAAATTTAATTTCAGTTTGTTTACATTTAGATCTATTTCTTCGTTCCTTCCATTTAGATTAGATAATTTCTGCTTCTTTCTCTGTTTCATGAGCAATAGATACGTGTTACATTAAACTAGAAGCTATCTTATAAGATTTTTATCTAGCTGTGGCTTTACCTGTAAGAATTGACAGCTATCTGTTCTTTCTTTATCTTATCTGTTATAGCTTATTGCTCATTCTTTAAGCGTGCTCCCCGCAAGGATAGGTAGATTTACTTCACTTTCTAGACTTAGATCTGTTTTAGTTGCATCTAGATCAAATATTAACTAGGCACTTGCATCTCATTTAAAAAAAAACATAAAATCCAAAAGAAAGGTGGATCGGGCCATAACCGGTAGAATTGGATTTAAACTCCAAACCCACGGTTGCCGGAACCGCTAACCGGACGGATTCCCTACACCAAACGGGAGATAGTCTAATTGGGATCATCTCTCGGGGAGAATCCCTTTCTGATTGATGCTATGATATCCGAGGCATCAACAGAATGGTAAAAGAAGAACAATTCATGATGTTTATTATGGTCCTGGTTTAATGTGTAATTTATTAAATGTTGGACAGTTTTTAGAGAATAAGTACAGAGTGTTCTTCAAGAACAAGGTATGTACTATTTATGACAAATATCCAAGTAAGCAGTTGATAGCCAAAGTAGAGATGACAAAGAATAGAATGTTTTCGTTGATTATGAGGAATGATTTGACTAACTCTTTGAATGCTTCTAAAACTAAGAGTTTAGATCAATCATGGTTATGGCATTTGAGGTATGGCCATTTACATTTTGGTGGATTAGATTTGCTATAGAAGAAATAGATGATAAAAGGGTTGCCCAGTATTCAGCAGCCAGCAAGCTCATGTGAGAGCTGCATATTGGGAAAACATCACAGAGAGAAATTTATCTCTGGAGTCTCATATAGAGGAAAAGCACCATTAGAGCTAGTACACACAGACTTGTGTGGACCGATTCAAACACCGTCTTTGACTGGTAATGTTTATTTTATGACTTTCGTTAATGATTTCAGTCGAAAAACTTGGGTGTATTTGCTGAAACAGAAATCTCAAGCTTTTGATGTGTTTAAAAGCTTTAAAGCTATGGTTGAAAAAGAGAGTGACATGTTTATTAAAGTGTTGAGATGAGATAGAGGAGGTGATTATATGTAAAATGATTTTGTGGAATTTTGTCAATATTATGGAATTAAAAGACAGTTTACTGCTTGCTACGCTCCACAGCAAAATGGAGTGGCAGAAAGAAAGAATCGAACCGTTATGAACATGGCTCGAAGTATGTTGAAGGAGAAGCATATTTCAGATGAATATTGGGGAGACATTGTTACTTGTTCAGTGTACATTCTGAACAGAAGCTCAACTAAGAGCGTGAAGGATCGAGTTCCTCAGCAAGCATGGTGTGGTAAGAGTAACATCATATCTCATTTAAGAATTTTTGGGTGTGTAGCTTATGCACATGTACCTGAAGAGATGAGGTGAAAGTTAGATGACAAAAGTTAGAAGTGTATTTTTGTTGGATATAGTGAAGAATCTAAAGCATATAGACTCTATAATCTCAACACCAAGAAGTATGTCAGCAGCAGAGATGTGGTGGTTAAGGAAGAAGAAGCATGGGATGGCAGCATAGATAAGTTGGTTGTAGAGGATGTTGTTACATATCACGCAGAAGATGAAGAATATGAGCAAGGAATAGATGGAGGACAGTTAACTCCACAAATGTCTACACTGGAAGTAAGAACACCTGTCAGAATTCTCAGAACTCAAGAACATGGTGAACCATCAAGTGTTGGTGGACAACAAGGAATAGGATCAAAGGCAAGTAATGAATCAAATCCTACATTAGCTTCATTGAGAAACAGAGTTAGAGGTCAGAAGACTAGAATTTTAAGAGAACTGTATGAACAAAAGGAAGAAGTAGATCAAGTTTCAAATTTTGCATTGATAGCATGTGATACAGTAAATTTTGATGAAGCCGTTAAAAAGGATGTTTGGATAAAATCAATGGATGAAGAAATTGATGACATAGAAAGAAATAATACTTGGGATCTTGTAGATTTGTCGGATAATAAAAATTGTATTGGTGTCAAATGGATTTATAAGACTAAGTTAAATGCTGATGGTGAAATTGAAAAATACAAAGCAATACTTGTAGCTCAGGGGTTTAGTCAACAACCCGGTATCGATTATAATGAGACTTTTGCACCTGTAGCCAAACTTGATATGGTAAGAATGGTATTATCTATTGCTTCTCATAATAAATGGTATGTACATCAAATGGATGTAATGTCTACGTTTCTGAATGGATCTTTAGAAGAAGAGGTTTATGTGAGACAACTTCCTGGATATGAAATTGATGGACAGGATGACAAAGTCTACAGATTAAAGAAAGCATTGTATGGATTGAAGCAGGCACCCAGAGTATGATACAACATGATTGATGAATATTGGAATAGTGAAGGATTCAGCAGAAGTCCAAGTGAGCCAACCTTGTATACAAAGGTAAACCAAGAAGGTAAAATACTAATTGTTTGCTTATATGTTGATGATTTGATCTTCACTGGAGACCTTTCAGTAGATGAGTTTAAGAAAGCCATGAAAACATAATTTGAGATGGTTGATTTAGGAATTATGAAATATTTTATTGGTATTGAAGTAACTCAATCTAAGGATGGTATTTTTATTGATCAAACTAAGTATGAAAATGATGTATATGCCAAGAATGTGTTGTTTCAGCAACACCCCCCCCCAAAGTTTTTGTGCATATTGGGGCCCCTCCTTTCATTTTGTAGAAAGGCTACCTTAATGAGTCATTCTAAGCTTTTGCCTTTGTTTTTAACAGAAAATTCTGGTCAGGAGAAACTCCAAGTCTGCCAGAAGATTTTGTTTCTCAAACAGAAAATCTTTCATGAAGTTTTCTTGAAATCGCGGAACGATTTGCTAAAACCCCGCAGTGGAGGAAGCCTTCCGCTTAAGCTTGCCGAAAAGGACTTAGATTATTTTTCGAAAAGTTGTGGAACACCCCAAGGAAACTTTGCGGGAGCCATTCTGCATTAACCCCCGAAGCCGCAGAAGCTCCCCGTCTAAGCTTTCCGAAATGAGACTTAGGAAACTTTTCAATTTTTTGTTTTGCGGAACAACTCAAGTTCTCCTCCCGAAACGATTGTTAAAAGATTGCGGAAGCTACTAAAGAATTGCTTCCGAAACGGCGGAGCCGTTCAAGCTTTCTCCCCGAAACAACGGAGGCGTTCGTCATAAGTTTTCCGAAAAGGGAGTTAGGTTTCGTTGAAACTTTGCAGAACGCGCTAGGAGAACTCTGCGGAACCTTTCATCATTGTCTCCCGAAATGGCGGAAGCTTTCGCCGTGTCGTCCAGCAGTGGCGGAAGCCGCTTGTTTAAAACTCATGAAAATAACTCGGAAACTTTTCCAAAAGATCGCGGAAGAACTCAAAGAAGCTGCCCGAAACGTGCGGGAACCATCCGTTTACCTTCCCCGGGGCCGCTGAGCGTCCAAGTTTTGAAAATTTGTGAAGTCTCGAAAGTCGCGGAAGGCATTCACCAAAGCCTTTCGCAACCGCGGAACCATCCCGAAACATCACCGAAACAAACTTTGCGGAACCTTTGATTTTCTCTTCCCGAAACAGCGGAGGCTGAGGGCATAAGCTTTCCGAAATTCTCTCGAGGCCCAGCCGATACTTAGACACTTTTGAAGTCTCCGGAAGCCTTGTGCGGAAACATTTCCCGAAACCTTCCGAAACGCCGGAGCCTTTTTCTCTCCGCTACCACGGGAGCCCGTTTTCAAAGTTTTACGCGCACGATCATTTGTTGCGGAAGAGGTTCACCTTTCCCTCCCGGCACAGCGGAAGCTTCCGCGCTATCTTCCCGCAAGACTTGAGCTTTGCAGAATGATTGGTCTTCCCTTTCGCGTCGTGGAAGCCTTTTGCGGGAGACATTCGTCATTTTCTCCCGAAACGGCGGAAGCTTCCACCATGTCTTCCCGCAAAATGGAAGGAATTCGGAAGTCGGTCCCGCGAACTGGCGGTTGCGCGCAGATCGGAATTCCTTGACATGACCTCGGTGTACGACGTATTTAAGACGCATTTTAAATGTGCCAACAACCAATTTGAATGCCGCACGTGCCTGGCCCATTTAAATAATCGACGGGGGTACGAGCCAACCCATTGTCATTTTGTTTATTGGCAAAACCATTGGACGCCACGCGACCGTTCCAGCTCATCTTGCGCAACCACGTTCGCGGCCACCTCAGTTAGCGTTTCTCGTCGGTGCCAGGTAGGATCTTAACCTTACATTTGTCCCTTCTACACGTCATATTGCTATTGGGTTATCTTTCTTTTGGAAACGATAGGCATGGGTTGAATGTCGACGGGCAAAATGCCCGTCATGGGCTGCTTTTGCCCATCGAATGCGGTCTAAATTCGTATTTCCTGTCGTTGGTATATTGATTAAGAAAAAATGATAATTGTTTTCCCAAGTTCCTGCCGAAGCCCCATTGACTTTTATGCCCCCAGCCGTAAGCTAAAAACGTAGCCCCGGGTTTTTATAAACCTCCGTCCCGACGTAGCCACTACCCAGTTTAAACTTGGGACAGGCGCCATCGCCCCTGTTCGAACCTCCCGCGAAACACCTCGGCAAGTACCATAAATTATAAGGGCATTCGAAACCCTCGTCGGGTCGTAAATATCAAAGTGGATCCCCATTTCGTCGCAGGGTTATTTCGCCCCAGAATTCCCCGCCACTAGCCTTTTAAAAGCACAATGACGAAAGTCACCCTCTTCCCCAGAGCTAAACCAAAAGAAGGTTACTTCCGCAACACGCCTATCCTCTCAGGAGCACCCCAAACTCATCCCTTTAAAAGATTCAAGTGTTTCAATTTATGTTTCATGTTGAAATAGTGTTTTTTGCTTCCTAAATATACAGCTTCATTGTACTTATCTCATTGACATATTAAAACAATGATGCTCTCTGTTAAATTCTCACAGTATTTTGCTCAATATCATGATGACTTGTATATGGGTGCTATTAGGGATAAATCAAAATGCCGAAATTTGGTAAGAAGAAGGCTAAAATGACAGAAAAGAAGCCTGCGCCACTTAAAACTGAGACCTCACTCCAAGATACTAGATGCACCACTGGTGTTCCTCCTAAAATCAGATGGGGTGACATCTACAGAATGATCCGGGATCAAGAGATACCGGATATGTTGCTAGAAGAAGGGCCAATTTATCTCAATATCAGAGCCTCAGGCATAACTAGAGCCTTTACCCACCCTGAGCTCTTCCCCTGTGCCGAAGTGATCGGATGGATACTCCAGCATGCCGATGCTGAAGGGAGAGTGATAAATGACAGTGGGAGAGTGGCCATTGCCTCATTTCAACCCGCATATCTTGCGACAGCCTACAAATTTCCCCGGGTCCAACAATCTCTGACTGATGAATGGCTGAGCCAGATGAATAACGTCGAAATGGCCAAGAAGCTACTAATGGCAGGCAAACATTTGAGAAAGAAAGGAAATGATGAATATGACGTACAGAATCTGAGACCTCCTTTCAGATTGATTGCTTTGATGCTGTGCAGAATCTTCGGCATGCCCGATGGCACAGTGTATAAGATTCAGTGGGTCCCTATTATCCACTTCGTGGCATTTCAGGGAACTGTGTTTGACTGGGCCACTCTCCTGTCAGATAGTTTGGCCTCGATGATAGTTGCTGCTAAAGAAGGACTAGCCTTAAAGAAGGCTGAATTTTTCATGTCCTCATATCTGATTGATTGTATTTTGGCCAAGATGGACTTCCCCAAATTGGGCTGCACATGGGACAAGGCCACTACCCCGGTCTATATCGCTTTCAAGATGTTGTGGGCTCAGAATTACAAGCCTAGTTAGAAGCTCATCTGTGAGGGGTTCATCATGCCCCTATATGAGAAGTTGTTCAAGGAGGAGCCCAACTTCCTGTCAGAGAACGCTGTGGAAGTCCTTGAGGATTACGGGGATTTTTACTTTTCAGGGCAAGGCACCTACCTCTGAATTTTTGGAGGGACTAAGCCCCCATACATTTTGCCGCAGTATGCCACAGATTATGTGGTCCTCAAGGAAGCAGTAAGGCAAATCTTCCTGGATGGAATTGGAGCAATGCTCCACAAACAGCATAAGACTTCCTTTCCCCCTCTTCCTTTCTGCATAGGTGCTTACAAGTTCTCGGGGGTTGCCTCGACCGATGAATTTGTTCAAGAGCTGAAAGCCTTCCACTTCGGTGAGGTAATCTTCCACAGGAATGACAGAAAGGGAAGAGTTGCTGAGCACTGTAAGGAGATTTATGCTCACTTCGAGTATTCTCACTATCCTGATGCCGAGGAAGAGGCATTCAGAGGCATCAGCAACATGGCTGAGCTACGGGTCTGTCGCCAAGGCACTCGAGCGAGCTCTATCTCAACCAAGGCCCAGAAGACAAGCCAGAAGAAGGAGAAAGAAGCTAAGGATGCCCGAGCTCAGGAAGAGCTCAGATTAAGAGAAGAAGCAAGGTTACTCCAGGAAGTTGAGGAATCCAGACTACAGCGGGAAGCTGAGGAAGCCAGGTGGCAGCAGGAAGCTGAAATGGCAAGAAAGCAGCAGGAAGCTGAAGTGGCAAGAATGCAACAAGAAGCTGAAAATGAAAGCCCGCGGAAAGAGGCTGAGGAAGCCCAAAAGCAGAAAGAGGCTGAAGCTGAGCAAGCTGAGGCAGAAAGGAAGGCGGAAGAAGAGTTGAAAGCAAGGGAAGATGCTCAAGCAAGTGGGTCCGGTGTCCAAGACATGGATATAGACACATCTCAAGCAGGTGGCTCTGGTACCCAAAATTTGGGAGCAGATCCAGCTCAGGAAGTCCGGACCCCACCTGCTGAAGAAGACATAGACATCATAAATCGACCAATTGTCCCATACAAGCCATCGGGAAAACATACGGTGTCCAGGTGGAATGAGTTTGTCTATGACAAGAAAAGGAAAGCAATGGTCCTCAAATCAGAAGAGAGGATCAAAAGACCCTTCCATGAAGACATCGTTACCCACCGAGAGGTCACTGTGATGAAGAATACAGATCAGGATCCCTTTTCTATGGCATCCGCAGTTGTAGAAACAGCAAGAGCATCGCTGGACAATGTGGGTGTGATAGTTAGAGAAAATGTTTTGACAAAGAAGAGAGCTCGTTCGCTACAACAGACTGTGGCTAATGAGCAAGCCCAAAGGGATCTGGTAGTAAACAAGTATAATTGCCTGTATGCCGAGCATAAAGAGCTAACAGGTAAGTATAACCAGCTGGAAGAGGAAAAGGACCAGCTAACACTCCAAATGATGATTGTGGAAGCAGAGAAGAATGGAGCGGAAGATAAAGCATCCCATCTAGAAGCGGACAAGCAGGCATTAGTTGAGCAGTTAAAGCAAGATGAGGGTAGAACAATGGACATGTCTCCCTTCCATGAGCTGTCATGCAACATCCTGAAGCAAATGTATGACACTCAGGAGCTAATCACTTGTGACGTTTGCAAGCTCAAGGCCATGGTAGTCAGGTTAAAAGAAATTAATGTGGAGGCCCATAGGCTCAAAGCTAAGAATGCCCGTGTCAAGGAAAATATCATAAGTCAGATAGCATGGAGAGAAGGAAAAGGGGGTTTCCCCATGCATCTCCCATTTAAATCTGTGGACGATTTTAATGAAGACATAGCCTTGTTGGAGTTTGGCAGGAACTGTGCCAGTAAGCTGATGACCAGTGTGCAAAGAACAATAGATAAAATTAGCAATCTGTACCAAAGGCTCCAAGGGGTACATGACAAATGCACATTGAGTTTCCCTCAGAACCTAGAGGACTTTCCGGAAAAGGAGCAGCGTTTGTCCCAGCTAAAGGAAGAGCTAGGCGTTCAAACGGAGTATGTGAAAAGGATTGATGTTCTGTCTATTGATGACCTCCAACATTATGTTGGATTGTCATCCCTCCACAACCATCTGCTGAAGGAAGTGCATCAAGCTGCAGTAGTAGAAGTTCAAAGCATTGGAGCAGAGCTCAGGAAGAATGTAACTTCTCAGAAAATATTGTTTCCTGCTGCAGCAAACATAGTCATAAGGGACACAGGTGTGTGGTATAGCTACATAGCGGAAGAGGAAAAGAAAGCTGCAGCAGTAGCAGGAGGATCAGCAGATCCAGAATCTTCTCTCCCAACGGCCACTCCAGCAACCACAGTGGGCTCGATTCCCTCTTCCCTAGCAGTGGCAGAAGTTCCAGTAAGCTCAATCCCTTCTTCCCAAGTAGAAGCAACAGCAGCAATAGGTTCGAGTGTCTCTTCCCAGGCAGCATCAGCAGCAATTAACTTGGGCGATCTTCTGCCAGCAGAAGCTCCCGCACAGGAGTGAACTCACTGATTTCAAAGCGCTATTTCTGTTAATTTTGTTTTTGACTCTCAAATGTGTAAAACGTAGAAACTATGGGACAGCTGTCCCTATTTTGTTTTAAATAATTTCTGTAAAAGAAAGGGAATCGCATTTTTGTCTATTATAGGAGAGAATTTTCTGTAAATGACAAGTGGAAGGTGCTAGGTGGCGGCCGAAAGGGCAGATTTGTAACCATAAATAGAAGTTAGGAAAGATTAGGAAAGACTTTTGGCAGGGAAGGAAATTTTGAAACCTTTACGAGCTATCTTGTATCGTTTCCGTAAAATTGAATTTTCTAATAAAAGCCACGGGAGGTGGACGTTTTGCATGGGAATGTTGGACGGATGTATGTTGGACTATTCTAATGACTGCTGTACTGTAATGTGAGATCATTCTTACTATCGGAACTATTTCTTTGTATCAATGATTTTTGCTCCTTCCTGTGCATACGATTTTCTCTATTTTGTGAACAATGAATGCGTTTCATGTTAAATCAGGAGCTACCTGTTGATATCTTTACCATTGCTGTAGAGTTCTCTTGTAGATTAAATGGCTAACTGTTCTTTCTTCAAGGTAATTCATATAGCTCATTGTTCATGTCTTTAATTTGCTCCTTGCAGGGATCTTTAAATTTAATTTCAGTTTGTTTACATTTAGATCTATTTCTTCCTTCCTTCCATTTAGATTAGATAATTTCTGCTTCTTTCTCTGTTTCATGAGCAATAGATACGTGTTACATTAAACTAGAAGCTATCTTATAAGATTTTTATCTAGCTGTGGCTTCACCTGTAAGAATTGACAGCTATCTGTTCTTTCTTTATGTTATCTGTTATAGCTTATTGCTCATTCTTTAAGCGTGCTCCCTGCAAGGATAGGTAGATTTACTTCACTTTCTAGACTTAGATCTGTTTTAGTTGCATCTAGATCAAATATTAACTAGGCACTTGCATCTCATTTAAAAAAAAACATAAAATCCAAAAGAAAGGTGGATCGGGCCATAACCGGTAGAATCGGATTTAAACTCCAAACCCACAGTTGCCAGAATCGTTAACCGGACGGATTCCCTACACCAAATGGGAGATAGTCTAATTGGGATCATCTCTCAGGGAGAATCCCTTTCTGATTGATGCTACGATATCCGAGGCATCAACAGAATGGTAAAAGAAGAACAATTCATGATGTTTATTATGGTCCTGGTTTAATGTGTAATTTATTAAGTGTTGGACAGTTGTTAGAGAATAAGTACAGAGTGTTCTTCAAGAACAAGGTATGTACTATTTATGACAAATATCCAAGTAAGCAGTTGATAGCCAAAGTAGAGATGACAAAGAATAGAATGTTTTCGTTGATTATGAGGAATGATTTGACTAACTCTTTGAATGCTTCTAAAACTAAGAGTTTAGATCAATCATGGTTATGGCATTTGAGGTATGGCCATTTACATTTTGGTGGATTAGATTTGCTACAGAAGAAGCAGATGATAAAAGGGTTGCCCAGTATTCAGCAGCCAGCAAGCTCATGTGAGAGCTGCATATTGGGAAAACATCACAGAGAGAAATTTATCTCTGGAGTCTCATATAGAGGAAAAGCACCATTAGAACTAGTACACACAGATTTGTGTGGACCGATTCAAACACCGTCTTTGACTGGTAATGTTTATTTTATGACTTTCGTTAATGATTTCAGTCGAAAAACTTGGGTGTATTTGCTGAAACAGAAATCTCAAGCTTTTGATGTGTTTAAAAGCTTTAAAGCTATGGTTGAAAAAGAGAGTGACATGTTTATTAAAGTGTTGAGATCAGATAGAGGAGGTGATAATATGTAAAATGATTTTGTGGAATTTTGTCAATATTATGGAATTAAAAGACAGTTTACTGCTCGCTACACTCCACAGCAAAATGGAGTGGCAGAAAGAAAGAATCAAACCGTTATGAACATGGCTCGAAGTCTGTTGAAGGAGAAGCATATTTCAGATGAATATTGGGGAGACATTGTTACTTGTTCAGTGTACATTCTGAACAGAAGCCCAACTAAGAGCGTGAAGGATCGAGTTCCTCAGCAAGCATGGTGTGGTAAGAGTAACAACATATCTCATTTAAGAATTTTTGGGTGTGTAGCTTATGCACATGTACCTGAAGAGATGAGGTGAAAGTTAGATGACAAAAGTTAGAAGTGTATTTTTGTTGGATATAGTGAAGAATCTAAAGCATATAGACTCTATAATCTCAACACCAAGAAGTATTTCAGCAGCAGAGATGTGGTGGTTAAGGAAGAAGAAGCATGGGATGGCAGCATAGATAAGTTGGTTGTAGAGGACGTTGTTACATATCACGCAGAAGATGAAGAATATGAGCAAGGAATAGATGGAGGACAGTTAACTCCACAAATGTCTACACTGGAAGTAAGAACACCTGTCAGAATGCCCAGAACTCAAGAACATGGTGAACCATCAAGTGTTGGTGGACAACAAGGAATATGATCAAAGGCAAGTAATGAATCAAATCCTACATTAGCTTCATTGAGAAACAGAGTTAGAGTTAGAGGTTGGAAGACTAGAGTTAGAGTGAGAGAATAACATGTATAGTATATCAATGCATAACAATCATATCAAGCATGCCAAGCATCACAAGAATCAAAAGCATGAGACAATGGACACACAGAGTTTCCGTGGGGAAAACCCTAAGGTGAAAAACCCCACAACTTCCTCAGAGATAGATAGAGAAATGGCTCAACCAAAGAACAACCAAATACAATAGATGTCCTCCTACTATGCAGCTGATCCTCCTCCTCCAATGTGCACCACTTTTCGAGTGTGAGAAGAGTGAGTTTTGAGATGATCAAAATAGAGAATCCCGACTCTCTATTTATACTTGTCCCGACCTGCCTAATTACTTATTGGGCCGACTTGTCTAACTCATCCTAATAACCCCAGTTACATATATTTCAGGCCGAAATGCACATCAAGTATTCTAATAACCCATCGGCAAGTTAATCCACTTGCGACACTTGTCAATACAAATGACGACACTTCCTTATAGAGGAATAACACATCTCTTAGAAAGGTACAATAAATATATATATAAAATACATTCTGAAGTTACATATACATCAACAGATATAAGTTTATCTTTTAAACTTAATAAAATCTATATTGGTAAATAGATTTCCATCCTAGAAGGAGGCCTTTAGATGTTCATTACCTATTAGTCGTCATTTGGATGATTAGTTTAAATACGACTACCTTACCGGAATATTATTCGAGGTTTTTAGACCCTTAAGTAACTAACTATAAATATTCCTATGTCTAAGGTCCTAAAGATGGCATCCTGTTGGGCGAGGCCCAAATGGGTTGGAAAAATACACAAGTGTGGAAAATCGCGCGTTGCGCGCTACGGTAGAAATAAAAGGCAATTTTGATAACTGTGCATTGCGCGTCGCGGCAGGAAGAGGAAGCAGTTTTGTTAAGTGCACATTGCGCACGGCGACAGGAGACAGACAATTTTGAGAAATTGCGCATAACGCGCAACGGTAATGGCCAAGGCATGGTCGCGCAGTAGGACGACGTGCATAGTAGCGCATGAGCTATTTTTGGTTCATAACATGGGTAAAGGTCAGATGAGGATATGACCTATTTTGGGTAAGGAACAGGTGGACGGAAAAGGAAAGTGACCTGTTCGAATGTGTGGCGGAAAGCAGTTGAGAATCTAGGCCACAACGTCGATGTCGACAGGAAGGTGAAGGAGTGGAAAGGGATAGGCCATGATGCAGTTGTAACCGTTTTGAGGACTACGGCTGTCAGAAGAGCGTGTGAGCCACGAGTGGCCCAGATGGAGCAGGCGGAGCAGGCTATCGACGATGACAGCTAGGGTGGTAGTTAGCCACGCTAGTCTTGGAAACCTTAGGGTTTCGGCCTAATGATTGTAAAGACACGACCCTTGGGCGTGATCTATAAATAAGGGCACATTGTATGGGAAAGGGTTAGAGAGATCTCTCGTAAAGTTAGCTATTGTTGAGTATTGTAACATCTTTTGAGTTGTAAAGCTATTGTAAAGGCTCTGCAACTGAGTGCGCAGAGACCTAATTTTGAGAGAGAAGAGAGTCTGCAGCTGAGTGCGCAGACTAAGAACAGTCGCACCCTTCCCATAAATAGCAATATTAACAACCGTTCTTGTGGACGTAGCCTCCATCCTGGGGGTGAACCATGTTAAATTCTGTGTTATGTGACTATTGTGTGTGTATGATTTTTCATTTGCTTGGTATGAATGTTTAATGCTGAAATCTTCTATTATGTGATTGCTTTTATATGTATTTGCCGCAGAGAATGGGAATAATATGTTAACTAATACATGCATGGAGGAATGTTAAGTATTCAACACTTACGAGTCTGGGAATGTATGAATCTGCCAATTAGTCACATAGTTGAACATTGAATTTAAGCGCAGCGTTGGAGTGCACAGTAAATATATGTTTATTCAATCACCTGCAGCTTAATGATAAGAACTTGAACGAGTTGAAGGGATAAAGAATGCTAAGCAGGACTGGTTAGAATTAATCATCCTAGCAGGGATGCGTGGTCTAGTTGACGCGCCGAGTCATTGAGATTTGCTACGAGGTAAGTTGTTGATAGCTTATTGTCGTAACACAAAAGTATCCTGTATCACGCAGTCATTAGAGGCGCTAGTGCACAATCAGAGGCACTAGTATGCAAGCACAATTGTGCGCCAAAGTACCCGACGTGGAACAGAAGGTTTGCGCAGTTGTTTGTCTGCAGCAATCCACAAGGTATTGCGTTGCTTATCAGTCTTTCCCCCCTCGCATCACCCGGTTGTGGAAACTTGATTCCACAACCACCCCCTCAGCTTCACCTTGGGTGAGACCTCAGGATGCGCACAGTTTGTTGCCGAAAGGGCCGGTGAATAGCGGTTTTGTTGGTTCCTTGAACCACGAAGTACCTGGGTCTATGTTGAAAACCTCCGAAAGGTTATTTACAACCAACACATCCGTTGTCACTAAGTAACTTTCCCCCAGTGGGTTTTCAGTTGTTGTCATTCGTCTCCTAAGTCTAAAATAGTACTTATGAACCTAACACTAGTTTCAAGGTCCACTGGTGGGGCCTTGGCCTTGAGCTCCTCACCAGGCCTTTTACAATTATCTTTACAAAAATAATAATAACCATAATAATAATAAGGTTAAATTGGAGGGATGTTACAGATCGGGATCAGTAGCATGGGATTCAAAGAAGTAGCCCATAGTGACATTATCCTCTCCTGAGGAAGAGTATATTGCAGCAATAGCAGCTGCATGTCAAACTGTGTGGATGAGAAGAACTCTTTCTGAGTTGCAGCATGAACAAGATGAACCAACTCAGATTTTATGTGACAATAAATCAGCCATTGCACTATCAAGAAATCACGTCTTTCATGAAAGAAGTAAGCATATTGATACAAGGTATCATTTCATTCAAGAATCGATAAACAAGAATGAAATCAGTATGGAATTTTGCATATCAGAAAATCTGTTTGTAGACCTATTTACAGAACCTATGGGGAAAAAGTTGTTTGAGTTTCATAGGAAAAACATTGGGGTTTGTAAGCTGTAACATAAATCTAGTATTTCAAAGTTTTGTTTTTTGAGTGTAGTAATTAAGGGGGAGAATGTTGGAAGCAGATTAATTACTCCACCACTTAATAGATGGCCACTAGAATCTCTAAAAGGAAACACTGCACAGATTTGTAATCGAACAAGTTTTGAAAATCCTCCACCGCCACACCGCTTTACCCAATCAAATATTTGAAGAGGAAGTCACCACCTTGGCTTAGATTATTAAAATTGTGAAGAGCCATTATCATTAATATATTTTGACACTGCAGAACATGAAGAACCGTTTCAACAATCGCATCCCATCCATTACATTTCTGAAGGGCCAACGCAGTCTTCATTTTTCAGCCTATAGAATTTCAATGAAACAGAGCATTCATTTCTACAAAGATAATTGTAGCGAAGGGTCAATTAGAATTTAATACCTGATCATCCTGAAGCACTATATATACCCACACTTGTAATCTTGATTAATAGAGAGATTTGAATATGATTATCAGTTGAAGTTAAACTCAAAATTTTACTGTGTACTCTATTATTTGAGTTTGAAAACTCATATTCATTTTGAAGTTATTTTTTTGCTGTAGAAAGTGAAGAGATTAGAGTTATTTTGTGGGTTAAATGTGTTTAATTGTTGAAGGAAAATAGAGTATCAGTCAAGTTTATGAATGCAGGGGTCATCAAAACATAGTTGAAACAGTCAGGTCATCAAAACATAGCTGAAACAGTCAGTTGCCAACTGTCCTGTAGATTATTGTTAGCTAAATAGTCATCTGCAAATGTCCTCTAGATTACTATTACCTAAACAGTCAGCTGCAACAGTCCTGTAGGTGAAAATTTCTGAGCTTAGTGATCTGTGTGTGTTTTTGTGAGTAAAAGCAACACTCCCCTGCCTTCCCACGAAAGCACAAGAGGTTTCCTTGATTTATCAATATCCAAAATCATTAAGAGATTCCCAAACATGTTATGAGTATTTCAAGCCTAATTCTGAGCTTTCTGATAAGTTAAGAAGAGCATCTAATAGGCAGGATGGAAATGACAACTATTTGTATTGCTCAACCCTTCAATAGGTCAAGGGCGAGACTCTAGAGCATTTTCAGAAACACTGGAGAAGGGGCGAGCCTGTAATTGTACGAAATGTTTTGGATAATACAACAGGGCTAAGTTGGGACCAAATGGTCATGCAGTGGGATTTCAGAGAAACACAAAAAGGCTAGTTTTCGAATGAGATCAAACCAGTGGTTGCCATTGATTGCCTGAATTGGTTTCTGTCTAAGATCAATATAGAGCATTTGTTTTAAGGTTATTAAGAGGTAAGGAGCCACGATAATCACTGGCCCGAGATGTTGAAGTTGAAGGATTGGCCTCCAGCAAATTTATTCGAGGAGCGTCTACCATGATGTGGTGCTGAGTTTATCATTACCTTAAATTTCAAGGAGTACACACATCCTAAGTATGGGATTCTAAATCTTGCCACAAGACTTCCACCGGGCTTCCCGAAAACTGATTTAGAACCCAGAATCTACATAGCTTATGGCATCAGGGAAGAACTTGTTAGAGGGGATTCAGTCACTAAGTTGCACATTGGGATGTCCGATGCTGTCAATGTTATGATGCATATTGCCGAGGTCAAGTTCTCAGATTTCCAACAAAAGAAAATTGAGGAATTGAGAAAAATATACAGAGAAGAAGATGGGCTACCAGAGGTTTCAGGGGAGAGAGAGAACGGAAACTCCGACTTTGGAGGCACTCTTTGGGATATTTTTCGGAGCGATGATGTACCCAAATTACATTCTTATCTAGAGAAACACCAGAAAAAATTCAGGCACTTGAACTATGAGCGTATTTCAGAGGTTATTCATCTTATTCATGATCAGACGTTTTACCTAAACGCAGAGCATAAGAGGAAGCTGAAAGAGGAAAATGGAGTAGAGGCATGGACATTTGAGCAACATCTTGGTGAGACAGTCTTCATTCTGGCTGGGTGTCCTCATCAAGTTCGAAATCTCAAGTCATGTATTAATGTGGCCCTCCATTTTGTATCGCCTGAGAACTTAAATGAATGCATTCAATTGACTCAAGACTATCGCTTGGTTCCGCAGGGTCACAGGGTGAAAGAAGACAAGTTAGAGGTGAAAAATATCATTCTCTATGGAATGGAATTGGCCTTGGAGGAACTCAACAGCTTGACCAAAGCGAACAAGGGAAAGGGTATAGCGTCGTAGAAAACATGGATTTAACTCTTCCGCTGTTACGTCTTTGAATCCTCCACTCTTTTGAAAAAATTACTTACAAATTTTTTCGTGTACAACATGTTTTGGTTGAATTTTTCTTTATTGAACGATGTTTGTTTTTAAGTTTGTTTTTAAGTAGAAGAGTGATTTGCTAGAACATAGAAACTTGAAATTGACTAGCACAACCATTTAACTAGTGGTTGGTCAATATTGATAGGTCACAAGTTAAGTGCCTGGCATAAGTTATCTGTTAATTGTTCTTTCCTTCAAATTAAATGGATTGTGTACCACTAGGGGAGGGATGCCAGTTGTTGGACACCCCACGTGGCTCCACTCCCCACGCCATGTGGACACCTCGGCAGGTGGCATTTGTGGGCTGAGATGGCAGCGCCACCTATTGGGTAGCTGGGTGCTTTTACTCCGCACGTGTGGCGCACTTTTCCATGATCTTATGCCCTTTCTCCCGACCCCGCCTTCTACCCCTGTGTTACTTTTCTCGGGCCCAGTGTGTGGCCATTCTGTTTCCCTGGTCCTTGTTCACCTCGCCCTCTACTGCGGTGATGTCCATCCATGGTCCCTGTTCACCTCGCACTCCGCTGCGGTGATATCCTGCGCTGGTTAGTTGGTGGTTACTCCTGCTTGGTGATTCGGACATGGTCGCCTTGCGTTCACTCGTGTGCATGCTGTTGTTCAGTGGTGGCCATGACATGGATTATCCTTGGTTCAGTGGTGGAGATGGTGGGTTCCTTCTCCCGTGGTTTTGGTGGTGGAGATGGTGGCTTCCTTCTCGAGTTCTTTCGGTGGCGATGGTGGCTTCCTGCTCAAGTTTCTTCGTGGGTTCGTGGTCCAGTTGCTGCGGTGGCAAAGCGGTGTCTTCATTCATAGGTTCCTGGTCCAGCCACTGTGGTGGCACAACGGTGGCTTCGTTTGCTGGCTCACTAGTAGGATTCCTACCAGCCATACTTGCGACTATGTTTTTCAACACTCTCAACCTGATGTAGTGGTGTTTATGTTGCAGTAGGGTTTATGTTTCATTCATTGTAGTTTAATTTTGGTGAATTACTAGGTTAATGTTGCATTCGCTGCTGCAGCATTTTGTTGGTTTAAGTTTGAATTGTTTGAGGCTGTCAGGAATTGGTATGTCGGGCCTGATCCTGCTTGTGCTTGTTATAATCCATACTAATGCTGGAAATTGTTGATAGCTACATTGAACTGTTTGACGCTGCCAGGAATTGGTATGCCGGGCCTACTCCTGCTTGTGCTTGTTATAATCCGTGGTTATGCTGGAAATTGTTGATAGCTCCATTTTGGTGAATTACTAGGTTAATGTTGCATTCATTGCTGCAACGTTTTGTTGGTTTAAGTTTGAACTGTTTGAGGCTGCCGAGAATTGGTATGTCAGGCCTGATCCTGCTTGTGGTTTATGTTGCATTTGCGGTAGTGGTGAATTGCGTTTCGTATTACGTTTTTTTGTTATGAATAATTGATAATATCAGCATTTACTTTGCAGTAGGGTTTATGTGGGGTTTATGTAGGGTTTGTGTTGTATATGTTGCATTCGCCGCAGCATGGTTTTGTGGGTTTACGTTTGAACTGTTTGGTGGTTTTGGTTTGCGTTCTGGGGCTGCCGAGATTTGGTGAATAATGAATGTGCTCCTTACTATGTTGGAATTATGCTCCTTTTAATGCTGAATAATGAATTTGATGAATTTGTTAATGGTGAATTATGAATGGTGAATAATGAATTTGTTGAATAATTGATAGTAGTATGGTTTATGTTGCAGTAGGGTTTATCAATTTATTGTGTTGTTGGTTTATGTTGCAATCCCTGGAGTAGGGTTAGAGTTAAGGTGAATTTTTTAGGGTTTATGAATTTATTTTGTTGTTGGTTTGTGTTGCAATCCCTACAATAGGGTTAGGTTTAAGGTGAATTTGTTAGGGTTTATGAATTGTTGTTGGTTTATGTTGCAATCCTTGTAGTAGGGTTAGGGTTTATGGATTTATTACAGAGTTGCAATCCCTGTAGTATGAGTTTATGCTTATTAAAGAGTTAAAAAATTGTTATAATGCATAATTGATATGCAAATTTTTTTATGAAGGATATGCTAGGCCTGCCTATTACAGAGTTCCATAATTGTTTTTATGCAAAAATTTTATGCGAACTTGTCATGCAGAATTGTTGCTGAAATGTTTATTTAGGTCACATTACAAAGTTATGTTGAAATGGTGAAATTGTATTTTGCATGAAGGTTCTATGGGATGAATAATTGATAATAGTTTACATGGCATAATTGTAAATATGAGTGTTTTTCCTATTTCACAACCAACTAAACTAAACCATGACTCAACTAAACCAACGAAACCAACTAAACTAAACCATGACTCATAGGCATTGCACAACCAACTAAACCATGACTCAAACCTTGTGGAAGTAATCATTGGCCTACAAGATGCATTTAGAGTCAATTTCAAGGTTTAGATAAAACAAAGGTGGGTCTTGTGTCCCAAGCCATCTCTCGAAGTCAAAACATTGTATTTAGGTCATACTAATTGCTCTTAGGTGTAATAAGTCATGCATGAGAGCCCTCCATGGAACATTCCTTAGAGAAGCATTATTAGTCTTAGGAGAGAAATATGGACATGTTTTTATGCATCGCATGGTTGGGTATCATAACCCAAGTAATGGTTCAAACCCAAACACTAGGAATATAGTCCCCAACCATAATTAATTTGGGCCTCATAAACCATCCCTAAGTTAGCCCTCAATCCCAACCCAACACCTATAGAGGGAAAATTTAACATATTAGAGGAATATTAGAGAAATTTAAGTAATGATTTAGGCCCTAAATAAAGAACCTTTGGCCTACAAGATGCTTATGTCTCCAACTTTAACAATTAGGAATAGTAGTGATGGGTTCAAACACCCAATTTATAGTTTAGGACCAAAACCATGGGTTTCTATCCTAACTGTTACTTTAAGGCTTATAGGCCATGTTTAAGGATCTATACCATGCCACATACATCATAGAAGGAATATAGGGCTCTATATTTATTGCTCTATATAGAAGGAATATAGGGCTCTATAGAAGGAAGGAAACATAGGGGTGTCATCTCGGAAGAGTTGTACATTAAAAAAAAACACACTTAAAAATACTTTAAAGTTAGGTCTATCAAATATTGTCAAATGCAACATTAAATACAAAAACAGTGAATATATTGTTGATACTAACCTCATCCAAGAAATTGTTGATGAAATTTTTAATCAGGGCACATTACATCGTGTTGTTGAAATGATGAATTGCATTTTACAGGAAGATTTTATGGTATATTAAACTGTACGATAAACCCTTGATTACAATGCCGCAAATAGTAGGGAATGTTATGACCTAGGATTGTATCCAAAATGGCCTAGGATTGTATCCAAAATGGCCATGTTACAAACAATAGAGCCAGTGATTACAAAATCGACATTGCAATGTGGTCACAAAAAAAAAAATTGCACCCCCATATGACACCCCTATGCTTGATGTCCTCCAAGATCTTCACTGCCCAATGTTGGGGTGAAAACGCGAAGCTACGAAATAATTTCGTGACAATGGAGTGAAAAAAAAGAGGGTGCGCAGACGAAAAAGGGAAAAAAATTCAACCTCAAACTCTCGGCCGAGAGTTTTGAGAGTTCAAACTCTTGGCCAAGAGTTTAAAAAAATTCTAGGCCGAGAGTTTGAACCAATCACCGCACTATATTTTTAAAAAAACTCTCAGATGAGAGTTTGAACTAAAATCGCATCCGAGAGTTTGGAAGATATTGTTTCGGCCAAGAGTTTATGGTCAACAAACCTGCGAAAATATATGGCATATTTCTGGAACCTGCAACTTCAGCAAGCCCAAACCCCTGCAAATTATAAATATTATTTGTCGGACTTGGTAGCAATGGATTCATCTTCGAATCTAGTTTCGAATGATATAAGAATTGTTTCATTTCAATTTGAATTTCTATTTATTAATATTGTTTTCAAAACCTTATCCCTTAAGAATTTTATTACTCTGAAAATCACTCGAAATGAAAATTCAATATCATAACAAAGACAACACCAAAAAATTTGAAATTTCACAGAGATCATAATCGACTCATCCTCTTCAAAAGGGTACTTTTATTTTTTCCAATAAGAGTCACACTAAAAAGAAAATTGAAGCTCACCAACGTGTGTCAATAAGGCACCATGTTTTGTACATATGTTGTTTCGATAAATATTAAAAAATAGTTCCCAAGTCTTAAAAAACTCAAAATATAGTCCATGCACAATTGTAGTGTGTGTAGCTTATGAGCCTACAATTTTTTCCCTAAAATGAATAACCATCTATCGAAAAACCGACGTGCATGCAGGTCACTCATTATCCATACCTAAAATTTTCAAGTATATGTCGTTGGTGTGCAACAAATTTGTCCCACGATATGTCCATAAAAAAAATTAAAAAAAATACAAGTAGAAAGCTAATTCAATTCTCTAAAACCTTTGTGTTTACTTCAAGTTGAAATTCCTAAGGGATATATGGGTTTGAAGAGGTCGAAGTTGAAAAACATAAAATTTAGCAGTTTTGTTTGTCTAAAACAAGCCAAAATTGTTTCCCGACTTCATGTTCTCACCCATTGGTGAGCTTCCTGCTTGAGCCAAGTTGGTTGGCCTACCTAAAAATGGTTGATTAGGTTGTGGCTGATTGCCTCCATATGATATCCAATTTGCTTCTTGTAGCCATGGAGGAATTGAGTAGCCATAGTGCACACTTGTGCTACTAACCCCCGCATTAGGTTGAGCCTCCCGATAATCATACATACGATTGACACCTGCACTGGTAGGAGGGAATAAAGTGGGCATGTGCACTTGTTGATAGCGGGGGAATTGGATGTTTAGGAGGTCTTGGAAACATGGAGTATTATTTGCAATCTGTTCCAATGTGTTTGGCATCATCCTGCTTTTCTCCACTATGTTTGAATCAATGGAAACCCTTTCTGCTAGCCCTTGTTGTTTTTGAAGCAATTGTTGAGCCTTTTTCAATTCCTTTTCCTGCTTTGCCATTTTTTTTTATGGGCCTTTTATTGTCTTTATTTCTCTCTTTCAATCCTTTCCTGTGCTCGAAGTTCTGTTACATTAATCCTTGCAACCTTCTTTTATTTGGCTAAGTCCTTCTTTTTTTATTTTAAATCCTGGATTTCAAGTTTCCTATGCTCATACTCAACTAATAGTCTTATATAGTCTTATGAGGTGAGTAACTGTGAACTTCGGCATAGACAAAGATTGTATGCTTTTTCTTGCCTTCTTTTTGCTGACATTCTCTCTACTGGTAGATTTAGGAACCAACCAAGCAACTGGCCCTTCGTTGACACTTGCTACTCCTTGCTTGACACTTTCCTTTCAATATTTGGGTCAATGTTCTCCACATCTATCTGAACCATATTGTCCTCTTCAGCTGGAACCTCATTATGGATAGTATCTTCTTCCATATTTCCATTGTCCATAAAATAATGAACAATTTCATCGTCCAATTCTCTTTGTTGTGAAGGCATATTCATTCTTTCTTCATTGGTTCTTAAGACATTATTTTTTTCCAAATTCATCATGGCTTCTGCCAGCCATGATGGTGGGGTAACCTGGCTTGGCAAAGTCAATTCTCCATTGTTGCTTCATGGAGCATGATCAACGTTTTCAATGACATTCTCATTGAAAGTTGCATGATCAACAAAGACATTAAGAAGATCACATGCAAAAGTTACAGTTGTTTCAGTTGGTCTAACAACCTCCATGTTACTGTCAAATGGTTCATTGTTATATTGTGTTTCACTTACATGTTCATCATCATCACCATAGTAGGGTCCTCCTTGAGAGAGGGATATCATATTATCAGCAACAACAACGCCTTCCTCTACTTCCACATCTTCTTGGCCATCAACATGTACTTGGACATGCCCTTCTTCCTAACCATCCATTTCAAATTCCTGGCTACAACTAGTATCATGCATGAGAGCCTTAGAATTTAGTGGCCATATTCCAGTCCTCTTAAACCCAGCCTTGATATTTGAAGGTGTGAGAGCCCTTTTAAAGGCTTTACTTGCAAGCTCAGCTAGCTCAAACCTTTTTACCTCCACCCCTGGATTCTTTTCCATCCACGAAGCTCGCTCACCCCTGAAATAGTTCTTGAAAGGCCCGAACACACTGACATCTAGGGGTTGCAATCTGTGAGTGGCATGAGCAGGAAGTGTCAATAGGTCGATGCCCAAATTGTTATCCTCCTCGATTGTTTACACACCAATGTGGCTTCCATGTCCATCTAAAACCAACAGGTGTCTATTTGCAGGTGAGAGACCGCCTGGTATAGATGCAGCAAAGTGAGTAAGTCAATTCAAATAGAGTTCTTTAGTCATCCAAGCATGGGGATGTGCAGCCATGCATGCTCCTGGTTCAAAATTATGTATATAGTTTTTGAGTTGAGTTTTACCTTTAAATAGATAAAATCCAGGGATTGAAGCACCAATTGCATTGACACAGCATAGAATAGTGATCCACTCCCTGCTCCTATGAAAAATATTTGGCACATTACGACTCCCTCTCTTAGCAATTACACACATGCCACAGTTTCTTCCTTCCTGTAAACCTGTTTCATCACAGTTCCATATATGGTCTGGAGAATAACCATGTTTCTCGTATGCAGTAGAAATGGTGGCATAGAACTTAGTCAGAATTGCAGGGCGTAGATTTAGAGCCCTGTTTCTATCTAGGCCCTCGGCAGTATGCAACACAAGGTCTGGATGCCTTTTTCTAAACCCAAACCACCATGACTTACTAGGAAACCCATCTTTGAAGGGGTTTGGCCTCCCTTGACAGATTTGAGCTACTGTGGATTTTAGCTGTATCAGCTTTAGCCCATGTCCCATTTGAGCCATCTCCTTACATCACTGAACCACCTCGGCCTCCTCCTCTTCACTCATAATTGTAACAAGCCCTCTGCGCTTTGTATGTGTGATCCCATTTATCCAATAATGTACTGATGAGGTAGCAACTCCATGTTTTTTAGTAGCTGCATGAATGGAATATCCATTTAACTCTATATCATCAATCGCAGCTAACATGTCTTCTTTTGTCCAACCTCTTATTGCATTGAATTTGTTGGTTGAACTTGTCCCTTGAACTGTGGTTGATGGTGGCTCTGTGGTTGATGGTGGGACAACAGTGTCCTCTACCACCGCATGGTCATTCTCAATAGCATTGCTGGGAGCGTTGTTGGCATTTGAAGGATCGACCCTCTCCTCATCCAATGAGGTGGTGCGTAGCTGGGCACCCTTGCTCAGTCGACGACTTGTTCTCCTTGCATTGTTGACTCTTGCCATGCCTGCAACTACTTGCACATTTATAAGGGAAGTTGATTATATACAAGGAAATTGGAAGCTAATTATAACATAAATATAAATAACATAAATGGAAATAACATAAACATTGAAGCTGATTATAACAGATATAGAAGTAACCATACTATTATGCAGTTACCTGATTATACTGTGCACACACTCTCTGATGGTATGTCTCCACTGTGCACACACTCTACAGTTTGAATGTCTGAAACGCAACTTTAGTAAGGGTTGTGGTTCTTTTATAGTTGTTTGCTGTTGAATTCGATTGGTAAGAAGGGTGCACATGGATTGCAATCTCTCAAATTTGAATGTGTGTTGTGGATTGATTTAAATGTGATCCAATGGCTGGGAACTTGTCATGGTGGATCCTTGTGCCTTCATATGTTTCACGATACTTGTGCTTTCATCTGTTTAATGGATGCATTAAATGGGTAGGTGTCATTTATTGAAGACAGTGGGTTGGATTGTTGAACAACCATGTAGTTATGGCTGACACTCTATCGCTGGTTGTTGAACAGGTTTTCATGTTGGCTAGGATATTTATGCTCCAATAGATATTCGTGGGTGTTGATTTGATAGGTACCTTGCAGTGGTAGCAAATACAATGAGGGTTATTTAGTAGTTCACGTACTTTTGTATGTTTAGGCAGATCTATAGGTAGTTGGAACAAGATGTTTTGTACTCTTTTTCACATAAAGACTATTTATGGACACATGTTGGCCCAGACAGTTAATGGGCAATTTTTGGACATAATTTAAAGTTTTATTGCACTTAATATGAAATATTTATGTACAATTTTTGGATGTTTTTATGTCAATATTTGGTGGTTGTGTGGGACCAGTACTATGACAACTACTGGTCCATGTTCAAGAATAGATATCCCTCCCCTAACTCCCAGTTATCCATGCATCAACTAAGAGTTATCCACTACCGACTACTTTTTATATATTCTTTTTATATTCTTTTTTTATAATTGTTTATTTCCAATTTGAAAAAGTATAGATGCAAACTTCATATCCATAGTCCCACTAAAAAACCTCTCCGTGTATGGAACAACATAGTGTTTAACCTTTAGTACTTTGAGAAAATCATATTGATTATTGTTTCATGAGAAATATAGATAGATCTGTTGTATTTATTTCAACCATTATGTACCAGAATAGACCATATTTGGAAATTGTGAAAGATAGGAGGAGAACTATGAGCATAGACATGCTGCTAAATATGAGTAGGTTGTGCAAATAAACAAGCAAATAATAAGGTAGATAAATAAAATGGTTTGCCACATATTTTTAGCATGGTGATAATGTTGAAAAAGAGTGAAACCAGCTACAGCTTGAGCTCAAGCCCTACCAAATATCCCAGGACTTCATTGTACTATAGACCGGCCGAAAATTAACAGAAGCGAATACAAACAATACAGACCAACGATTTGATCCTTTCAGGAATCCTTGGCTCTCGGTTTTGACGACCTTTAATGCAGGTTGGCAAGGCAATGAGTACTACGACTGTACATGCAAAGTTTAATGCAGGATTAATTTCTCATTACAAGTACGACTACTACTGTACATGAAAAGAGCTTAATGCCGGACAAATTTATTCATGTCCTTTCATTTCTCAATCCCATTCTATGTTATGTACTGCTTTTGCTTTGGTTGATTGAAGTGTTTGTCAAGGTTTTGAGGAATAATATTTTTTATATTTTTTTTTTTATAATTATTTTTAGTTTGAATTTTGAACAATTTCTATTAAATTAATTTAGACATGTCTCATCCTTATGTAATATAGGACAAACATAAATGCTAGTCCACCTCAAATTTGAAGATATAAATACCTATTAATACAAGCCATATTAATATTAATAATATGGTTTATATATGTCGATTGGAGTATATCAACCACGGCCAGGTATTTAAATAGAATTGATATAGGATCCAGGGATATAAACCATATTATTAATATTAATATGGCTTGCTAGTTGACGATCCTGAGGAATATTTCATGACTTTTAATATTAATATCATGGTTTTGAAAATAGTAATAATAATAAGTATTAGTATTTTAAAATTATAATTATTTTTATTTATAAAAATAGGTTTCTATAATTGTAATTAATAATTAATAAATAATTTATAGTACTAAATAATTATTTAATAACAAATATTATTTTAAATATTTTGAACAATTCTTATTAAATTTAAAAAAATCAATCTAGAGAATATACTTGTTTCATCTTTATGCAATATAGGAAAAGCATAAATGCTAGTCCACTCTAAATTCCAAGATATAAACATCTATAGATATAAATATAAGGATTTTTCAATGTCCAGTTCCAATATTTTACAATGGAAAAGAAAATTTCAACAAAAAAAATTCAATTTTCGACATTTTTTCATTTTCTGTTTTTTATTTGCAAGAGGATTTCATTCAAAACAGCTTGTTGGAGCCGAGTAGGTTTCTCCATACCACATGCACCTCTACCTATTATATAAATATTTTATTACTGCTTTTTTCTAATTTTTTTATAAGTATATTTTTATGATATATTTTTCACACATGCACCTCTACCTATTATGTAAATATTTTATTACTATTTTTTTCTAATTTTTTTATAAGTGTATTTTTATGATATATTTTTCTAAATTTTTATTTTGGATAAAAAATTATTACTATTTTTTTTCTAAATTTTTATTAATATTTTTTATGATTTCTTTTTAATTTTTATTTTAAATAAATTTTTTATTACTCTTTCTTCTTCTAAACTTTTATTTCTGTTATGTAAATCTTTTATGATTTTTTTTCTAAATTTTTATTTTTATTATATAAATCTTTTATGACTTTTTATTTTCTTAAATTTTTATTTCTAAAATTTCGATGTGTATAAGGTTTCATATTTGCTTTCCTCAATAATTACCATTATACTTTATTTTTGTATGGGGTTTCATATTTACCATATATATATATATATTTTGATGCTATTATACTATTTATTATTATCTATTTGTTTAGTTTAGCATATTTTAGCTATCACATACTCGTAAATATTATCTTTAATTTTACTGAGTGAAATATTTTGAGTAGGTAGCTTACTCCATAAAAGAATGTTCAATCCAACTTATCTAAATTACATGAACAATAAAATGTCAACCATTAAGACTCATAGGTTATAATATAATTATTTAGATTACAATGATCCTTTACAATAAGGATGGAGGAACATCCAAATCCTTTTACATAAATATATTTATTGTTTATCTCTTCATGGGCTTTTTTTTTCAATCAGAAAAAGAACTGTACTTTATTAACAAGTATATGAAGGATTTTACCATTTACACAACCCTGATCGGAAAAAGAGACTAAAGTAATCGTTCCACAAGTCGAGGAAAAAACGCTCAACCCTTGAGCCTAGTCACAAATGCCCCATATGAAAAGAAATCAGCTGCCCCCAGCCAAATGACAAAAGTATGACTCAACCAAATGAATCAAATAGAACAATCCCCACAAAAGAACATCAGCGGAAAGAGTCTATACAAAAAGAAATATAAACATAGAGAAACTACACATGTACTAATCTAAAAGATCAAAAAATTTTGATGCTGCCCACATCCTGAATAGTATCACCAGCCCAAAATTCAAAATTTAGTGAACCAGTAGAAGAGAGGAGTGCCCGCTTGGAGAGTGAATCAACTATACCATTATCAACGCGAGGCACATGCACAAATAGGACTTCCTGAAAAAGAGGAATTAAGGATCTTATCTGAAGTAGCCATGGTGAGAGCGCCAAGATATTGATACTCCCCACTCGGTTAACCTAATTGATGATCACTTGAGAATAACCAGTAATCTGCCTCAATTCTAGATTATGAACTCGAGCAAAATACAGGATCATCCATAGTGCACAAAGTTCAGCCTTAGTATTTGTCCCTCCACCAAAATTCATCCAAATTTTAAAGTAATAACCTTGGTCCAATGTGATGAAACCTCCCGCACCACAAAGTGAACCGGACCCTTGAGAGGCCCCATCAAAGAGACCAAAAAAAGCTTATAAAGGAATGTTAGGAGTCCTACCAATATGGTGAATCATTTCCTCTTTATCAGCCTCGGCCCCACCCACCTCCGTCCATGCCAGCAATGCATTCCGTGCCACCCAACCAGGAAGCATACGTTTATCCTCAAATAAGGCAAGATTCATGGCCTTCCATAACCCCCACAACACATAACAAAAAATTTCAATTGTACTTCGATTACATTTATAACATTTCAGCAACACATCAGATAGGGATCGAGCTGCCCAAGTGGGGAAAGCAACCTCAGAAAGACGAATTACTTCCCACACCTCTGTGCTAAAACTACAATAAAAAAAGATGTGCTCATCCCCATCGGTCCCCTGATAGCATAAACAGCATACACCAAGGCCAATAAATCCACGTTTTTGTAAATTAAACCAGAAGAGTAGCTTATCTTTCAATGCCAGCCATGTGAAGATTTTGATTTTTAATTGAATATTCCATCGCCACAATAAACCATGCCACCAACTAGAGGACGGGCCAGTAGGAAAAAATGTCTCATATGCCAGTTTAGCAATTAGCTCACCATTTGAAGTATTCCATGACCATGCAATTCGATCTGCGGCAAGTCCCAAGTGGATATTGCCCTACTGTAATTCGCGAGTGTACCCATCCCACTCAGCTGCCAATGTGCCCTGCCTTTAAAGAGTCATTTGGCTTGTTTTAATTGGTACTTTATTGTAATTTTTAACTTCAATCAATGATTGCCCCTAATCCAAACATAATTTCATAGCTAAGGACCTATGACTTCCCATTGTCATTGAATCAAATTATTGGTTGAATGTAAAAAGCACAACATTTAAATATGTGCATGTATTTGGTTTGTCTTAAATGCCCATGAAGTGTTCTTAAATCAATGATAGGAATTATTCATCATGGATTTCATTGTCCCTCTTTGATTCCCCAATAGTATGCATGGACATTATTTACACATACATGGGACTAGGAGAGAGGGGGTGAGAGGTAGAGTCTTAACCATTAACTTCCTACATAAAATAATACTCACACAACTCAAAATATCTAATTTATTAGGAAATGTTTAAGGCTAAAGGTTTATGGTTATCTGTTCATAAAAGTGCACTCCCTTAATGCTACATTTAAACAATTAAATACATTTTAAAAAGCCAAGAAGAATGTGCTAGAAAATTAAGGTAGGCTATGCAACTTGTGAGAAAGCCCGGTGGGCTAGCTCAAGTGGTTGAGTGTTGTATGTTGTGAGCAGAAGGTCTCGGGATCAAATCCCTGGGTGGCTATACATTGTTATATAAGGGCCTCACTTGATGTCCCACCGGGTTAGGCCCTGTAATTAGGGCCGATGGTTTACCTTGGGTACCATCCTCAAAATGAGGGGAAGTACTTGAGGGTTTCCCATGAATTGTTCCTTGTAAAAAAAAAGAAAGAAAAACTTGTAAGAACTAAGTCATTTACTCATAAAATATTTGGGCATTTATGCATAGAATATTTTGGAGCATGTTGTCATGTCCCTTCCCTAGTGACCTTGGTCAAGACTTGGATCCTCCCATCTCGAGGGGGTCTAGGAAAAATAATTAAAGAATGAATAATTAGTAGGGGTCAATTTTGGGCACAAGTACTATAGTAATTAATTATTTTTAATATTCCGAGTTATATATTATCTTTGATAATAAATGTCTCATCATTATTGATTATTTTTTGTGGAAAGAATTAATGATGACATGGCTAGGAGGGTGCATAGGGTCAAAGTGGACCTCACCTACTCAAGAGGAAAGCTCAGAAAAATCAAAGAGTTAGCTAAAGGCAAGGTGGCAGCATAAGGAACTGGAAACTGACAAAAGCAAGGAAAAAACAGGAAAAAGCACAAAGCAGGAAAGTTAAAAAGAAGGAAAGTGTGGAAAGAAAACAATTTGGAAAAGCAGGCAACATTCAGAAAGGCTAAGTAGGGAGCACTTGCTAATTTCAGTGAAAGGACACAAAGCAGGAAAGTTTTGCAAAGCAAGTAATTGCTAATTATTTCAAGGAATGTGCCCTTCCTCTCTCACACGTGTGGATGGCTTGTGGATGAAGTTACCTTAGCTATAAAAGAATGATGCCAAATCCCATTCACATATTTTGGTTAATTATTTTTTTCATTGAGAGCTCTTGCTACTCACAGTTGAGAGATGTGCCTCAACCATTGGTTGGGAGATGAACCCCAAGGTATTTCATGTTTTGGTCAGTCATTGATCATATATAGAGCCATGGATTGCTAATATTCAGATCCATATCAGTCTAGTATTGAAGATTCCCAAGATTCCATTGAGTGATAATCAGTCAAAGTTCCCTTGGAGAGACTATTGGAAGATTTCATCAGAAGGAGGTGCTCCATTTAAGTGGAGGAGTCCAGTGCAGCTCAGAAGGTCCAGTGCGCACCTCATATATAGTAATAGCTGATCCACATATCCATATCAGTCCAGTATTGAATATTCACAAGATTCCTTAGAGTGATCATTAGTTAGAGTGCCCTTGGAGAGAGTATTGGGGGATTTCATTAGAAGGAGGTGCTCCATTTCAGTGGAGGATTCTAGTGCAGCTCATAATTTCCAGTGCACACCTCATCTACAGTTAATATCTCTGATATCATCCTCTTATCAGTTCCAGTGAATGCTTCCATCTCCTCCTCTTCTCATGCTCATTTTCTCAATAATGTAAGAATTTCTAGCATTGGAGATGCATTGAAGGTCTAACTGTTAAAATATATTTATTCTCTGCTCAAGACAACTTATTTAGACTTGCTTCTATTCAATATATTGTATCAGAACCCTCCTTTATTCCATAACTGATATTTGTAAGCCTCTGAGGAAATTTGGAACAATTAAATGGAAGACTAGCTCTGTATGCATCAATTAATGACTAGTTTTGTCATTTTGGCCAGTAAAATTTATGTACAAGTCTATTTTTTTTATCTTATGGATGCATGAGGTCCCTGGGAAAATATTAAATCACCCCAAACCCTGTTTCTGAGAATTTGGACACACCTTAGTAATTTTGAGAGAGTTTGGAAAACGGTTAGCTGAGCAGTCCTACCTAGCGCACTTGACCCTTTTGCTGCCAAATTTAATCCAGAGCCTTCCAATTTCCCTGAGAAATATGATCCATCATTTATCATAGATTTTTAATCCTGACATACACCCTTGTTTTCATTCAGGTGTTACATCTAAGTCTAGTTTTCATATGTTGGAAGGCCCAGGAAGCATCGAAGTAAACATCAACTCTGGTTGACTGTTGAAAAGTAAATGGCTACAGTGCTTTGTGCATAGGACTTGGAAGTTGGCCATGTTCTACCATGCTGCTTCATATTTCCCATATAAAAAATAGAACCTAAATTCATCGCTATCATCCTTTAGTTGGGAGTCAGTATCCGGAGTTATCACCTTGCAGATCATAAAAATTGTTAAAATTTACTACTAAAAATTATGCTTACAATTTGTGTTTTGAGTTGAGATTCTAGCCTATTCTTGGCTGGTATCCTACAGTGGTATCATATCATGGTCCTCTAAACTTTCTCTTTAAATTTGTGATGATTCCTAAGATATTTCCATTCCCCAAAGGAAAGAACCCTGAATAATCTTCTGTTGAAGAAGAGGTGGAATCTACTAGAGGAAAAATACATGAAGGAAAGGACATGTCTAAATTAGATGAGAAGGAAGATTTCAGACTCTTTGTGCAAATTATATTAAAATGGATGCATGACATCTCCCATAACATCATCCAATATGGGCAAGACGAATTCTTGGCTAAGCAGCTAGGACATAAAGATGTAGAAGGGAGTAGCAGTGGCTCGCAAAATGAAGAAAGCAAGATCCCTGGTAGATCTATCTTTTCAAATATTGGGCCTGATAATAGGCCTAATTAATTCAAAGAGGAATTCAAGGATCATACTTGAAAGAACATGCCCAATTTCCTTGAGTAACAAAAGGAGGATCATGAATTTCCAACTGAATCAGTTGCTTCCTTGGAGGATCGGTATGTAGAATACCAAAACTTGAGTGAAGAATGCAGCAAGGCATTTCCTTTAAAGGATTTTTGTAAAACGCAGTATAAAAATCAGCCAAGAGGAGTTCATAGTCTTCCAACACACAATTATGGGATGAGAAATGCAATTGGTAAGATCCAATTACCCTTCTTTGATGGATCCTCAAAGTGTACTGCTAGCTCCTAGGTGTAGAAGCTAGACACTTATTTTCAACTGAATTCCATGGCTGAGAGGGATGCCATTAGAATGGAAACTTTGCATTTGGAAGGAGAGGAAAATTACTGGTGGTTCCATGGCATGAGAAACTTGGGAAATGATCAAAACACATATTTCATTAAAATTGTAAAAGTTTTATTCCAAGGACATCATAAAAATTAAGTTTTTTAGTTATTTTGGAATTCTAGATCCACTATTTAATTCTAAATTTAATGGAATATGTGTTTCAAGTGACTTCCTATGAATATTTCACTAAGAGACTAATGGAGAGGTTTGATAGAAGAGGCCCTAAAATCTCTTTCAGGGAGTTGGCACATGTGAAGCAAACCGGAACTCCTCAAGCTTACATCTCAGAGTTCCAAAATATTGCAGTGATGGTCATTGACATATCTAACGTCCGCTTGATCCTCCTATTCACGGAAGGATTAGCAGAACCATTGAAAGGGATGGTAAAGGCCTACCTACCAGCTACCTTGCAAGAAGCAGTGAGCAGAACAAGGGATTTGCAAGATGGAATCCCAAGAACAAGATATCCTCCAAAGGTTAATTTTCCTACTAAATTTCAGAATCAAAGACCACCTTTCAGGAATGTGGCTGCCCTGAACAAGAAGTGTTTGGCGAAGCCTACGGAAAAGGACATTTTGATGGCAAAGTACAAGTTATGCGAAGCCTAACATCGACTAGTTTTTGGAAAAACAACTCCGCAATTTCTGGGAGCAGGGTATGGAGTGCAGTGAAGTGGCAGATAAAGATCTATCCCCTTAGTAAATGCGAAGTACTAAGGACCATCGAGGTAGTTGGAGCAGTTATGAATGAAGAAGTGGACTATCAGCTACAGAAGCAAAGAGTAAAGAAGTAGGATGGTGCAAAGGACGTGCCACTGTAGCGTCAAAGTCGTGCGGGCAGAACTGTGACTATCAGAGAAGCATCATAGCCAGAGGAAGCGGCGCAAAAGGACAACAAAGCTCTAGCAAAGTAAATACAAAGTGTGGTCAACAAGAGAACCATTCCATTTTGGGTTTAAGGGTACTATGGGGGTTGGCCCATAGTTATTGTAAAGATGTGACCTTCAAGCACAATCTATAAAAGGGCCAATTTTCTATAAGGAAGGGTTAGATTTTGTGGGTTATGTTAGAGTTTGTAAGACTTATTGTAGATATATGTTGAGAGATATAAGAGAGTAAAAAGACTCTGCAGCTGCGTGTGCATAGATCTATTGTAGAGGAAAGTCTGCAGATGAGTGCGCAGAATGGAACTGTTAACCCCTTCCAATAAATATAAGAACAGTTCTCGTGGACGTAGCTCCCATATGGGGGGTGAACCATCTAAATACTTGTGTTGTGTGTTTGAACCTCTATTATATTGAATTTTCATGGATGTTTATGCTTATATATGTGTTTTCATAGGAATGTGAATGACAATGATATGTTAAGTAGAGGAATATGCATGTATGAACATTGCGAAGTTGTGTTAAATATGGTAAATGTGTAGTCATACAAAATGCGCAGTAACAACGATTCAGCGGAGTCTGTAGGTTTTTGAGAATTATGAAGTGCACAGATACATGTTAGTAATGATCTTTGAATTAGATATTGAGTAATTTGTGCATATCTAGCTTGCATAACATAATCGTGCATCACCAGGTTACAGAAACCTGATTGTGTAACCACCCATCTTCGCTTCGGGTGAGACTTCAGCCTGCTCGTAGGTTGATGCCAAAAGGGCCAGTGAAGGGGATTTTGTTGGACCAAAGACTAGAACGAACCTCACAGAACCCAGGTTATCCCCAAGGAAAGTAGAAAGAGAAAGAACAAACCAACAAGAAGGAATACTTATGCAAATATCGAGATGGGTTAAGAAGGAAAAAGCTTTGTTTTTCTTGTCAAGAACCTTATGTTTCGGGACACAAATGTGATAAGGGTAAAGCACTCTACATTGAGGTATTTTCAAAAAGTGAGGAGGAAGAAGTGGAAGAAGAGGCACCAGTAGATTATGGTTATGAAGCAACATGAGAAGAACAACCCCCGCAGCCAGAAAGAAAAATTGCAGTGTTAAGTGGATTTCCCTGCTTCCATACCATGAGATTCAAAAGGGTTATGCAAGGACAAAAAGTATCAGTTTTGGTCGATGGGGGTGCCACCCACAATTTTATTGATGCAGCCATGGTAGAGAGGAGAAATCTAAAAAACAGAAAAATTTGGAGGTTTCACTGTCATCATTCCAGGGAACAACACTATGGACTATAACAGATGGATCCCAAAATTGTAAGTGACTCTTGGAGACCATACTGTGACTGACAGCTTTTATGTTGTCAATGTGGCTTATACCAATGTGGTGTTGGGATTTAAATGGTTGTACTCCGTTGGTGAGCATTTATTTAATTACCAAGTACCATAAATGAGCTTCAAAGATGTTGAAGGAAAACAAATTGTTTTGAAGGGTGTCAACACCTACCCAAAAAAAGTGATTTCTGCAAATAGTATGAGGTCAATATTGAGGCACAGTTATATTGAGTGGGATGCTAAATTTTTCATCACCACTCAAGGGACTTCCATATATGTATCATGCCATCTGTAAGACATCCAAAGGCTTCTACACAAACACAAGAAAGTGCTTGAAGATCTTCCACATGGAAGGCCTCCTGACAGAGGTACTGGACATTGGATTGAGCTGGAAGCTGGCACTTTTCCTATAAATATCAATCCTTATAAGAACCCCAAAATATTCAAGGATGATATTGAGAAGACCATCAAACATCTGCTTGATATGGGATTAAAAAGACCAAGCTCAAGTCCCTTTGCATCATTGGTGGTCTTAGTAAAAAAGAAGGATAGAACAATGCGCATGTGCATTGACAATAGGGATTTGAACAAGAAGACCATCAAGAAAAGATATCCTATCCCAAGGATTGATGAACTGATGGATGAGCTACATGGAGCCAAATATTTTTCTAATATTTATCTTCACTCCAAAAACCATCAAATCAGGATGAAGGATAAAGACATTCAGAAAACTGCTTTCTGGTTCCACTATGGGCATTTTGAGTTTCTTGTCATGCCTTTTGGCTTGACCAATGCACTGACTAATTTCCAATCCTTCATGAACAGAATTTTCCACAAGAATCTACGTAAGTATGTCCTTGTATTCTTTGATGATATTCCGATCTATAGTAGGACGTGGGAAGAACACTTGCACCATTTGGACAATGTCTTTACAATCCTGGCAGAACAGTCATTCTATACCAAATTGTCCAAGTGTGAGTTTGGATTGACTGATATATTTTACCTTGGTAATATATTTGGGAAAGAAGGAGTCAAAGTGAATATGGAGAAGATCAATGCCATACTTTAATGGCCAATCCCAAAGAACATAACATCCTTAAGGGGTTTCATTGGTTTGTGCACCTACTACCAGAAATTTCTAAAAGGATTTTCTAAGATAACATCCCCTTTGATAGATATAACCAAGAAAGGTGCCTTTTGCTGGTCAGATGAGGCTGAAAAATATTTCAAAAGAATGAAGGAAGTCATGAGAATATTCCCAGTACTTGCACTTCCTGATTTCACTTGGTCTTTCATATTGGAATGTGATGCCTCGGGAGAAGGAATTGGAGCAGTTTTAATGCAGAATAGGCATCCCATTTCCTATGAGAGCAAAAAGTTGCAGCCGCATGAGAAGCATTATTCAATTTATGATAAAGAGATGCTGGCCATCATGCATGTCTTGGCCAAATTCAGACAGTACTTAGTGGGAGGCAAGTTCATAGTCAAGACTGATCACAACAGTTTGAGACATTTCTTGACCCAAAGAGAGTTGAATGATAGAAAACAGAAATGGGTAAGTAAGATTCAATCTTATGACTTTGACATAGAATACAAAAATGGTAAGTTGAATGTGGTAGTTGATTCCCTCTCTAGGAAACCTACTTTTTCTTTGCTGCAAGTCACTACTGATTGGAAAGTCCAACTAGCTATGGAATACTCTAAGAACTAGTTTGCTTGTGAAGTGTTGGATAGGGTGATTCAGGATGATGCCTACCAAGTCCTCAATGATGTCATATATAACTAGGACATAGTTTTTCTAGTGCTTGGATCCAAATTAAAAGAAAATGTTTTGGTGGCTGCTCACAATGCACCAGTAGTAGGCCACCCTGGATTCCTAAAAACTTACCAGAAGGTGAGAGAGAGGTTCACTTGGAAGGGACTCAAAAATTATGTGTTAAGGCATGTATGGGAGTGTACTGCATGCCAACTGAATAAAGTGGAGCACACTCATCCTGTTGATCTCCTTCAACCCCTACCAATTACATAACATAAATGGGAAAGTGTGTCCATGGATTTCATCATAGGACTGCCAAAAAATCAGGGTAAGGATAGCATCTTTGTAGTAGTTGATAGATCGAATAAATTTTCTCACTTTTTTGCTGTCACATCAACTATTACATCCAGTCAAGTGGTTGCACTATTATTTAAATAAGTATTCAGATTGCATGGTCTTCCCAAGACTATAATAGGTGATCGAGATAGCAAATTTACTAGTTCTTTTTGGCAAACTTTGTTTGAACTAGTTGGAACTTGTTTGAACTAGTTGGAACTAGTTTGAATCTCATCACAAGCTATCACCCTTAGACTGATGGCTAGACTAAGAGAGGAAATCAATGGTTGGAGGGTTATCTCATAAATTATGTTACTGGGAAGAAGAAGGCATGGTTCAACTGGCTACATTTGGGGGAATTCTCTTATAATACAACATTCCATATTTCCAATGGAATGAGCCCATTCAAAGCTCTGTATGGGTATGAATCCCCCACTTTTGCATATCTGATTTTTGGGGATTGCAAAGCACAAAAAGAAAAGGATTGGTTTCAATAAATCCAATACATACTCAAGGCCCTCAAAGAAAACTTGTAGGTTGCACAGAACAAACAGAAGATGAATGCAGATAAGAAAAGAATAGATCGAGCCTTCCAAGAAGGTGACTTGGTCTACTTGAGGTTGCATCCCTACAGTAAAACCATTCTGAAATAAAAAGGGTCTGAGAAATTGTTTCCAAGGTTATATGGGCCTTATAATATCACAAGGAAAGTTTGTGAAGTTGCTTATGAATTGGATCTTCCATCAGGGAGCAAGATACATAATTTTTTCCATGTGTCATGTTTGAAGAAAGCAGTTGGCCGATAAGTAACTGTTTCAGAAGAATTGCCTCCTCTTGATGATGAAGGACACCTGGTATTAGAAATAGAAATTATTTTGCAGGTTAGAGAAAATAAGTTGAGGAGCAAAACCATTAAAGAATATCTAGTGCAGTGGAAGGGGTTTCCTAGTGAAGATGCAACCTGGGAAGGTGAACAGATTTTGCAACATCTTGGATTGCAACTGCTTGAGGACAAGTAGTCTTGGGGAGGGAGGACTGTCATGTCCCTTACCTAGTGACCTTGGTCAAGACTTGGATCCTCCCATCCCTAGGGGGTCTAGGAAAAATAATTAAATAAGGAATAATTAATGGGGGTAAATTTTGGGCACAAGTACTATAGTAATTAATTATTTTTAGTATTTTGAGTTGTAAATTATCTTTCATCATAAATGTCTCATCATTATTAATTAATTTTTGTGGATATAATTAATGATGACATGGCTTGGAGGGAGCATAGGGTCAAAGTGGACCTCAATTAATCAAGAGGAAAGCTCAGAAAAATCAAGGAGTTAGCTAAAGGCAAGGTGGCGGCATAAGGAAGTGGAAACTGACAAAAGCAAGGAAAAAACAAGAAAAATCACAAAGCGAGAAAGTTGAAAAGAAGGAAAGTGAAAAATCAAACAATTTGGAAAAGCAGGAAACATTCAGAAAGGCTAAGTAGGGCACACTTGCTAATTTCAGTGAAAGGACACAAATCAAGAAAGTTTTGCAAAGCAAGAAATTGCTAATTCTCTCAAGGAATGTACCCTTCCTCTCTCACACGTGTGGATGGACTGTGGATGAAGTTACCTCAGTTATAAAATAATTATTCCAACTCCCATTCGCATATTTTGGTTAATTATTTTTATCATTGAGATCTCTTGCTACTCACAGTTGAGAGATGTGCCTCAACCATTGCTTGGGAGATGAACCCCAAGGTATTTCATGTTCTAGTCAGTCATTGATTAGATCTAGAGCCATGGATTTCTGATATTGAGATCGATATCAGTCTAGTATTGAATATTCTAAAGCTTCCATTGAGTGATCATCAGTCAAAGTGCCCTTGAAGAGAGTATTGGAAGATTTCATCAGAAGGAGGTGTTCCATTTCAGTGGAGGAGTCCAGTGTAGCTCAGAAGGTCCAGTGCACACCTCATATACATTAATATCTGATATACAGATCCTTATCAGTACAATATTGAATATTCACAAGCTTCCTTAGAGTGATCATCAGTCAGAGTGCCCTTGGATAGAGTATTGGGGGATTTCATCAGAAGGAGGTACTCCATTTCAGTGGAGGAGTCCAGTGCAGCTCAGAATGTCTAGTGTGCACCTCATATACAGTTAATATCTCTTATATCATCCTCATATTAGTTCCATTGTAGACTTACATATCCTCCTCCTCTTCGCATGCCCATTTTCTCAATAATGTAAGAATTTCTAGCATTGGAGATGCATTGAAGGTCTGAATGCTAAAACATATTTATTCTCTACTCAAGACCACTTATTTCGACCTTCTTCTATTCAATATATTGTATCAGATCCCTCCTTTATTCCAGAACTGATATTTGTAAGCCTCTGAGTAAATTTGGAACAATTAAATGGAAGACTAACTCTTTATACATCAATTAATGACTAGTTTTTCCATTTTGGCCAGTAAAACTGATGTACAAGTCTATTTTCTGATATGATGGATGTAGGAGGTACCTGAGACAATATTAAATCACCCCAAAACCTGTTTTTGAGAATTTGGACACACCTTAGTCATTTTGAGAGAGTTTGGAAAACTGTTAGCTGAGCAGTCCTGCCTAGTGCACTTGACCCTTTTGCTCCCAAATTTCATCCAAAGCCTCCCAATTTCCCTGAAAATCTGATCCATCAAATATTACAGAATTTGAATCCTAAAATACACCCTTGTTTTCATTCAGGTTTTACATCTAAGTCTAGTTTGCATATGTTGGAAGGCCTAGGAAGCATCGAAGTAGACATCAGCTCTAGCCGACTGTTGAAAAGTAAATGGCTCCAATGCTTTGTGCATAGGACTTGGAAGTTGGCCCTGTTCTAACTTCCTATTGCACATATCCTATATAAAAACCATAACCTAAATTCATCCCCATAATCCTTGAGTTGGGAGTTAGTATCCGGAGTTATCACCTTGCATATCATAAAAATTGTTAAAATTTACTACTAAAAATTATGCTTACAATTTGTGTTTTGAGTTGAGATTCTAGCCTATTCTTGGTTGGTATATTACACATTCAAGCACTTAAATTGGTTAGTAACAATAAGTTTGTTTTCTCAATACTATGTCACAACTTTCAAGTAGATTTTTTGTTATTAATGATTCATCCCTTATACTAACAATAAATTTGTTTAATTTCTCAATGCTATGCCACAACTTCCAAGTAGATTTTTTTACTAATGATTCAGCCATCATAACATGTCCATAAGATTTTCCTCTTAATTTCTTGAACCAACAAACCAAGAAATAGATCTAATTAATAACAATGATTGTTTTCCAATGGTCATATTTAAGCCAATTTCTTATCAAATGTGCATCTTAAAGAGGCTTCTAATTATCCATTGTTGGATTTCCACTCTGTTTTCCAAGGTTTTCTATTGGCACGATATTTTTATCTATTTGGAAATATAGTCCCTTAGGATCATTCTATATCATTCCAAATGAAGCAATATCACTCTTACAACATGTAATATTTAATTCTTAAGAATAAATACTAGAAACTCAAAATGTATTTATGAATTTCAAATTATTAAATTGATATATGAACTTAGTAGTTGGAAAGTGATACTAGTTTCTTTTACATCTTCTTTACCTTAGCTTTCCATAGATAAAGAATAGTATACACATTGATCGCAATGTTGGGTATACCTTGGTACAACTATGGCTACTAATATCTAGGTTATATCTCATATTTAGAGAAATGAACATTATGTTAATTGCAAAACTTTCTCTAGAGGCTTTTCCAAGTAGTTGGCCTTGAGAAAATACAAAAGTATGTTGAATAAATGTCCTTTCAAGTAAACATTTTTTTAATGATTGTTTTTACAAGAGCTTCTCTTGTTGTATCATACTAACAACTAGTTGTAAGTAGTTCTTGAAATAATATTTTAGAAGGTTTAAGTTTCAATAGCAACTTGATTGTGCATTTGCGCCATTAGAACCTAGTTTCCATGAAAGTTCCAAGTCTAATTTATATAGTGGAAATTAATCATAATTGCAATAAGAAAATGACATTTTTTCACAACAAAGTTTCATTTTGGTCAACAACTATAACTTTTGATGAATAGCTCACCATTCCCAAAATTGGTTATAGAAACTTTAATCATATTCACTTTCACCACTATGATCACTCCTAATGAGCTTAAATTAAAGTATGTTTAGTGCATGCTATGAAATGACATGAATATATAGTTGAGGTTCCAATTTTGAAATATTTTAGAATATCCACATGATGGTTGATGTTGTTGGATGTTTAGACTACATATCATTTCTAGAAAAATTCATGTAAACCTCTTGAAGTTCTAGAGAGGAAAGTGTTTTATAGTATTTGCTAATGTTTGTAGTGTTTTATAGTATTTGCTAATGTTTGTACTTCTTGATTAGATTAGACACAAGGTTGTTTCATTCAAGTATAAAGTATATATTTCAAACATTAGGTATTTATTTGAAAGATTTAAGAAGTCGCTCGTAGTGTTGTGATATTTATATGGTAGTTGTTTGGATTGAAGAATGCCTTCTTATATTGATCCCTACACTAGAAACAAGGATTACCTTTATTCAAACAACTACGAATAAAATGAACTTGATTTACATTTATATTCCAAAATTAAGTAGTGTGCATATATTTCAATATACCACGCTTCAACCTTCAATGATTGCTTGCATTATAGCAATTAAGTTTTACATGCCTATGGTTAAATTCTTCAAAAGTGATAGGCTAATTTTACATTATTATCAATATAATGATAACCACTAATATTAATGAATGTATTAATTCTTTTTTGAACTAGATATCCCTTTTGTTTCTTTGCAAATGAAAAACACTGCTTATTTTAGCATGTCAACATAGAAGGGTTAAACCAACAATAACCCTTTAAATTGAAATACGGTCTCACCCTTCGAATTTGATCAGGTTGTTATAATGAATAACCAAAAATTATAATGGTAAGGATTAATATAAGGGTGTGGGAAGTCTAATGAGGGTCTCTTTTGACACATTAGATGCAATAGAAAACTGAAAACAAAAATCATCCATCAACTTACTTGGATATTTTTAGACACATAGACAATGAATCTTGCGATGAGTAAAAAAGATGAAATGTAAGAAATTGAATGACATTTCCGAATATATAATTTTTTCTATTGAAAAGTTCTTAACTATCTAAAGTTTGATATTTTTAAAAGACACTTTTTATTTTTTGGATAAATTATAAGTTATATGTTTTTGTGGGTGCATCCTTTGAGTGCCTAAATGATGGAATCAAGTTACAAAAACTTGTAGACATATAGAGAACATCTAGTACTAGTGCACCGCTATTTTTCCAAATATATATATATATATATATATATATATTATCTAAGTGATCGAACCTCGAAAACAGTACGCCAAGCGTGAGTGAAGCCTTTGAAGGTCTTAATTATCTAAGTGATCGAACCTCGAAAACAATACGCCAAGTGTGGATGCAGCCTTTGAAGGTCTTAATGCAATTATTTTGAAACAGTTTTTTTATAGCATGTAGTCGAGGTTGGTGTCCTTTAGTGCACCATACAAGTTTTTTCCAAAATGGTTGAGAAACAAAAGAGTTATGGACGAAACACTAAAAATGTGTTTTTTTAGTTAAGGAGTCATGACACAAGAAAAATAAGAAAAATATATATATTCTTTGTAAAAATTACATATTTGGAATCTGCAGAAAAAATGTTATCTGTATCTAAAATTTCCAAAAAAATGATGGTGTGCAGCATACTGTAACCAACGGCTAAACACAAGCATATTAAGCAAAATTGTGAGATGTCTAATTAGCTATGGTTTACCATATTCCATACCACAGGTTTGGTTAACTTGAAGCTAAGTCCGAAGAAGACACACAGGAAGAGTGATGACACCCGGACATGTGACAAGGCTTGGTCTTAGTGCTAAGAAACGCGAGCGCGTTTATTTTAAATTCAAATTTTCATTTCACACCTATCTGTCTGCCATGAAAACCAAAACGCGTGCATGTTTTGGTAAAAATCAAATTTACCGTAAGGGTAAGGGGGAGGAGGGGGGTTGGGGGGGTATGGCTTTAGGGAGGATTAGGGTAGTTTGAGGGAAGGTGTATGGGGTTGGGGTAGAAAGAGATATCCAGAGGTGGTAAGTGGTAGGGGCTAGGAAATTACGAGAGATAAAGAGTGATATGGGTAGGGGGAGGGGGATTAGGAGAAACAGAGAGAGAGGAGTATGGTTAGTGGAAGTAGGAGAGAGAAAGAGAGGGTTAGAGGGTGTCATTATGGGTAGGGAGAGTAGGAGGGGGGTTAGGGAGAGAGAGGGAGGGTTAGGGGTAATAAGAGTGAGAGAGAGAGAGAGAACCGAGGGTGTTGACGTGTTGGGGGAGAGAGAGAGGGGTAGGGGTAAGGTGCAGGTGGAGGAGTAAGGGAGAGAAAGAGTGAGAGATGGTGTAAAGTCCCCCTCACCCAATCCGACCATCGGGAGGGGACATTGGCAAATCATGGGCTCTAAAAATTCGCCCCAATGCATAATACGATTTTCAACAATAAACGGTGTGTGTAGAAACTTAATAAACATGCACAGTGGAATTTAAAATCCATCCACACTCATCTAGCAAGAAAATGAAAGCATAAACATTACAGGCATCAATTAAAACAGTTCAGATTAAAATACATGAGAGTAATGATCTTTATTCAATGCAGATCCAAGCAACTGAATGTGTAAGAGCGCTTTTCCACCCAACCATAGGCACTTCGTCCAGCATATACTCTTTCTGCTGGGAGGACACCCCCAAGTTGGGCTATGAGTCCACCAGGGCGAAGGAAGCACCTACAGGATTCTATCTCTCATCCCACAATCCGTTCTACTCTCTCTATCTTCTATTTCAAATTCCTGGGTTTAATACACAGTCTGGTAAAAATGGCCATCAACAACAATGGATTAAATCTACATGGAGTAGCATCTTGCATGAGAGAATGAGAATGGAATAATGATAATCAAAGAGTGTTGACTCTAAGGATATGTGGTAAGGGTGAAAAGACAGTTGACATGGTTTTTGACCATAGAATAAATAGGATTGCTTACAACTAACGTCGCTTCTGACCATAGAAGAAATAGGACTGCTGACAGCTGACATAACTGTCACAAAAGTGAATTCAGTCCCATGCTTCAATAACTACATGAGGTGACTTTTCCCACCAACCACACACATGCATTAATGGTTGGAAAAATGGTCAAAAAAGGAGATAATTGGATTATTCCCATCACATGACAGAATTTTGGGTGAGTTCTAAGGTTGACACTTGGATGCATAGGATTTGGTTTCTCATAGCCCCCCTTCCTCTTCCCCTCTGGTGGAATCATATCCGCTTTTGGTAGATTGTCCTTCAAACAAATCTGGCGACCATACTGGGGAGAGAAAGAGCCATTTTCAGTTGATTGCTTTTGCAAGCCATCCATAATCTTATTTTCCTTATAAGCCTTGTTTCACCATTAGATCTTCACTTTGAAGAGTCTGTAGTCCTCCTATGAGTTTGTACTCACCATTTTTAAACCATTTCATTGCTCATTGTTTGGATATTTGTTCATTTTTCAACTTAGATCTCGCCCATCGCAGCTAGGCAGTGGAGCCAAAGTGACACTGTGTCATTTTGTGATCTCTGTTCTTTGTCTTTTGGCCTATCGTCGCAACCCATTCATTGGTAGACTGCGACATTGTCGCACTTCTCACATTAGTGACCTACGACAGTCACTTTGTGTACAAACACAGACTGCACCGATCTGTCAAAACTGACATACATGCATACCTTCTCCATTTCTTATTTGAGTTTTGGTTTTGTGTGCAAACTCCCTCTGTGCTGCAAGATCTAGTCAGAGACCCCATTTTTTATTAAGTGTGTTGAAGTGTTTTGTAGTGCTCTGGTTTTTACAGCAGAGCACTGTGTAAAATTTCAGGTTTAATTTTCTACGTTTTAAACTTTATCAGTTTAAGGAAGTGAATTTCTAAGAATTTCTATGTGCCGAAGTAATATTTAGTGTACTGTGGTGATTTTACTAACCTTACATTCGAAATTTGAAATAAACAAACATATCGTTATTTTCTTTTCAACAGCATAAGAATAGGTTTCACAACTTAGTAAATCAGTAAATAGCAGTAAATCAGTAAATAGTAAGTTTGCATGTTTACAGTAAGATTTAGCATAATAGTAAATAACGGAAATTACCTGATGCTGATGCTAACCGTAAGTTGTAGCAGGTTGTGTAACCCCTTAGACAGCCAAACTGAAGTGTCCACCCTACCGACCAGCTATAATCTTGCTGGCCCTTGGAAATCAAAGGATTTCCAAGCCCCCGAGCCCACAATCTGATAATCCCGAGAGCAGTCTTTCCTTCTGTTCTCAAAATCTTTCTGTTCGCCAAACTTTCTTTTCTTCCCCCAATCAAAAAAAACCTCCCCAACCTTCAACCTTCTCCCCCTCTATATACATGTCCATCCTCGAGAAGACCTTGGGCTTACTCCACCGCCCCAAACTCCCCCTCTCGAGCCCCTCAAACCTTTACTCCTTTCCCTAGTTCATTCATCCACGTCTCATTATAAAAATGTATAATTAATTACTCTTATGGAAAATTCATTTGGTTTTGGATTGACGGCAGTAATTATTTATTACGGTGGGAATTATCACCCCAAGGTTATCCGTTCGGGACAAGTTCCATTAAATACAAGTCTATCCGCCATCCTTGATATTTTAATATTATTAATGTAATTAATAAAATATTATATAATTAGTTGCCCCTTGTCAACTTGGACATGATGTGTCTTAATGATCCACCTTATCCGTCGAGACTACTTTAGTTGAGGTTTAAATTCCAAGATTAACATTGAATAATTAAATATCCATTTTCCATCACATCACGGTTATTCCAAAAAGGATTATCTTGTTATGGCTAACTTTGAAATGGAATTAATCATGCAACATTAATTTATAAATCAATATTTTAAATCTTACTTATATTGCATTTGTTACGATAGGGATATAAATGTTTGCTGGAATATCATTTATTAATTAATAATAATAATTAAATCACCCTTTGACAATAATAAAAGGTGACTCGATCATAGTATTCTTAATTATTTGTTTATCACATGGGTACCCTATCATCAACATAGCATCCTTGTTATTATAAACAAAGCACTTGTGAGGGCTTAAACAATTTTACTAATTAATTAGACACTATCATTACCCTATTCACAACAGTTCTTCTATGACAATGTTAACTGACGACACTTGTCTTAGTTTATTATTACAATGTTCTCAGATAATTACTACTTCACTTATTTACACATCGACAACCTAACCATTCATTACCTAAGTTGATTGATGTATCCTTAACTGAGTTATCTATGACATTTATACTACTCTTCAAGCATGACAAGTATGTTATACACCAGTAATATTGTACACGTACAAGGTGTGCATGCATGGCCAGTGTATGCACATGTCGGACATGTACTATAAACAAACCCCATTCCGCCTATGCATACTTGCTAACTAACAATAGTATCTACCCCCATGCAGAAGAGCAAGCATAATATATAGTATAATTACTTTAACATCCTCGGTTATTTAACAGTTAACCCTTTACGATTTAACATCATTGTCTTTATGTTTACATTAGTTTAATCAATCAAGTACAGGAAGGGTGCCTACTTCCACTAACTCGGAATCAAGGAATACTAAACCCCCAACAGTGCTAACTAACACATCCTCCCATCATAACCTACGTCCAGCATCCTCCCTATCCTTCCTCTGCTAGTACAACAGTGGATGTCGGACTCGCCGATTTGACCACATAGAACTTGAGAGCGATAGCGTCGGCTGAACAGCGAACCTATCCTCCCCTAGCAGGCATCCGACCATCGTCATCACAACAACATGGGGAGCGTGTCTCAGCACGGCCCTCCCACGACCTCGGGTCTCATGGAAACATAGGGTGGGAAACACATCCATCCCTCTCAACATACTGGGCCTACGCCCTTATCAACTCATACTTGCTTCTATCGGGATTATCAGTTTGTGTTATCGTATCCTCATTTTGGCTGCTAAGGTTTGCTGTATGAACATATTTTTCCTTTCCAATGTATATCAGATCAAGTAACTGGCTATCCCATAGCCCTTGTGTCCTGTAGGTTAGTGTTTTGCAAAATACAATTTATAGAAAGCATTTTCCATTGATCGCCAATTGATCCATGTTATCATTTCATTTCATGTAACCTTTTAGCTCATCATAAATACATATAACATTTCAATAATTCACATAAGAAGATGGTATCCACGTACCGAATCATATATTTCACATTTCATTAATCAAAACATATAAACATATACTGCAATCGTAAAATAAGGAAATCATATGATAATCATGACATCATAATCACATAACATAGTAACATCATAATTATGGTGAAATCATAAAACAGAGTAACATCATATAATGAGGTCCAATATAGTTTACTCAGTCGAGCTGAGTTCGACAAAATATATAAGAAGTAAAGTATGGTGTGTCTAACTAATAAATATGCCGAATCAAAATATGGGCATTACATGTTTGGTCTCATTTGGAGTTGATTTGGGTTCCGTCTTGGACAAGTCTGAGATTTGGTAGTGGTGGACACTCTCATCTCCCCCACCTGCATCCACTCATCCTTGCATTCCCTCCTCTCCTTGCCGAATCTGGTCATTGTATTGGATCGGTTTCCAGACCTCATTTGCATACATTTTTGAGCTTTGCTTTCTTTAGTGTTTCTTGTTACTGATTGATTTTGAGTGTTTGTGTGTATTTTCAGTCCGTATGAGTGCTCGTCATTTTCTTGAAATTTTTTGAGTCATTAGAGTGCTGTAAGTGATCTTTTCATTTCAGTATTTGTGTTTAAAAGTATCAATACCATCAAATTGTTATTTTGATACATCCATTGAAAAATCAAAAGTACTTCATTTCCATCATTTTTCAAGCTCATTTGAAGAATTGTATATGCATTGGAATGTCTCATTTGTAGATCTTTCGGAAAAATTGAAAGAAAGTTAAATTATTTGTGTTTTTCATGAATTATGAGTTGCTCATTTTCATGAAAAATTTGAGTAGATATCAAGTTTTGCAAAAGTAGTTCCATGCTTGGAAAGTTACATGCATCTTTTGGTTCTTATGCTTTTAGGCCATTGTAGTGAAAGTGAAAAGTTTGCATACTCTACTTAGAAACTCTCTCTTTTCGTCACTTAGCATCATTTTTGTTTTGAAAAGATAAAAGAAAAAGAAAAAACATGTTTTGATTTGGCTTAGTAGTGTTGTGTTATTTTTCATGTTTCGCTCAAAAAGAAAAGAATACTTCATAATCATTTTTGGTAGATTTGGGATTGTGTTGCTTTGGTAAAATCATTGGAAATAAATTTCTCCCTCCCATACATAGAGTTCATCAAAAGAAAAGTACATTTTTCGCATGTAGTTAGGGCTTGAATTATTTTTACATTTATGTACTCACCTCATGCATTCACCTAACCATCCAGATAAAATTAACGGTAGAACTAGGGTAAAATTTTTAGTAACTTGTGTTTAAGTTAGAGACGTGCTCCAATGTCATTAAGCATGGAATCTATCGTTATTTTCCAGCACTGTATTCAGGGGGTATTGTAGTCTTCCATGTACTTATCGGTATATTGAAGCTCTTTCACGTACCAACCAGGTATATCGAAGCTCTTTCACGTACCCACCAAGTACTTCAAGTACTTGGCATATATCGAAAGGTATTTCACATACTTGGCGTAGAAAGGTGTTTCACGTACTCGGTAGTATATAGGAAGGTCTCATGTCATACGGTTGTGCAATAGATAACACCACTACGGATTTGATTTCCCACATACCTTGCGTATATCAAGAGACACCATTAGGATACCTGAGACCAATTGAGTTAACCTTTTGGTCGTCTTGGTAGAGAAATACACTGAGAACAGTCATGGGGAGATTACTACGCACATACTATCCAGGTAATCGGGTATTTAGGAAAGGGTACGATCCCAATCCTCCTTGTCCCGTTTTACTATTGGACCCTGCGGTATATAGCGATTTGTGAAGCCTTGACAATCCTATGAGGTTCTAGAGCTTTGAATCCACTCTTATCACATAAGTTTGCTTGTGGCCTTAGTTTGTGTAGGGTTTTTTTCTGGTCTGCTTTTCTTTTGTTTAGCTTTCCTTACGAGAAACTTTTGTTTCAGTCACTCTTGCTAACTTTCTTTGGAGAAGGTCCCGTAGGATTCAAAACTTGCCGCCCGAATATCCCCTTAAACAGGAGGTAATTTCAAAGGTAAGAATGGACCCACAAGCCACGGTCATGTCACCTGAAGTGGAAAACCCTACATTGAATGTTGGAGCACATATGTTTCCTCCAGATTCACCTGCCTCTCATCCCCCACGGGGTGAAGAAGCACAAAATTCTACTTCACAAGACCTACTTCCCGTTTTACCGGGAGAGCCTGGATCGTTGGAATGGATAAATTCACCCCAGGACGGCCCTTCAGTAGCTGCTGGTCCTTCAGCAGCTTATTGGACATCTTCTCTAGGCCACCCAGTGGCTCATTTTGCAGTTCCATCACCACCTAGTTGGGCTACTCCCGACGACCACATGGCACCTTATTGTGAACAATTGGCTAGGTTACGAGCTATGTCCACACAATTTACAAATCGAAGCCTTGCACAGAGGGCTGAAGACCCGACGTTACCTCCTTATCAACCACTCCCAAGTCGTTACTTGTCTTATCATTCACTGGAATCATCCACGCAACACGTGATCACTTCTAAGGATGGTCAACCATCAACTCCTGCACATCCATCTCCTAGACAGGAGACTAGTCCTATACCTCAGACGACCCGACCTGTTGAAGAAAAATAGTACAACACACCTGTGACCACCATGGTTACGTCACCTACTCCTCCCCCACCCCAAACTTCGAGGGGAGGATACTTTTTACCCCCTACCATCTTTACAGGTAATGATAATCCTATAGTAGATAATCAACAACCAGTATTGGGTCAACCTTTACTTAATGGTCAGCAAGTTGTTGCTGGGGGGAAACCCCCGTCTCTTAACCATAATACTGCAGCAGGGGTTCCCATCGATCCTTCCATTGGAAACTCCTTACCTCCCAGACCTTCCACTACGGGATTATCTCATGTTGGGAGACCGTCCAACGTAATTCAACCACCATCGAGTGAAGCATATCCAGGTCATCTTAACTCTGTCTCGGGATAACTTAATCCCGGAAACTCACTCTACGGGGTACCCTACCCTGGAAATCATTACACTCTGTGTGGACAGCAAATTTTTTTACAACATGGACCCTCGCTCACAGTCCCTCAAGTCCCTCCACCCCCATTTGGTCCACCCCCACCTCCCATTGGAGGCGGCATTACCCCACACAACTATGGAGGAGGAGAACCTCTACCTTATGGCATAGGACCACCTCATTCCGGCCATCATGGCCCACCCCCTTCTAATGGTGGTGGTGGTGGACCATCCCATCCTGGTGGTGGTGGTGGAGGACCATCCCATCCTGGTGGTGGTGGTGGAGGACCGTCCCATCTTGGTGGTGGTGGTGGAGGACCACCCTACTATGGTGGTGGTGGTGGAGGACCACCCTATTATGGTGGAGGTGGTGGAGGAGGCCCTTACCCTTCCAACGGCGGAGGTGGCCCACCACCCCCTCCTGGTGGAGGTGGTGGAGGCTCACCCTATTCCGGCAGTGGTAATGGACCACCACCTCCTCCCGGCAGAGGTAGTGGCGGCCCATCCTACCATGGCGGTGGTAGTGGACCCCCACCATTTGGGGGCATCCCACCCCCTCTCGGCGGTGGAGGCAGGCCCCCACCTTATGGTAACGTGCCACCTTATTATGGTAATGGACCACCTTACTATGGCGGCAGACCTATGTTTGGCCCAGGTGGCCCGTACCCCTTGGTCAGTTTCCTCCTGGAACACCCTATGATCAGTCAATGCAAGGTCACACTGGTCCTTACATGCCTTATCAGTACTATCAGTACTCGCAGCCTAATCCGTAATTGCCAGTTTTGGCTACTTTGGACTTGCCTGACCAATGACCCCATCTACCATGGAACTAATTGGCCACCCATTCCGGTGAAACTTCCATTAGATATCCCGAAATTTGATGGCAAGCTTGGTGAGGATCCTAAAAACCATGTGATGATGTACCACTTGTGGTGTTCATCTAACTCCTTGATGGATGAATCGATCCGTCTTAGATTATTTCAATGGAATCTCACTGGTTTAGCTGCCAAGTGGTATATTGAACTACCACCCCATTCTTTTCCTGATTTTGGTTCTCTTGCTATGAATTTTTTGACTCATTTCCAGCTTCCTATACTGTATGAAACTGGTACCAAGCTTCTAACCTCACTTTGTCAAAATACCGCTACTCACATCTCAAATCATATACATGAGTGGAGGAGGAAACGACATCTTATTAAGGCTCCTATTCCAGACCAACTCCTAGCGGACTGGTTTATGAAGTCTCTCATACCTACCATAGCACGAGATGTTTCCATGGGAGGAGCTGTCACTGAGGAACAATCCATTTCCTGTGCCCATTTACTAGACTTAGTCTATGCTAAATCTAGCATGTTGTTTGATATCCTTCCTAACACACCCCGTAACACGTACGACCCTGCGAAACCACCCAAGGGACCCCGAGTTGATGGCATCATTGGATCCCTTAACACCCAGCCTCCTTCTCAAAATGTTGGATTTTCAAACCCCCAAGGTTCGTCCCCATCAGCAACACAGGCTGGTCACGGCACCACCAAATCATCCACTCCTGCTATCACTGAAGAAGTGAATTATGTTCAATCAGCTTCACCTCAGAAGTCTGGTGGTAAGAAGAAGAACAAAGGGAAACCTAAGAAATCTTCCACCTAGTAGGAACATAAGAGCACCCCTGATGACACCAAACAGAAAAGGAAGTTAAAGTATCCTTGTCTACTGTGTGGTGATGACCATTTTTATAAAGAATTCCCCCATAGAGACAAAGTTCAAAAGTTTCTTAAGGGAAAACCCATACCTGCAACTCTCAACGATCCCTTCCCTACACAAAATCAGCAGTTGATTTCTCACACCTCTCCTTCCCAAGGAGAAGCATCCTCCACCGCGCATGTTCTCATGATGCGTAGTGAGACCATCAACTTGAACACCTGTTCTCGTTCGTATGACTCTGTCCCGACAAAGGAACCTGTTGGAAGTAATACTGAAAAAGCTTCCACTTCGATGCCTGACGTCACTGTACTGGCTGCTTCTCTCACCATTGAAAAGCCCTCTTTCGAGTTAGTGTTGCGCCCACCCAAGAGCACGATTAGAAAATCGGTTTTCAATCCCAATGCTTGGGTTTCTTAGAACTACAATATTGTAGAGGACCTAGCACAAGCTCCTTGTGCTATGTCGACGCTCGAGGTCTTACAAAACTGTCTTAATAGGCGCAAGACTCTCCTTGCTACCATCGGTGTAGTTGACCTGGATTCATCAAACACCATCATGTTCCAGCTGGAATACATCAAACCAAGGCTCTCCCATCAGTTGGCATTTCAAGTTGCCACAAACATTGCTGGGAAGACAATCCATCGTACCATTTTGGATGAAGGTGCCTCTACTTCAGTCATGTCGATCTCATGTTGGAGAGCCACAGTGTTGGGACTCAGAAATGTCCTATTGTCATCCACTTTACCTTTCGCTATTCTTCACATTTCATCGTCCCATTAACCTTTCATCATACCATTTCCATACATATACTTGAGTTTCATCTTATTATTTTCCACTTTATTCATTTTAGTATTATAAGTGAATTTATGATTAAATATTGGAAAATAACATGTTTTTCACTAATATCTCAAGTATGGATGAGCTTTGTAATGTGTAGGAATATGGAAGGATCAATTCAAAGAAAGACTCCTCGAATATCTCCTCCACCATTTCATGGAGATAGTTATTCAAAGAATATTCCAAGGAGAAGATCAAGGACATTTGGTTGGCATATCTTATTTAGGATGTATGAGAAACATGTGGAGAATTTGTGAGAGACATGTGGAGGATTTGAATGGATCATATTTTGTAATAATAGAAAATTAGTTGAGAGTGGTTGAGAGAATAGTGGATCTATCATTATGAGATGGTTATCTTCTTCTCAAAGAAATTTATGTATAAAAGAGAGTGCTCTCTCTTCATTTGAAATTAGTAGAAGATAGTAGAGATGAGTAGATGAGGAGTAGATTGAGAGTAGATTAATATGGAGAAGGGAATTCTTAGCTTTTGTTCATAATCTTAGTTTTAATGCTTTCATGATTTGTCATTGATTGGTGTGATGTAAATTAAGATTTCTTTATTGTTAATGTGAGCTCACATGTGTTGTCTCATTGCTCTTCATATGTTGTCTTTCTTTTATGCAATTTACTTTCAGTCGTGTGGTGTGTTTCAACTTCCAGCATTAGATTAACAGTTGTGTGTTTTAGCTTAAAAGGGGGATTAGATTAGCAGTTAGGCATTAGCAAGGGGGGGTTAGATTAGATTAATCTCACTTCAGTCCTGCATATACTTTGCATGTGCTTCGTAAGCCTACGAACCTCGGATTGACAAATTAAATGTTTGGGAAAATACTACAACGGAATTAAACAACAATATTTCCGCCTAACATTTTGGCGTTGTTGTTGGGGAAGCACGATGGATTGAAGTGTAGATTTCAATTCCTGCAAGTGTGGTGGTGTAAATTTCAATTCCTGCAAGTGTGGTAGTGTAGATTTCAATTCCTGCAAGTGTGGTAGTGTAGATTTCAATTCCTGCAAGTGTGTTTTTTTGTAGCTGTGAAGAGTAATGTTTTTTTGTACAGAGTGTTTTTTCTGGAGTGTTTTTATTTTCTTTTTCTTTTTTTTTCATTTAGATTTGGGTGCTATAAGAATTCCTTTTTCAAAATGATTTAACAATGGGTTTAAGGTTGGAACAGCTCACTCAGATCCTTGCAAAAGTAGGGATCTCCTCTTCTCACGAAGAGGAGATCTTGAAAGTAGCCGAGAGCTTAATTACTCCTCTAGAAACAAATGAAGAATTAACATATGAAGATTCTTGCACATTAGATGACGAACAATTATGCGAGTAGGAGGTTGAGGAGGACAATAAGGAGTTGCAGCATGATTTGAGGAGTGAAAACTACGCCTATGAAAGCCCTATCGAACGATGGTTTCAAGCAAGTGCCAGGTTAAGACAATTTAGTTTTTCTTTTTTTCTAGTTAATTCACAGTCACAGCAACTAGTTTCACACATTTCTGTTTATCCTCACTTTCTATTCGCAAAATTGACACATAATATATTCTTATTACTGTTACGTGAATGGTTACAGTGGATATTTAACTACAGGTATTTGCTTTCTGAATTTTAATTAGCATAGAGTAGGTAGGATTTTATTTCAGTTTTTGCTTTCACCCAGAATAAGTATGCTCTTCTCCGCGCTTTGTGCGATCTGAGGATCGAAATGTAGGATGCTTTTAACGTTTTTCAGGAATGAATAAATTTTAATGTTTTGCAACCATGCTTAATCGATTCCATCCTCAATTTGCAAATTATTTATATCCATTTGTTAAAAAAAAAATTCAATTTGTTTTATATTTTTTTAGAAACAAATAAAAAAATTTTGGGCATCCATCCTTCGATCTGCAAATAACAACAGTCAAACAGTAGGTGCATTAGGATTATTTAGGAATTCAATAAAAACAAAACTCAAAAATATAATAAAAGGTCTGCAATTTATGCGAGATAAGAGATGCGTTTTTCCATGCTAAAGAGTAACTCCAAGCTGAAACTGTGACTGAAACTGTGTGTGTCCCATTTGCAATCGATTGAATTGTGTTTTCTGGCCATGCTAAAACCTGTAGCAAAAAATAACCCTGTAAAAACAATAACAAATCTAGAATGAAGCAGATCATTTATCCTTCGGCCTTTCACACACTATCTCCACCTTTGACACTTGAAAAATCCTCCGATCTAGAAGAAAAACCTGCAATACAACAACAACAAAATAAGAAAATGCTTTGGTGGTATTCTCCCCGATCTGTGATAGTAAGCAACAAAACAAATTAATTGATAAAACTCGGTCCTTTCTTAGGTTAGTTTCAAAACTACTTAAGCGAGAGCAAGGGAGGAATTAAAACAAAAATCTTGGCATATCTTGTCAGGTCGCCAATTGGATTAAGTCTGATTCATTCGTGGTTACCTTTTCTCACAATCTAGAATCTTGGTTATTGTTGAAATCAACCATGTCATGGGAATTTGTGCTTGGCTCAATATCCATCTATCTAGAAGCTAGGCAATCTCCCACACTCCACTATTTGCTGGCCGTTGCATTAGATCCCCATCGAGGGAGATTATGGGGATCCACTTGTACGTTCAACTGCACAAAGAGATTTTTCTGTTGGTGGTTGGAAAACTAAAATCCCATTTATTGTTTGATGGTGTATCAATTTGATTCACAACTTTATTGTGATTAATTGCCTGCTGATTGAGAAAACCACACAACCCATTAGTCAGTTTGAGATCTATTTCCCCATTGATCGCTATCACTCACCTACGACACAACCATTGATGTGGAAGCCTCAAATCATGCACAGCTCGTGCAAATCATCACGCGAGGTCTTTGGGATTCCAATTCCACGAAATCACCTACAAAAAGGCATGCCAGATAAGAACACCTTGATTCACTTCTTGATTTGCAAGCAGATGGAAATGAATCTCAAAAATTCGGGACATGGGTTTTGTGCATAACAGCCTCAATTACCTGACAAGCGAGGAATTAGCCAAACAAAGCCGTGGTTTTTGTATATATAGTTGGTTCTCTAAACATGTAATTTCCAGATCTACAGTTATGGTCATGTTTCACATTATCAAATTTGTTAGCAGTTACAGCTGTGTTTCAGTTGTTACAGATCACAAGTTAGGGGTTCGATTTCTCATTCTCCTCAGAGAAATTTATGTAATCATCTATTATGGAGTGGAGCAGTCATTCGGCAATAGCAGGAGCATATCGATACTTATGGGGCAGAATTCAAAATCTCCAAAGAGAAATTCACAAACACCACCATGGTCATTGCCAAGGGACTTGAATGGAGCAGCAGGAATGGAAGATCCAGCTTTAACCTTATAGTTTCAATGTAAGGAAGAGGATTTAAGAGTGAAAGTATTGATAGGATGGTGGAGACCTTCCTTGCCTACGCAGAAGCTCAGAAAGCAGCAGCAAAGGCAATATGTGCAGTATCATATGGCTATGCTAATAGGCATGAGGATATATTGCAAACCTAGATATTGGCAGAAGTTGGCACTGAGTCTACAGAGGGAAAGAAAGATTGAAAGAAGACAGCATGCTTTATCTAGAAATCCATTATTCCTTGTCAACTTTTGGTAGCAGAATGAACAATTTGGAGGGCAGAAACAATAAAATTTTCATGACATATTTATGCTCTCGGCATCTATGATCGATGTGTTTTTGCAGGCAGCAAGTTTCTCTATTTAGTATCAACGTTTGTGTTTATTTCCAACAATTTAATGAAGATCATACTCTTGCACAATTTCCAAATGTTTGATTTCCAAAAATTTAGTGGCAGGTATCAGCCAATAAACAGTTACTGATGCACATGGGAATATTTGATGAGGCCGAGACAGAACTATCGTTTCTTGTAGCATAATTTCTGCATTTTCTTTTGGTGTGTAAAACAAAAACAATAAAAATTATAAAACCATGAAAAGATTAAAAAAATAAAAATTTAAAATTACAAAAATTGCAAATGGACATTTCAATAAATTCCTGGAAACAGTAATCAACACATGCTTTTATGCTTAACGCTCATTTGTTTTTCTCAAGTCACTTTGACAACAATTAACGACGAAACCAACACAGGAAATAGGTACAACTGCATTTTATTTTCTTTCTAATTTGCTCGCATTGATACTTATTCCTGCATTTCACATTTTATGATGCTCTCACAAAGTTTTGATTGCAGGATTAGTACTAACAATTTACAGGTTTCAGAGACGATCGCATTTTGCTGCTGAAGTGATTTTTTTCAGAATCACAAAACTTTTTGAGAAACATGTTTGATAGACAACTTGAAGGAGCTATTACTCATCATAAACATCATGACATTTGCTGTTACACAGAAACCATTCATAAACCCATTTGCGTCATGAATGTTTACCCACATTTCTCCTTCAGGCACATTAGTCATCCATGCTAGAGCCCAATATTTCATTGCCTTAACTGTCATGACTTCACACATGCCTATCTTTCTGAGTTGCATACATAATTTCCTTCTTTTTCAGTCCCTTTCTTCCTTTTGAATAAGAACATCCAGTTCTCTTTACATAATTACATTTCCTTGCCATAAACACTGCTGCTACTGAGATCTTTCCTATAGTCCTACCAATCTTTTGTAAAAACTTGCGTTGACTGATGTGGAATTCCTTAAGGCCCACCTTTCAACAAGTCTTGCCCCATCGACCTCAGCACCTTATCTGGGATATAGACTAGAGTTCCTTTTTGAGTACCTGGAGGCTTGCATGCCTTAATGGCAAGTTCTCTCGATGACAGTCATGGGAATACATCAATGTCCCTTGATCGTCATATCTTGCAAGTGGCTCGACATCAGCACATCTATTCGCACTTTGCAAGATGTACTCAGATATCTTGGCACTCATTGACATCAATGGTGAGTTTTCCTCACATTAGTTAACAGCAATCATCAATGGTCGGTAATCCAATGACTTCTTTTCATGCTCGACATTGACACATTTATTCGCATGACTAGAATTATACCATCAGGTTTTGTGGCGGGTGAAGACTATACACTTTTTCATGACTCCCTCAGCAGTTACAGCAGCATATGAGAGTACCACAGTTCCACTTTCCACCTTCGACATTTCTCATGATCCAGTTACACCTACAACAGCATATACAGTTACATTTTTATGATCCTGCAGCAGTGACAGCAGTTACAGCCACAGCAGTAGTCACATTCTCCATGATTCAGCAGTAGCAGTTTCGATTCCTTCACTGTCCGTGATCCAATTACAGCCGCAACAGCATATATAGTTATATTTTTATGATCCTGCAGCAGTGACAGCAGTTACAGCCACAGCAGTAGTCACATTCTCCATGATTCAATAGTAGCAATTCCGATTCCTTCGCTGTCCATGATCCAATTACAGCCACAGCAGCATCTATAGTTACATTTTCATGATCTTGTAGCAGTGACATCTTCAACGATCCAGCAGCAGTAGATACATTCCTATTACATCGCTCATCTACTCTTTGGGTAAGTGGAGGTATGTTGTTTTTTGAATTTTAATCATGCAATTCCTTACATGCCAGCAATGAATAATTTGGAAAATTCCCTCACCATGCTCCATTTCATTTTTCACTTTCATAACCCATGCCGAGTTGCACGAGGACATGCAACGAGTTCAGTTGGGGAGGATGAAGATAGAGGTTGATGTACACTATAGAATCTCAAATGCAACCATATTTTCAAAGGACAGGAAATCTTTGTGACAGTTTATTCATTTTCTCATGCATATTGCTCCTTATATAAAATGCAGAATTTGAATTGAGTATATCTCACAAACCATACATTGAATCCTCATTATTTTTGGACAGGGAATGGATAATATTATGATGAACAAAATTGGCAAGTTTCAGCTCAATCCAATGCACAGATTTTGAAAAAACAGCCATCATAACCTACAACCAATTTTCATTTTTCTTGAAATTCGTGATGTGGGTTTTCTGATTTTTGGTATGGAGATGCATTGGACTTATAGAAACTTGCTTGCCAAATTTCAGCCAAACCCAGATCGTAGTTTGTGAGATATTAGCTCAAAAATTTTGCTGCAACACCAGCTGTTACTCCACCATATTTGCCCACTTTCGCAGTTGTTACTCCAACAGTTGTTACTCTGTCAAACCTTCCGTTTCAAAGCTGAATTGTATCCACTATCATCATTTTGCTACCATCATTCCATTCTTCCACTACCGTCACTCCATTTTTTTCATACCATTTATCATTCACCGACATTTCTTTTCCCACAGATCCTCGGTTGCGCTTTGCTTCATACACATTGATACACATATTGGCATGATTCATCAAGGTAAAGAAAAGGCTTTCTTATGCACAGTGATGCTTTCTTATGCACATTGATGACTTATCATTTCCAGTGAGTTTATGGTTTAATTATTATTGCAACAAGAAAATAGTTAATGGAATGAATGTTGTTAACACAAGAACCAACATTCTTTGCACTCATGGTTGTCACACAAGAACCAACCATAAGAAAACGATAGTTGTTACTCTTTTTATCCATGGCTGTTACACAAAAACCAACCATTAGAAAATGTTAGCTGTTACTCTTTGTATTCATGGTTGTTACACAAGAACCAATCATAAGAAAATGACAGTTGCTACTCACACCCTGGAAACATTCATTGCTGGAAAGACATCATCAATCAAAGACAAATTTCAGATGCCAAAATTTCTTAAGAAGATCCATGAACAGTTGCATGAGGACATGCAACAAGTTCAGTTGGGGAGTATGTTGGGACTCAAAAATGTCCTATTTTCATCCACTTTACCTTTCGCTATTCTTCACATTTCATCGTCCCATTAACCTTTCATCATACCATTTCCATACATATACTTGAGTTTCATCTTATTATTTTCCACTTTATTCATTTTGGTATTATAAGTGAATTTATGATTAAATATTGCAAAATGACATGTTTTTCACGAATATCTCAAGTATGGATGAGCTTTGTAATGTGTAGGAATATGGAAGGATCAATTCAAAGAAAGACTCCTCGAATATCTCCTCCACCATTTCATGGAGATAGTTATTCAAAGAATATTCCAAGAAGAAGATCATGGAGATTTGGTTGGCATATCTTATTTAGGATGTATGAGAAAAATGTGGAGAATTTGTGAGAGACATGTGGAGGATTTGAATGGATCATATTTTGTAATAATAGCAAATTAGTTGAGAGTGGTTGAGAGAATAGTGGATCTGTCATTATGAGATGGTTATCTTCTTCTCAAAGAAATTCATGTATAAAAGAGAGTGCTCTCTCTTCATTTGAAAGTAGTAGAAGATAGTAGAGATGAGTAGATGAGGAGTAGATTGAGAGTAGATTAATATGGAGAAGGGAATTCTTAGCTTTTGTTCATAATCTTAGTTTTAATGCTTTCATGATTTGTCATTGATTGGTGTGATGTAAATTAAGATTTCTTTATTGTTAATGTGAGCTCACATGTGTTGTCTTGTTGCTCGTCATATGTTGTCTTTCTTTTATGCAATTTACTTTCAGCCATGTGGTGTGTTTCAGCTTCCAGCATTAGATTAGCAATTGTGTGTTTCAGCTTAAAGGGGGGATTATATTAGCAGTTAGCCATTAGAAAGGGGGGGTTAGATTAGATTAATCTCACTTCAGTCCTGCATATACTTTGCATGTGCTTTGTAATCCTACGAACCTCGGATTGACAAATTAAATGGTTGGGCAAATACTACAACGGAATTAAACAACAATATTTCCGCCTAACATTTTGGCGCCGTTGCCAGGGAAGCACGATGGATTGAAGTGTAGATTTCAATTCCTGCAAGTGTGGTGGTGTAAATTTCAATTCCTGCAAGTGTGGTAGTGTAGATTTCAATTCCTGCAAGTGTGGTAGTGTGATTTCAATTCTTGCAAGTGTGTTTTTTTGCAGCTGTGAAGAGTAATGTTTTTTTGTACAGAGTGTTTTTTCTGGAGTGTTTTTATTTTCTTTTTCTTTTTTTTTCATTTAGATTTGGGTGCTGTAAGAATTCCTTTTTCAAAATGATTTAACAATGGGTTTAAGGTTGGAATAGCTCACTCAGATCCTTGCAAAAGTAGGGATCTCCTCTTCTCACGAAGAGGAGATCTTGAAAGCAGCCGAGAGCTTAATTACTCCTCCAAAAACAAATGAAGAATTAACATATGAAGAATCCTGCACATTAGATGACGAATAATTATGCGAGCAGGAGGTCGAGGAGGACAATAAGGAGCTGCAGCATGATCTGAGGAGTGAAAACTACACCTATGAAATCCCTATCGAACGATGGTTTCAAGCAAGTGCCAGGTTAAGACAATTTAGTTTTTCTTTTTTTCTAGTTAATTCACAGTCACAGCAACTAATTTCACACATTTCTATTTATCCTCACTTTCTATTCGCAAAATTGACACAAAATATATTCTTATTATTGTTGCGTGAATGGCTACACTGGATATTTAACTACAGGTAACTGCTTTCTAAATTTTAATTAGCATAGAGTAGGTAGGATTTTATTTCAATTTTTGCTTTCACCCAGAATAAGTATGCTCTTCTCCACGCTTCGTGCGATCTGAGGATCAGAAAGTAGGATGCTTTTAACGTTTTTCAGGAATGAATAAATTTTAATGTTTTGCAACCATGCTTAATCGATTCCATCCTCAATTTGCAAATTATTTATATCCATTTGCTAAAAAAAAAACAATTTGTTTTACATTTTTTTAGAAACAAATAAAAAAAATTTGGGCATCCATCCTTCGATCTGCAAATAACAACAGTCAAACAGTAGGTGCATTAGGATTATTTAGGAATGCAATAAAAACAAAACTCAAAAATATAATAAAAGGTTTGCAATTTATGCGAGATAAGAGATGCGTTTTTCCATGCTGAAAAGTAACTCCAAGCTAAAATTGTGACTGAAATTGTGTGTCCCATTTGCAATCGATTGAATTGCGTTTTCTGGCCATGCTAAAACCTGCAGCAACAAATAACCCTATAAAAACAATAGCAAATCTAGAATGAAGCAGAGCATTTATCCTTCGGCCTTTCACACACTATCTCCACCTTCAACACTTGAAAAATCCTCTGATCTAGAAGAAAACCCTGAAATACATCAACAACAAAATAATAAAATGCTTTGGTGGTATTCTCCCCGATCTATGATAGCCCACCCTATTGGGTCAAAGGGTTATTAGACCACCCTATTGGGTGTCGGCCCAATCAACATTGTGTTATGTGGTTAAGTTGAGGCCGACCTAGTAAAGGTTATTAGGCAAGTCAAGTCAAGTATAAATAGAGTGCGGGAGGCACTCTATTTCATCATTCTATTCTCACACACACTCTTTGGAGAGTGGCGCACTTGTGGAGGAGGAGAAGCTGCTGCTAGGAGATGTCTATCTCTTATGCTTGAGTTGTATCATTACTCTATCTATCTCTGAGGAAGTTATTGGTGTTTTTCACCTTTATGGTTTTCCCCAAGTAAACTCTGTGTCTCTTGTGTGCTTGCATTATTGTGTCCATGATTGATATGCTGTAGATATTTGTACATGTTGTTCTCTCAATTAAGATCCTAGATCAGATTGAAGTAAATTCTGAAAAACTAACATGGTATCAAAGCTAGCTTGAAAGAAGGCATGGTATGGCATGTATGACACTTGTTGCACTTGCGATGCTAGGGCTTGATATAGAAAAAACCAGTCATCGTAGCACTTTCGCTATAAATCCATTTTGGAGAATTTTTCGGATCGAAAACGTTTACAGGTCAAATACCAGATCCCCATGTACCTTGTATCCAAAGGACAACTTCTAATTCACTGTACTTTTTCTTTTATGATCTGTACAATCTAGGGTTTCTGCCTCTTCCAGATCTAAGACATAAACAGGTGACCTAGGAAAAAAGGTCATAACTGGGGTTAGGAAGCTCCAAATGAAATTTCGTAAAAAGTAACAGGTATTTCATGGACTGTACTTCCTCAGGTAATGTTTTCAAAGGCTGAAAATTAACCAGTGACACGTGGCACTCTGTACAAGTTCGCTCTCCTATTTTATCCCATAAACAAGTCACATTGCAACACTTGGCATAACTCTCTCTCAGAGAATCCATTTTAGGTCAGACCTATGGGGTTGGAAAGATGATAGGTCAGGATACCATAGGAAAACGTTTCAGGCCTTATGGATCGGAATGTCTGAAGTTACACCAGAAACAATTAGGTGCATATTTATGTCAAAACAAAATTGGATTTTGAGCACCTTCATTCATGGCTCCGGGAATTAGGGTTTCGGAGAAATTTGGTATTTTTGTGATCGGAGACCACGACTGAATGCTACTCATCAAAATCAAAATTTAGAGACCAAGATCAAATTTTTTAATTGGGTAGAAGGCCGAGCTTGATCAAACCCTAGTTCGGGACTTTGATCGGAAAAGTGGAAAATTAGGGCTTCTGCAAAAGTTGGAATTTTTGAAGTCTGTGACCACGGCTGGAAACTCCTCAGAAAAATCGAAGTTTAGAGCTTTGGATCGAACCTTTTGGTTGGGCAGAAGGGTGGGCTTTATCAAACCCTAGTTCGGGATCCTGTCTAGAAGATCTGGAAGTCTCAAAGGCAATATTGAGGGGTGAAACTTTGCAGTTTTCAAATTCTAAGTATACCAGGTTGATCAACTCATCAAGGTGCATCTTTCTATCCTTGCAGAAGTTTGAAATTCAAAGTTTGAATTTTTAGGGTTTCGCTGACAAACCCCAATCCAGCTCCAGATCTAGTTTCTGCAAATCAAGTGGATTGGGTTAATCCTAGAAGAAAATGGATTGGTCACCTGCATAAGTGAAGAAGTTTCTGTTTCAAAGGGAGATGAAGCTAAGGCCTTACATAACAAGATTACAAGCAATCTCGACAGGTATGACTTACAGATATGTTTCGAATTATGTTCATGGTTAAGTTTATGATATGTTTGTCTTCATATCATTATGGTTAGTACAATCTTGATTAATTACTAGACTTGTCATATCACCTTAATAAAATTATGAATACATGATAGAAGATATTCATTGATTAAGGTTTTGACACTTATGATTGTACTAATGCATTGTGATGTTGTATGAGGTTTATGTTGTTCACTAACATGAAAGGTACACCAAGAAAGACAAATTATGTTCTACTTCAAGAACATATGATCATGGTGACATGAAGACAAAGATTCATCCATTGTCATGGATCACATAGAAGATCTACTTACGAGGTATGTATAATTTGGTTCTACAATGCTTAACTTGTTAAGTTTAAACTAATTTGACTAGCAAGATCACTGAAAGAAACATAATCACAAGATAGAAAAAGATTTTACCCTGGGAAACCCTCATGGGGTAGAAAACCTAGCAAAGCTTTCCTCAATAAGATGATCAACCAAAATACAAGATGTGCTCCAAGACTTGACCTCCTTCTCTACCTCCTATGCAGACCTCTCAAACACAAATGTGCTACTTTCTGAGCTGAGCAAGTGTGTGATAAGTGAGGAGCAATCTCCTCTACTTATACTAGTTCCCGACTGACTAATTCCCTTATGGGGCCGACCTCTCCTAGTGAAGTCTAATAACCCCTAATTAATTAACTCAGGGCCGACCCCCACATGGTGGGTCTAATAACCCTAGTTACCACAATCCATCAGAGCAATAAACATCTCCGGATACATAATAGAATTACCTCGGAGGGATGAAACATCTCTGGAATAATAAAGTACAAATATAATATTCTTAGAAGTTACAATATTCAACACTCCCCCTAAACGAGAAGGATATTATAACAACATCTGCAGGAGCAAGGAGTCATCAACTGCATCATACATGATACATCTATAAATCATCGGAATCTTTCTTCAATACATCATCATCAATAACTCAACCAGTTACTGGAACATCAACATCATCGTCATCGTCATTGCATGATCATCAGCATCATCTTCACACGATCATCAGCATCGTCATCACACGATCATCAGCATCGTCATCACACGATCATCAGCATCCTCATCACACGATCCTCAGCATTGTCATTATAGCATCATCATCACACGATCATCATCATCATCATCATCACATGATCATCAGCATCATCATCACATCATACTCCGCAGTACACACGATCATATTACAGGATGATCAATCCCGCTCTCTTTAGGACATAGGTCCATGGATGATACAATCCAAGTCAAGTTCCGGGATGATCAATCCTTATCACTTTAAGAAAATTCTCATGTCTAGGGACGATGCAATCCCATCACGTACATTTTGAACCAAGATTCAAGGGACGATACAGTCCTATCATCAATTCTCGGAGACAAATGTCTACAGATCAATTCTGGGACCAAAGTCTAGGGAAGATACAATCCCCTACCTGTTCATTCAGGACTTCATTCTCAGATACCCAGTCTACGGCTCAATTTTGGGACTGAAGTCCGGGGAAGATACAATCCCCTACCTGTTCATTTAGGACTTCATTCTCGGAGACCCAGTCTACGGCTCAATTCTGGGACCAAAGTTCGGGGAAGATACAATCCCCTACCTATTCATTCAGGACTTCATTCTCGGAGACCCAGTCTATGGCTCAATTCTGGGACCGAAGTCCGGGGAAGATACAATCCCCTACCTGTTCATTCAGGACTTCCTTCTCGGAGACCCAGTATACGACTCAATTCTGGGACCGAAGTTCGGGGAAGATACAATCCCCACCCTGTTCATTCAGGACTTCATTCTCAGAGACATCTTGTCTATGGATCAATTCTGGGACCGAAGTCTGGGGAAGATACAATCCCCACCTATCCACTCAGGAATTCATTCTCGGAGACATCTGTCTATGGATCCTTTAGAACATATGTTCAAGGATGATGGAATCCCCACAGTATCCTCATCAACACAAGTATCATTAGTACATCATCAATACAAGTACATATATCATCAATATGAGTGTCCTCATCAATACAAGTATCCTCATCAATCAATACAAGTATCCTCATCAATACATATATACACATCATCAATACAAGTATCCTCATCAATACAAGTATCTTCATCAATACATGTATACACATCATCAATACAAGTATCCTCATCAATATAAGTGCATATATCATAAGTATTCTAAGTATAAGTATCCTAAATATAAGTAATCTAAGCATACATATAAATACCTAGGTATAATAAATAGGTATCCTCATCATCAACCTTGCTATCGATGAGGGCAACCTCATCATCAGTGACTATATCACTCCCCCTTTCGAGGAGGGTCCTTTTGAACTACACCAAGCTTGTCTCAGAAATACTCAAATTTCACTCGAGACAGAGGTTTGGTCAATATATCAGCAATTTGTTCCTCAGTGCTCACATATTCGAGCTTAATAGCTCCTTTCTGCACCATATCTTGTATATAAAAATATCGGATCTCTATGTGTTTTGACTTATCGTGGAATACTGGATTTTCTGTCATCTTAATACAACTTTGATTGTCACACATGATCATAGTGGGATTCATTTCTAAGTCAAACACTCCAGATAATAGTTTCCGAAGCCACACTGCTTCACAACTAGCAGAGCAGGCATCTATATATTCCGCTTCAATAGTACTGAGAGCCACACTAGATTGTTTCTTGCTGAACCATGAGATCATGGCAGATCCAAGACCATAACATCCACCTGATGTACTCTTTCTGTCTGAAACACTTCCTGCCCAATCAGAATCTGAGTAACCATGTAATCTGAGTTCATGACTTCCAAGATAATATAGACCAAAATCTAATGTACCCTTTAGATACCTCATTACATGCTTTGCAGCTATTAAGTGAACCTTTCTAGGTTCTACTAGATACTGACTCAGGGTATTTACAGCAAAGCATATATCTGGTCTGGTATTTGTTAAATACATCAATGACCCAATGATTTGTCTATATAGAGTTATATCCACTAATTCTGATGAGTCATTAACTAATAACTTCAAGCTGGAGTCCATGGGAGTGGCCATGGCTTTACATTCCAACATATCAAATCTTTTTAGAATCCCCACAACATAGTTACCTTGATTTATAAAGATTGCTTTTGGTTCTTGCCATACTTCTAGACCTAAGAAGTAGTGCATTAATTCGAGATCTTTCATCTCAAATTCTGAAGAAAGCTTCTTCTTGCATTTGATAATTTGATTCTCATTTCCTGTTAGAAATAGATCATCTACATACAACAGTAATATAACAGGTTCATCATCCATAACTTTGAGGTAAAGATTAGGATCAGCTTTACTCTTGGTAAAGCCCATGCTTGTTAAGAAACTGTCAATCCTTCCGTACCAAGCTCTGGGAGCTTGCTTCAATCCATACAAAGCCTTTTTCAGCTTGCACGCATGTGTTCTTCCATCTTTAACCTCAAATCCTTGTGGTTGTTCTATGTACACTTCTTCTTCAATCACACCATTCAGGAAGGTTGTATTAACATCCATCTGGTGTAATTTCCACTTCATCATAGATGCAAGTTCCATGATAGTTCTAATTGAAGTGTACCTAGCAACTGGTGCAAATATTTCTTCATAGTCAATTCCCTCTTTATGAGAGAATCCTTTGGCTACAAATCTTGCCTTATATTTTTCAATGCTACCATCTGCAGCATGTTTTATCTTGAATATCCATTTGGAAGAAACCACACGTTTATCTTTTGGTTTGGGAACTATATCCCAAACATCATTTTTCATTATTGACTGGTATTCTTCTGTCATTGCTTCTACCCACTCTTTCTTCTGAGCTGCCTCTTCATAGCTAGTAGGTTGTTGAGCCACAAGATCACACATCAAGGCCACATAGTTGGATACTAGCTTCGGTTTCTTTCTTTCTCTAGTGGAGCCTTCAGGAGCTCCATATTTTTCAGCTCTTTGAATAATGTCTCTAGCCCATGCTGGCCTTCTTTTTCTAGATAAATTTGTAATGGGGGGTTCTTGTGGTTCTAGCATGTCATGGTCCTCTAGTGCATCATCTTCAGGGATGGGTACAGCTTCTGTGATTCTAGGAGGTGTATCTTCTTCATAGATTTCTTCAAGTTGGCACTTCCTAGATTTGTTGAGAGCTGCTTCTTCATCAAATGTTACATCTCTACTTATTTCCATATGATGAAAACCAAGTATGTAAATTTTGAAAGCTTTGGATGATTCACAATATCCAACAAATATTCCCTTTTAACCAGAGGGATCCAACTTGGTTCTCTTTTCTTTTGGAATGCGAATGTACACTAGACATCCAAATATTTTGAGATAGCTTACCTTAGGCTTCTTTCCTGTGAATACTTCTTCTGGAGTCTTGAATTTAAGAGCACTATGGGATAGTCTATTTTGTACATAGACTGTTGTCTTAACTGCTTCAACCCATAGATACATGGGTAGATCTTGGTCATGTATCATAGTTTTTACAGCTTCCATGATGGTTCTATTCTTTCTTTCAACAACCCCATTTTGTTGGGGATTGTAGGGAGTGGTTAGTTCCCTCTTGATTCCAGCTTCCTTACAAAAGTCTTCAAAGTCCTTTGAAGTATATTCTCCACCATTATCTGTTCTGAGAATCTTGATTTTCTTTTCTGAGTGATTTTCTATTAAGGCCTTGAACTCTTTGAATTTCCCAAAGACTTCATTCTTTCCTTTTAGAAAGTATATCCAAGTCTTCCTTGAATAATCATCATTGAATGTGAGATAGTATTCAAACCCACTTAGGGATGTGGTGGGCATTGCTCCACATACATCTGAATGTATTAACTCCATAATGTTCTTAGTCTTTGTTTCACTCTTTGGAAAAGGGTTCTTGACATTCTTCCCTTTTTCACATCCTTTGCATGAGCCATTATGATCAATCTTCAAGTCTGGTAGTCCTATAACTACCTTGCTTACATAGGGTAGGGCTTTGTAGTTAATGTGAGCTAGTCTTCTATGCCATAGCTCACTAGGGTTAGAGGTTTCATGAGCAAGGGCAAGTTCTGGATGTCCCTTGAGCTTGTAGAGACCTCCTTCCTCTTCACCAATGACAATTGCATCTTCAATTGATTTTCCTTTGGGCCACATAAGTACTTGTCCATCTATGAAAGCAACTCTAAAACCTTTCTTATCTAGTGCTGAGATAGAGAGTAGGTTCTTCTTCAAACCTGGTACATATAAAATTTCTTTCATCTTCAAGGGTGTTCCAGAATCAAGCTTGTAGCTTGCTTCACCTATTCCCTTGATGGGATATTGATAATCATCTCCTAAAGATACCTTTTGTGGAGAAGACTTTTCTTCAAGTTGAGAGAGTTTTCTTTTGACCTGTCATGTGCTTTGAAGCACCACTATCAATGAGCCATGTATCTTTTCCAGGAGACACAGATCCAGAGAGTGCAAAAAATAGGACATATTCTTTTGGATCTTCTTTCTTTACTTTAGATCTTTTCCTTCAAGGCCTTTCCTCTTCTTCTTCTTCTTCTTCACTATCATCTTCTGCCATATGTGCATGATGTCTTTTGTGAACAAACTTCTTCTTCTTTTATGGTAAAGTACAGTTTCTAGTATAGTGTCTTAGTTTAAGACAATTGAAACATTGGACTGTGGAGAGGTCTCTTTCTGAGTTTGTTCCTCCTTTCCTTTTGAATCTATGAGAGGGTTGAGACTTCTTGTGGTCCACTTTCTTGAAGTGACCCTTTCTTCCTCTTTTGGTGTGTGTAGCCAAGGCTTGGTCATCCTCCTTGAGAAGGGCTTCTCTGTTGGCTACCCTAGCCTCTTCTTGAACACAATCCTCCCATACTACATCAAACTTCATACTTTCTTTTCTGGCAGACATAGTTTGTATAAATGACTCCCAAGGTCTAGTGAGACCATTTAGAGCAATCATCACAAGTTCATCTTCATCAAGAGTATCTCCAATGGCATCTAGTTGTTCCTTGATTTGTGAAACCCTTGAGAAGTAGCCTTGAATGGATTCTCCTTTGTGCATCTTGGTACTCTTCAACTGAGTTCTTAGGTTCATCTTCCTATTTATGTTCTTTCCTTCATACATTCTTCCTAGGGCATCATACATTTCCTTTGGAGTCTTCTTGGAAGCCACTTGGGGAATCAAGTGGTATTTAATAGAATCAGCTATGATTCTCTTTGCCCTAATCAAATCCTTCCTATGCTTCTCTTTGGCTTCATCTTCTTCAGGTTCTGCAACTTCATCCTTGATATATTGAGCAAGATCATTCTCTTCAAGAATGAGACCAATTCTGTATTTCCATGCCCGAAAATTCTCTATACCTTCTAGCTTGTCTTCAAGCTTAATGCTTGGAGCAATCTTCTCTTGGGGGAGTCCAAGAGATAAGAGATAGAGTAGTACTTACCAGTAGACTTTAACTTTTCACTTTTCCGGATCTGCAACAGAATTTTTGGTTTATCGCACTTTCGGTAAAACTAGGGTTTGAATTTCCCGGAGTTCTACCCAACCAAAAACCTTGATCCAGGGCTCAAAAGATAGATCTTTAGAAGGGCTATTCAGCCATGCAACCAGAAACCAAAAATACTAACTTTTGTAGAAACCCTAATTTTGGGAGAGAGAGAGAAATATAATTTCACCTTGTGAAAGATGTTCTATTTAGGCTAGCTCTGATACCATGTTAAGTTTAAACTAATTTGACTAGCAAGATCACTGAAAGAAAGATAATCACAAGATAGACAAAGATTTTACCCTGGAAAACCCTCATGGGGTAGAAAAACCAACAAAGCTTTCCTCAATAATATGATCAACCAAAATACAAGATGCGCTCCAAGACTTGACCTCCTTCTCTACCTCCTATGCAGACCTCTCAAACACAAGTGCGCTACTTTCTGAGCTGAGCAAGTGTGTGATAAGTGAGGAGCAATCTCCTCTACTTATACTAGTTCCCGACTGACTAATTCCCTTATGGGGCCGACCTCTCCTAGTGAAGTCTAATAACCCCTAATTAATTAACTCAGGGCCGACCCCCACATGGTGGGTCTAATAACCCTGGTTACCACAATCCATCGGAGGAATAAAAATATCCGGATACATAATAGAATTACCTTGGAGGGATGAAACATCTCCGGAATAATAAAGTACAAATATAATATTCTTAGAAGTTACAATATTCAACATAACCTATGAGATATGAAGGTTACTAGCACAAGTCATTGAAGAGAACAAGAAGACATTGCTAGACATAACTAGCAAATATGATAACCATGTATGTTTTTCCTATATCAAGTTAGAATCCTACCTTGTGTTAGGATCTGATACTGTTGTATGGTTGATAATGATTATTCATGAAGTCAGAAATGTAAGTAATCAAGGGTTTATGCATATTATGTATCTTACCTTGATTGATGATATGACTAACCATAAGAGTTCTATGGTCAAATATGAATATGCATGAGTAAGAGAAGTCTTCCCTGAAACTTTGAATACTAATGTTTATTATCTGTGTTTGAAATGATCATGACTATACATGTTTAAGATTATGATGTTTTAGTATCTATACTAATGAATGTATGATTATGTATGAGATCTTGAGGATGGCACAATCATGACACCAGTGCACACTTAATCATGCATAGTGATCGAGGATGGATATAAGTTCAAGGACAGGTAATTCAAGAAGCAAATATCAAGAGGGAGCACACTCCAGTAGTTCCTGCAAGGAAGCAAATGTTGAGAGGGAGTCCACTCAACAAACAAGCAAAGATAAGTATTTGAATTGTCATTTCTCGTATATTTGATTGTTTAAATAATATTGTTCAAATATGCTTATGTTCCTAGACTCAGGGTGTGTATTATGCATATTAGAATAATTGCATTAATGAACAGTATACTACTAATATGCATGTGATGGGTAAGTGGCCTATGGCACTGTACAACATTCCATTGCTACTTATCTAGAATGAAACATCTTTGCTGACATGTTGGGAGTTGTGCACACTCTTAACAATGTTCTGGTAGAGATTTGAAGGCATCTAGAAAGTTACGGGATATGGATAAATGTTGTATTGAAGCATTGGCTAAAATAATTGCATGAATGTATGACATATTTCTTTATGTGTAAGAATTTGTTCTAAAAACTATGAGATGTTTTCTAATCATGCAATTTAACTTGTTTTGTAGAAAATATCGTATACCATCACCTACAAAAGAAGAACTACAACATTTGTTCCAGCAATGAAGTTCAAACTATCTATTGAAGATATTGAAGAATCTGAAGTTCCCAGGATACGGGATACAGTAAAAGGATGCCATGGTCAAGAAGTACCAATCGATCATGTTTGGGATGTGGTCTCAAGACCTGAAGGGAAGTTTGTTGTGACTTCCAAGTGGATCTATAAGATTAAGCATGCTATAGATGGTAGCATAGAAAAATACAAAGCGAGGTTTGTAGCTCGTGGTTGATTATGAAGAGACTTTTTGCATTTGTAGCCAGATACAATTCCATTAGGTCAGCACTTGCTCTAGCTGCATTGATGAAGTAGAAGATTCACCAGATGGATGTCAAGACATCTTTCTTGAATGGTGTAGTCAAGGAGGAAGTGTATGTGGAGCAGCCACTTGGTTTTGAGACACATGACAGGAAGTCATATGTGTGTAGGTTGAAGAAATCCTTGTATGGCTTGAAGCAAGCTCCTAGGACTTGGTATGGTAGGATAGATAGCTTTCTATCTAGTTTGGGCTTTACCAAGAGTAAAGCGGATTCCAACCTTTACTACATGGTTGAGGAAGGAAATCCAGTGATACTACTTTGTATGTGGATGACCTGTTTGTTACAGGTGAGGAAAGATTGATTGCCGACACGAAGAGGAAGCTTGTTACCGAGTTCGAGATGAAGGACTTGGGGATGATGCACTATTTTGTAGGCATGGAGGTGTGGTAGAGTGTAGATGGAATATTCCTTGGACAAGGGAAGTATGCAGTAGATATCCTGAAGAGGTTCGGGATGATGGACTGCAAGGCCATGGCCACACCTATGGCATCGAACCTGAAGCTTCTGTGTAATGCTTCATCTAAGTCGGTTGATGTCATGATGTATTGTGAGATGATTGGGTCCTTGATGTACCTGACGAACACTAGACCAGATATTTGCTTTGCGGTGAACACATTGAGCCAGTTCCTGATGGATCCCAGAAGTGTTCACCTGGTTGCTGTAAAGAATATTCTGAGGTACCTAAAGGGTACAGTTAATTATGGGCTCAAGTATGATGCGAATCAAAAGTTTAACCTGCAGGGTTATGTTGATGCATACTGGGCAGGCAGTGCTACAAATAAGAAGAGCACATCTAGGTGCTGCTTCAGTATGGGATTAGGTGTGATCTCTTGGTTTAGCTGGAAGCAGTCCTGCGTAGCACTGAGTACAGCCGAAGCAGAGTATGTTGCAGCTTGTTTGGCTAGTTGTGAGGCAGTATGGCTACGAAATCTACTGTCTGAGTTATTTGATCTCCCGTTGGAGGCTACTAGTATCTTGTGTGACAACCAGAGCTGTGTGAAGTTGTCTGAGAACCCGATGTTCCATGACAGGTCGAAGCACATTGAGATCAAATATCACTATATCAGGGATATGGTGTAGAGAGAAGCAGTGAAGCTCCTATATGTTGTGACAGATGAGCAGATTGCAGATGTGTTGACAAAACCACTAGCCAGAGTGAAGTTTGAGTACTTCAGAGAGAGGCTTGGTGCTCTTCAGATTGACGACACTTCGAGAAAGAAGTGATGGACATATTTGTTGAAATCCATTCCAAGCATGGTGAGAGAAGGATCCTTCCCATGGCTGTGGATGTAAGCGTTGGATGATGAGCATCAGGACGATGCTCCAGTTACTTCTCTGTATATGCATCATGTTGGATGCTTGTTATGATTAGTTGGATCATGTATATGTATATGCATCATGTTGGATGCTTGGACCATGTATCTGTATATGTATCAGGTGGATACGTTGTATGATCAGGTAGATCATGTATGTTGATATATATCAGGTGGATACATTGTATGCTTAGGTGGATCATGTATCTGTGTATGTATCAGGTGGATACATTGTATGATCAGGTGGATGATGTATGATGATATGTATCAGGTAAATACTTGGTATGCATCAGGTGGATGCATTATATGATCAGGATGATCATGGATGACGAGCTTCAGGATGTTGCTCCAGATGACATGCATCAGGACGATGCAGTGATGATGATTAGGATGATCATATGTGATGACATGTATCAGGAGGATACATTACATAATCAGTTGGATTATGTGTGATGAGTTCTGAAGACACAGATGCACATGAGCTTTTCGGACATGGTTGTAGATGTGTTCTCCCATGGTCGCGATGTAATTGCTGGGCTTTTCTGACATGGTGGCATATGTGTTCTCCCATGGTCGTGATGTAATTTCCAGGGCCATTTGAGCATGGTTGTAGATGTGTTCTCCCATGGCTTCGATATAAGTGCTGGGGCAATTCGAGCATGGTTGGAGATATGTTCTCCCATGGCTCCGATATAAGTGTTGGGGCCATTCGAGCATGGTTGTAGATGTGTTCTCCCATGGCTGCAATATAAGTGCTGGGGCCATTCGAGCATGGTTGTAGATGTGTTCTCCCATGGCTGTGATATAAGTGCTGGGCCATTTGAGCATGGTTGTAGATGTGTTCTCCCATGGCTACAATATAAGTGCTGTGCTTTTCTCGCATGGTTGTAGATGTGTTCTCCCATGGCGTAGATGTAAGTGCTGTGTGATGTGCATCTGGGTTGTGCTCCGTGAACGATGTTATGATCAGTATGATCATGAGTATCAGGATGATACTCTGTGGCTGTGGACAGGTTGTGCAGTAGCATGTAAAAGGTCCTGGGAGATCCGATAGGTTGAGCTGTGTGCTCGTAATCAGTCCTGGGATGCTCTTTCGAGGTTTTGTTGACTCATGTAATAAGTCCTGAGGATTCCACAGTATGGCCTGTGATGATGAAGACCTGCAGGTGGTGGGCCTACATCCAGTATGAAAAAGGATTGGCTATGTAGAACTTCCTATGATGAGTAGATTGGATATTGATTGAGATAGCAGCAGCAGTGATGATGACGATGATTCGATGATGATGATCCAGTGATGATGATCCAGAGAAAAAGACTTGTGCTAGCAGATCTATGCCGAGAAATACCTTCCTATTTAAGAGGGAGTGTTGATGTATATGTAACTTCGGAATGTATTTCATATATGTATATTGTATTCCTATAGAGATGTTATTATTCCTCTATACGGAAGTGTCGTCATTTATATTGTAAGTGTCATAACTTATACTTGATGGGTTATTAGACCACCTTGTTGGGGTCGGCCTTGTATAAGTCATGTGGGTCAAAGAGTTATTAGACCACCCTATTGGGTGTCGGCCCAGTTAGCATTGTGTTATGTGGTTAAGTTGAGGCCGACATAGTAAAGGTTATTAGGCAAGTCAAGTCAAGTATAAATAGAGTGTGGGAGGCACTCTATTTCATCATTCTATTCTCACACACACTCTTTGGAGAGTGGTGCACTTGTGGAGGAGGAGAAGCTACTGCTAGGAGATGTCTATCTCTTATGCTTGGGTTGTATCATTGCTCTATCTATCTCTGAGGAAGTTATTGGGGTTTTTCACCTTTATGGTTTTTCCCAAGTAAACTCTGTGTCTCTTGTGTGCTTGCATTATTGTGTCCATGATATTATATGCTATAGATATGTTGTACATGTTGTTCTCTCAATTAAGATCCTAGATCAAATTGAAGTAAATTCTGAAAAAATAACATCTGCAAGGACGAGCGACTTATTTAAGGCGTTTTGTCTGTAATTTCACGCAAAGGACGCAGGGTTACATGAGATTGATGAAAAAAGACATCCCGTTCATTTGGGATGACCAAGCTCAACAATATTTTGAAAGTCTGAAACATGCCATCACGCATGCCCCTGTACTCTAACCACCGAATTACTATCGAGATTACATTCTATACCTCATTGCTTTCGATACCACTATCACCATGGTTTTGGTGCAGGAAGACAAGAACGCCCAAGAAAATGTGATATACTACACCAGTAAAGGTCTTACTGACGCTGAAACTCGATATTCACATGTTGATAAGCTTGCTCTCGTGGCGGTCATCGCCATCCAGAAGTTTCGACATTACATTCTGCTTCTCACCACCACCATCATCGCCAATTCGAACCCCATGTACCACATTTTGACTCGTCAGGTGCTTGGGGGAAAGTATTCATGCTGGATTGTGATATTGCAAGAATTTGATCTTCTTTTAGAGAAAGCCAAGTCTAAAAACTCTTTGGTGTTTGCAGAGCTCATCTGCGACCTTCCCTGTGCTGATGTAGAATCTGAGCTCAATGACTCTTTTCCGGATGAGTCATTGTTTCTTATCAGTACGTCTGATACGTGGTATGGAGATATCACTTTATATATTCAGACCCAACATTTCAGCCCTCAATTGTCTCGTGACGACCGTCATCAAATACGCGACCATGCAAAGTATTATCTGATTATCAGTGATACTTTGTACTGCCGTGGTATCGATTCTATTCTTCAACGTTGCCTGACTCATGATGAGGCTGAACACGTCCTAAATGAATGTCACGCTAGGGCTTGTGGTGGTCATCTCTCTGGGATGGCTACATCCCAGAAGATTCTTCATGCGGGATATTATTGGTTCTATCTTTAAAGATTGTATCGAGGCCGCAAAAAAATGTCCTCCATGTCAACATTTTCATACGAAAAATCCCACCCATCCCACCCCGTTACACCCGGTTATTGTTGTTGACCCCTTCTCTAAATGGGCATTGACTTCATGCATTGTAATCCTACCTCGACCGGGGGGCATGGATACGTCATCGTAGCTGTGGACTACTTTACAAAGTGGGCCGAGGCAATGCCTACATACACAGACGACGGCAAAACCGCTGCACTCTTCATGTTTAATCATGTAATAGCACGATTTGGAGTTCCTCAAGCGATAGTTACTAACCATGGTTCTCACTTTATGAACCATATGGTTGACGAGTTGAGCACTAGATTGGGTTTTCGCCATGAAAACTCAACACCATACTACCCACAGTCAAATGGACAAGTAGAGGCCATCAACAAGGTCTTGAAAACCATGATCCAATGTATGGTGGGTATGCACAAGTCCAACTGGCATAACATGCTCTTCTCTGCACTATGGGCTTATCGAACTTCCATTAAAACTGCCACTGGATTTACTACCTTCCAACTAGTGTATCGATTGGAGGCTGTCCTTCCTATTGAGTGCAATATTCTGTCCCTCAAGCTCGCCATTGAACTTATCCCCAACACTACTACTGAGGAAGAATGCTTCCTCTATCTAGATAAGCTCGACGAGACTCGCTGTGATGCTGCTCTTGCCAATGACACTCATAAGAAACGCATCAAAGCACAGTATGACAAATCGGTAGAACCTTGTGTCTATAGAGAAGGAGATTTAGTCCTCACATACGACAAAAACATGATAAGTTGGGGGAAAAAAAGTTTGAGTACATGTGGCATGGACCTTACATAGTGAAACGCGTCTTAGAGAAGGGATCTGTTGATGTATATGTAACTTCGGAATGTACATTATATGTATGTTGTATGTACTCCTATAGAGATGGTATTATTCCTCTATACGGAAGTGTCGTCATTTATATTGTAAATGTCGTAACTTATACTTGATGGGTTATTAGACCACCTTGTTGGGGTCAGCCCTGTATAAGTCATGTGGGTCAAAGGGTTATTAGACCACCCTATTGGGGGTCGGCCATGAAGGGTTATTAGACCACCCTATTTGGGGTCGGCCCATTCAACATTATGTTATGTGGTTAAGTTCGAGCCTACATGATTTATGTAAAAGGAAAGTCAAGTCAAGTATAAATAGAGTGCGGGAGGCACTCTATTTGATCACTCACTTCTCACTCATGCAATGAAGGAGGAGTGGCGCACTTATGGAGGAGGAGGATCTGCTGCTAGGATATGTCTATCTCTTATGTTTGGGTTGTATCATTTTTCTATCTATCGCTGAGGAAGTTATTGGGGTTTTTCACCTTTATGGTTTTCCCCAAGTAAATCTTTATGTCTCTTGTGTGCTTGCATTATTGTCTCCATGATTGATATGCTGTATATATGTTGTACATGTTGTTCTCTCAGTTAAGATCCTAGATCAGATTGAATTAAATTCTAAAAATTTAACATGGGTTCAGAGCTAGCCTGAAAGAAGGCATGATATGGCATGTATGACACTTGTTGCACTTACGATGCTAGGGCTTGATATAGAAAAAAACCAATCGTCGTAGAACTTTCGCTATAAATCCATTTTGACGAAGGCTTCAGATCTGAAACCTTTACAGGTCGAATATCAGATCCCCATGTACCTTGTGTCCAAAGGACAACCTATAATTCATTGAAATTTGTGATTTATGATCTGTACAATATAGGGTTTCTGCCTCTTCCAGATCTGAGTCAAAATCAGGTGACCTTGGGATAAAGGTCATAACTTGGGCTAGGAAGCTCCAAATGAAATTTCGTAAAAAGTTACAGGTAGTACACAGACTGTACTATCTCAAGAAAAGTTTTCAGAGGCTGAAGTTGAACCAGTGACACGTGGCGTGCCATACAATTTCTCTCTCCTGTATTATCCCATAAATAGGTCACGTTGCGACACTTGGAATAACTCTCTCTCAGAAAATCCAATTGAGGTCAGACCTGTCGGGATGGAAAGATAACAGGTTGGGCTATCTCAAGAAAAAAATTTAGAGGCTGAAGTTGAACTAGTGACACATGGCACGCCGTACAAGTTTTCTCTCCTGTATTATCCCATAAACAGGTCACGTTGCGACACTTGGCATAAATCTCTCTCAAAGAATCCAATTGAGGTCAGACCTATCGGGATGGAAAGCTGACAGGTCGGGCTATCTTAGGAAACTTTTTCATATCCTGTGGATTGAAAAGTTCGGAGTTACACCAGAAACAATAAGGTACATATTTTTGTCAAATCAGAATTATTTTTGAGCACCTTCATTCATGGCTTACGGAATTTAGGGCTTCGGAGAAAGTTGGAATTTTTGTAATCAGAGACCACGGCTGAATGCTACTCATCAAAATCAAAATTTAGAGACCAAGATCAGAATTTTTGGGTGGGCATAAGGCCAGGCTTGATCAGACCCTAGTTCGGGACTATGATCAGAAAAGTGGAAAATTAGGGCTTCTGCAAAAATGGGAATTTTTCAAATCTGTGACCACGGCTAGAAGCTCCTCATAAAAATAGAAGCTTAGAGCCTTGGATCAAATCTTTTGATTGGGCAAAAGAGTGGGCTTCATCAAACACTAGTTCGAGGTCACGTCTAGTGAATCCAAAAGTTTCAAAGGAAAAATTGAGGAGTGAAACTTTGCAGTTTTCAAATTCTGAATATACCAGCTTGATCAGCTCATCAGGCTCCAGGTCCAGTGGATTGGGTTAATCCTAGAAGAATATGGATTGGTCACCTGCATAAGTGAAGAAGTTCTTGTCTCAGAGGGAGATGAGGCTAAGGCCTTCCATAAGAAGATTACAAGCAATCTTGACAGGTATGGCTTACAGGTATGTTTCATGGTTAAGTTTATCATATGTTTGTCTTCATATCATTACAGTACAATCTTGATTAATTACTGGACTTGTTGTATCACCTTAATAGAAGATATTCATTGATTAAGGGTTTGCAACTTATGATTGTACTAATGCATTGTGATGTTGTATGAGGTTTATGTTGTTTGCTAACAAAAAAGGTACACCGAGAAAGTCAAATCATGTTCTACTTCAAGAACATATGCTCATGGTGACATGAAGACAAAGATTCATCCATTGTCATGGATCACATAGAAGATCTACTTTCGAGGTATGTATAACTTGGTTCTACAATGGTTAACTTATGAGACATGCAGGTTACTAGCACAAGCCGCTGAAGAGAACCAGAAGACATTATATGGGTATGTTAGACATAACTAGCTAGCATGCTAATCCAGGTATGTTTTTCCTATATCAAGCTAGAATCCTACCTTGGGTTAGGATCTTATACTATTGTGTTGTTGATAATGATTATTCATGAAGTCATAGGTTTGAATAATCATGGTTGTATGCATATTATGTTTCTTACCATAATTGATGATATGACTAACCAGAAGAATCATGAAGGTATAGATTTGAATAATCATAGTTTTATGCATATTATATCTCTTATCTTGATTGATGATTCAACTAACCAGAAGAGTCCTATGATCAAATAAGAATATGTATGAGTAAAAGAAGACTTCCCTGAAACCTTGAATAATAATGTTTATTATCTGTGAATGATCATAAATATACATGTTTAAGATTATTGTGTTTTGATAAGTATTAAGATTATACTAATAAATGTGTGATTATGTATGAGACCTCAAGGATAACACAATGATGATACTAATAAGAATGCATAGTGATTAAGGATGGATGTAAGTTCAAGGACAGGTAATCCAGCAAGCAAAGGTCAAGAGGAAGTACACTCCATTTGTTCCTGCAAGAAAGCAAAGGAGCACACTTCAGTAGTTTCTGCAAGGATGCAGATATTCAGAGGGAGTTGACCACTTCTCACAAAAGAATGGAGTTGCAGAAAAGAAGCAAAGACTGAGAGGAAGTCAACCCAACAAACAAACAAAGATAAGTATTTGAATTGTCATTACTTGCATATTTTATTGTTTAAATAATACTGTTCAATAATGTATATACTGATGTTCCTAGAATTAGGTTGTGTATTATGCATATTAGAATAGTTGCATTCAGTATACTACTAATATGCATGGGTAAGTGGCCTATGGCACTGTACAACATTCCATTGCTACTTATCTAGAATGAAACCTCTTTGATGACATGTTGGGAGTTGTGCACACTCTTAACAATGTTCTGGTAGAGATTGGAAGGCATCTAGAAAGTTACGGGATATGGATAAATGTTGTATTGAAGCATTGGATAAGATAATTGCATGACTGTATGACATATTTCTTTATGTGTAAGAATTTGTTCTGAAAACTATGAGATGTTTTCTAATCATGCAATTTAAGTTGTTGTGTAGGAAAGATCGTATGCCATCACCTTCAAAAGAAGGACTACAACATTTGTTCAAGCAACAAAATTATCTATTAAAGATATTGAAGTTCCCAGGATACGGGAAGAATGCCATGATCCGTCGATCATGAAGAATGATGTTTGGGATGCAGTCCCAAGAGCTGAAGGGAAATTTGTTGTGACTTCCAAATGGAACTATCAGATCAAGCATGCTGTAGATGGCATCATAGATAAATATAAAAGTGATGAAATAGAAGATACACTAGATGGATTTCAAGACAGCCTTCTTGAATGGTGTAGTCATATATGTGTGCAGAACTTGGTAGGATAGAAAACTTTCTATCCAGTTTGGGCTTTACCAAGAGTGAAGCAGATTCCAACCTTTACTACAAGGTTGAGGAAGGGAATCCTGTGATTCTACTCCTGTATGTGGATGACCTGTTTGTAACAGGAGTTGACAGATTGATTGCCGACACACAATGGAAGCTTGCTGCCGAGTTCGATTTGAAGAACTTGGGGATGATGCACTATTTGTTTTTGGCATAGAGGTGTGGCAGAGTGATGGAATCTTCCTTGGACAAGGGAAGTATGCAGTAGAGATCCTGCAGAGGTTCGGGATGATGGACTGCAAGGCTGTGGCCACACCTATGGAATCGAACCTGAAGCTTCTGTGTGATGCTTCATCTGATCCGGTTGATGTCACAATGTATCTGTTATCACATATATAGTAGTCGGGATACCATACATTATTTTTCTGATGCCAGTACACTATTCAGACGGTTCCCTTACATTTGAGATGCTGAGATGAGCATCTATATTGGATCACTATCAGATTTTGGATAGCAGTTGTATTCCCCATGCCATGACTGAGTCTCAGGACACTCAGAGAGATGACCGATGTAGCCATTATACCATTGGTACAGAGCAGTCAGTAGTGCCCAAAGTTACAACAGCGGTTTCAGAGGACAGATGATGGTACAGGTTGATGAGCATTCAGGTATATGACTCAGCAGGTATATCATTGTGTTATGGTTATATTGCTTTTATATTTATTCTCATAGCATGTCTTAGCACTTAGTGTCATAATCTGGCGATCATAAAGATATATGGACCTGGTTGAGCTTATTATATATTATATTGTCCCTACTCAGACGTAGAAGTTCACTATTCATACTCATTGGTATTACCCTCCTTAGGGAGAATAGAGGTGATCATTCCACCATACCTCGGCTTGCTAGTGTTGGCTCCATTATTCATTGTCTTCATCCATCCATTGCCTACCTTTTAGTTTATCACCCTGACTTACTACTTGACTAGTGGCATGGAGGACTTTCCCCCCACTATAGCCTCTGTATTGGATGAGATTCCTTGTTTATTGTGTCTCGGCTCTGAGTTGGTGACAAAAATTACCTATGGTGAGTTGGAGTTCCTCGGAATTCCCCCTACTCACTAAAGTTGTGTTGGATAAACCTGAAACTTTTAGTGCTGCCATGAATACAAAATCTGGAAAATGAAATGCTATATCTTGTATGAAAAGCCCATTCATGCAATGTGTTTCTAAACACACATGAATGAAAGGCATACCAAATAAAAGTGGCCATGAAAATAAAATGTTATATCTTTTGGAAATGTAAATACCTAGGTAAACAAGCTGTCCATGACACACCTAGAAGTGCTCAGGTAAATAAGTGCCTTAAAAACACACCTGCAGCAGAAAGCCTAAAATAAATGAAAATCTATGCAATGTGTTTATAAACACACATAAACCAAGGCTATGGAAACTTCAGGCCCAAAAAGCAATGGAACTTAAAAGCTATATTAAAACAATTGCTGGCCTTATTTGTATTATGGATTGTGCGCATCTGTTAAAGGTGAATAAACCCTCTTTGAACAACTCATCCATTTGTGAGACACCGCCATTCCTTGTGTTGTTGCTCATTCAGTATATACTATGGTTTGTATTCCCTTTCCCTTTGCCAAAGTGTCACAAAGTTAAGTCAGTCAAGTCATCCCTTAGCCTAGCCAGTTATTTTAGCCTTCACCCTTCACTAGCAAATTGATCACAGCTATGAAGTGAGTATGATCTTGAAAGTCTGGTCTGAGTAATAATAATAATTAATGACATTATATATTTGGATTTAGATCACCAGTAATGATTACTTTGTGCTATAATTGTTATTTGAATAAGTTGTAGAGCATGCATTAACCTTGGACACTTTGCAGCAGCTTCTGTTGATGGTCTGAGTTATATTTGGTCATGTTGACTTGGTTAGACCTAGTTTGACCAAGGTCAACCAGAGGACATGAGATGGTTGGACCTTGTGATGATATGGATAGATGATATATGGTCTGTGTACATGTACATGATGATTCTATGCACCAGCTACAGGGTTATGATGATGATTCTTGGTTTACAGCAGTACTTGATCATTTACAGATTATTATTATTTGCCCTGTTCCGGTATATTGGATATATATATTGATCATGCAGAGATTCATATGGTGTATGAGTACACATCTTGGATGGATTTGGACCTTCTAGTCCAATGAGACAGTTTGTTTTCAGTTTCGGGCACTTACAGTGATGATTGAGCCTTAGTAGGCTATCCCAGTGCAGTTTTGGTCTGTCGGAGGCCCTGTCAGAGCAGATGTGATTTTTATCCGGTTGACTTAGGGCACTGTGCTTGGAGGGGGTGGTCCAGCCACTTGTTTTTACCATATTACCCCCCTCCCGGACACACTGGTTCCCTCACCTTGATAGCGCAGGCACTCCAGGAGGCAGTTTGGGGTAGTTTCACGCTTCTCGAGGCATTTCAGGATTAGTAGAAATGGCTATTAAGGAAATCGATTTGGGATACTGAGGCAATGTTATGGCATGGGATGAGCAGTGATGATAGATCGATGTCTTCCACACCTCCTCCAGCAATTTCAGCTTCATTGGGTCCCGCATCCATCACTTATGGCACTTTCTGATGATTTCTGAGGTCTTTTGAGGCCTACGATTTGACCATGGAGGCACGATTTGGTATATTGATGATTATTTTATGACTATTGTGCTATGGGGATTGACCAAGGGTGGCTAAAATTACCCCTTGGAGCCACCATAAGCTTCTTATTATATGTTGTCATCATGATTTGGTGGGATTCCCCTCTTCTAGGGCGATTTTGTCCACTTATATTATATTTTATTAGTGATCCATGTATTTTATTGTTGAGCTCATCTCAACCATTGATTAGACATTTGTATCTTTTAATCTTAGCCACTCATTCAAAAAGTGATTAGGATTTTGATGCCTCTCCTTCCTATTTAAAGGAGAGAGCTTCTCATTTGTAAGGCGTCTTTGGCTCTTGGATTATTGGTATAGAAAAACTTTCTTGTGGAAATTCTTGTGGTCTCCTTTGCATCTAGTGTTCTTATATGGTGATTGGAAAGTCTATTGCAACCTAGCATTTGGAATTTGTGGTAATATCTATCTATTTTGGAAATCATTGTCTTGTCTACAGGAGGGCGACTTCAACAAGGGCGATTTTGCAAGGCTTCTTCAAATCGACTTTCTTGGAATTTGCTTGTATCAAGGGGTTATCATTAGTATCATTGTGATCTATGCTATCTTTCTGTTACTTCTCTTGTGGCATTAGTATTATCTCTTGATTGCATCAAATCTGATATTGTTGACGTTTGTTGTGCAGGAGAGAGGGTGCATTAGCTTCTTGGACTAAATCGATTGCATAGAAAACTAACTCAAAGCTTCTCAAATTGATCGAGTTTGCATAGATCATAATTATCAAGGCATCTACAAGGTTACCCAAGTAAGATCCACAAGTTTGTTTATCTTATCTTGATCCAATCCATTGACCTAACTCATAAATTGATAAAACCCTTATTTCTTCAAACCCTCATTTTTACATTTTTTCAGATCTACTAAGATCTAGTGGTTTCTTGGGTAAGATATTGAAAACCCACCTCTATAGTATCCACGGCATCCCAGATCTATAGTTTGGTGAGGATTGGCCTCCATTTGACCCTCTTCCCAAGGCATTTAGCCTCTCCAAGCAAGGGCGCACTTCCTAGTTTGTTGAGTTGACCTAGATCTAGTATGTGGGTAGTTGAGATCCCGCTTGATTCATGATCTAAACATCCAATAACCTACCCCCAGATTGTCACTTTTCTTATTTCTACCTTGTGGGCCCTATTCCACATTTTAAGGTATTTAATCCCCATTTTGGACCACTTGGTATCTTTAAACTCAAATGTAGTAAGATCTAGCCATCGGATTGCCTTGAAATTGTAGATCCACACTCCCTACTGATCAACCTACTTGGATCTAAAGTTCGGATGCCATCGGACTTGTCTTGAGCCACTTATCCCACATTTTAGCCTCCTTGGGTAAAGTCGCACCACCATGGAGAAGTGAGTTGACTCACTTCTAGGACATGGGTACTTGATATTTTTGTGGATTTGGAATGGAAATAATTCAAAACCTAGGTCTAGTAGGTCACCTTGTCAAATCTTGCCTTCGGGATAGCATTCCTTGTTTTAAGGGATTGTGGTCCACTTAGGTCAAACCTAGATCTAGACCTATTCATCCATCAAGACTTTAACTGCCCACTTGTCTCATGCAATAGGAGTCCTTAACCACAAGTCAACTTTACTTTGACTCCATTATCCCAATTCCCAAGGCACTGGTTCCTCTCCAAGTCAATTCGACTTTCCTAGATTGTTGGATTAACTTGTGGTTTGACCCTTGATTGGTGAGCTAAACCCTTTGATGCCATCATACTTCATTATCAAGCTTGTCACTTGTACTAGTTAGCCCCAATTCAACCCCTAAACTACCCTGCATTGGACACGTTTCCCAAGGCAGTGAATTTTCTCACATTGAACTAGTACTTTAAATCCTGGATCCTATTTCACAAATCATAAGTCACTTTCACATCAATAATGAACCAAAGCTATACTCATTGAACCCCTCACTTGTCTTGTGACTTCATCCTAAGGTCTAGGATAAACCATACACCTTACTTCACTTAGAAATAACTTGATTTGGTGTCTTGGTTTGGATCTCTCCTGTCGGGAGTAGATCAGGTCTCCCCCTTTGTTGTCTGGGCTAGATAACATAAAGTGAAGGTTACCTTGACTGGCGTGACAACCATCTATTGGAGGTCGAGGTGATCGTGGTTGCACCTTTTAAGTTGCCCTTCCCTATTGCCATCCATGAGTGGATACATCCATAGGGGTAACTACAGTTTAGGTGATAACAGTATCGTCAGATGATTGGATCCTCTATGTACCTGACGAACACGAGACCGAATATTTGCTTTGCTGTGAACACATTGAGCCAGTTCTTGATGGATCCAAGGAGTGTTCACCTGGTTGCTGTAAAGCATGTTCTGAGGTACCTGAAGGGTACAGTGGATTTTGGGCTCAAGTATGAAGCAAATCAAAAGTTTAACCTGCAAGTTTATGTTGATTGGGAAGGAAGTGCTGCAGATAGGAAGAGATGTTATTATTCCTCTATATGGAAGTGTCGTCATTTATATTGTAAATGTCGTAACTTATACTTGATGGGTTATTAGACCACCTTGTTGGGGTCAGCCCTGTATAAGTCATGTGGGTCAAAGGGTTATTAGACCACCCTATTGGGATTCGGCCATGTGGGTCGAAGGGTTATTAGACCACCCTATTGGGGGTCGGCCCAGTCAGCATTATGTTATGTGGTTAAGTTCGAGCCTACATGATTTATGCAAAAGGCAAGTCAAGTCAAGTATAAATAGAGTGCGGGAGGCACTCTATTTGATCACTCACTTCTCACTCATGCACTGTAGGAGGAGTGGCGCACTTATGGAGGAGGAGGATCTGCTGCTAGGATATGTCTATCTCTTATGTTTGGGTTGTATCATTGCTCTATCTATCTTTGAGGAAGTTATTGGGGTTTTTCACCTTTATGGTTTTCCCCAAGTAAATCTTTGTGTCTCTTGTGTGCTTGCATTATTGTCTCCATGATTGATATGCTATAGATATGTTGTACATGTTGTTCTCTCAGTTAAGATCCTAGATCAGATTGAAGTAAATTCTGAAAATTTAACAGGAGCTTACAATATTGAAGACTACGATGGGATATCTTTGGGTGAGACCCGCAATGGGCTCTACCTGAAGAGATACATACCTGCATCTTTCATGCATAAGTATTTTTGTATATGCTGTACATGGTGTGTGTTTGCTTTTGTGTAGTGTGACGCTTTGATTTTTGTGTGCTTAGGTCTTGTTTCGTTTCTTATACCATGTTTTGTCTGCGTGTGCAGATGGCAACTTGCTACGAATTCGTGGACGGCGCCAGCCGACATACCCGCAACCTTGATTCAGCAACCTGGGTATTCTATTCACCTACTGGCGAGCTTATCAGCTTAGGAGGAATGCATCTAGGTTTCGCAACCAACAATGCTATGGAATATCAAGCAGTCATTGGAACCCTAACCAATGCTATTTCTTTGGGTATGGACCACATTGTCATCGACTTGGATTCTCAACTAGTGGTCTCTCATCTTAACCGAGTCTACACCATCCGCGATCCTACTTTACTCCGTCTCTATAGATGAGTCCGTCTTCTGGAAAGGTCCTTCGAGTCCATTCAGTACCTCCACATTCCACGAGACGTGAACATAGTTGCTGAATCCATGGCCAACTTCATCTTACATTGGTACATTGCACACACATAAGCATATTCATGAACTGTTAAAAGTAGACATAACATGTAAATAACCCATTTTTATAAGCAAACACATAAACAACATCACATCATTCATCCATTTAAAACACATAATGTATAAAACTACCAAAATGTCTGTATTATATATATCATCATAAAAGGTAGTGTTGGTACAAAATCTAAAGCACAACAGCTTTCAGTGAGTCTATACAAAATCTGAAGCCTCATAGCTTTTAGTAGTACAAAATCTTAGGCTTCTGAGCTCTTAGTACATACATAAAAACAACATAAGGCCTAACGCCTGGCCTGTGCACCCCTAGGTCTCGCAACTCTAGCCTGCTGAGTATGGAAGCAGTCAACTGCCCTCGCTACCTTGCGGAGCAGCACATTGAAGCGCATGGACGCCCCCACCACATACTTCTGCATGGGCCACAGTAACTTGTCCACTATCGGCTCTGGAACATCTAAAATCAACCTAGTCAGGTTCTCATAGACATCCTCCATCTCCACGATGGCAGCATGTACAGCTGGAGCCATGACTGCTCCCTCTTCTCTCCTCGCAAGAAGAGAAACTTCTACTGGTCACATGGGGCCCATATCTGCACACACATGTTATTAACTTATCAGCACTATAACAAAAAAATCATAAATACAGAAACTAAAAAGTACAAGGGTCATTGTTATTACCGATGTCTCCCCACTCTGCTCCCTTGGGTAGTGCCAAGTCTGGGTCCTCCCTGTAATTCGTACCATTGTACGGGTAGTCCTCTACCATGAGAAACTGGACTTCAGGCCAGGTGAAAAAATCAGGACCGTACCCGATGATAGGACCCCCACCATGGCGGGCCATCACCTTTGTCCATCGAGCCATGTGAGGATCCTTAGGATCCCTGTCATCCAAAGGCACCTGCAGGCGCAAGAGGGGAACCCACTCCAATAGAAATGAGATCACTATTGATCCATATCCAAACTGCTTGAGCTCTCCATGTCGACACTTGGTCAGTTAAGCTCGAATGTTATCGAGGAGTCCCTCGGACTAGTTGAATACCTTCGGAGACATATAGTCCTCCGCATACAGCATCTGGGACCTAGTAGCTAGATGGGGCGCTTGGCTCCCTGCTATCCTCGTTATGGTGAAAAGAATAGCTCGCAGTGGATGTTCTCGCATCTCTTTGATGGGACTATTCCCACTAGAGGCACGAGTATGTGGGGTGCAGTGCTGAACTATCAAGTTGTCTACTGTCCGATCACTTCCCCGTGATCCGGTAAGAGCCACATTGTCCCCCCTCCGGGACAATCCAGTCAAGAAGTAGATGTCCTTGACATGTATAGTGAAAGTGTGCTCTCCGATCACAAAGTACTGCTGTGCGGCATCCAAACAAGGGACCATATGTTCTAGCAGTAGTACTTGGGCCCTCATGTCCTGAACATTGAAGAACTTCAGTAGCCCGTAGTTTCGTAACGCCTCTACACATAATGGGTCATTTCTAGCTTGCACATCATCCACCTCATGTTCTCGCTCATGCCACTCTAAGACCATGTTGGCTGCTACTAACCTGCCAATAGGAACATTTTAATACCATTAAAACTCACTCAAGCATTTAAAACTTTTTCTTTTGGCTTGGTTTTTGGTTTGAACATGGGCGTTTCTGCCGTCGCAGCTCATCCTTGTCAACATGGAGACATTGTCGCAACCCAGCTTTGTGGGACTTGCGACGACCGGGTTCGTCATAGTTCCCATAAGGGAGACCCGCGACGACCTGAGGGTGCACAAGCTCCCCACAAACCAACTCTAAAACCCTAAAAAATGAACTAAAAATGAAATTCTAAACCACTAGAAATATGTTGGATGATATTTAGGGTTACCTACTCCGAACGGCTTGTGAAATGGTTGCTCGTAGCTCCGGCAATCAGAAAGTGAAATTCTGCTCCAAACGACACTTTTTTCTCCCAATTTGGCAAATGAACAATGGTAACTATATTTGGTTTTTGTTTCTATTTATAAACAAAAAGCAATATTCTTTTTCAAATATTTGATGCTTTTTAGGTCATTTGCTATAGTTTGGATCATTTTTATTACATTTGAATACCCGGTCGATTTTTTTGACCTAGTTTTCGAGTGTGCAGGAGTCATTAAGTGTTCTATTTTTTGCACCATTTTCACATTGAAGCATTCATTTCAGGTATAAACAATCCCTTGAATGTTTTTTCGTTATTTTGTATCCGTTAGATTGTAATTATTTAATGACGATGAGCTTAGTATTTGTTCTTTCTCGTGCTCTTAAAACCATGAGAATAAGTCACCAAGTTACGATTTATCACTTTTTCGGGCTCGTTAAACTCCTACAGAAAAGGAATCCCCCCGGAGTCTATCTTTAAGCTCCTTTCAGGCTCTCGAAATATGAAAAGATTTTGAAGTGAACTTTTCACGTTCACGTTTGTTAAAGAATTTGAATGGTCATCTCCCTGGTGATAGTTTACCCCTTTTTCGAACCAGGGGGCACTACTTACGAAAAAGGTATGCTCCAGCCAATCATGACTGGAAGAGTCTTCTTCCGTGTTGTTTTACCCTTTTTCGGGTGATGAGGATAACTTTACGAAAAAGGACCGTTGGAGTCTTCTTTAGTTCTTTTCAGACTCTCTAAACATGAAATGACGACTGAGTTTTACCTTCTATGGACTCGTTAAAACTCAACATTCAAAGGGCCCGTCATGGGACGAACCCCTCCTATCCCAGGATCAGAAAATATTTGGGATTGGACTCATCTATGAGATGAGCTATATCGAGTATCTAGTCACCCTCATCAAGCTCGTTAAAAACACATGAGGCACTCACCGTTCATGATGGGGGAAAAAGAAAGCTTTTATGTTACACTCTTTATCTATGGCAGTACCTAGTCATTATTGAACATGGCACTCATTTGCATTTGCATACTGCACTTGGATCATCCATTTGTCCTCAAGTTTCACCTACTTCTTGAGTCTTGTCACTCCTTTGAGTCATTCAAAGAATGCTTCCCTCATCAGTTGCATTAGGTTTTGGTGTCATACTCGTCATGTCAATACTACCAAGTCATGCCATGCCCATGTTCAATAATACTCTTACCATTCATTATCTGTCGTCAGTACGCCTACTGCCATGTCAGTCTACTTTGAGTCAGTCTTGCATGTTACTGTACCATCCGATCTACTCTCAACATCATTTGTCATTTTTCATGTCGATGATGAGGGATTCATCACGGCCCTCCTTTGTCGAATTCACCCTTGTTGAATTCAACACATCATCCGAGGATTGAATCTAGAAACCAACCAAGTATCTTGGCCTTGCATGCCTCTATGGCAGGTTACCTCGCTTCCAACATGAGTTTACATCATTGACTCTTGATTGGAAGATTTCATCCAGCGTTCAACTTCAACTCATTTATTCACGCTTGGTGATATGTACTGTGATACCTTGGGGATCATTGACATTATTGGTGATTTCCATCGTGCTTGTTAACGGTATACATCAATGACCAGTAATCAAGTGGCTTCTACCATGTTTGACATCAAGACATTTGTAATCACATGGATAGATTCGTATCATTGCGGGTTAGGCATGAAGACCCTGGGGAGTCATGTTTTACCTAGGTTGCGATGGAGATTGTTTTGAGTCATATCACACAGATCCACATTTGTATTGGTCGTGGCTATGTTATCATCTCATAATGGATCTACGCTTGTGTCTAGTATCCATGATTGTCTTCAATTGGTCTTTACTATCATGGATCTACAATGTATTGGTCGGCATCCATGTTGTACGTCATATGAGACTGTGTACTCAGAGTCAATTGTACTGCATTAGTGTCCTTCCTCCGACGAGCCATTGCCATTCCTTCTATCAAAGCATTTCACCTGTCCAAATTTAAAAACAGCTTCATGCTTTGGGGGGCATTCTGTTACACCTAAAATATTACCATCATGAGACTCAGTGTGACATCCCTAAAGTTTCCTTGGCTAAGTCATTAACCTGGAAGAGATGCAAATCCATTTGTACTAGGTTTTAAGAGGTCGTCGCAGGTTGTCCTCAAGCAACCTGCGACATCGCAGGTTGGCTTCTTGCAAACTGCGACGATGTCAGTTAATATACTAAAATAGATTCTTCGAGCCCATTCTCGACTTGCTATATGACATGGATCCCTATCCTTAACCTTTGGGAGAGTTGGCATTCGGTTCCTAACCTCTTGGAAGGATCCCTTATCTCTCTCCTACCATATCTCAACCTACCCTATCCACTTAGTCCTATATAAGTGAATCTCACTCCCATTCCAAAGGGAGGAAGTCTATAGTGTCTACATGCTGGTGAAATTACATTAGGAGAGATCTCTATTTATCTGTTGGGAGACTCACACTTCCTTGGGAGGCTTTGGCATTGGCTTGGTCGGAGGAGGATTGCTACGTTAAGTCATCGATTGTAATCTCTTCATCCTATGTATTTCCCTTTCAATACAGTAATATAAGTGCTTTCCACCAAAATCTCATTGTGTTAATGGTATCTTGTGTAGTTCACCTACTTGACTGCTTACTTAGATTTATTATTGTGTAGAAGCGTTTTACTTGTTTTGTTGTCTTGTTATCTTGATAGGTTTTGCAACTCAGATATGAAGATCGTCAAGCTTGGAGCAGCATTCAAGGAGAAAAGGATCAGCGATTCATAAGGTAAACGTATCTAGTTCCTTGATCTCTAATTAGATCTGGGAAAGTGATTTATATTCTGTTCTATTTGTTCTAGACTCGCGTTGAGCTAGGGAGATCAGGCCTCAAGTCCGCTCTTGGCAGATTGTCCGTCAAATAGAGAGAGAGACGGGGGTTAGGTGTAGGTGGGGGAGTAGTGGAGAGAGATAACAAGAGAGGGGATCGATGAGGGTTAGTGGGAAGAGGGGAGAGAGAGAGAGAGAGAGGAGAGGGAATTAGAATTAAGAGGAGTAGGGGTGAGAAAGAGTGAGAGAGGGGGTTAGTAAGGGTGATAGAGAGATAGAGAGAGAATAGGGGTTTAGTGGTAGGGGGAGGATTAGGGTGTGTGTGTGTGTGTGTATGAGAGAGAGAGAGAGAGAGAGAGAGAGAGAGAGAGAGGAGCGGGGGATTGTTAAGGGGTTGGGGGAGAGAGAGGGCTGGGGTTTAGGTATAGGTGGAGCAGGGAAAATTTTAAGAACCCCCCCTAAATTTCTATGTATAATAATTGGGCTAATCCCCACGATACATAGGAAAATATAAAGGCTATTTTATCAATTAAATAATACAGATATATAATTTTTTGGCGAATGTCACACCAAATTATATTATCTTGTAAAATCTTGGCGAATCTTTTATTGAATTATAAAATCTTGTAAAAACTTGATGAATCTTTCAGTAAATTATAGAACCTAGTAAAGTCTTGGGAAATCTTTTATTAAATTATAAAACATTATTAAGACTTGGTGAATTTTTCAATAATGCATAAGCCACATATAATAATAAAACAACATATTCATTAAACTATAATATCCTAGAGAAAGAGCCATTATCCAGTACTTATTGAATTAAGATAAACTTTATTTAATTTCTTGCCTATTCACATAGGATTTCTTCAATTAATTCCATTATGATACAATTACATCAAACTAGGTTTGGCTAAAATCCATGTTTTTTCATTCTCCTAAGTAACCAAAAAATCAACCTACCAGTTGTTATTGCAATCACATAAAATACCATCAATAGAGTACTGTGAAGTCTCAAACCCTTTGACCAATTCATATGCATCTAAACCCTCAAACCCTATAATTTCATTAAGCTAAAGAAGAGTGATAAAAATAAGAAAAACCCACGTGGAAGGTCAAAGAAGGGAGTAGGAACTAGAAAGAACAAGAATTGCACGCAGCTTGGTCACTGCCTTGTAGAAATACAAACAATAATAAAATTATAAATATATAGAAAACAACACTAAACAATAATAAATTGATGTCTACATTTAGTAGAAGCATGTGCAAGCTTCTAGCTAACCTTCTTAGTAAAGGATGTTCGAGATGGAAATATTAAGCTGGTGGTAGCTGTCCACTTCCACATATTCAGGTCTCTTCTTTTTCTTGGACTCATATACACCCTTTAGATTAAGTGGGGATTTTTTGGAGACTAATCCTTGGTGTTAGGATTGGTGTGCAAATTTACGTGCAAAGAATATCAATAGTTGTGAGGGTGGACCAAGAGTCACCCGAGAGTCCAAGAGTCCACTTGGGAATATGAAACCCAAGGGACAGTTCTCATTGTATATATACATTAATTAATGAGAAGAATATGTGCTTTCACGCCTATTTCCTATGTCTTCATGAGTTATAATTGTTTATGTGCCCGTTTGGCACCTTACAAAATCTATGCACTCCTAATATTAGTTGCATTTGTCACTAAAATCAATGCATAATCTTAATCTTAGTCATTTGCCTTTGAAATCTATGCATAATCCTAATGTTAATGCATAGAAAAACACATTTGTATCATAAAAGTATAGAAAACCCCATTTATATCCAAAGCTAAATATAATTTCTAAAATGTTATTAAACTAAAACATTAAACTATCAAACTAAACAAAAATATTAAAATAAACCTTCATTAAATTTAAACTAATGTTCCACTAATCTAATATTACTAAACTAAATTATTATTAAGGTAACCTAAATGTTTTAAACTAAACTATCATTAAACTAAACCAAATATATTATTTAGTTCATAAAACTAAATACTATTAAACTAAACAAAAGTATTAAAGTATTATTAAACTAAACCTTCTTTAAATTTAAACTAATATTCAACTAATCTAATATTTCTAAACCAAACTATTGATAAACTAAATACTATTAAACTAAACAAAAGTATTAAAATAATATTAAACTAAACCTTCATTAAATTTAAACTAATATTCGACTAATCTAATATTTCTAAACTAAACTATTATTAAAGCAACCTAAATGTTTTAAACTAAACTATCATTAAACTAAACTAAATATATTATTTAGTTTGTAAAACTAAATAGTATTAAACTAAAAGTCTATGCGCTAAAGTGTTATTCCAGGTCTATCAAACTAAATACTATCAAATTATATTTATAAAGTTGATTAAACTAAACTAAATATATTATTTAGTTTATAAAACTAAGCTAAACTCAATACTATTAAAACTTCAAATTATTTATTGAATGTAAAAAAAATTCAAATCCACGTAAAAACTATTTAATATCAAACTATTTATTCAATGTAAAAAATCCTCAAATTACACGTTCATAATATCAACCATTTATTTCTTAATATGAAATCGTTTATTTGATGACAATTTATAAAAGTCTTTCTAGTAAATATTATTTCAAGTATATCTATGAATTTTGGATCATTTATTTCTTAATATCAAGAGTTTATTTGATAACAATTTATAAATTATAAAAATCTATCCCCTAAATTATTATTCCAAAATTATTATTCCAAGTATATCCACTAAATTTTTTTCAAGTATATCAAAAAATATAATGCACTTTACAAATAGATTTAGGTTTGATCTACAGTAAGAAACTTATATTGAAACTCTGGAGAAAAGGGGATTCTATGATGCTATGTGAGAGTATGGCAAGAACGCAGACTTTAAAAAAGGACAGTGTAGAACATAGAGTATAAAAAAACAGTTTAAGTGAGTAAAATCCAACCTAATTCCAATCCAGTTTCAGTTGCTTAAATTCAATCTGAGCATATGATCCAACAATTGCGTCTCTTAATTATTCTTCCCATTTACATATTATAATGGTTTTTATTTGTTGAATTTTATAGAGGTTGCATACACCACCACCACTTCAGAGAATACTTTGTTGTTCCTAAACTAGATGCCATTATGAAGATGGTGATATTTCATAAAATTTACAAGATTATTAGATATGAATTTTGTTAGCTAAGTTTCTCATGTGAAATAATAGAACTTCAACTAACAGTTGTTTGTTCATAAACTCATATACATAGATACAATTAGCAACAATCACATTTTTAAATGTGGTTGATATTCGCTAATTGGCCTATATCAACCATGGTCACACATTTAAAATTGGTTGATATACACAGTTCGACAGATATCAACTACATTTAAAAATATGGTTGTTGCTAGTTGACGGACAACACACGAGGAAGGGATTGTGAATTAATATTATTTAATATTAATTATTATTTTTATAATAATTAATATTATTTAATATTAATTATTATATTTATGATAATAAATATTATCAAATAATAATATTTATTAATATTAGTATATTTATTTAAATAACAATTATTTATTTAAATCTAATAAATAAATTTAAATATTTGTAATACAAATATTAAAATGATAATAAACTTAACTTGTGACCTATAAACATATACCAATGACCAATAAACTTAATGATATAAATACTCATATCATCTACTTCTACTTTTAAAATTATGAATGTAATAGTTGATAAACTAAATGATTAAATAATTATTATCATTATTTTAAAAACATAAAAACAAATAAATATATGAAATATGAATGTGGGTGTGTAAAAGGAGATGTATTTCTATGAAGTTAAAACGTTCCAATATAATTTAATAAATTATAAAAATACCAAAATGTTCAAACTTTTGAATATATTTTTTCAACTTTCATACAAACTATAAAGGTGAATGAACAATTTCTTAGTTATCTTTTTGCGTCTAGAGGCGCTCTACAGCCCAGTATGAGGGAGATCTGGTGAGTCGAGTGTTTGTCAATATTGCCGGCCATAAATAAAATGTAATAATACTAGGGAGATCTTGTGAGTCAAGTGTTTGTCGATATTGTCTGCCATAAATAAAATGTAATAATAAAAAGTAAAAAGTAATAATACGTGTTTGTCGATATTGTCGCTCATAAATAAAATGTAATAATAAAAAGTAAAAAGTAATAATATGAGGGAGATCTTGTGAGTAGCATGTTTGTCGATATTGTCGGCCATAAATAAAATGTAATAATCAAAAGTAAAAAATAATAATATGAGGGAGATCTTGTAAATGCTCCTTGAGTGCAATACCTGAGAAGAGGTTTGCACCTCGAGAGGTTTGATCCCTCTCGACGCTTGAAGCCTAGGATTTGGATCTAGACTGGTTGCATAAAAACACCTTTCCTTTTTGCCAAAAATGTCTTTGACAGTTTATGAGGAAAGAGTGATATCTCCAAACACCTCACTTTTGTCAACAAACTTTTATATTTTTTTCACATTATAAAGATACCAAAAGGTTCATTTTTTGTCAACAAACTTCTATATTTTTTTCACATTATAAAGATACCAAAAGGTTCATTTTTTTTTACCATTTAGTAGGGATACGTGATATCTTAGCATAGAGAGATCTGAATACTAAAACATTTAAATTGGGTTTTAAAAAGATATTGTGAAAACCGGACTGTAACCCTAACCCTAATCTTGAATTAAATAACATCTCAACAACTTTGTACATCTTTTTCTTCTTCAGTTTTCTCACTAAAACAAAAACATCAAAAAGTAAATACAACCTTTTATTCTCTCTCTGCCCTTGAATCATATCATCCTCAATATAATGAAAGATGTTTCAGACTTCAAAGTTTGATGGTTAAGATAATCTACCTCTCAGAAACATTGGGATGGTTGTATTAATTATTTAAAATTATAAAAAATGAGGTAAACTGTAAAATGAATTGTATAAAATGATTGTTTTTCATAGTGTAATAATTTATATATATAACTTATAATATTTTCTAAATATTTTAGAAACAATAACGTTGCCTCATGTTAACTAAAACACCCAAATTGGGATTACTTTAAATTAACAAATGTGTAATTTATATGATTTGTTTTTCAGCTTAACCATTCGAACGGTAGAAAACCAGTAAATCTTAGTTTTAGGTTGTGTAATTTATATGATCTGTTTTTCAGCTTATAACCATTCGAACAGTACAAAAGTAGTAAATCTTAGTTTAGGTCGAAGTATTGAAATTGTAATTAGGAATTTGGTTACTGAAAAGGAAATGTATTAAGTCATCAATGCTTGATTATAAAACAAAGAATCCAAAATCATTCCCGATCTTTTAATTTTAATATACATCAATGTTCACCTGAGAGGGATTAAAAAACCTTTAGATTGCTATAAATATGTAAATATGTTTAGAATTTATATTAAATGTTATGCATGATTTATCTGTATAATGAATATGGATATTTTGTAAAAAATATGAGCATTATATTATACAGTCTATAAATAGTAAAAAATATGAGCATTATACAACCATCCTTCTCATTTAAAATCTGTTTGAAATGGGAAAAAGGTGTAAACCAGCCAGAGATACCATTATTGGAAGATTTCATTTTCATTGCAGTTTGAAGAGCAATATTTAAATCACACAATTAATGAGAAGGAAACTGCAATGAAAATAGTCTTTTAATTCTCACAAACTGACTACATGAATAATCTATTGATTATCACTAACTTACAAATGAGTATTCTCACATGCAAGTGAAATCTATATTTACTTATATTATAAAAATATTATAAATCCTCATGACCGGAAGGCTGAAGTTCCAAAACTCTTAAATATCGCAGTGATATGGTAGAAGGAATGGAGATGGATTCACAATTGCTTAAGCGAAGCCAAACCAAATCGCAGGAGATAGCCGACCCAAAGAGCGGCATCAAGTTTATGTGATCTTCAACAACAAAAAGAAACAGACCTCTAATGTTATTAGGGAGTTAAGGCAGTTAAGGCAGTTTCTGACCTTTAGGGATACGAATGCCTCGTCTCCAATAGAATTATGATCCGTCCTGTAAAGCAAATTCAAATTCAAATTAAATCTGCTTTTTTTAAGAAGAAAGAAATGAATAAGAGACGAAATAGACATACCTATGACAAGTTTACAATATCAGTTGAGCAACTAACCCATAATGTCTTGTGCATTGAGCGAAACTCTTCTCTCACCAATTCTAATTCTAATTCTAGGACTCCATTGTGGTATTGATTCCGCTGGTAGGTAATACCCAAATCGGCTCTGTACCTAGGGTCCTAACCTATGCAATCTTCATCTTATCATCAAAATCCAAAAGGTACTTTTGATCGAGTCTTTCAAGGAAATCCCGTAAGTCGTCATAGAAATCTAATCCCTCCATTGAGCATTTTACAGTCACTTTGAGAACAATATACTTAAATCTGGCCTTGAGGCCTCCTCGCCGGGTCGATTTACCAATCTGTTGAGCATTGCCAATTGTCTCACTATCATGGTGAAGCTCTAGGAAGAGCTTCTCAAATTCAGTGTTCCATTGTCTAATTCGAATAGTGAAGATGATGTTGCAGTTGCAAAGACACTGGTCTTGTGGATCAGATCGACCCAGCAGATCTCTGGCCTTTTGTAGTGCATCTTGCACTCTTGCAAACAATATTTCAAATGTTGTCGGCAGATTTTTATTCTGTTATGTGAAGAGATTTCTATTATCGATTACTAGCCTCTTCATACGGCCCAGGTTGCTCACCTACATGCTCAGTTTTTCAGGAATGTTCGAATTCTTCATCCATCTCGTGGCCTTTAGTGTTGGGCAAGAGATCCTAGAGGAGAGCTATCTACAATACCCGATCTGCAAAACTTCCATTTCAAGCAATTTGCAAGCTCGCCACACCTTCGTCCTGGCGGCTCCAATCCTCCCAACACCAATTCAATTCCTCACGACACCAATTGAATCGAACTCCTAGTGACAGGAATTGAATTCCTGGTTAATCCTAACCTTAACCTGAAACCAATCGACCTTTTGCTTGAACCGACCTTTCCTACCGCCTGGCAACATAATTTGATCGCTTCAATTGAAATGTGGCTCTGGGATGGATCACTTGAAACTGCGGCTCCATGTAGCAGGAGGGATGATTAATAAAAAGCCGCAAGATTAGAAAACGACCTTTGGGTAGGCTGTCCACCTTCACTAAATCTCCACCCTTAGATTAATGTGCTCGATGAATATTTATAGGGTATATGCCATTTGATTGGATCCCCACCGCCCATTGCTAATTAAAGATTAAAAGAGCGCGATCGAGGCCAGGGTACAATGTTTAATTAAGTCACCTATCGGCGAAATGATAATTCGCAGGTATGAGTCATAAAAACAAGCAGATATACTTATCAATTTGGTATGCATGTATCTCGACTTTATTACACCATGGTCTCAAGCAGGAAATCTTCAAAATGTATCTAGGTTTCAATACCAGATCAAGGCACATCAATACCTATTCAACAGAATGTATTCATGCATGTCTCCCCTGTGGAGTTTCAATGTAGCAACAGCATGAACACAACAGTAGCACACCGGTGGAGTCTTCACGCAACAATCAGTCCAACGTCAGCATGATCTTCAACATGATATCACACTGGAGCTAGTCTCATTTCAAGCTCGCATATTCAAGGTCATAACTGTCCACCATGATCGCCAACGCTCAACTCGTGTCTCCACCAGATATCACTTAGAAGAAACCTCCTTTCTGAAGATTAGCAGTCTAACATAGTGATGTGAACGCACGTTGAAAATGATTTTACTCTCTCTCGAAGAAGCCAATGAGGCGTCTGAATTAATGGGATTTTGAATCACACGCGGACTTTTTAATGATGCACTTACCTGATTTGAATTGAATGGAGAAGGATCACGGATCTGGCTCTATTATTTTGCTAGAGACTACTCTCTCTGATAGCTATAACAGGATTGCACCATTCTTTCTCCCTTTCTCAATGAGCCCAACACAATAGCAAAAATAGATGATGACGCAACAACAAAAATGACTTCAAAATATTTGTTTAATACCTCTTTCTTGAATTTGATGGCAATTTCTGTTGGCTATGGCTTACTCTCCTCCAGGTCTACGAATAATTCTCATAATATTGATTCTTCTTCTTCAGGTCATAAAGTAGCTGTGATGTCAGGACGGATATATATTGAGTACTCTTCGGTAGCTAGAGCTCTCTCCCCTCATATGGGAGGTATGCGCAACTCATACATGGATGCAAAATACGATACCAGTGGTAGTAGGTACTTGGCAGAGCGTCAGAAGCTCAGTTTGATATGCAAGTTCTGCCCAATATGCAAAGTTCAACACAAGTTCATGTCCACACTTCTCCCATGCATCTTCACACTTGAAAGAGAATGTGATCACCAAACTAGTCTCCACCGCGTAGCTCGTAGTCCTTAGACAGAGTCGAGATAAGCCAGGTTAGGAGGAATAGTTCACGTAAGTGTCCGTAAATTGTATATTCCCATCGATTTACACATTCAATACTCATCACTCCTAATGCACATTTCACTTGTGGAGAAACAGTTCCATCAAACCGTGGCTGCCAATTCAAGGATGAGATTGTGCAGAAAATCCTCCTATTTCAATCAACTTGGTACAATTTATAGACAATGAAGCCATCAATTTAATCATCACCAGGGTTTAAAATAATCACCGTCCTCATCGAAGCTTTTAATAACGACCATAAAGTAACTTAGATCATCGTAAAAGCATGTCCCTTTGTATCTATCATGCATTGGCTTCTATGTTTACTTCTGGATTCCCTATATTTTCCACTATTTAAGAAGAAGAAGAGACCTTGTGTTTATTTATTTTTTGAAACAAATGAATGCAATTCATAAGCATCAATACATTTGAAGTTGCAAAACCAATTTTTTATGGGACTCCTTCGTAACTTGGAACAAGTACAAGCGTCAATTAAAAAGAACAAGAATGGTTTGCTTTCCACACCCAAACTTCCATTGTGTTTCCTTCTACTTCTATCCACTTTATGTGATGGAGATTGGTGGCTACAATGGCATATGACGATTCTCCTTCAACAATCTTAGAAGCTGCACGGACTCGACTCTTTCAATAATAAGGTGTTTTGAATACAACTTAATTTGATCACAATTGCATATGGTGGCTCTTCTAAATCTTTAAATCGGTGGCTCTCGAGATAAGCTCAGGCCTCTTTCACTCATGCAAATTTATTCAGCTCCTTCACACATAGGTGCACGCTGCTCCTCTATGTGGCTCACGACTTTAAAGAAATGGCTCATGGACCTAGCTCCAAATCTAACAGTTCAATGATACACACCAATACTCCAACACATTGCAATAAGAATGCAGTGTTTTGCAAAGCAAAGCATGCAAGTTTTTCCCAAAAGACCCAATTACCTAAAAATAGCCTGAGACCCAAAACCCTTGGAGGATACAGGTATTTGAAGAACCATGCCATGTGTGGAAACCCTTTACTATGTTGGAGAATCAGAGGGAGCCAGAGTGGATGCAGAGGAAGGTGAGAACAGAGCTCTACGGCTCAGCCATCTATCTATTAAAAATGAGAAAAATATATTACATATTCAGCTTCTGGATGATTCCAAAGAGAGGGCGGGAAGCCTCTTCTAGAAACCAATTTAACTTCAACTACCCTATTTAATTCACTACCTACATCAATGACAAGTCACGTGGGCTTACATTGAAGGTCGGAATTGTTTATTCCAACACTCCCCCGCAATTCTGACCGTAAACATCTACATACAAAATGCTAAGCATATAATCAATGACTCTGTGGGCTTACAGCGGTTCAAATTTATGCCTGCTGGTCTAAGTCTCAGCCAGGCTTACATACAGTCACAAAAACAAGTCAAAATTTGTTTTACCTTCACCGGCCTTTTTCTTCCGTTTGCTCCAGACCTTGTACTCCACGATCCTTCTCGTTTTCTTCTTCTTTCTCACCTTCTTCTTCATGTTTTCTTCAAGCTCTTTTGGTCTCATTCTTCCATCTATGTCATCGAACTTGCCAATGGCATTCTGCCATGTCTCCTCACCTTCAATGAAATTCAGAGTTGCTTTCATCATATGAGGTTCCCACATGCTATCTTCAGGTTTCATATTTTCAGCAACCTGTGAATCTGTGGCTTGCTGCCACATAAGCTCATAATAGTACCTTATCTCTTCAGGACTCCATTTCTCAAAGATCTCTTCAACTGGCTTTTCATCTTCACATCCTTCATCCTGTTCACCCATCTCCTCATTTTCAGCTAACTCAACTGCTGTAGCAAAACTGTCACCTTTTTCTTCATCTTTTGCAGCTGCATGGATGCCTTCTTTTTCATTCATTTTTGCAACTTCAATGCTGCCTTCAGCTAAGCTTCTAACGGCTACAACTTCAGTGCAGTTCAGTTCAACATAGTTTGGCTTTTCGAGCCATTCTTCAATGAATTTCAAATCTTCATCAAAATTTCTTGGTACATTGACTGCATGCTCTTTTTCTTCAGCTATTGCAGGCTGATTCTTGCTCTCAATACCTGCACACTCACAAACATCTAAACTGTTAGGAAAAATTTTTGCCCTCATGGGCATGCTCTTCATGAGCTCATCTTCATCTTCACATTCAGCCTTTACTGGCTGTCCTGCAACTTCTTGAGTTGCTAATTCACCATTTTCTGTTGCTACTATGGCAGCTTCCTCTTCAACACCATCTTCATCCACTTGTGGCTCTGCACAGTGGGCTTCATTGTTCTCAAATTTATCAAGCTCTGCTTGGATGACAGAGTCCTTGACTGTTTCATACGAGCATTCAAATGCTTCTATGGATGGAGTATCTGCTGCTGCAATGGCAGTTCCATCTGCATATTCATCCACAAGTGCCTCTGCACCGTGGGATTCACTAACAGCTTGGCTGTCTTCTGCTTCAACTGCAGGATTCTCAATTGCTACTTCTTCAACAGACTGTGGCACTGTTGGCTGCTTGCACATGTTACTCCCCCTTTCGCTGAACTCTTCTTCCAAGATTATCCATGCTTCCTTGGAAGTCTCTGCTACTGCAATCATTTGCATCAATCTGTCATCCACAGCTAGTTGGATGAGATGCAATGCCAAAGCATCTTTGGCTCCATCATTTAGCTCAACATGTGTATCTACATACCGTAGATATACCCTCATTCTACTTGTCCACATGGAAAAATTCGTGCCATTAAACTGTGGAGGTGATGGCAGATCCACTCTGCTCCACTGATTTTCTTTCTTCTTGGCTTGTCTAAGCCTGGACTTTCTGCCCATTTTTGCTATGCTATGTTGCAGGTGTTCTGTGCTAGCAGAGCATAACCCCCAAAACAGAGTATGCTACTGAGGCTAAACAGAGCCGGGGCTGTCCATTCTACTGTACTGAAGGCTGCAATAGAGGGTTTGATTCCTTATTCACAGAAGGAAAAGACCTTAACACAGTTCAGTTCAGGATATTAATGTACCTGATGCTGATTTTCACGACTTTGTCAAAGATCGAACTGAGAATCTTTTTGATGCAGACCAGGTCTGGGCTATATATGATGATGATGATGGAATGCCACGCTTTTATGCTCGTATTAAGAATGTTATTTCAGGGAGCAAATTCAAAGTGAAGATGATTTGGCTTGAGGCCATCACCAACGAAGAAAAAACTGTCGCTAGCTGGCTGGATGATGGATTTTACCAGGGTTGTGGAAAATTTAAGCAGGGGAAATCTGCCAGCAACGATGTGCTAAATATTTTTTTTTTCATGTTGTTGCATGGGAGAAAGGTCCTAAAGGATCTATTAGAAATGTTAGAGAATCAGGGGAAATCCGCCTCACAGCCAGAGCCCAACAACAGAAACCCGACGACAACCCTAATCAATCAAAACGAGGAAGGAACGAAGACCTTACCAGATTTCTCTGTGCATAAAGTTACAAATTGGAGTGCTCCTCTCCATTTCCATGGAAGAGTTCCTTCTTGATCATATTTTTTTTTGGTAACCCTAATAGCTGAAAATAGGTACCATTAAATCTCTTATGAGATAGAAGCGTAAATCCTCGCAGACCTCAACACGAAACACCTTTCCAGTTCCTTGTTAGCAAAGGGAGTTTGCGGATTGGTGTATTGCTTACCGAAGAGTAGTGATCTGGTTGTGCAGTTGGCAAGCGCACGAGTAGCCTGTAGAAAAATGAGAGGGCCGAGAGCAGTGGAAGAGGCCTGAACATGTACAGGTTACACCGAGCCAATCTGAAGCTTTAAGTCAGAGTTTAGATGTATGAACCCTCTATCACTGTTTAGAACAGAGCTTCAAAACAGTTCAACCTATTGAACCCTCTCGCACCAGAAGGAGCTGGCTCTCACAAGCCAGTTTGTTTTACAAACCCTCATTACCTCTACAACTTTCCTTCTCTGAATCACCAGCTCTGCGGCTCTTGAAGCGGCCAGAGTTGACTTCCTTTTTCACGCAGAATTGCACAGCGAGGTCTTTCTCCACCAATTTCCTGAACCCTGGATCTCTTCACGAATTTCTTGTTTTGCAAGAAGATTTAATTATTTAAACCATCGATCTCAGTTCAACCGGCGATAGCCGTGTTCTCCTCCACGATTTCTCTCTTCACAGCTTTAGAATTAACAAGCTGATGTCCTCTTCCTCTCTACGGTGACAGGAGCGGCGGCTCTTAGCTGAAACGCTATGCAATTGCTGGCTCAATGTCAGCTTTTCTTCAAGCACTACATCAACACAGTAATCCGGTCTTCTCTTCTAAATTGCACCTGACGGGACCAATTCCTGTTGAGTGGCTCAACATTCACGCCCACTCAATTCTTCAATTTGCAGAATTTAAGACAGAGGCTACATATCCTCTGCGGATTTACTGGTCAGACAAAATTCATGGTGGACCGGCCTTACAAACTGGGACCTATGGGTTATATGGCTCTGATACCATGTTGGAGAATCAGAGGGAGCCAGAGTGAATGCAGAGGAAGGTGAGAACAGAGCTCTACGGCTCAGCCATCTATCTATTAAAAATGAGAAAAATATATTACATATTCAGCTTCTGGATGATTCCAAAGAGAGGGCGGGAAGCCTCTTCTAGAAACCAATTTAACTTCAACTACCCTATTTAATTCACTACCTACATCAATGACAAGTCACGTGGGCTTACATTGAAGGTCGGAATTGTTTATTCCAACATACTAAACTTCAAATTAAATTGCATATATATATGGGACAACAATAACGAATTGGATTGAAACCAACCTGATTACTTGGGTGAACCAGAACCACCCTCCTCTTTATATCTATGATCCTCCTCGCCATTGGAGTCAACGTCTTGAAATTGGTCGTCAGGATCGTAATGAGGATCGAGGGACTTATTCATGGCATCCTTGCCTTTATCCAGAAAAGGTTTGCAAGCGATCTGAGATGTCAACCAGGCCAGAGCCAAGCCTGCGACTACTATAATAATGGATTTGAGAGCGCCCATGGTTTGGTTTTTTTTCCTGTCTTTCAATTAGTGCCTCATTTCAGTAAACTACACAACCTTCGAAAGGAAAATTAGAACGAAAACACAATTTGACGCCAGAGATATGAAACTATGGATGATGCTGCGGCTATATACAAGTGCGCTAGCACAAACCATTAACATCGACCAGATTCATAACCAGACTAACTTGGATCAGGCCGTTTGCTTGGAACAACTTAATTGATTGCTCCAAAGACCTGAAATTTTGAGATCTGGCCAAGAAAACCCAACCCAAAATCCTTCTAATGTAATCGACACATTTAGTTAAATTTTTTTCTCCAATGAAGGAATTCCAAACAAAGCACTTTTGTAGATGACTAATAATCGATAAATTTGCTTACAAAACAGCCCCGAAAGCATTTACTGCATGAAATCATCAATGTACTACTCCACGGAATTATGATTAGCCCTCAAACCTTCTTGTAAAAGAGTCCATGCGTATTATTTATTCAGATCAATGCCCTCGGTAGGAACGCATGTAGTTTATTCAAGTTCCTGCAAATCGATTTTGCATTTAGCGCGTCGCGTGTTTGAATTGAGTGAGGATAGCTTGATCCAGAGTCCCGAAATTTGAAAAAAACCAAAATCTTTTTAGCTATCATAAAAAAACAAAATCTAAAACAACATATATAGGGCGATTTAAAACTGAAAATCATTTTCAATCCATAATATGTGGGCGAAATTATCAAAAACCTGGATTTCCATGATCACCCGAGGGTGAATTTACCCTCAACAATTGCCATTTCTATAAATTTGGCGAATTTACCCTTAACAATTTCCATTTCTATAAATTTGGACGAATTAGAGTGACCAAGTTATTTTACTGGCCTATGGGAGCTTGAAATAGTATCAAAGAGGGGCGAAATGGTTCAATTTAGTGTCCCCTTTATATATTTTATGGGGCTAATGTGTCATTTAATAAAAATAAATACATAAAAATTAGGCTAATCATAGGAAATGTTGGTTTAATAAAAAAATAGCCCACTTAAAAATTAAAACCCCTAAATTTTGTCCATATGCTAAGATTAGCCCCTAAAATTTTCCCTGAGGTGGAGGGGTAGGGAAAAGAGAAATCAAGAGAAGAGGTTAGTAAGGATTAGGGGGGATATGGGAGAGAGAGAGAGAGAGGAGGAGGAGGAGGAGTATGAAGAGGGGGTGTTAGAGGTAGGAGGAGGAGTACGGGGGTCAGAGAGTGAGGGAGGGGGTTAGTAAGGGTTAGGGAAAGGAGGGGTGGGAATGGGGGTTAGTGGTAGGGGGAGTAGTAGGTGTGTGTATGTGTGTGTGTGTATATGTGTGTGTGTATGCGTGTGTGTGTGAGAGAGAGAGAGAGAGAGAGAGATGTGGGGCTAAGGGTAGGTGGAGGAGAGTGTGTGTGTGTGTGTGTGTGTGTGTGAGAGAGAGAGAGAGAGATTTGAGGGATAATGGGGAGGGTGTGGGCAATTAGGGTTAGGGGGAAGAGGGGGGTTGAGGGAGAGATAGAGATAGAGATTACAGTTGGGGGGGATGGGTAGGGATATAGGGAGGATTAGGTATTTCAGAGAGAAGGGGGGCTATAGGGTGGGGGTATATATATATATATATATATAGATAGAGAGAGAGAGAGAGGGAGAGAGGGTGTGGGGAAATTAGGGTTAGGGGGAGAAGGGGGGTTGAGGGAGAGATAGAGATAGAGATTGTGGTTGGGGGCGGTGGGTAGGGATATAGGGAGGATTAGGTATTTCAAAGAGAAGGGTGGATATAGGGTGGGGGTATATATATATATATATATATATATATATATATATATATATATATATATATATATATAGAGAGAGAGAGAGAGAGAGAGAGAGAGAGAGAGAGAATCAAATCCCCTCCCATCGATCCAATGCAAGGAAGGGATCATGACACTAAGATCTGGGGCTTTTACATAAACTCAGTCAAATTCATTAGATTCACAACAATAAAACAAATGTGTGCAGATGCAAACCGAGCAAACATGCATAGCGGAAATAAACATCATCCACACACATTCCATATGCATTCATCATATAAAAAACAAACATTACTTTAAAACATTGGAGAAGAAAAACACATAGATAGAAAAACACTTATCTTTGTTGTGAAATGGTCCCAAGCAACTGGCTATGCCGCTACAACATTCCACCCAACCATAGGTCTTTGCCCATCCTGTATTATTTCAGCACTCAGAGACCACCTCCGAGCTGGGCATGATTTCTACAAGGAAAGGGGACACTCAAGCTCATACTCAGCCAAAGCAATGGATACACATAACCCATACCCCAACATACTCTTTACACACACAACAAACCAAATTCATTGGACATGGATAAACAATTATAGCCAAGGTATTTACAAACAGGGTCCATGGGTTTTTCCCCAAATCGTGGGCACACCAAAAACAGACTGTGGAGAGGGAAAATGTCTATAGGGAACAAACACGATTTTCCCATGGGTATTATGGGAATATAAATGGCCAAGATGGCCTCCATGAAACCCAAAAAAAGAGTCCCTTCTTCCCAACAGCTCTGCAACACCAAAAACGTTTTCCTCCCAGCTAGAAAACAAGGGAAAACCATAAAAACGTGGAGGGAAAACACCCAAGTAGCTCCAAAAATGTGAGAGAGGCAAAACTAGTTGATGGGTAATGGCTTGGGGAGAAATTCATGGCTCTTTTCTTGCCCAAGGAGCAAAACACATTTTTCCATGAAGGGTGGCTTTCCCATACTCGAATTTGGACAACCATACCTCTCCATTCCCAAGGCATTAACTACCTCAACCAACTCTTGGGAGAAATGAATGATTGGGTACAAAAGTCAACATGGGTAGTTGAGATTTTATGGGTTCTCTCATTGACACTTGGCTTGACTTGATTGGCTCAAGGGTTTGAATATTTCCCTCCCAATTCCTTGTAAAATCATGCCCCCATCTCTTGTTGCATTGCATAGCTAGTTGTGGGTATTTTATTAAAATTTATATTTACATGATATTTGCAATTCCATTGTCCCTGGCTAGCAGGTAAACCATATGCATCAATGAATCGATGGTGGGGCCTTGGACTTGAGCTCCTCACCATGATTTTATAACTATATTACATCCTTTACATTTTAATGTAATGGGGTCAAGATCGAGACATTACAATCCCCCCCCCAGGAATAACACTGTCCTCGGTGTTCCAACATTTAGGAATAAATACCCACTTTCACACACATCCAAAAATTCACAAAATGTGACAGGTTTGTCCTACGTTCCTCTCTTTACTTTGAACCTTCAGGAGCAAGTACTTTGGCTTCCACAAGCTGCTCCTGCTACCTTTGATCCTCCATCTCTGTAGGTGGGCATTGCTCTATTGCAATCCCTTCCCTTTATTTACCTTCCAGCTGATCTACAAGTCTAGAATTTCATGGCTACCATCTTTCTTGTTGTGGTAACAACTATTTGAGGAATATTTTCAGCCAAAACAAATAGCTTTTCATCTGGTGCCATGGCTAATGTGCACAACTGGCTCTCACTTTGCTCACTAGCAACACTTGGCTAGTAACAATTACAAACAATGGCTTTCAATTTCTCACCTGTGAGACTCATCCTGGAAATTCCTGTTAGGACAAGCATAACACAATATTAAAATTAGTCAATTATTTTTCCAATTGACATGGAAATTCCATTCTTTGCTCATGAGACTTCCACACTTTTCATGCTTTCCCAACATACACATGAACTCATTCATGTTCATCCTTTTTACAAAAAATCAACTATTTCAGCATTCATAATTTTTTTCAAGCAATAAACACAATCAACATCCTGTCACAACATGCATTCAACAATCCTCTGTTTCTGAAATACATCAATACAAAATGAAAGAGAAGAGTAAGAGTTTCCCCCTCTTAGTCTTGTTCCAATCCGGGGCCACACCATCACTTGTGGTTCTATGCTCCTTAGCCTCTTTCACTTCAATGTGAATGCTTGACTTTCCCTTTCTTGGCTATGACACTCAGTGTCTAAGGTCTGTCTAAGGATTTTCAACTAGGGAACCCTTCTCCATTGTTTCCTACAAAACCTTTGGTTGCTAGGACCCACACATGTCCACTAGCACCATATTTCATTACTGCTCATACTAAGCTCTTTAAGACGGTCACATGTCCACATGCATCCCAAGGATTCCTTCATATCCCTTGCTTCCAGGAATACTTTATTCCACGGGATCCTTCTTTGTTTTACAAACCTTGGATTGCCCGTGGATACAATAATGAATGTTGGGCCAGCACAGAGGCTACTCCACTACATCCAATAGTTAATGCCCAACCAGTTACTCTCTGGGTTTACCAAGAATTTTATAGCGCCCAGCCATTTACTCTCCAGCATTACCAAGAATTTTATAGCGCCCAACCAATTACTCTCTGGATTTACCAAGAATTTTATAGCGCCCAACCAGTTACTCTCTGGCTTTACCAAGAAATTTATAGTTCTTTCAGGGTTCTTGCTTCCTGCAATGACTAAGGTTTCCAACAAAGAAACGACAGTGTATCAGCTTAACTGTTAGAAAACTTATACTTGAAATCTTTATTATTCCAAGCAAGAAATAAATGAAATTGAATACTTATCTGTATTGTGCATTTCCTCGCTACTCCACAGGTTTCCTTCTCTGCTTTATGAGCCTTGGATCACCTGTGGGTTGGATGCTTGACCAACACACATGTTGCTCCACAACATCATCCGAATAGGCAATGCCAAGCCAGTACGTCGACTGGGTTTATTAGGCATCCTAAAAATCAGTATGCTAAGCCAGTACGCCGATTGGGTTTATCAAGCATTTCAAAAATCAATATGCTAAGCTAATACAATGATTGGGTTTATCAAGCATTTCAAAAATCAGTATGTTAAGCCCGTACAATGACTGGGTTTATCAAGCATACAACAACCATTTCCAATCCAGTTCTCTGAATGGGTTTGTCAGGAAATAACACCCTTCACCAATACCTCCACAACATCTAAATAACCAATGCCAAGCCAGTACACCGACTAGGTTTATCAGGCATGCAACAACCCTTCACCAATACCTCCACAACATCCAAATAACCAATGCCAAGCCAGTACACCAACTAGGTTTATCAAGCATGCAACAACCCTTCACCAATACCTCCACAACATCCAAATAACCAATGCCAAGCCAGTACACTGACTGGGTTTATCAGGCATGCAACAATTATTAATCCACACAAGGATGGCACTCCTTCTCTTGTGCAAACCAATGGTTCCCTTTAGGAAATCTTTAGGTGACTCACTTGACTGCAGGCTAGCATGGCCCCACAATACCCACAAGGATAATACCCCTTTTCTACTACACAACTCCTCGAGCCTATCCATCCCTTCTAGTGTCCTTTAGGGTGAGCGTAGAAAGGTTACCACTTCCCATACAATCCTCTTGAGTGCCCTTTTATGCACTTTGCCTCTTAACGTGCAACACCAAATTGCATCTGTGTAAGCTAATCGAACAAGAAGGATAGGCAGGATCATCAGTATTGCTGCTCTAAAATTGTAACCATGTTTCATAACATTCACTATCAAGTATTGAAACACCAGGAATGCGTCCATTCCCTTAGGGTGTAGTCAATATTGACAACCCTAACATAACCCAACACCTGAAAGGTATGCATCCCTTTCTAATGTGAGTCATGTAGGACCTAATCATACTCAAGCAGTCTGGAATAATAATGAAATAATAAAACATGCTCTACATATTAAATCTATTAACCAAATATGTATATCCTTAGTTAGGGTTACATAATACTGATTCGTTTTACAGATGTATCTTTTCTTCATTTGCAAAGAATGCGGGCTCCCTTCTATGAGTCAACAGTCCTTCGGTTTTCTACCCCAATATTTTCACATTCCATAACCCACACATGCCTTCTTGGCATAATTTTACTGTCTCACTCACATGATTTACCAACATGCAGTTCAGCTGAGAAATTGCCAAAATTTACAGTGGCATTTCACCCGAAACCCATTTCCAAAGCATGGGATCCTTCCCATGGAGTCTGGATTCTGCAGCCCATCAAACATGGTATTCCTGCAATATGTCTTCCTGACACACTCCTCAAACAACGAAACAGTCAACAATATTTAACAATAAAATTCAAATCTAATTTCCCCTAATCAATCAGTGGCATTAATAATTAAATTCAATCATGAATTTACAATTCTGTCTCCATGAGGCCATCCTCATATTGTTTGGCTCTCGTAAGTGGTATCACTCTGTTCATTATGGTTTTACACTGGCTACCATACATGAACATCCACCTACAACATGTCCTCCTGGCACAATTTTATATAATCCAAATAGTCATTAGCAATTATTAGCAAAATTTCAAATCTGAAATTTACAAATCTTTTTCATGAATAAGTTAAATTTCACAACCATGAGAACATTCTCATAAACTTTGGCTTCTAAACATGGTAGATACCGATCTTTACTATGGACTTATCCTCATTTCCATATGCAAGACATTTCTACCTGAAATTTGAAACTTTGATTAGCCAAACACGTTGTGAGTATCTATACAAATAATCTTCTCATTGCTACAATAGTCACTGAAGTGATCTCAGAATTATAAAACTCAATAATTCAAACACTCTCAGCTGTTAACATTTGAAATACAATGAAATATATATACATATATCTATATATGCATCATTATCATCATAAAATTGCAAGACACGGGCACACTATCCATGCAATTTAAATACTTTGTAAATGTTCATTTCTTCATATTTCATGCAACTCTGTCCTTCCACATAGCATTCTGGTAGCCCATCAACATGACTACCTTCTTCATGCAATCATTCTCCTACATTCATAGCAGCTCATCAAATGATCTCAGAATTACCTTTAATTTCTCATTTCATCCATTATGTAATTGCAATGAAACATACATAACAGAACCATGCATTCGCACAATGCATCACATGCATGCACATCTACAATGTTTACACAAAATTTTCAAGTGCATTCACCCAATGCATATCCACAAGATTTACAAAATATTTCAAGTCATATATGCTCAATGTCATTGATTCGTGCATACTATACTATCATGTCATGCATTCCAAAGACATTATGGCCTAACTATGGCTATCTTATATAACATACACTACCACAACAGGACCATAAGTCCTCTCTTGCTTTGGTTGTTAAATTCACAACCAACATACACTAATGGCATGTTATCATTTCATATAAATGCATTGAGGTTTCTAAGCAACTATAGGGTGTAAGTCTCCTTGCCTTCACTTACCCACACTTGACCATACTTGGTAGGATTATATTCACATTCAGGCACTCAATCTCACATGCAAACAATTCAACATAGTTTAAACATTGTTGAAGGGATCTCACCAAATCCTCTTTCAACATTCATGCAATTAAGCGCAAATAACCATTACCTGCATGGTTGTTATTAACATCGCTTGATGTTACTTGATTAGTTGGCCTCTTACCAAGGCTACACGGTCCTTTTTCCAACCACATGATGATAGATTTGTTGCACCATCCTTTCCTCATAAGGTTGTTGGTCATATGCAACAACATCATCCACATCTTTATCCATGCTTCGGTTTTCTTTGGTCCTACAACCAATGCGAACACAACTAATTATTAGCAACCACAATAATTATCTTCATTGCATATGTAAAACCTCACCATTTTACCAATATGCAATATCACATATATATATACATAAACATTCTCACATGCACTGTGCAATGGATACTAGTATGCCAACTAGTGCATATTCACTTCATCTATCTAATCTCTTGCATTTTCAATCATGCTTCTATGGTCTGATTCCCACAACCATTATCAATAACATTAATTGTTATCAACCATAGGCCATACCATTAATGGGCCATTGCATGTGTAACTTCACTACCTTTACCCATATGCAACATCATGCTCATGCATAAGCAATTCACAAGCACTATGCAATGATTCTTTAATCATGCCCACTAATTCATATGCATTTAATTTGCTACTCTCTTGTATTTCCAACATCCCTATGCCATAATGTAATGTCCCCAGTTTGGCCCCATGGCATTAACACTATAAATGATGTAATATTGTTAGGAAATCATGGTGAGGAGCTCAAGGCCAAGGCCCCGCCATCGATTTCGTGATGCATATGGTTTGCGTGCTAGCAATGCACAGTGGAAATTCAAATAGCATGTAATATGCATTTTAATAAAAAATACCCACAACTAGCTATGCAATGCAACAAAGAGATGGGGGCATGACTTCACAAGGAATTGGGAGGGAAAACATTCAAACCCTTGAACCAATAGAGTCAAGCCAAGTGTCAATGAGGAAACCCATCAAACCCTCAACTACCCATGTTGACTTTTGTACCCAACCATTGATTTCTCCCAAGAGTTGGTTGGGGAAGTTATTGCCTTGGGAATGGGAAGGTATGGCTGTCCAAAATCGGGTATGGGCAAGCCACCCTTCATGGAAAAACGTGTTGGTCTTTTTGGGCAAGAATAGAGCCACGAAATGGCTGCCTAAGCGATTATTCACCATGGCCTTGCTCTCTCACGCAGCTCAAGCTGCCTGGGCGTTTTCCTCCCTCGTTTTTCTGTGTCTCCCTTCATCTTTTAGCTGGGAAGGGGCGTTTTTGTGTTGGTTACCCGTGGGGAAAGAGAGCAGAACGTTTTGGGTCTTCCTGGGGGTCGTTTAGGCCATTGGAAGGGATCCTAACCAGTGGAGAGAAATCGGTTTTGCTCCCTGGGGTTGAAAACGAAATTCCACAGTTCATTGGGTGAACCACGAGCTGGGGGAACCAATGTGGACCCTGTTTTGTGAAAACCTCTGTTGTAAATGTGTAACCCTGTCAATAGTCGTTTTGTTGTGAGAAGGAAGAGTATGTTGGGTATGGGTGATGGGTAATCCATTATTCTGGCTTGGCTGAGATAAAAATGGTTATTGGGCAGTGGTTGAGCTGGAATGCCCCCTTTGTCCTTGTGAGAATCATGCCCAGCTCGGGGGTGGCCTTTGGACGGACTCAGTATAAGCTGTCGAAGAGCCTACGGTTGGGTGGAACGTTGCAGCGACATAGCTAGTTGCTTGGGACAATTGAAACGAAGATAAGTGTTTCTGCCTATATATTTATTTATGAAATGCTTTTATTAATGCTTGAAATCTTGAATGTATTCGAATGATTGTGTGGATGTTGTTTCCGCTGTGCATGATTGATTGTCTACATCTGCACATTCATATCTTATTTCTTGTAATGAAATGAGTGGGCTAAATTTTTGATTAAGAGCCCCATCGATTGGTAGTATGTTCCTTGCTTCGCAGTGGTCAGCAGGTGGGGACATTACACATAATTTTCAGCAAATAAAACTCAGGAAATATAAATACAATAGCAAGAGAGGAGTTAAGGAATTCTCCCTTCCAATTCCCCATCATAGCATGGAATTTCCTCTTCCACATCATAGCTGATCCAATTTCATGGCCTCTCTACCATGCACACAAGCAATAATTAGCTATGATCTTCTCACCAATTAAAAATTCAATATATGTATGCATGTGTATAACATTCATTCTTGATACTTTCCAAGCATACAATTATTATGTTATAAACATAAATAGTTTAAGGTGAGATATTTCCCTTTCATCCTCCATAATGGATATTACAACCAATATTTACCCTTACTGAGGATTCTGGAACCCCTTTATGCAATTCAATATAGTGCACATTCCAAGCATAGAGAATTCCTTTCACACTTTCAACAACTATCTCCGAGGGACAATGGGGGTCGAGGGGGCTTGCCCGTTTCGGCGCAACTTGAAATTTCTCGCCGACCACTTCAGCGCAAACTCACTAGTTCTCATCGACCATTTCGACACAAACTCGCCAGTTCTCACCGACTACTTCAGCGCAAACTCGCCAGTTCTCGCCGACCGTTTCGGCGGAACTCACGATTCATCGTCGATGCATTTCGGTGAAAACTTACAAATTTTCACCAACTGTTTCGGCGGAACTCGCAATTCGTCACTAACCCATTTCAGCGAAAATCTCGCAATCTGGCGTCGACACAGACTTAGACAAAATTTTCAAAAATACTTAGAAAAATTTGAAATTTTTCATTCTTTTCCCCAGCACTTCCACAAACTTCGTCGGTGCAACTTAGTGAGATTCACTGACCATTTCAGCGCAACTCGGCGAGATTCGCCGACACAGTCTTGGTAGAAAACTCAGAAACATTTAGTTTCCGACATAGTCCTAATGATCACTGATGAGCAGGAAACATACTTACCTTTGCATGTTGCCTGATTTGGCCCATTAGGCCCAATGTTGTAGCCTATGCTCTGATACCAATTTGTCAAATCCCCTCCCATCGATCCAACGCAAGGAAGGGATCATGACACTAAGATCTGGGGCTTTTACATAAACTCAATCAAATTCATTAGGTTCGGAGCAATAAAACAAATGTTTGTAGATGCAAATCAAGCAAACATGCACATCAAAAATAAACATCATCCACACACTTTCCATATGCATTCATCATATAAAAAACAATCATTACTTTAAAACATTGCAGAGGAAAAACACATAGATAGAAAAACACTTATCTTTATTGTGAACTAATCCCAAGCATCTAGCTATGTCACTGCAACGTTCCACCCAACCATAGGTCTCTGACTAGCTTGTATTATTTCAGCACTCAGAGACCACCCCCAAGCTGGGCATGATTTCTACAAGGAAAGAGGACACTCAAGCTCATACTCAGCCAAAGCAATGGATACCCATAACCCATACCCCCAACATACTCTTTACACACACAACAAAACACAGTCATTGGGCATGGATAAACAATTACAACCCAGGTATTTACAAACATGGTCCATGGGTTTTTACCCAAATCATGGGCACACCAAAAACAGACTATGGAGAGGGAAAACGTCTACAGGGAACAAACACGATTTTCCCATGGGTATTCTGGGCATCTAAATGGCCAAGACGACCTCCATGAAACCCCAAAATAGACTCCCTTCTTCCCAGCAGCTTTGCAACAACAAAAACATTTTCCTCCCAGCTAGAAACCAAGGGAAAACCATAAAAACGTGGAAGGAAAACACCCAGGTAGCTCCAAAAACGTGAGAGAGCACTAGTACAAAATGAGAGATAAGTGACAAAAAAATGACCAAAATCCACATATAAATGACTACTTTTGAGTTGGTGACCACTGGTAGCAAATTAGTGGCCATATATCATGCGACCAAAAATGTGGTCATATTTAGCTTGGTCATTTATAGCTTATCTTGTGGTCATATATTTGGTCGTATATTTGGTCATTAATTTGGTAATATATTTGGTCATTTATTGTCACGTGATAAATGACCACTAATTTGCTACCAGCGATCGCCAACTCAAAAGTGGTCATTTATATGCATTTTTTTGTCACTTATCTCTCATGTTGTACTGGTGGTCGTTTATATGCAAATTTTGGTCATTTTTTTAGTCATTTATCTCTTTTTAGTGGTTTCAGAATATATAAAGGGCACGAAGGAATCAAACCACCAACCTCCTGCCTATAAGGCAGGCACTCTACCATTGAGCTAGGACCCTTAAATAGAATTCCTTATGGATTGATATGAGAATAAAATTTCCAACATATAACACCATCTTGCCAAATTCTAGAAAAATGTTCAAATACCTACGTAAGAAACAAAGATTACGCAATAGTCACCAAAAAGGGTCATGTTAATGATAACGGCCAGGTGACGTGCAATCCTTCCCACTACGAACTTCATGCGAGTGTTCCTATCGAACTCTTCCCCGTCTGTTGGGGGCCTTGTGGCACTCTCGAACCATGTTGCAGCGTCCCCCACCAATGTAAAGATGTAAAGATGTCACCCACTTATGGTATAGTTTTAACTATACCATAAGTGTTGAATGTCTACATGCAGAATTTGCCTGCAATTAAAACTCTCCTTTCATGGTTAATAATAAACACAATAACAATGGATTATGGAAAATTTTCCATGTATTTGTAATGGTTTATCATGATTTATTTCATACTATACACAGGTTTAAAGATAAGTACTCACAACTCAGCTTGATTATCAGATAGACTAATGTACTAGGATCCAATAATGTCTAAATAATTTCCTTTTAAATGTTTTGCTCAAACTGTTCATATTCCATATATCAATGTGCAAAAAAACGGGGCTGGTGAGTAATAGAAAGTTAGAATCGAGATTAATCAACACAATTTCTACATTTTCTTTATACCAAAAAAAAAAGTGAGTAAAATTTATTGCTAGTAGATGTATAGATCTTTTAACACAAAAATCAGGATGGTGCATTTGATGAAATTTGACTAATACAATAGATATATTCAGTAAAAAAACTGTCATGTATCTGTAAACGTAAGACATTGATGGCCATCCTCCATAAGTAATTAGTTCTTGTTGACATAAGATAACATGTTATGCTTTTAATTACCTATAAGCCACCAATGCATGTTGGAGTTTGCAGTGACATCACTTTGCATTTGTGTGTGTAGTGGAGGCACTGCTTGTGACATCACTGAATTCCATTGTTTAATGCGAAGACCCTTAATACCCTTACAAGCCATTGAAGACCCTTATGTTGGTACTCTTTCAGATCACCTCAGAACATTTTTGGGGTTTGCACTGATGAGGTAAGAGGCATTGATGAAATGCACAGGACAAGATGACCAAGGCAATTTAGATTCCAAAGCGCATCACAAACACAACAATGCAAGGAGGCACTTAACAAACTTATTTAAGTGCTAGGTTGGAACTTTATTATCTAAAAGCTTATGGGTTGAGCAAATCCTTGTTTCCAAAACCTTCAGCCACACCCTCAAGTGTCAGGCTATCAGCTTCATGAAACCTTAAACACTCATCATCAAATGCACTCCTTTTTTTTTGTTCGAAGACCGCATCCTTTGAAACTCTAATGGCTTCTTCCTTAAATGTTGTTTCTTCTGGATCTTCTTCCTCCATCGGTTTTTCATCATCAACGTTTTGACCCAAATCTGCTTCAGCAGTAGAGGCTCCAGTTTGTAGCATTGAAAATTCAATAGGCTAAGAAGCCATTTTATTCTGCATAAAATCACTGTAAAGCTCTGTCTATGAAAGTAAAAAGTTTATCCTTTGTTGTTGTCTTTTCGCTTCTCTAAGCTCTTCTTCGCGCTTCAAAGCTTCAGCTGCTTCCATCTCCTCCTTTTTCCTGATTTCAACCTGTTAACAAAGCCACTACTTAGCAAATCTTATACATATTTCTTTAAGAAAACCAAGAAATGATTGTTTTCTTCAAATAACTCACATTTAGGATTTCTTTAAGAGTATAAACATTATTTACTCATATCACTTCAAGTAATTATGTACTAGTCAAATTATGCAACAACGAGCAATTGAGCTAGAAACAAATGCACCAACTTAATTGGCTTAAAGTCCCATTCCATTGCACAATTCAAAGAATCCTAAGATGCAATATGAGGAATTTGGAGGGATTGAATATCTCTCTGTATCGGATATGTGCATCACCTTGGTCCTTCACAGATGCCATCACAAGAGTGCATCCTTGAGTGTGCGAGGTGTGGTGCATTGGATTCACAATAGTTTTCTAGTTAGTGCTTCAAAGACACAGACCTGCACCTTTTAGGTTGATCTCATCCATTACTAAGCAGGATCTCCAAACCTTTCTTGAACAAGACTTAGTTTGAAGGCTTTTCAACTACTGTCCATCGTAGTCGTGGGGTAGGTTTATGACAAGTCATTTCAAGACTTTCCTGTGTTAAGAGCTTCTTTATTGTTGAGTTCAGAAATCAAGATGGTTGTAGAAGGCTCATGAAAATGGAGCCATGGTTTTGGGGCAGAACTGGTCCCTCCCTTCAACCATGTCATCTAGACTTTGATCCTATCTCACTAGTATTTGTCCTGGTTTGGGTCCACCTCAAAATCCTGCCTTTGCACCTTTGCTCCAAAATTTAAATACATTCTAAAGCATACCAGGAATGCAATTGGCAGGTTCATATTGAAAAATTCTAGAGGTAAGGGTAGCATTTTGACTTTTCCTTGAAGTTTTCCATGTTGTTGGTCAATCAGAAAACCCTTCTGGGACCATAAAGCTTGAATTTAAAAATGTGTATAGGAACGAAAAATTAGATTATGAGACCATTGCTTTTAGATGCAGAATTTGTCACGATTGTTGACATCTGGCAGTTTCCTGTAGCATGAAGCCAAAGGACATTCTATTGAAAAAAAAAAGTAAGTATTAAGTGTTTAAACGAAACTTAGAACCAAGTATAGGTTCACCCATTGAGGAATCAGAAAAATAAGTTTCAGATATTGACCTAAAGACATCTGCAGCCAATAATATTGAACAAGGAGAAGTTGAGGCTGATCAGACTGAAGGATCAAAATTGAAGTTATGAATATCTGAAACTAAAAGCACTAAACAGGGAAGAGAAACTGAATTCAAACAATGGGACGAGCTTGCCTCAAATCCACCAAAAGAAGAGTATAGTTTGTGATATAATCATGAAGCTGTTCCATCCCCTAATTTGAAGAATATATGAATGGATGTCACCATGTCCCCACAGATTTCATACCCCTCTGTGAACCATGCCACTCCTATAATACTATAAATTTGCAGCCAGATCTGATAGTATAAAAGGCAATACTGGCTTCTTCATCTAGAGAGGGAAAGAAATAAACCTAAGAAAAATATATCAGGAAATTCCTGAGGATAACTCTAGTAAATTCAGTTGGTTCATCAAGTTTTTTCCATTGTTGCACCTCTCTGGGCATGAAGTTGGGTGACTATTACCAAGATGTTCTAAGATCAAGGCTGGTGCAATTCATGGTTGATTTTGATGGAACAGATACCACTTGGCCATGGATGCTCAGCTGGAAAAAGATGTTAAGGCTTATTGCCTTAAGTATATCATAGAGTCTCAGTAATTTGACTATATGAGATGTTTGTAATTATTGACCTAGTCTCAATAATTTGACTATACCAACATAGATCTATCCTAAACTCAAATCTACCAAGCACCTAGAGGGATCAAATTTATTGAGGTATAATTATTTTTACCATTTAACTTCATGTCATTTATTTTTTATATGGGTTTATTTTTTATTTTATTTTAATTTTTTTAATGCATAACTTTAGGAACGCTTTTCCCCCATACTGGGCTCTAGAGCACCTCGCTTCTCTCGGTGCAATAAGGTATTTGTAATTATTGACCTTTTGATCACTTTTGATTCTTAATAATGAATACCTGTTTACTTTTATAATGGAAGAAAAGTCTCATTCTAGTAAATTTCTATTCAATTTTCACGTTAGGTTATATGTATAGATTTTAATTTATATCCAGAATTCAGTTTCCAAATTTTTGCAACAAGATTCGGCTTGGGATTCTTTAAGTCTCCAGTTCCTATTGAGCATTTCAAAGCTCTATTTTTACACTAATGTCCTCTAATCTGAGGTAGCATCTAGAGTTTCAAACTTTCTTCCTGACTTCTAAACAGTTATTTTGTTGATAGACATCTAGTTCATTTACATTAGCCAAATTTCTTTCGTATCGACAAATAAAGGGGCATAATTTGTTCTCTTTTTTTTACTTAAGCTTGAAGCACTATACTTGTTCCTTGTTAGCTCTTTTCCAGTATAGCAGCATATCTCGAGCTAATTTCCTAGTGCACATTGATGCAGCCTTTGTCAGCTTCAAGGACCGTGCAAATCTAGCCTTAACCTGAAAAATAAATTCACAGATAGATGAGAGGATACATATGTGATTCAAAGTATAACTACTTAAATCATTTAAAAAACCAAGTTCGAAACATAGACATGAATACTACAGTTGACATATTTGAAAAATCTTAAAAATTTAAAATATATCTCTAAGATGTTGAATATCATTTTCATCAGCAGCAAATAAAAATGTGGACAAATTATATGAGTTGGGATCAGGGTAACCTTAGTTAAAGTCCTGTGCAAAGCATATACGGTATGTTCTGTAGAGATTTTAATATACCTCGTTTTGGCAACATTCTGCAAATTTTTTAGCATCATTTGACTATTTTCTGTGATACAATTGGAAAGTTTTGTGGTGTTTTGGCAAGTCTCTTTTGACAATGTTGGCCCAGAACTTTCCAATTTTTTCAGCATCCTCCCTTTCAACCACAGATGGATCTTTCTGTATGGGATGCTTCTTGGGTAGCTTGTGTTCAATAATCTGTATACAACACAACCACGAGTCAACTCAAATGTCATTTCAGCAATAAAAAGGTATAAATAAATAAAATGGAGCACTTTCTCTCTGCTTCAGAAGAGATACCAATGAACTATTGTAGAAAAAGGGTCTTCCATAGAATTTGCTTTGCATGATGAACCTCCCTAATCACATTATAGTATATAAATATTTTAAAAGTAGAAGTGCAAAAAACCAAATAAACTACATTTCTAAAAAAAATCCTGAATACATGCACCATAAAATTGATTGCCCCCAACTCATGTCACAAACAGGATTGGGAAATCAGTCCTGAAGTTATGCTCAACCACTACTGGATCTGTAGTGAATTTATTTTCAAACCATGAATAAAATTTATGGTAGCCAAGATAAATTACTTCTAAATATAGAGTCGGAGAGAACTTGCCTCTTAATATGACCATAATTAAAGATTGCAAGTTTAACTTGCAAATAAAGTACAGATCGCACCAAGAGGTCTATAGAACCCAGTTTTAGTGTGTTTTCTCTCATTTCTTCTACCTATTTGAGCTACTTTTATCTCTGTCAATATATTATGTACTTTCTTGAGTTTTTCCCAATTTATTCCTGATCCAATTCAAACTCATCACTCTTTTGCCTCACCAAGTTTTTGTCAATTCCAAGTTGTTGGCTGCTTTTTGGACAGACCCAGGTTTTAATGAAGCGCAGCAACAAAACCCCTTGGCACACTGGCCCTCTCGGCAACGAACTGCGCGGCAGCTCGAGATCTCACCCGAAGTGGCTATGGGGGGGCTAAGGAATCATATTTCCTTAACCTAGGTGACGCGGAGACTGCTCTCTTTCTCCTCCTTCCTTGATGATTCCTCAAAGCGGAATGTCTTACTCTTTCGCAGACCTCTCAGCGCAACTGCGCTGAACTCTCGCTCGACAGCCCAGCTGCGCGGTATCTCCACTCCTGCGCACGAAGCACTTATCCTCTGCATCGATACTCTATGTATCGTTTCTGCTTGCGCGCCCAGCGCAGTAACGCATTCCTCTATCGCCGCAGCAACAGCGTTCTACAGATTCCTTCGACACTTAACGATTATAATTACCAAGGAAGCTTTGAGAACTTACTTAACATATTCATAAAGATAACGCAATGTTCATGTATACATAGATAGTGAACTAAAACACGCAATCACACAACACAGCGTCATAACAACGGGAAATATGAAGTTCACCTCCACGGGGAAACCACGTCCACGGGAGTGTATCTTGTATTGATCCCAAAGATAGGATTACACAATATGCTGCACACACAACTGCAGCCTGAGATCTTTCTAGGAAACTCCACGCACACAGCTGGGAGCCCTTCTCTAGATCTAGTCTCTTCCTCTACAGAGATTACAATAGTTCAGACGTCGACTCAGACTGTCTGCAACTCAGTGACTAGCTAACCTATCTCAAACAGCTAGCTTATGTCTAACTCTTGTCTTCTAACACACAATAGAAAACAATTAACAACTACTAACAACCCCTTCTCCCTTACAATTACATATATATATAGGTGGCCATGACGGTCGCACCTTTACAAAACTGTGGGCCTTTCCCAACAGTGATCCCCAAAAACCCTAACCATGGACATGGACAGGTGTATTGTAGGCGCCGCTTGCAGTCATGTCGCCGCTTCCTGCAGGTTCCGTGACTTCCGGCGCAGATTGCGGGTATGGGCGCCGCTTCATCGTTCACTGCTCCTTGTCCTTCATCTTCAATGCTTTGGTCCGTTGCTCTTCCTTGATCAGAACAACCATAACTTCTGTACTTAGCCTTAAATGAGGGTAGCTGAGCCCTCTACTCCATCGCTTCATTTATTGTGGTAGCTGAGCTTTCTACTCGGCCACATTCATTCTCCTTTGACGTGTGCGTGCGAGCTCCGCGAATTCCGGTCCATAATCTGCGTTGAGCTCATCCATCTGGCACCGTACTGCGCACTGTTTACTTCTGCCCAAAAGTTGGTGTTTATTCAAAATTAGCACTTTCCCTTCAACACTTGTGCTTTTTCCTCAAAATTCACAGCTTTACCATAGCTGCGGCCTAGGCTCCAACAGGCCCCTAACACTTACTTGTGGCTCACCCTCGAGCCACTCGCACTAGCGTGTGGTCGCTTTACTTGCACATCTGCTTTTGCTTGGGTCTCAGCAAATGTTTTCTTCCACTGCACAATAGCGGAGTCCATTTCATCGACGCACTCCACAGCTGTCTGCACCATTTCTGAAGTGGCTTCTTCTTCAGTTATGCCATCAACTACCTGTTGAGATTCTGCAAATTTTTTGATCTTTGCCTCGACTTGGGCAGCGAGGTCAGCATACTCATCCATAAATGGCTGAATGTTGTTGGTGAGTTTAGCATCTTCATTTCTGAGCTTGTGCAGTTGTTGTTGGATTCTGCGCACTTCACTCATTTTCCTCATTTTTGCTAAGCCTTCTAAGGCCTTAGCTTCTTCAGTCATAACAGTTAGGGACTGTTCTGCGGCTTGTACCTGTTCCAAAAGACTGACTTTGAAAGGGAGCTTCTCAAGCTCCGTCCAAGCGTCCATAGCTTGGGTCATCAGGTTCTCGGCTTCTTCTGCTCTGCTCTTCATTTGTGTAGAATTTCTGCGCAGCGCTTCAAATTGTTCCTGCCTATCATCTGTAGAATGTGCTACAACACGAGCTTCTAACTCAGCGATCTGCGTTCTATGGTCTTCAGCCATAGAAACTATTTCCTGCTCTAGGTTTTTCACCCTTCCACCAATAATTTGAACTTTCTCAACCAGAGGAAGGTCTGGTTGAATTTCGCAGGCCGGCAACTCCTGGGCAATCTCATCAATTACATTTCTTATCCTACTGTCTTGTGCCTCATAAAGTGCAAGTTTCTCAGAGATGTTCTTGTGGCTTGCCTTCAGCTCTATCTCTTGCGATTGCAGTCGTTGGTTTGCATGGAAGGTAGAGAGCTCTCTAGCTCTCAACTCAACAGAAACTTTCTCTTGCACTAGCTGCAGAGTTTCTATGGGAATTAAAGACAAATTTATTTCAACGGGCCCAACTGTGCTTACCTGCAGTGCGGCCAAAGGATACGGAAGTGTCATGCTTGTAGGCAAAATGTGCACGACAGTATGCCTCTCTGCAAGTACTTCAACTCGCTCGGTACTTGTAGTTGCTTGTGGCGCCTGCGAAGTAGATGCTGGCGCATGGGTCTGCGCAACTCTTCCTGCGAGACCTTTTAACTCTACGAACTGCAGGTCCAGAGCACTTCTGATGTGAGCGTGCGCGGTCCGCAGCTCGTGAAATTGCTCCTGTAAATACCGGTCGATCCCTGAGGGAATGGTCTCAGGGGGATGCGACACCTTTTGCTTCTTGGTCGCTGGTTCTGTCGAACCTTCATCACTTCTTTGCTCAGGGGCCTCCTTTCCCTTATCCTTCTCTTGCGCAACAGGAGGTCACATCACGGGTGCGATTTCAGCGGCCTCCCTCCATTCATCCGACCAAGACTTGATAGTTTCTTCAACATCTTCAGTGGTCATCCTGTAAAGGCCTACGGCCCATTCATCTTGAATGTCGCAGGGGCGAAGGTAAATTTCATGCAAGTTGGCAGAAAAGACCAACTTTCCTTCATATATTTTTGCCGTCTCCTCACTCAGCCTCGGTATTTCCTGAATGGTATCTTTGAGGAGATGGTAGTATTCACAAAATACAGTGCGGTTCATCTTGCGCTTCGCGGGATTGCTAGAATCCCAGAGGTTGACATATTGCATTCCTGCGACTTCTCCTGCGCAGTGCGGAAGGAACTGAGTGTTCGGGGGTTCCTTCCACCCAACCAAGGCGCATAAAATTAAAATCCAAGAAAAATGGAACAACTGACTGGGGGTGTCTTGGACGTTCCGGCAGTCTTCCAAGAAAGAATTGAGGAGGAAGAGAGACCAATTGTACTGCTCTCCCTCCGCAGCTGCGATAGCGAGCTCTACGACAGATCCAATAACTTCTTTAGGCCTACACTTTCTGAGAAGTCTGCCTGCAAGCAGACTGCCCGTAAATCTAAGTGCTTCATCCTCGACGATCGTGAGGTCATAAGCCCGACCTCCTCTTGTCAATTTGTACTTCTGCACCAACTGTCATTAGAGAGATTTTGAGGTCAAAAAAGGGTCTCCTAAGAGATGTACTTCAAAAATATGAGATATATTAAAATATTATGAATTGGGGGTTTTATGGGGTAGGTATATATGACAAGTCACCTCCCACACTATTTTCTATGCACAATAGAAATAACCATGGTTGAGTTCCTTTTCAAAATTCACTAGAAATAAAATTAATAAAATAAGTCTACATTGATGTGACTAAGATTCATTGTAAATTCCCAAAAATGTATTGTCCTTTAACATTTATTTGTCTTGAACTTGCAAATGAAATTAAATAATAAAAAACATTTTTAAGAACTTTTTTTAAAATTTTATGTTGACTTTTTATATTTAGTACTTTTCTCATGAATTTAATAATGTAATTTAATTGAAAATTTATTTACATGTAAAATGTCAATAATATTATTATAATCCACATTGCATTATTATTATTATTTATTAAATCTATTATTATTCTTTATTAGTTTGACATTATGTTATTAAATAGAATGGAGTGAATATATAATTTAAAATTAAAAACATAAAAATGATAATATATTATTTTATAAAAAAATGTGAAAGGACTTTCTTTATGAATTAAGAGTACTTCACTTGAAAATGACAATAATATTATTTTATGTGAAAGTGTGAAAAGACATTCATTATGAGTACTTTACTTGAAAATGACAATAATATTATTTTATGAAAAGACTATCATTATGAGTACTTTACTTTATGACTTAAAAGTACTTACACCACTACCTTGGTTAACTATGTGTTTTCATCCACCATAGAAAATTTGACAAATAAGCACTCTTAACTCATGCAATGCCACCTCACCAAGGGGGATGATGTCATCTACTAGAATGTGATTGGTTGTATTTTATAGTACATTTTCTTTGTTTTGAGGCCCTTTTTTGACCTCAAAATTTCTCTAATGGCAGCTAACTTTCTTTCTTTGTCCTTTCCAACAAGATGAATATTTGGGTCCTTACCAACCTTAGATAGGTCGGTAATACGATGGATTAAGTTGACATTTAAATCAATTGGCCTCCCCAGCCAAAGGTAACCACCATGAACGCAAGATAGCAGTGCCTTAACAACTGCATTGACTTCGTTGCTACACCCGAAGTGCGGTAGCTTCAACAAGTTCAATAGTCCAGACTTCTCTAAATTTGTTGCGAATTCCTTGGGGACGAATTCATCAACCTTTCTGGTGGGATTGTGGACTACCATCAGATAGCGATCTGGCGCAAACTGAGAATATTTCTTGTAGTCGCCCAAGTTAAAATCAGAAAACTTAACCAATGGAAGGTGTCCAAGCAGGGACCCTTCTTGTCGCACGCCTTCCGGCAATGGAGGCAATGGAATTGGATACTTTGCATTCTTCGGAATATACACCTCTGGTGCATCATCTGGACGCGGCGGAATGTAATTCACCATGGTGGCCAATGGCTCTGGAACGGGCTCGTCCGGCTGCTACTGCTGAGATGCCCTCATTCCAGGAGATTGTCGGGGATCAGTCCAACCAGGGTGCGTGTAAGCCGAGGTCATCACCGGGGTAGTCATGCCGAAATCTAAGCCTCTGCGCTTAAATTGACGAACAATTTCTTCAGTGGACAGGTTCTCTGTCGTGAACTGGTATAGGCAACAAGGACTTGAATAGACAAATGGCGGAACAGCATAGGATACGAACGCTGAAAACAAAGGAAGCACTCTGCACAACTCGGCTCTGAAAACAATAACTTAGATTCTCAAACAGGACTATGCAACTCGAGAAAAGTAACCCAAAAATACACAAGTGCGGGGTATTTATAGCTAAAGGCGACAGTAAATGCGGGCAAGTGGGGTTACTAGCTGTAGGCGACTCTGCATGAGTTGACAAGACTCCTACCAACGCGCTTCTGCGGTGCATTAATTGTGATAGACGGGTTCTGACAGCCTTCCAGGGGAAGCTAAAGCTTTCGGCACATGATATAAATGCAAATCTTAGGGAGATCAAGCCGACTCTGTCAGAGTGGATACTATTAAATGGAGAACTTATCCTGCATTAATATTCAAAGCAGCTATAGGACTACTGTAATTCAAATTTTTCGGTGGGTCATTTCAGCATAGGTAACTGTGCATATAGAGGGGTCCACAACGAGAACTCCTCAAGCGGCAACTTGACACAGAGAACGTCGCAAGAGCGACGATTCGACAATCCGAAAAAACTTCGCAAGAGCGCAAATAGGCTCGTTCAAAACAAACTTTACTGACATGTGCGAATGTTTCAAGGAACTGCGCGGGAAGCCAGAGACTGAAAGTGTCTCGCGACTCCTGTGTAGGCTGTGATGATGCAATGTCTCTTTCAACTACACTGGACATCTGCACTTCTTTATCAATGTATTAAGTCAACAGGGCGGAGTGGCCGTTGCGATAAAGCTTGAGCCGACTCCCGTTGATCATTGTAGGCAGCAATTCTCCATTAAGCTTCGCAAGCTAAACTGCTCCTCCTTCTGTTATCTTTATGACCCGAAAAGGGACTAACCAATGTACACAAAACTTGCCTGGAAACTTGATGAATTTACTATCATAGAGGAGTACCAAGTATCCTTTTTCAAAGTGTTTATTCTTAATATGCCTGTCATGCCAAGCTTTCTGTCTTGCCATCTGTACTTGTTGATGGAATCCGGCTAAAAGTCTGTCTTCTTCTAAGGCAAGCAATTGTGAGAGTCTTTCACTCATAGTATCAGTATCTGCCATTTCTGTAATTTGCACAATTCTGAGACTGGGAACAATGTATTCCATGGGAATAACTGCTTCTTGTCCATACACCAAGCTGAAAGGTGTGTGATCTGTTAGTTTCTTGCATGTGGTTCTGTAAGCCCATAGTACAGCTGTGACTCTAAGGTCCCAATCATCTCTTTGTTGATTACAGATCTTCGTCAGGGCATTCTCGAGAATCTTATTGAATGCCTCCACCGTACCATTAGCTTGAGGGTGGTAGGGTGTACTCTTATGGTGACTAATGTGGAATTCTTCAGTAAGGGCCTCTATAGTCTCATTCAGGAAATGTGTACCCTGATCACTCATTAGAATTAGTGGACATCCAAACCTAGTGATAATGTTCTAAAAAATGAACTACGCGGCAGTGACAGCGTCGCGGTTCTTAACTGGCTTAGCCTCAGCCCATCTGATGAGGTATTCAATAGCTGTAATGATGTATCTTGCGCCGGTTCTCTTTCCTTGTGGGTTGATAGGTCCTACAAAATCAATGGCCCACTTATCAAAAGCATGCAGTGTTATCTGGGGTCTTAGCGGCATTTCATCTCTCCTTGAAGGTTTTCCTGTTCACTGGCACACATCGCAACATTTTGTAGAATTCCTTAGTATCCTTGTGCAATGTCGGCCACCAAAGACCTGCGGCTAAGATCTTCTGTGCAGTCGGCTTTCCTGTGAAATGTCCTCCTGCGGTTCCTGAGTGCGCTTCTGCGATGATGGAGTTCTTATCATGCGGTAGGATACATCTGCGCAAGACTTCATTGGGGCCCAGCTTGTAGAGCTGGCCTGCTATCAAAGTGAAGTCTGCGGCTTTGACAACAAGTTGCTTCTTCTGCTGGATTGTAAACTCAACTGGCGCTTGTTCGGTAGTGAGAAAGTCAAGAATATCGGAATAATATTCATCTGCTGCTTGAACAAAAAACAGCTACGCATCGGGCAGATTGTCCTCCAGATTTGTAGGTTCCTCCCCTAACTCGAGCCTAGATAAGTGGTTAGGTCCTGCATTCAATCTACCTGGCTTGACAATAACCTCAAAATCATACTCTTAGAAGAGCAGTAGCCATCTGCAAATTCTTCCCCCTAACACTGGCTTATTGACCAAGTATTTCAAAGCAGAATGGTCACTATACATTTTAAAATGTGCGCCCAATAGGTAGTGTCTGAACTTCTGTAGGGCATACACCATAGCTAGTCCTTCTCTTTCTGTAGTGGTGTAGTTCTTCTCGGCTGTGGACAACTTTCTGCTGGAGTAAGCAATGGGGTGGTCAATACCTCCTTCTCCCGGTTGTGTAAGCACAACCCCCAATGCTATGGAAGAAGCATCTACATGAACATGAAATGGTTTTCTCCAGTCTGGGAAAACTAGAATAGGCACAGTGATCATCTTTTCTTTAAGTGTATCCAAGCTCTGTTGGCATTCTTCTGTCCATTGGAATTTTGAATCCTTTTTCAGAAATCTTTCCATAGGTGTTGTAATCTTTGCATAACCTTTGATAAATTTTCTGTAGTACCCTGTATGTCCCAATGTAGTGTGCAATTGTTTGACTGAGTTGGGCGTAGGTAAATTAGCAATGATGGCAACCTTCGTAGGATCCATCAAGAGTCCTTGTCTGCATACAATATGACCCAACAAAATACCAAAAGGAGCACAGAAGATACATTTTTTCAAGTTAAGGGAAATCTGATACTGTCTACATTTTTCTAACATCATGCGCAGATTCCCTATATGGTTCTTTAGTAAACCAAACACAGTCCAGTCATCAAAGTAGACTTCGAGAAACTTATGAATGAATTCTTTAAATACAGCAACAACGACTTGAGAGAAGATAGCAGGAGCGTTTTTAAGACCAAAGGGCATTACCGTATACTGGAATGAGCCCCATTCAGTCGCAAAAGTCGTCTTATGGTGGTCGTCTGGATGGATTCTGATCTGATGGTATCCCGAAAATCCATCAGTGAAGGAGTAAGCCTCTTGTCCTCCAACATTATCAAGCACTTCGTCTGTAAAGGGAGTAGGAAATGGATCATGCGCTAATGCGTCATTCAGCTTGCGCAAGTCCACGCAGATTCTTATTTCACCTTTTTTCTTCTTCTCCTGTACCACCATAGGACTAATCCACTCACTTTCCTCTACTGGCTCAATAATACCTGCTGCGAGCATCTTATCAATTTCTTCTTTAACCTTTTCTTTATATCGCGGATTCAATCTGTATGGGCGCTGTTTTACTGGCTTGGCGTCTACTTTCAGAGGTATGCGCATCACTCCTAAGTCTCCTAGGATGCCTTTCATTTCTGTGAACTTAGTAGGAAAGATATCCTGGTAGCCACGTAATAAATCTGAAATATGGCCAACAGTTTCATCATCCCAATAATCTCCTATAGAAGCAAACTTGGGTTCGGCTTCTGTACCAATGTTAATCTTTTTGAGCTTGATGTGTTCTGTAATGGCAAGGATATCAAGCTGAGGACCTTCAACATTGCACGTCCCTTCTGATTCTAGAATATTGACGTTGCGAGGATCATCTTCCTCTTCTTCAGTAGTGAAATTATAGCATTCTAGGGCATGTTCTATCTGGGCAGCCCAATCTGGTTGGGAATATTCTCGTAATGGACATTGTTCAAATACCTTCTTTTTAATACACTTTAAAGCGTGGTCGATGCTCGGATGTTCTGACTCAAAGCTGAAGGTAAGTTGAAAACTTTCTATCATAAGGGTCCAAGTGATAGTACCTCGGCGCAATTCTGTCTCAGTGTACCGTTCCTTGGAATTGTATCCAATGTGTGGATGAATAGGTGAACCCATTCATCTTCCGGAATATCTGACCATTGCTGAATACATGCTTCAACGTGTGACCTGGGGTCACTCTGTCCATCATATTTGCGCAACACTTCTGCTGTAGTGTCCTGAAATCTGCGCAGTATCAATCTGCGACAGTCTTTCCATGTGTGAATATTCTCTTTATGCGCACCCCACCATCTTGCGGGTGTAGCGCGCAGTGCTACATCCAAAGCTTGTATGCGCTGCTCATCTGGAATCTGTTGTTCATATGTATGTATGAATTTACTTACTTCAGTTAAACCATAAAAAATTGGAGTGTTAGTCAATTTTGTGCCAATCCATTGAATGGATTTAGTCATCATGGCACAACGCCTCATAGAAACCTCATGTAAACGATTCTGCCAGTTTTCCAATCCTGCTTCCGAATCTGATGTGCACGAGCTATCGCATCGCTAGCTGATATGGTCATCTGCTGTGGGATTGACATAGTCACTATGACTAGCAGTCATCTAATACAAACTTTCCATGTGGCGCACTTCTTCTTCTTCCCGAATGGGTTCAATATACCTTGGTCCTTGAATAGGATCAAGCGGTGCAATGACCCTAATCTGGTCATCCTCAAAGGTCATCTATCTTTTCTTCAAATTAATGACAGCCAAATTTTCAAATGCCCAGTCTATACCTAAAAGTGCTGGGTAAGGTCTACTATCATCCAGAAATTTTGATTACTTCAAAGTCTGCAGAACTTCTTACTCCCTCGATATCAATAGGTACATTGGGTAATCTGCCCAATGGAGAGACTCATTGCTGATTCGCGAGTCTTAGCTGGATAGGAGATCTTGTAAGCTGAGGGCTCCCCATCTGTTCCCATGTCTGCATGGTGAGAACATTAACTTCTGAGCCCAAATCTGAAATAACTTCGTCCATTTCAAATGCTCCAATCTGCACTGTGAGCCTCATCTCTTTTCCAGTTCTAGTATGACTTCCAATCTGGTGAATAGCACGCTGCGGTGTGTTCATCGAAGCAGATTGTTGACACTTATCTAATAGGTGTTGAAGTTCCATGGTTTCTTTTTCATTGCGCAACAACTTTAAGCAGTTCCTCAGAAAAGTATGGACACTTCCTAGTGCATCCTCTTCCTCATGCCTTCCAGATGTAGTGGCCTGTTCTTGTACCAGGTTGTCTTGTCTTAGCACTTGCGATCTGATATCATTATGCGGAATTGCGACAGAACTTGAAGCTCTCGGATCTGAGAAATACTCTTGGGCTTGCTTGAATGCTTCTTTCTGCTTCTGCAGGTCAAGTGGGGTTGGTTTAATATTAGCACGGCACACCCATTGCGTCGCTTGCTTTCCAGTTCCCAACTCTGGTGCACCAGTGGTTGCTCCACTGCGCATCACTATATTAACTGTAGGGTCTGGTTCTCTTTTTTCTGCTCCAATCAGCTGAATATTCTGATTGACCTATGGCGTCTTTGCTTGCATCTTAGCCATCAACTGAGGGAATTCTTCAATGATATGATCATAAGATTTACAATATCTGCAAATGGTGGTAGGATTTTGGCAATCCCTTGCAAAATGACCTTGCGCTCCACAATTTTAACAAGTGATCTGTCCTCTTCCATGACAAAAATTTACCGTGCGTCCGTGACCCCTATAATTTCCTCCTCGACCGTCGCGAGTTTGGTCATACTGTGGACTTGCTGTGGGTCCTTGTGTCTCGGACTATACTCTATAAACATCATGTTTTCTTTCCATCATAAGGTCATATGCTCTGCAATTGTTCTCATCATGGCCTACTAATTTACAGAAATTACAATATAGATTCTTTGGAGTTTGTACATATTTCTGAAGTAAGTGACATTCTTGTGGTCTATGACCTCTAGTTCTACAGATTTCGCACCAAGGCCCCTGTGCCTGTGGTAAAGGGTTAGGTGCTCCAGTTGCAATATACTCTATGAAAATGGGACAGTGGTCCTTTGAATGACCTTGCGCTTTACATTTTGTACACCAAATTTCTTCTTTAACTTCCTTGCCTTTCTTAATATCATGCACTTGCAAGGTTAAGTTTTCTAATTGGTTCTGCAATTGCGCAACATCGTTGCTTGTTCCAACAATTGGTGAAGCTTCTAGTTTCATAGCCATCTCTAGAGCTTGTTCCTGAGTAGTGAGATTCTGTTACATAAGAGGAAGTCTAATGTGTGGAAGCAGCGCAGCAATGAACCATTCCTTATGCTGTTGCGGTGCAAACTCAAAGCTTACTTGATCTATCAAGGCTTTGAACTTCTGGTCAAAGTCCCATACTGACTCTGTAGGTAACTGTTTTATGTCTTTGAGCTCTGTTATACACTGTGATTCTGATTTAGGTTTCTTGAATTCTCTAATCATAGCATTTCTTACCTCAGCAAGCGTCCTATTCTGTGTTGCTGAGTATTTCATGAACCAAGTTAAGGCTCTTTCTCTTAGTGTGGTTGCTAACTGAACCAGTTTAACAGCATCATCATTAATTTGCTTAATTGTCCAAATGGCTTCACATAGGAACCAGTGCTGCTCAGAGTCTTCTATCCCTGTTCCTCTAAAAGTTGGTAGCTTCATGTCATCACCCATCCTTTCTGCACTAGGTTGAGGTGGAGGTGTTGTAGCAGTGCCTCCGGGATGGTTAAACAAAGGTGGTACAGAGGTACTAGAAGTACCGTGCGGGCTACTAGAAGGTGTTACTGCGGGGTTATACTGAGCTCCGTCTGACTTTTGCGGTGTAAAGGGGTGATAAGGGATATGAACACTCCCTTGTCTCTCTATATGGCTTGCTCTAGGAACTTGACTATCTTCTGGGCTAGACTCAAAAGAATGTTGGGCAATGCCTACTTTATACCGTTTTCCACTACGAGTGCAACCAATAAGTTTAGGATCACTATCAGAATCTACGAACATTACTTGTCTATGCTATTCATCGGAAGCTATGCATATTTTTTCTTTTTCATACAGAAGCATTTTAATCCATAAGTTCAGAGAATTTAAGAACTTACCTCTGTGTGCTTGGAATAAACTCCTCTCAGCTTCGCTGAAACTCTTTCTTGTATCTACTACAAACTCAGTGATGAAACCTTCTAGCAGACTATTCAACCAAAAGTCTACTGCGCGGGACACAGAATTATCTACCCGCTTCAAAATACTGACTAGCTCAGGCGTCCAAGCGACGGGTCGATCAACATGCACAGTGGGTCTAGTATCTGCTAACTTGGCTATCCAAGAGTGCAACTCAAGTGAAAATGTGACAAAGAAAATTTCATGAAGGTCAGTATAAATATACTTGTGCAACCAGTCTTCTGTCTGAAGCCTAGAGATTCTATTTTCTTGTTCAGCGAACTCTCTAGCCTTTAAATCAAACCAGTCTTGAATTTCTTTAGCTATAGGATTCCAGTAACACATTTGTTGGCTGAGCAAGTCTCAAGACAACAGAACCATTTGTTGGCTCCTTCTTTCTCTGGGTTTCACATCAATCTCGTGCGTCACCGAAATAACAAGTCTCAGAGTAACAAGTCATGAGGCAACGGAACCATTTGTTGGCTCAGCAACAATCTCACACGTCGCGGAAATAACAAGTCTCAAGGCAACAGAACCATTTGTTGGCTCAGCAACAATCTCACACGTCGCGGAAATAACAAGTCTCAAGGCAACGGAACCATTTGTTGGCTGCTTTTTGGACAGACCCGGGTTTTAATGAAGCGCAGCAACAAAACCCCTTGGCGCACTGGCCCTCTCGGAAATGAGCTGCGCGGCAGCTCAAGGTCTCACCCGAAGTGGCTATGGGGGGGCTAAGGAATCAGATTTCCTTAACCTAGGCGATGCGGAGACTGCTCTCTTTCTCCTCCTTCCTTGATGATTTCTCAAAGCGGAATGTCTTACTCTTCCGCAGACCTCTCAGCGCAACTGCGCTGAACTCTCGCTCGACAGCCCAGCTGCGCGGTATCTCCACTCCTGCGCACGAAGCACTTATCCTCAGCGTCGATACTCTATGTATCGTTTCTGCTTGCGCGCTCAGCGCAGTAATGCATTCCTCTATTGCCGCAGTGACACCGTTCTACAGATTCCTTCGACACTTAACGATTATAATTACCAAGGAAGCTTTGAGAACTTACTTAACATATTCATAAAGATAACGCAATGTTCATGTATACACAGACAGTGAACTAAAACACGCAATCACACAACACAGCATCATAACAACGGGAATTATGAATTTCACCTCCACGGGGAAACCATGTCCATGGGAGTGTATCTTGTATTGATCCCAAAGATAGGATTACACAATATGCTGCGCACACAGCTACAGCCTTAGATCTTTCTAGGAAACTCCACGCACACAGCTGGGATCCATTCTCTCGATCTAGTCTCTTCCTCTATAGAGATTACAATAGTTCAGATGTCGACTCAGACTTTCTGCAACTCAGTGACTAGCTAACCTATCTCAAACAGCTAGCTTATGTCTAACTCTTGTCTTCTAACACACAATAGAAAACAATTAACAACTAACAACAACCCCTTCTCTCTTACAATTACATATATATATAGGTGGCCATGACGGTCGCACCTTTACAAAACTGTGGGCCTTTCCCAGCAGTAATCCCCAAAAACTCTAACCACAGACATGGCTAGGTGTACTGTAAGCGCCGCTTGCAGTCACGTCGCCGCTTCTTGCAGGTTCCGTGACTTCCGGCGCAGATTGCGGGTATGGGTGCCGCTTCATCGTTCACTGCTCCTTGTCCTTCGTCTTCAATGCTTTGGTCTGTTGCTCTTCCTTGATCAGAACAACCATAACTTCTGTACTTAGCCTTAAATGAGGGTAGTTGAGCCCTCTACTCCGTCGCTTCATTTATTGTGGTAGCTGAGCTTTCTACTCGACCACATTCATTCTCCTTTGACGTGTGCGTGCGAGCTCCGCGAATTCCGGTCCATAATCTGCGCTGAGCTCATCCATCTGGCACCGTACTGCGCACTGTTTACTTCTGCCCAAAAATTGGTGTTTATTCAAAATTAGCACTTTCCCTTCAACACTTGTGCTTTTTCCTCAAAATTCGCAGCTTTACCATAGCTGCAACCTAGGCTCCAACACAAGTCTAGAAACTTTGCCTATTATATCAATGACTGTGGAGACAAATCTTCTAGAAATCTAACAAATTGTTTTAAGCTCATGCCATTTTCCTTTCCAATGCAAGAATCAACATCTTAAAAAGTAAGTACCCTCAACAATTCTAGTCAGTGATGTTGCAACACTACATATCTTATTTGTAATGGACCACAATCTACAAACTCCACAACGTACAAAAGAGTTTGGTGTCCCAAATTGTGTTACAGATCTGATGTCTAGGGGAATCAGCTGCCGATTTTTTATTCTGATTTAATGAACAGTCATGTTGATGCTGAACCAAATTAACATGTTTAATTTGCATTTTTAGATCTGATTTTGTTGTTTGTTTAGCTGTTGTTTGCTAATGTAACTTTAATATCTAATTTGAGGCTTAGATATTTCCCTAAAGACTGTTGAAATGATCTCACAATTATGTATTGGTGGTGTCTACACTCTATATGATTACTATGATGATTGTTGTTGCCGATTTGAAAATTTGAATAGGATTTCCACAGATATCAGATTTGTAATGTCCCTTATTAGGAATTTTATTAAAATTGCAATTTTCCACTTTTTTTCCCTTGTTCGACCTTTGACTAGTTTTCATCTCTAGGTCCCAATTTTGCCCCAAATGATCCCAAATCTTCTGAGAAGGTGTATGAATGATATTAGAACATAAATATGTATTTAAGGGATGCCTTTGGACCTTTAAAATACTTCTGCAAATCCTCTTTCAATTCTGATCAATGTAGGTAACTTTACTAGTGATTTTCCTTTGACTAGTATTGGTCTCTAGGTCTCAAATTGACTCCAAATGCCTTCAAATCTTCAAGGAAGGTGTATGAATGATATTATAACTTGAATATGATGTTTATGGATGACATATGGCCACCAAAAGACCTCTGCAAACTCTCTTAATATTCTGGACCAATTATGCAATTTTACTAGTAATTTGGGGTTCAAATCCCCCTGGGGTAAACAATGAAAATGGCTTCCCAAATGCCTCCAAACCCACTCAAATTTATGAACAGAGGTATTTAATGTGTTAAGTATGTTATTAAATTCTCATATGCACCATTAATGGATTATTACAACTGTTCTCACCCTCTCCCATTCAACTGCAAAAATCCCCAATTCGACCCTTGGGGAAATGGCACTATTTCACCTCCCAATACAACTACACTGAGTAAAAATGCTTCAAATGCTCAAGTACAGTACATGAAACTTGTAGAAGACATCCATGGCAGTATATTTATCACAAATATATCAGAGAATCATCCATTCATTCGAAATAATCATCAATACATTGGCTCACAACAAGGTAGTGGGGAAATGGCATTGTTCTTCCATTAAAAATGAGATTTATACATTTCTACTTGGAATTTTGACCTGAAACTTTTTGGAGATGAAGAACAGAGCATTTAATTCATATTACAGAAGAAATGGGGCATTAAAAGCTTCCCCAAAGAGTACAATAGCTCACCAAAAACGCCCTCCCTCAAGGATCAAGAATATGCCATCAAAACTGGAAATGGTTGAAGGAGTGAGCTGCAATAGAAGAAACCATGAGCTTCCCTGTAGCTTACACCTGCAAATAAATACTCCATTAAAGCTCCAAATGAAAGGTCTGAATGGCCTTTCCAATTACCAACTTGGATGGGAATCTTTCACCCTCGAAATTGGCTAAGGCAAGAAACTAGTCATCCACTAGCTCTCCCTCTTCACAAATGCAATTGCAAATTCTACAAATGATCAAAAGCTGGTTTCATTCTTTGTTATTGACATTTATAAACTTCTAATGTCCTCCATGGGTCGAATTCATTCCAAGAGACTCATGCCAACTCATGTTGGGAAGAGATTCCAAAGAACGCCACTTGTACAACAATTCCTAGTCTCCCACTTCCACCAAATCACATGTGGAAGCATCTTAGCTGCCCTAACACCCTTGAGCGCCCTCTTGGAGTCTATTTTTAGCTCTGACATGTCATATATGTCATATGTCAGCCTTCAGGTCTGATTTGTGTCATAGGTGTCATAGCATCTTCATCATTGTTGTCATAGAGCTAGGGAATCTAGCCCAAGTGTCTCACTAGCTCCAAATTGCCTCTTCCTCTTCCATGGGAGTTACTCTTCCTCTATATTTCGACCTTGGATGAGTCATGCAATGAATAATACCTTTTGGACTCCCCCAAGTAGGTTACCATTCACCTTGAATTCGAATTGGTGAGAGAATGATGCCAAGTGTAGTGGGGAAATCTAGCCATATGTGGGTCCCACTTCCTCCATGTGTCTTCATGATGAAATGCCACTTTGATTTTCACTTGTATATATTTATTTAGCTCCTTTATTAAATATTTATGCCATTCTAATGTTCAAACATCATTTATTATCTCCATTATTCCAAATCCCAAAGCTTCCACCCCAAACCTAGGAAACTAGTAATTTTCCTCCTTGGCAATTATTTGACCTTTAGCATCAATTTGACAAACTCTAATGAATAGGGCCAATGTGATTAGTCCATTGTGACCCAATACCAAATTTGGGACATGACAAATCCTCCCTTCCCAATATTGCTTGTCCTCAAGCAATTTTAAACATGGGTGTTGAAGAACCTGCTTTCTGTATAATTCTTTGAAGTTGCCATTGAATTGCCCAACCTTGAGTCTTTGAGTTTCCATGAAGATTTTAGAGAGGAACCACCATGCTTGCTGCTGCACTACTCTGATAAAAATCACTTTATTAAGTGGGGAAATCCATATCCCATACTTCTTGTTTCCCCAAAAAATTTGAAACCAATGAGATAAAAATTATTCCAGGGTCCCATTGCTTGTATTGCACCCCAATAATTAAGAGTGCTCTCCAACCCACACCATTAGTTAAGAGGATTCCTGGATCCCATTTTCTTGTATGCATCCTTCCAAACATCATGAGTACCAAATATATATCATCAAAGTACATAACAACATAATGAAAATGTACATCAAGGATATGCTTAATCAAAGAGTCATGAAGGTGCTTATACCTCCAAGCAAGTAGACCACCATTTTCCAAGTGCATACAAGCTTCAAGTGACCAATCAAATCTGCTCCAATGACATAGGTGAGGATCCCATGTCCTATAATGCTGCTCCAAAAGGATATGATATGCATCAAAATATTCAACCATGTATTCTTTCATCCAAGAAGTGAATGAAGAATCTCCACTAAAATCTGAACCAAATAATGAGCAGAAAAAACAAGGAGACTTCAAATGACTCAAAGAAGTCTCACCCATACATCCATGAATGTGAGAATCATAAAGATGTAACAAAGTATGTGGCTGCCAACAAAAATGTTCTCCCATCATAAATCTATTCACCCAAGTGTTGGATGAAGTTCCTCTAACATAAAATGAACCCAGTGTTGAGCAAGAAAAACCATGAGTCTTCAAGTGACTCAAATCCATATCATAGGTACATCCATGTAGATGTGAATCATCATAAAGTGACAAATGATGCTGCTGCAAATGTGAATAAGAATGTGCTCCAACCATGTCATCATAAAAGTTAAATCTAGGAGTTCCATGCTCCTCATGTGGCACCATCAAAAAGAACCCTTTCACCCATACTTCATTGAGACTAATGTTGCAAAACATGGAATTGTAGGAAGTAGGAGAATGAACTAACTCACCCAAATGATCAAAAAGTGCAGAAGTTTCATCATGGGAAGGATCCATATGGGTAGTATCATGCAGCTCCTTCAAAAGTGTGAACTCTTTGTCATAGTTTGGTTCCAATGTAGAGGAATCATGCTCTTCTTTAAAAATTGCATAACCTTCATCAAGAGGCAATTCAAATTCCTCTTCCACCACATCAAGTGTTTGGATCTCTTCAAGTTCATCTTCAAACACATCAAGAACATTCAAATTTTCACATTTCTCATGATCCACCATGTCATGAGAATCCTCCAAACAATCTACCATTTGACAATCTGAAACATAGGAGGAAAAACAAGTATCTTGCAACTTTTCAAGAAGTTGCTCATTTTGAATTGTGAGCTTATGAATATCCTCATTATTCTTCAAGTATGCATCATGTAACAATTCATTAAGATCAAACAAATGGTTTCTATCAAAAAGCAAAGACATGAAATTACCTTTGATGTGGCACATTGCTCTTTGAATCTTCTCCATGTCTTCAAGGAAGGATGTTTCCTCCAATGAAGTAGCTCTCCAACAAGAATTTGACACCAATGCTTGAGTGTCATGGAGAATGTTGAGGGACTCTTGGATCTTCTTTTCATTCATCTTTAAGGACCCTTCAAGAAAATGAGGCTCTTGCAAATGAACCTCCTCATCTTCTTCATTTTTTCTTGGACCAACTTCATGAAGCTCAAGTGGTGATGGGGAAGTTGATCTTGGTTCTTCTTCAACTGCTGCAAGGTCTTCATTATCATGCTTAATGGAACTTGGGCTTGCAGCAACATTTTCAAAAGTGATCTCTATGTCACCAACATAGAGGTGTGAGCACCCATCAATAGGTACTCCTTCATAGTTTAAGCATCCATCAGTAGATGCTCTTTGGTTCATGTCTAAGCTAGAAGGTGTCTCGAAATGATCTTCCATATTTTCAATAGAATATTCTTCACTATCTTGTGATGTCTCTTCCTTTTGCTCCTTCAAGCAAGCTGTTGCATTTTGCCCCTTGGTTTCCTTAAAATCAATAATTTTTTCCACAAGTTCGATAGAAAACAATTCGAATCCTTCCTTAATTTGCTTGGTCATATCTTCAAATATTGTTTTCATAATTTTTATATGCTCCTCACCATCATATGAGGCTCCCTTTTCATCCCTAGTCATAGTTCCCTAAAAAATTTTGCTCTTCTTCTCCTACTTTTTTTTTTCCTCTTCAACAAAAGCACTTTTGGTTTCAATATATAATGGTGGTACCTAAATTCTTTTACTCATAGATATTATACCACATCAGGTTCCAAGATCATGCTCTGATACCACTGTAATGTCCCTTATTAGGAATTTTATTAAAATTGCAATTTTCCACTTTTTTTCCCTTGTTCGACCTTTGACTAGTTTTCATCTCTAGGTCCCAATTTTGCCCCAAATGATCCCAAATCTTCTGAGAAGGTGTATGAATGATATTAGAACATAAATATGTATTTAAGGGATGCCTTTGGACCTTTAAAATACTTCTGCAAATCCTCTTTCAATTCTGATCAATGTAGGTAACTTTACTAGTGATTTTCCTTTGACTAGTATTGGTCTCTAGGTCTCAAATTGACTCCAAATGCCTTCAAATCTTCAAGGAAGGTGTATGAATGATATTATAACTTGAATATGATGTTTATGGATGACATATGGCCACCAAAATACCTCTGCAAACTCTCTTAATATTCTGGACCAATTATGCAATTTTACTAGTAATTTGGGGTTCAAATCCCCCTGGGGTAAACAATGAAAATGGCTTCCCAAATGCCTCCAAACCCACTCAAATTTATGAACAGAGGTATTTAATGTGTTAAGTATGTTATTAAATTCTCATATGCACCATTAATGGATTATTACAACTGTTCTCACCCTCTCCCATTCAACTGCAAAAATCCCCAATTCGACCCTTGGGGAAATGGCACTATTTCACCTCCCAATACAACTACACTGAGTAAAAATGCTTCAAATGCTCAAGTACAGTACATGAAACTTGTAGAAGACATCCATGGCAGTATATTTATCACAAATATATCAGAGAATCATCCATTCATTCGAAATAATCATCAATACATTGGCTCACAACAAGGTAGTGGGGAAATGGCATTGTTCTTCCATTAAAAATGAGATTTATACATTTCTACTTGGAATTTCGACCTGAAAATTTTTGGAGATGAAGAAAAGAGCATTTAATTCATATTACAAAATAAATGGGGCATTAAAAGCTTCCCCAAAGAGTACAATAGCTCACCAAAAACGCCCTCCCTCAAGGATCAAGAATATGCCATCAAAACTGGAAATGGTTGAAGGAGTGAGCTGCAATAGAAGAAACCATGAGCTTCCCTGTAGCTTACACCTGCAAATAAATACTCCATTAAAGCTCCAAATGAAAGGTCTGAATGGCCTTTCCAATTACCAACTTGGATGGGAATCTTTCACCCTCGAAATTGGCTAAGGCAAGAAACTAGTCATCCACTAGCTCTCCCTCTTCACAAATGCAATTGCAAATTCTACAAATGATCAAAAGCTGGTTTCATTCTTTGTTATTGACATTTATAAACTTCTAATGTCCTCCATGGGTCGAATTCATTCCAAGAGACTCATGCCAACTCATGTTGGGAAGAGATTCCAAAGAACGCCACTTGTACAACAATTCCTAGTCTCCCACTTCCACCAAATCACATGTGGAAGCATCTTAGCTGCCCTAACACCCTTGAGCACCCTCTTGGAGTCTATTTTTAGCTCTGACATGTCATATATGTCATATGTCAGCCTTCAGGTCTGATTTGTGTCATAGGTGTCATAGCATCTTCATCATTGTTGTCATAGAGCTAGGGAATCTAGCCCAAGTGTCTCACTAGCTCCAAATTGCCTCTTCCTCTTCCATGGGAGTTACTCTTCCTCTATATTTCGACCTTGGATGAGTCATGCAATGAATAATACCTTTTGGACTCCCCCAAGTAGGTTACCATTCACCTTGAATTCGAATTGGTGAGAGAATGATGCCAAGTGTAGTGGGGAAATCTAGCCATATGTGGGTCCCACTTCCTCCATGTGTCTTCATGATGAAATGCCACTTTGATTTTCACTTGTATATATTTATTTAGCTCCTTTATTAAATATTTATGCCATTCTAATGTTCAAACATCATTTATTATCTCCATTATTCCAAATCCCAAAGCTTCCACCCCAAACCTAGGAAACTAGTAATTTTCCTCCTTGGCAATTATTTGACCTTTAGCATCAATTTGACAAACTCTAATGAATAGGGCCAATGTGATTAGTCCATTGTGACCCAATACCAAATTTGGGACATGACAAGATTAAAATTAGGATTGAAACATTTTTGTGTGTAGATCTGTGGCATTTTGTGAGGTAAATTTTTCATTGGCACCCAAAACTTTGACATGGTTTCAGAGTGGTTTTGCTGAAGTTTACCATTCATTACATGCAGAAATCAGCTACCTCTGAGAGGGAGTTGATAAGAGAATATTTCTGCGAATGTGATGCCCAGCAAAGCTCCAGCGATTGGAGATTAGGCAACATGACTTATGAGTGATTGGTGGGAATGATACCCATGATACTCCAATGTTTGGAGTGGTTTGTACCTGAAATTTTCCATCCACTACAAGGAGAATTCAACTACTTATGGGAGGGAACTAAGAACATAGGATTTCAGTGGATGTGAGGCCCAGGATGCTGCAGTGATTGGAGTATGTTGCTATGCCTGAGAGGGGAAATTTGGATCTCTGATAGGTTGTGGGTGAAATGTCCTGGATACTCCAGTGATTGGATTATGTTTCAATTCTCGATAGGGGCAATTTAGACCTGCGATTGGTTGTTGGTGGGATGATTCCCAGGATACTCTAGTGATGGAGCATTTTTATTTCCTAAGATGGGTGAGGAGAAAGACATATTCTTCACACAATGGTAAGAAGTATTTTGTGTCATGTGACTTATGTCAACTGCCAGACATATTCTTCACACAATGGTAAGAATTATTTTGTGTCATGTGACTTATGTCAACTGCCACAACAGGGGACACTATGCTAGTTAGTGTCCAAAGAAGAAGAAAGGAACGGGAAAGCACCTATAGGAGCAGTTAGCAGGGAATGAAAACACTCTACCTAGAGTGGATGAATTAGTATCTAAGATATAGATAACCTTCTCTATGGCTTCTGGTATTTTAACCATATCATTTCCAGTGTTGGGTGGTATGTGGAAAATGGAGCATTGAGACATAAGACCTTTGACAAGAAGAACTTCAATTGATATCTACAACAACATGCCAACATGGAAGTGGAGTTGAATGACATGCCACATATCCAATGATAGGAATGGTCTCCATTTCTTTGTGGATGCATTCAAATGATGTTATTGAGTTGAATGATGTTTTATTTGAACCTGGTCTGACGAAGAACCTTCGTTATGTTTCAGCTATCACAAATTCTTAGTTGAATGATCAACATTGCATCATCAACGATTGCAGCCAGGATCATCCTCTGATTTTGGCTAGAGTTGTTGGAATTATTGGTGTAATCTATATATGTGGCCATAGCCAATTTATATGTATCATTACGTAATTGTGACTATAGCTAAATCCATATTTTGTATTCTTTTATTTTATTACTAGGTATGTTAAGGTTTGGTGTAGTAAAACTTGATATGTAGGCTCAATAACCCTCTGGGCTGTGTGCCCTTGTTTTGTGGTCCCACAACCCACTTTTGAAGGGACACCTCACTTGAATTGTATCTAAATACACTACTCAAGCTCTTATTTGTATCATCTCATTTTGTGATCTTCTTGATCTCTCTTATAAAGTGTTTTATACCTAAGGGCACCTAAATCCTAGGTGTTCTCTTTGCTTGGGATTTCTTTTTTTTATGTGTATTGGTGCATTTTTTGTGTAACACACCTATACTTGTGCAAGTTTCACTCTCTAGTGTAGTAGAGTTTTATCTACCTCTAGCGCACTTCTAATTAAGTTCCTATAGAATTTGGGTTTGTGTTGGTTCCATTTCATTCCCTACTTTCATTTGTGAATCTCAACATAGTATAAAAGCAAGTGTGTACCTTACTCTCTCAATTCTCTTGATTGATAGAAAAAATATTAGCAAGTGGCATCATATCATTTTCTAAGAGTTTTTCTAGGGATTCTAAGAAGTATAAATACTAGTATAAATGTCTTGTAGAACCTAATGGATCCATCTTACAGTATACATCTCATTGTGAACTATGTATATTAGTGCTCCTCTTTACAGGAATTGAATGTCTACTCCGAAGCTAAAAGGCATATGAAAAAACACCAACAAATATTTGATTATGAACATCAACAAAGTGATAAGAAAGTGATTATTGGTGATAGCTCAACTCTTCCCATTTCATGATGTGGCGAGGTTCTTATTGACACTGCGAAATTTAAGGAAGTCCTTCATGTTTCTAAAATTGGGGTCCAATCTTCTCTCCATTTACCACATCACTCACACCAATAAAAAGGGAAATGGTGATGGGTAATTAAAGACATTGATGATGGTTTTAAAGTGGTCACCTCCAAATATTGCAATGAATCTGACCATATGTTTTGAAGTTGGGGAAGCCTAGTTCTCTTTTAACAAAATGTCCTAGTTCCCCTTCAACACAAAAAGGATTTGTTGCTATGGTAGCTAAAGCTAACGATACTAGCAAGTTGTGGCATCAACATCTAGGTCATACAAACTTTGGGTCCTTATGGCATATGAGTCGTTTCCATATGGATGAAGACCTTCCACATATTGAACCATTTATTGGTGTCTACGAAGGATGTATACTAGGGGAACATCCCCAAGAGTCCTTTCTTAAAGAGACATATGCACCTTAACCTCTTGCAATGGTTTATGGTGACATTTGATGGCCTATGACCACTCAATCCCTAAGGGAAGCTGAAAAGGTTCCTTACACTAATGATTTGGCATGTCTTTCTTGGTATATATTGTCCAATCCAAGGATGATGTTTTTTGGAAAATTCAAGGATTTAACACTATAAGTGGAGAATCAATCTAAGACAAAGATCAAGTGCTTCAAGGCTGGGCACAGAGAAGTTTATACCAGCAATGCTTTCCAAACATTCCTCAATGATCACGAGAACTCTTAGCATGAGACTCTTTCATAGGAAGATGAAATAGTTGTCTAGAAGAATAAAGCTATTTCTATAAATGGCTCAATGTACATTTCAAATCAAGAAAATCGAGCCAAAATTCTACAAAGAAGTGCTTGTCTATGTAGCTCACATCATCAACCGGATTCCTCTCAAAAGAGACAGCTAGATATTGCAACAAGAGATAGCAACCAAGTGATTTTACAGCAGCAAATTCTTCTCTTGTTGACTTTTCTGTCAATCTTCCATTCTCCGCAACTTCTTCTGGAAAGGCCGAACAAGTTACCTCAACTCTAAGGGAAACTCCAACTGCAATAGGAAATTGGGTCCACGTCATAGTGTCGATGTCATAGTGTCGATGTCTTTTTTCCTTTTTTTATTTGATTCTTACATTTGTTATAATTTCTCCATTAAAACTAAAAGCAACACACATATGTATATTGTTGTTTTCCCATTTTGTAAATCTACATCAGCCTTGGTATTATTAGTTTTTGTTACTTCTTTATCAAAACTCAAAATGCAGTATTTGTATATGTATGAATGTATGTTGACATTTCTCCATTTTATAAATTTCCAGGAGTCTCATTTCCAATAACGCAATTTCAAAAACCTTTGTTGCTTCCTCATTTTATACAACATAAGATCGCACATTATGTGAACTAGAGTATATGTACTATGTCAAAATGTCACACTGACCATTGAAACCTAGTACATCATATTTGTTGCATAAAACCGTTAGAAACCATGTTAGAAATATCTTAGGAAACAACCTTAACTGCCTAAACTGTATCGCTTTCTTTTTAAACCCATATCTAATGGTAAATCTGATGGCCTCTCAGCCCTACCACCATTTACATGTTCAAGCATTGTATCACAACCTGCTCCATTAAAGCCAAAATAAACAGAGCAGGATGATCAGAGATGTTAATCAGATAATCCCAAACCAACCACTGCTACACCATTGTTAAACAAGCAAGTAAAGAAATTTCACACAATGATCTCTACCTACTTATGATGGGAAAAAGCAAAGTAAGCCCGAATGCACCCTAATAGATTTATATAATTCAAAATAACAAGTCAACACCATATTTATGGCACCTTTGCTTCCATTACTCTCGTCTTGACTGCTGCTAGTGTAATTATCTGGATCATCATCATCATCTTGTCGTATCTGAAAATTCCGAATAGACTGCAAAAATTAAGCATGCAGCAAATACAATTACTTCAATTATGAAAGCATAAAAGTAGGATTAAAAGATAGACATTTCTAATAGGCTGCATAATACTAGAATATTACAAATACAAATGCTTCATTTATGGGAGCATGGATCCCACAGGACTACAAATACTACCTTAATGACCTCAAACAAACTTACATCACTGTTAAAGAGATCTGAATATGAATAATTGTTTTTAGACAGATGGTAGCCATTACTATACGGCGACTTGTGCTCCATCCTACTCACAAAAACAACAAAAGAGAAGGGCCCATGTTAACCGCAAGCCGCAAGTAAGTCCGTGTGATAAGTTCTTTAAAAAACAAAATATATCACATTTTTAATGCTTTTGACAATCAAATAGATTAAGCAGGCCATAATATCTAGCATTGAGTTCTCATCTCAAAAGTAATATTAACATGGAACAAAATTATCAACAAGGGATATGCCACTTTGTTTTTTGGTAAGCTTGCAACAACAAAAAACATCACAAATACGACCCTCACAAGGAAGGGAACCCAGAAAGCACAGAAACACCTCCAACTATTGTTAGTATATGAGTGAGGGATTTTAAAGAACCTAAGAGACTAATGAATGTTTCTTCACATAATGTAAGACACAGCAACATCAATGTCGTAGATTTTTCATCCAATTTGGAGATGAAAATGACCAGATGTACGACCTTGATAGCAACAGTAGTAGTATTAATTATTAATCTATGGGGTAGGGAAACTTTCATGAAGGTGAAGGTTTCATTACTCTTCGAGATAGCTAGAAACACTAAACAATCAAGGTTAACTATTCAACAGTCACAAAATAAATTAAATGGTAAATATAGATGTCAATAACTTTTCCCCAAGTAGTGGGGCCAATCACTTTAAAGTTTAAACAGTTTATAAAAGGATGGTGAATCTCAGGAGGCAAAAATAAGGGTAATTGATAATCCTCAGGAAAAAACAAAATAATAGTTAGCTCACTTAAACAGATTGAAGAAGAATCCATAAGCTCTACCATCAAATTAATTTATGTTCATTAACATGCAACAAAGTGCAAGTTGAATATTTGGCTATTTCTCTTCTCTTTTCAACCAAGAAATGACAGACTCTAGGAAGGTTTTCAGGGATTGATACATTCACATATAATTTACATAAGGAAAATAAGAAAGCGTAGTTTTCCAGTTTTGACATGTGGGACCTCTTAGCACTAAATATGTTGGGCACTATAAACCAAATATCCTATTGAATTTGGACTCTATTGATAAGAACATAATAGCTAAATCCACAAAGGCTGAATTTGTACCTTGTTAAGAAACAAAGATTGATTAGATCCTTGAACCCCGTGATGTATTTAGAGAAGGCAACATGTTTCTAAATTTATGACATTTTACCTAGGCAAATTTACACTATCATTAAATAATTCTATAGCATCACCTGAATCAAATATATTAAACCTATCCTAGGATTCTTGGAAGAATTGATCCAATCATTACAAAAAGTAATAGTTTGTTAGAATCAATTCTCGGATAACCATGTTGCTTCATGCAAATCATTTCCTAACTCAAACTCAGAGTATTGAACATTAAATAATTTGGGAATAAATCTAGTGTTAAAAATCTGAGAATGACCCCCAAAAACCTGTGGTTCACAATAATTTTTCTCTGCAACAACAAATGAAAAGGAAGAAAAAGTTGCATACTATTTAATAGCAGAGATTTGGTGTGGTCAAATTATATTGTTCCATATTGTCTCTTTCCATACAATACAAACAACAAATTTCAAAGAAATAAAATACCAAGAGCATAGGATGCTCACATGAGTGACATAGAGAAGATGAAACTGAGGTCATGAAAAGTGAGTGATCCCTTTTCCACTGTAAACTCTTGAGAAGGTGCTCCAGGGCTCTCGTCAAGTTCCCATAGTATTGGCAATGAATAACCTACAATTAAGGAAAGAGAGACATAAAGAGAGAGAAGTAAGAGCTATGTGCTCACCCAAGGATAGAGAGAATTTGTCAAGCATAAAAGACAGGAGGCAAGGGATATGGTTTTCTCTCTGGTTCAGTTCATGCTTCCATCCAATTATTTTGGCAGAGGATGAGATCTAAACTAAAGATTCATATAGTGTGCTTTATAGTAAAATTTTCATTTTCCTTACATTGCAATAATTTTATAGACAAGATTAATGATACATTTACCTAGTTAAACAATGTCGTTTGACGTTTTGGTCAAAAATCCATACTCGGTGTCGAGGTCATTCTGGGTATCATTTCATATTAATAATTTCCTCACTCCTTCCCGAGCACCTGCAATATATCCAAACAAAATATCTTTCCATATTTTAGTTTTTAAAAGAATAAAGAATCCTTCTTTTAGGTTGGGAAGAAAATTAAAATTAAAATATTAAAATAGTTGAAATACCTTTGTTAGTGCCCTTTTCAATGGTCTCTTCAACAACTTGTTGCTGCTTGTGGAAGGAAACCAAAATAAATAGCCCATTGGGAAACCTTGTTTGTTTGAAATATTAATTAAATATTGAAAGATAACTTATTTGAAAGAAGGCAAATCATTTTAATTAAATATTAAAAGAGAATTTATTTGAAAGTTTATAACAAAGAAACATTAGAAGGTTAAACTATTTGGAAGCTCATGGATAAAACATGTTTGAATTCCATGATATATTGAGGATCATGAACACTGTGTGACAAGTGCAAGCATGATGTCCACCATGAGAGGTGTCTGGGAGGTGCCATTTACATTGAAAATTGAAGGTTGTCACTATAGATAGGAGGCTTTACATATGATTCCTATGTTGGAGAAGCTGCAAGCCTACAATACAGAACAAATAGATGTTTTTCAGAAGGAATTTTTGCAAACTCTGTCAGGGCATCATTTTTTGGCAGATGTTGCAGTTCAACATTTGTAAAAATAAAATCAATATTGCATTGTACAACCAACAAAAAATTCTTGTGAAGGATTTTTGCAGGTAGATTCCAAACAACTCATTGAAGTAGGCATGAGAATTGTGGACAAATGACATTCATGTGAATGTAATGCACAAAAAACTTTGAAGATGCCCAACAGACAAGAAAAAAATGAATGGCAGGTGGTAAAATAGACCCATGTAGGAATATTAGTACTTTTATAGACGTGACAAGTGCAACAAGAGTGCGCAACAGGGACTAATAAATGCAGAAACAAGCATTGGTAACCTCGCAATAATGCGAGTTAGCATAATTGACATTTGCAAGAGACAAAAGATACAATGACAATATGGTAGAAGAAGATTTAGTATTGAATTAATATTGTAAAGTTTGATAAAAGGAGACATTTAAGTTTTTGAAATTCTAATTGAATGAGACTGTAATTGTGAATGCAATGTGAAGGAAAATAAATATACATCATACAACTCATCAAAGTAGGCATTAGAATTGTGGACAAATGACATTCATGTGAATGTAAAGCGCAAACAACTTTGAAGATGCCCAACAAATGAGAAAAATTGAATGGCAGGTAGTAAAATAAACCCATGGAAGAATATTAGTGTTTGTAGAGATGTGAATGCATGGAACAAGATTGCACAACAGAGACCATCCAATGCAGTAACAAGCATTGGTAACCATCAAATAATGTGGGTTAGCACAAATGACATTTGCAAGAGACAAAACACACAATGACGCTACAGTAAAAGAAGATCTAATTATTGAATTAAAATTGTAAAGTTTGATAAATGGAGACATTTAAGAGTGTCTGAAGACTAAAGATGTATGGCTGGAGGCTTGCAGATTGGCCAGTCTGGATGAGGCCAAAGTTGTCATTGTGGGCGGTGTGAAGGTGATCCCCAATTCAGTGAAGCTGTGGATGCAAGATTCAAATATTGAATAGGATGATGCAAACAAGAGTTGAGTGCTGAGGAAGGGGCTGGAGCATATTCCTGACTCTGTGAGGCTTTGGAAGGTTGTGGTGGAGTTGGGTAATGAGGAGGATGCCAGGATTTTGCTTCACAGGGCAGTGGATTATTTCCCATTGCATGTTGACCTGTGGCTTGCGTTGGCAAGGATTGAGACATATGATCAGGAAAAGAAGGTTCTCAACAAGGCCAGGGAGAAGATTTCCAAGGAGCCTTCAATATGGATCACAGCCGCTAAAATTGAGGAGGCCAATGGAAACACAACCGTGGTGGGAAAGATTATTGAGAGGGGAATCAGGTCCTGCAGAGGGAAGCGGTAGTGATTGACAAAGAGGCTTGGATGAAGGAGGCAGAGGCTGTAGAGCGAGCAAGGTCTGGTGTGACTTGACAGGCAATAATTTGCAACACAATTTCTATTGGAGTTGAAGAGGAAGATCGGAAGAGAACATGGGTTGCAGATGCAGAGGAATGCAAGAAGAGGGGATCAATTAAAAATGCACGTGCTATCTATGCACATGCCCTAACTGTGTTTGTTTCCAAGAAGAGTAATTGGCTCAAGGCTGCCCATCTAGAGAAGGGCCATGGAAATAGAGAATTCTTGGATGCTTTACTGAGAAGGGCAATGACGTACTATCCATGAGAAGAGGTGCTATGGTTGATGGGTGCTAAGGAAAAGTGGCTTGTAGGGGATGTCCCATCGGCTCGAGCAATTTTGCAGGAGGCTTATGCTGAAATACCCAACTCAGAGGAGATTTGGCTAGCTTCCTTCAAAATGGAGTTTGAAAATCACGAGCCTGAAAGAGCAAGATTGCTTCTTGCCAAGGCCCGTGAGAGAGGTGGTACAGAGATATTTTGGATGAAGTCAACAATTGTTGAAAGAGAGCTGGGAAACACTGCAGAGGAGAGGTCTCTTCTTGACGAAGGACTGAAAAAATATCCTGCATTCTTTAAATTGTGGCTAATGCGAGGACAACTTGAAGATCACCTTGGACTAGTGGATTCTAATAAAGAAAACCCCTTTCCTCCATTTTCTTTGTTATCTTCAACTAAGAAAATGAAATCCAGTCTTATGTCCTCAAACATTATGCCTCGGAATTATGGAGATCATTACTTACCTCGGTGGCCATAGAAATTGCAGTTGAGATGCCTGAAACCCCGATTGCATAGTGCCTCCCACGGGGATGTTGGATGCGGATTATACGTTTTATCTCTACCATAGTTCGATTATGGAATGGATTTTTCTGTTTCAAATGCACTGGTTCGAAGGTGAGATCAAAAACTTGTTCATGGTGCTAACATATGCGGGTTTTTAGGTTTTTAAATGGGTGGGTTTTATGTTTTGTTTTGTGTTATTTTGTTATTTTGTTTTTTTGTTTTAATGTTTTTTTTAATTTATTTTATATCATATATATAGCTATATTATAATATAAAAATAATATTTGTAATAGTAATTTATATATAAAATAGTAAGTTAATTAATTAAAATAAAACATATATATATATATAAACTTAGAGTGGTACTTTTTCAATGGAAAATATTTTACCAACCATGCCTTATTATACATGTCATCACTCTATTTTTTCTAAATGAGAAATAACTTAATACCCTAGGTGAATCCAAGATTTTAACTAGGTTTTAAAGGAAGGACATGTGAGAATGATGAAAGGGGATACTTTCTTGGATTAAGAACAAACAACAAACATCAAGGAACAAGTAGGGGTAAGAACCTACCTTAATGTACTTGAAGAATGTTGATGACCTCTTGCAAAATAATGTTTAACAACTACCTCCAAATATATGTAATAAAATGGAACATGAGCAACCACAATCATGAAAGATCTATTTATGAAGTGTCATTCTAAGATATTGCTTGGTGCCATCAAACCTTTATCACCCAAAATTGTTGGGACTATCTCTTGAGGTGGTGAAGTTGGAAGACCAAGATGTGTAGATGGGATGGAGCCAAAGACACCCTAGAGAAACCAATTAATCCAACAAGAGAAGCCAACCTAAAGAAGACGAAGACTTGTCAAGGAAACTTCTAGTCCATGGGAGGTTTGAAACGTCAGTAGATCCAAGCAATGTGAATATGTGAGGAATGAGAGCAAGAGAGTCGGGTTATAAAATTTGATGTTAATCCAACAACATAAAGTCACGTATGGAGAGAATGATTCGGCCCACTAAATAAAGGCTTACTAGGTCATTTAAATAGATTTTGGAACAAACTAAAGACATAGGAGATTAATGTTAGGCTAGCTATTGGACAAATTGTTTTTCCATACAATCTATTTCATGGGTTTTGAATAAGGAACCATAGGTTTCTCAAACATATTGTAGGTTTTGAATATTGTAGGTTTTTTAAATGGAGGATATAGGCCTTTTCTTCTCCATATGAACACCAAGGTGGTTATAACATTCTATACATAGGCATGATGAGTTGGCATCCATAGACAATATCAAAAAATTAACTGAGAGGAACAAAATAAATGGATTTCAACTTATGAGATGTAATAGGATTTTACTTATCGAAGCTTCAATCAAGTGCTGAAAGGATCAATCGATGATGATTTTGGCCAAATGAAATATGAGCACGATAAGTGCGATAAGTTGAACACAATGGTATATAATTCAAGAAATGATGATGCTTTTAACGAGAAACAATCAATCTCCAAGACATATATTTACATGATGATCACTCGTGTCTCTGAATCCATGATCTACAACGTTTCAATTTACTAAATTTTAACACTGCAGACGGATTCAGAGACCCCTTTTAAAGGGGTCTCTGAATCCGTCTGCAGTGTTAAAATTTAGTAAACTGTACAAATTCATTTTCGAAATTGTAATTTTCCATTGTCGGAATGAGACAACTAAAAAAGACCAAATAAATGACCAATTGTTATGTGGTCATTTTTAGCTTAGTTCTTATCTTGTGACCAAATTGGTCATTAATCTTGGTCATTTTTAGTTTAGTCATTATCCAGTGACCAGTTTGGTCATTTATCTTGGTCATTTTTAGTTAGCTCACTTAAAATTTCTCAATTTTGGTCATTTATCCCTTGAAAAAATTGTGGTGACCAACGTTTTTGGTCGCCTGGTCACTAATATCTCATTTTGTACTAGTGGAGGAAAAACTGGTTGATGGGTAATGGCTTGGGGCGAAATTCATGGCTCTTTTCTTGCCCAAGGAGAAAAATACATTTTTCCATGAAGGGTGGCTTGCCCATACTCGAATTTTGACAACCATACCTCTCCATTCCTAAGGCATTAACTACCTCAACCAACTCTTGGGAGAAATGAATGATTGGGTACAAAAGTCAACATGGGCAGTTGAGATTTTATGGGTTCTCTCATTGACACTTGGCTTGACTTGATTGGCTCAAGGGTTTGAATATTTCCCTCCCAATTCCTTGTAAAATCATGCCCCCATCTCTTGTTGCATTGCATAACTAGTTGTGGGTATTTGATTAAAATGCATATTTACATGATATTTTCAATTATATTGTGTATGGCTAGCACGTAAACCATATGTGTCAATACATCGATGGCGGGGCCTTGGCATTGAGCTCCTCACCATGATTTTATAACAATATTACATCCTTTACATTTTAATGTAATGGGGTCAAGATCGGTACATTAGAGAGAGAGAGAGAGAGAGAGAGAGAGATGGGCAGTGATAAGTGGTAGTGGGAGGGGGATTAGGAGAGGGAGAGCGAGGGAGGGAGGGAGATATGGGGGGTGGTAAGTGGTAGGGGGATGGGGATTATGGGGAAGAGAGAGAGACGGGGGGAGTAGGATATATATATATATATATATATATATATATGAGAGAGAGAGAGTCTGAGGGGGTGGTTATGGGTAGGGATAGTAGGAGGGGGGTTAGAGGAGAGAGTGCGGTGTTAGGGGTAGTGAGAATGTTACAGAGAGAGGGGAACTTTAGGGGGATGGGGGATAGAGATAGGGGTGGGGGTTAAGTGTAGTTAGAGTATTAGGAGAGAGAGAGAGAGGGAGAGAGGAGGTTAGTAAGGGTTAGGGGGAAGAGGTGAGAGAGAGAGGAGGAGGAGGAGGAGTGAGAGAGGGTGTTAGAAAGAGTTAGGAGCAAGAGAGAGAGTGAGAGAGAGAGAGAGAGGAAGAGGAGGATGAGGAGGATGAGGTAGATAGAGGTGGCGAGAGGAGTAAGGGGTAAGAGTGGGAGATATAATGGGGGTGTTAGGGTATTGGGGGGGATTTAGAGAGGGTTAGGAGTTATGGGTAGGTGGAGAAGTATGAGAGAGAGAGAGAGAAGGAGGAGGATAAGTGTGGGACTTGGCTTGGTGATGATTTAATGTGAAAAATAATTGGATGGCTAGGTATATTGTATGACACTAAAGATTATTAAGGGTTAAGGGAGAGGGGGGAAATAGAGAAAGAGAGGAGTAGGGGGTAGAGAGAGAGAGAGGCTGGGTTAGGGGTTTGGGGAGGTGTAAGGAGATTAGAGAGAATGGGGGTATAGGCAAGAAGTGTGGGAGTTTTGGTTAGAGAGAGAGAGAGTAGGGAGGGGGGTGTTAGGGTCCTGGGGGGAGAGACAAGGGTAGGTGGAGGGTGTAGGTGATTAGGGTAGGGGGTTTTAAGGAGTTAGAGGGGGGTGTTAGGTGTTGTGGAGTTATGTTACGAGGTTTGGGGGTGTTAGTGAGTTGAAGAGTGTCATGTGGGTGATTAGGGGTAGGGGGTTTTAGGGATTTTGAGAGGGGGTGTTAAGGGGTTAGGGAGGGGGTGTTAGTTAGTTGGAGAGGGGGTGTTAGGAGCTGTATTTATGGAATACAATATTATTTACAAAACACGCGCTCATTTTGGTTCTCTAAAATGCACACGCATTTTGGTTCTCCAAAATGCATACGCATTTTGGAGAACCAAAACGTGTACGTGTTTGTTCTCCTATCCTTCGTGGTATCCCACTTGGTTTCCTCGGGATTTCCCATTCCTATGTTTAATAAATGTGTACATGTTGTTGAATTCTACAACAAGAACATGTTTTGCAAAACATCCTTTGTATCGAAAAGGTCCCCCATTTTTGTGCGAGGACCCATAATGTATAATGTTTACCATTATACATAATTTCTTTTAATTTTGGTGCTTGAATGCCAAATTCAAGGTTGTGGTCTATTCCTTCAAGATACCTCACACAAACTCCCATTTTGTTTAGGAGGAAATCTGTTATATTTTGAGCATTAATTCAAAATGATCTAGGATCTTATCTGAGAGAATAACATGTACAGGATATCAATCACAAGAGACAATAGACACAGAGTTTTCTTAGGGAAAACCAAGAAGGTGAAAAACCCCGCAACTTCCTGAGAGATAGAAAGAGCAATGATACAAAACCCAAAATACAAGAGATAGTCTCCTAGCAGCTTCTCCTCCTCCACTAGTGCGCATCACCTAAGCGAGAGAATGGATGAGTAAGTGAATGATCAAATAGAGTGACACCCTCACTCTATTTATACACAACTTGACTTGCATAATAACCTAATAGGTCCAAATTCTCTAGAAGAGTCTAATAACCCATGGTAACTCAACTCACGGCCGACCCCACACTTGGTGATCTAATAACCCATCACATACAAGTTTTGGTACATGCAATGCAACTTGTGACACTTGTAAATACAAATGACGACACTTTCGTACAGAAGAATAATAACATCTCTGTAGGGATACAATATACATATATGAAATACATTCCGAAGTTACATATACATCAACACTCCCTCTTAACTAGGAAGGTATTTCTCAACATAGGTCTTCTAGCACAAGTCTTCTTCTCTGGATCATCGTCATCGAATCATCATCATTGTATCATCATAATCGTCACTACTGCTACTATCTCAATCAATCTCCAATCTACTCGTCATAGGAAGTTCTACAGAGCCAACCCTTTTTCATGCTAGATGTAGTCCTAGCCTCCATGTAGGTATTCATTATCTCTGTGAGCAAGCCATCAAGTAGGTACACATCAGGATTGATTATATTGCCTCTGCAAAACCTGCAAGATCTCCCATAATTGATTACACTGCCTCTGCAAAACTTGCAAGAACATCTTAGGACTGATTATATGCCTCTGCAAAATCTGTGTACCCTACTGTCACATCATTTTCTTCAGATCACCTCATAGTCCACGGAGAAAAAGCCAGATGCACACACATATCACAACACTTACACTCACCAGCATGGAAGGACTTTCCTCTGACCATCCGGGAAAAGCTCAGTACTTACATCAACGACCATGGAAGTACTTTCCTCTGACCATGTCGGAAAGGCTACAGCAATTACATCAATGGCCATGGAAGGACTTTCCTCTGACCATGTCGGAAAAGCTCGGCAATTACATCAACGACCATGGAAGGACTTTCCTCTAACCATGTAGTAAAAGCCACAACAATTACATCAACGACCATGGAAGGACTTTTCTCTAGCCATGTCGGAAAAGCCACACCCAACCCTTACATCTCACCATGGGAGGACTTTCCTACCACCATGTGAGAATGGCCCAGCCCTTACATCTTACCGTGGGAGGACTTTCCTACCACCATGTAAGAATGGCCCCAGCCCTTACATCTACGCCATAGGAGGACATTCCTACCACTATGTGAGAATGACTCGTGTGCATCTGTGTCTCCAGACTCATCACTTCCCCTTGAAAGGAATCTCAATCTGAAGTACACCAAGTCTCTCTCTGAAGTACTCAAACTTCACTCTCGCGAGTGGATTGGTCAATACATCGACTATCTTCTCGTCCGTCGCAACATACAAGAGCTTCACTACTCATCTATGCACCATATCCCTAATATAGTGATATTTGATCTCAATGTGCTTCGACCTGTCATGGAACACCGGGTTCTCAGACAACTTCACACAACTCTGGTTGTCACAAAAGATACAGGTAGCATCCAACGGGAGATCAAATAACTCAGACAGTAGCTTCCTAAGCCATACTACCTCACAACTAGCCGAACAAGCTGCAACATACTTTTGTTCGGCTGTACTCAGTTCCACACAGGACTACTTCCTGCTAAATCAAGAGATCATACCGGATCCCATACTGAAGCAACACCCTGAAGTGATCTTCCGATAAATGGCACTGCCTGCCCAATCTGAATCAACATAACCCTCTAGATTAAACTTTTGATTCACATCATACTTGATCCCATAATCAACCATACCCTTCAGGTACCTCAAAACATGCTTCACAGTAATCAGGTGAACATTCTTAGGATCTGTCAGAAATTGGCTCAAGGTGTTCACCGCAAATCAAATATTTGATCTTGTGTTTTTTAGGTACATAAAGGACCCAATCATCTGACGATACACCGTGACATCAACCGACTCAGATGAAGTATCACACAAAAGCTTCAGGTTTGATTCCATAAGTGTGGCCATGGCCTTGCAATCCATCATCCTGAACCTCTTCAAGATCTCTACTGCATACTTCCCTTGTCCAAGGAAGATCCCATCTGCACTCTGCCACACCTCCATGCCTAGAAAGTAATGCATCATCCCCAATTCCTTCACCTCGAACTTAGAAGCAAGCTTCCTCTTTGTGTCGGCAATCAATCTATCCTCACCTGTCAAAAACAAGTCATCCACATACAATAGGAGTATCACTGGATTGCCTTCCTCAACCTTGTAGTAAAGGTTGGAATCTGCTTTACACTTGGTAAATCCCAAGCTGGATAGAAAGTTGTCTATCCTACCATACCAAGTCCTAGGATCTTGCTTCAAGCCATACAAGGCTTTCTTCAACCTGCACACATATGACTCCCTGTCATGTGTCTCAAAACCAAGTGGCTGCTCCACATACACTTCCTCTTCAACTACACCATTCAAGAAAGTTGTCTTGACATCCATCTGGTGTATATTCCATTTCATCACTACAGCCAGAGAAAGTACTATTCTGATGGAAGTGAATATGATTACAGGAGCAAAAGTCTCTTCATAATCTATCCCCTCTTTCTGGGAGAAGCCACGAGCTACAAACCTCACCTTGTATTTTTCTATGCTACCATCTGTAGCATGCTTGATCTTATAGATCCACTTGGAAGTCACAAAATAATTCCCTTTAGGTATTGGGACCACATCCCAAACATCATTCTCCATGATCGACTGATATTCCTCGACCATGGAATCCTTCCATTCTTTCTTTTCCGTTGCTTCTTCATAACTGGAAGGTTCTTTGTTCATAATATCACAGAGTAATGAAACATAGCTGGTATGTGACCTATTCCTTTTTCTTTCTCTCTGTTCCTCCTCTGGAATACCATACCTTTCTACATCTTGGATGAGCTATCAAGCCCATGTTGGTTTCCTCTTGTGAGAGTTCATCTCACGGGGCGGATCTACAAGTTCTTGTGGATCTTCTATTTCACGATCTTCTTCTGAAATAACTTCATTCATGATGGTGTCTTGTGTTCTGGGTATTCTTGGTTCTTCATTGTCTTCAGTAGGTGTCTTCCTTGATTTGATGTATGTTGAGTCTTCATCAAAAGTTACATCCCTGGTGATATCAATCTTCCTGAACTCTGGAAAGTATATTCTGTATGCCTTCGAGCTTTCACTGTAATCCACAAAGATGCCCTTCTTTCTAGAAGGATCTAGCTTTGTCCTCTTTTCCTTTGGAATGTGTGTGTACACTGGACAACCAAATATTCTGAGATGGCTAACTTCTGGCTTCTTCCCAGTGAACACTTCTTCTGGTGTTTCGTTGTCAAGTATCTTATGAGGTGTTCTGTTTTGCACATATACAGTTGTCCTTGCTGCTTCTGGCCATAGGTGCATAGGTAGATCTTGGTCATGAAGCATTTCCCTAGCCGCTTCCATGGTAGTTCTATTCTTCCTTTCTGCAACCCCATTTTGTCATGGATTGTAAGGAGTAGTCAACTCCCTCTTAATCCATGAATCACTGCATAGCTTCTTGAAGTCTCCAGAAGTGAATTCTCCTCCATTGTCGAATCTAAAGATCTTGATCTTCTTATCAGTTTGATTCTCTATCAAGGTTTTGAATTCCTTGAACTTATCAACACTTCATCTTTATTCTCAAGAAATAAACCCAAGTCTTCCTAGAGAAATCATCAATGAAGGAAACATAATATACATACCCACTCAGAGAGCTGGATAATTTCCAAGATTCCTTTTTCCTTGCTTTCACTACTTGGAAATGTCTTCTTTGTGTTCTTTCCTTTTGCACAACCTTTGCAAATGCCTTCATGCATTTTCTAGATTTCGGGAATACCTTCAACTGCTTTGCTTGCAATAGGTAGTTCCATATAGTGCACATGTGCAAGCCTTCTATGCCAAAGTTCACTTGGTTCTACTGAGTCATGAACCAAGGCTTGTTCTGGTTGGCCCTTCAATTTGTATAATCCCCCCTCTTGCTATCCAATCACTACTGCATCATTAATTATCTTACCTTTTGGCCACATAAGAACTTGGCCATCTATAAATGCAACCTTTATGCCTTTTGCATCCAAAGCAGATATGGAGAGAAGATTCTTCTTGAGACCTGGAACATATTGTAAATCTTTCATTTTCATAGATTTTCCAGAGTCTAGTTTATAGGAGGCTTCACCACTTCCTTTTATGGGATATTGGTAGTCATCCCCAAGTTTCACCTTGTGGGGTGATTCATGTTCAAATAGGTTTACAAAGGATCCCTTGAATCCTGTCATATGTTTGGAAGCCCCACTACCTATAAGCCAATCATTTTTTCCATGAGCAATAGTACCAGTGAGGGCAAAAATAAAAACATATTCTTCATCACTTGAAGAATCTTCACTTTCTTCCCTAGCCCTCTTCCTAGGAGGTTCATCATCCTCTGCAGTGTAAGCATGATGTCTTCTTTTGTTTCTCTTCTTCTTGTGAGATCCATATTTATTATTTCTGGGACAATCCCTGGAATAGTGTCCCTTCTCATCACATGTATAACATCGGACATAGGACATGTTTCTTCTAGGTTTGGGGTTACCCTTCTGATTCTTATGGTGGTGCCTTGCTTTCTTACTATGGTGGCGCCTTGCTTTCTTACTATGATGATGCCCTTTCTTGTCATCATAATTCTTGGAGTGTGATATGAGGGCTTGATCCTCATTCCCCATCTTCTCTTCTCGAGCTATAATCCGAGCTTCTTCCTGTGAGCATTCTTCCCACAACCTACTAAATGTGATAAGTTTCTTTCTAGCACAAATTCCTTGGATGAAGGAATCTCATGAACTAGGAAGGCCAATAAGAGTGGTCATCACCACTTCTCCATTCTCTATATCTTCTCCCATAGCTTCAAGTTGTTCTTTTATCTGGGAGACCCTTGAAAAGTAAGACTGCATGGTCTCCGCATTCTGAATCTTGACATTCTTTAGTTGATTCCTCAAGGTCATATTCTGATTTATGTTCTTCCCTTCAAATAGCTTGGTCAAGGAATCAAACATCTCCTTAGGGGTCTTCAGAGATGATACATGTGGTATGAGATGGTCTTTGATAGAATCAACAATGATTCTCTTAGATTTGACCAAGTTCCTTTTGTGTAAGGCCTTAGCCTCATCTCCCTCTGGAACTGGAACCTCTTCACTTATGTAGGTGTCCAATTCATTCTCTTCCGGGATTAACCCAATCCTATACTTCCATGCTCGGAATTTATCATCTCCTTCAAGATTATCCTCAAGCTTGGTGTGGTGAGACATCTTAATGAGAAACTCAAATGGAAATAAAAGATTTAGGTCTTACCACTTGATTTGCTGAAAACTGGATTTGGAGTTGGACTAGGATTTGTCAGAGAAACCTTAAAAATTCAAACTTTGACTGTCAAATTTCTGAAAGGATAGAAAGATGCGCTTTGCTGAGCTGATCAAGCTAGTATACTCTGATTTTTAAATCTACAAAATTTGACCCCTCAAAATTGCCTTTGAAACTTCTGGATCTACTTGACAGGATCCCGAACTAGGGTTTGATAAAGCCCACTCTTCTGCCCAACCAAAAAGTTCGATCCAAGGCTTAGAAGTTTGATTTTTCTGAGGAGCATCCATCCATGGACTCATATTCCAAAAATTCCAACTTTCTCCGAAACCCTAATTTCCCGCAACAGTGACAGGCCAAAAATTGAAAGTGCTCAGAATGAGATTCTGTTTCGACAGAAAGATGCGCCCTTGCAAGGAGAGTCAATCTAGTCTCCTTCCTTTGAAGATCTATGGAGGGAAACCCAAAAATCAAGAATCCTTAGTTTCCGCAGCTGCATAATGTCTTCTTCTCATGTTAGCTCTGATACCATGTTAGATTTTGAGCATTAATTCAAAATGATCTAGGATCTTATCTGAGAGAATAACATGTACAACATATCAATCACAAGAGACAATAGACACAGAGTTTCCTTTGTGAAAACCAATAAGGTGAAAAACCCCGCAACTTCCTCAGAGATAGAAAGAGCAATGATACAAAACCCAAAATACCAGAGATAGTCTCCTAGCAGCTTCTCCTCCTCCACTAGTGCGCATCACCTAAGTGAGAGAATGGATGAGTAAGTGAATGATCAAATAGAGTGACACCCTCACTCTATTTATACACAACTTGACTTGCCTAATGACCTAACAAGGTTGACTTCTCTAGAAGAGTCTAATAACCCATGGTAACTCAACTCAGGGCCGACCCCACACTTGGTGGTCTAATAACCCATCACATACAAGTTGTGGTACATGCAATGCAACTTGCGACACTTGTAAATACAAATGACGACACTTCCATACAGAGGAATAATAACATCTCTCTAGGGATACAATATACATATATGAAATACATTCTGAAGTTGCATACACATCAACAAAATCCTATCAATTGTTTCCTCCTAAGGACCTCCAACTTATTCATCCATTAACAATATCTCCCCATGGATGCTCTACAAAAAAAATTTGATACCCATCTAACAAGTTATAGTCACTGACCACTCTCATCCGTTACAAAGGAACTTCTTATTCAAGGGGATCCATTTGTGGGAGGGTCTATGGAATATGCACATGCACAACATAGTGGAACACATACAATACAGTTAAGAATAAACCTGAACATTGAACATTACATTCATTAAGCTAATTTCTTCAAACACATTGCATGCATCCTCCACCTTGTTAGATTGACACAAGTCAAAGGTGAACTCCCCTGACCCTAGAATTATCACTTCTCGGCATTCATAGTTTAGAATTATCACTTAGAATTCATAGTTTCAAATGTAGAGAGTACACCACGGTCTCTTACTGAATAAGCTACCATTGCTTTAAGGAGGTGCCTTATCCAACTTATTGTGGATTATTTTGGCGTCCATAAGAAATCTCAACTTTCTAAAGTTTCATGAGTTTGGTTTAAATCCTAATATTTGATTCTCATTGAATAGCCTTGGAGAGGTTTTACATAAAAAAAAGAATAAAAATAGAAACACATAAAAAAACTGACTTAATGGACAATCTGAGCTTACATCACAAAAAAATCTATTTAAATCACCTTCAACGACCAATCCTGAAAGTATTTCAGTATCTTAAAAATATTAGATAATACATTCCATAGTCTAAAATGACAAATGTAAAGCCTCTAATATTTATATCATAGAAGCAAAATACGACTGTATTGGTAGTTGCTGTACGGAAATTCGAACCGGGTTAAAAATACAATGAACATTCAAGATGATATAGGTTCGATACAGTCAACTATTTATCTACCCAATTTTGAATGAACTGAATTGGAATCGAATTCATATTGATACAATAAAATATAAAACTCAAAAGCATGGCCCATTAATAAAAAGACGTTATTACTATTACATGTAGTTTTCTTATTTAACTTTTATTTTATTACATCTAGTTTTTTTATTTAAGTTTTATTTTATACCAATGTTATTTTACTTTTACATTTTAGTATTTATTATTTATCAAAAAATAAATTTATGTAGTTTTTTTGTTTTCATTTTTGTATGTCATTTTATATAAAAATAGATTTGTGTAGTTTTAAGTTTCTTTTTAAAGTTTTCAATGAAAAATGAATGAGATGTTAAAATTTGGGAAGATTATGTATAATTTTATTTTATTTTAAAATTAAATTGCATGTTTTTTGTATTTATAAGATGTCTACTCCCGTATTTTAGTCGTACTTAGTTTTTTTATTACGTATTTTTTCCGTATCATATCCAAATCGTTTTCGAAACCGTACTCGAATCTTGCTACTATGATTTATATATAAATACAAAATTATTCTAGTTGTGTGTATAAATCAAATCAAACTAAATGAAGGATACTAATAGTAAACACTTTTTTAGGATGGTAATGGTTTTAGATTTGTCTTGCTATATTGTTTCTTTCAAATTGAAAAGAGATTGATAGCTTCTCATTGGAATCTAGTTTGTCAATATTGTCAGGATTATATTTAGTTTTTTTGTTTAATTTTTAATTTTTTCTATTTTTCTATTTTTATTTTTGGTATCTATATGAAGAAATATATCCACAATAAAGTATAATATCATTGATGTATTAATGGCATGACCTTTGTACTATTGTAATAATAGTCCATAGATACTTGAGTTCATAAGGCTATGGTTGTTGTGGTGTCATGAAAGGATGCCACAAGTTTATAATTTTTTAATGTATTATATGCAAGAAAATAAAATGTTGCAATGAAGTGTGGTTCATCATTTTTTTGTATTTATGTTAGGATATCTATTGATAATTTTTGGATTTTAAGTTTTGATTTTGAAATAGTGAAGTTAACTTTGTGCTTATTAAACGATCAAACTATCACATCCCACATTCTCACCTAGCATGCAAAGTTTTCACTTTTACTATTTATTTTCATGAAAAGGGTGGTTAGTCACTAGCTAGGTTTTGCCTTGTTATTTATGGTTTCATGTCTCATTATATCATACACACACATTGTAATCACGAATTGATTTCACTATATGTTTTGAACTCTATTTGTATTCTATATTCATAAAAAAACATGATCGATGTGTACATATTCACGTGAGTGTAAAATAAGAGCATAACAATGGGTGATTAATTCTAATTTTATTCCACCCTTACATGTTACAAGAGCAACATGCAATGGATAAAAAATGATCTAGATATGGATGTGAACCATGCTTGCAGACGTAGCCTTCTCTTGAAAATTATTTATCTCATCATGCTTACAAGATCCTTACCAATAGAATTACACAAAAAAATATTTTCGGATTATAAGTACTTGGAGCTTTAGAATTGATCCCAATATTATCATAATGATTTTAAAAATAGGAAGGAATGTAGATGAGTAATAAATCCTTTTCAATTACCATAGCTAACTAACTTCATTGATAAAGGCTTGTTTGAGTCCCTTCCCTTACAAATTGGTGAAATGATTTCATGTGTATTATGTATCATGAAGAACAAAGAGGGGAAGGAATTCTACTTGATTCCTAAGAGTTATGAGTAGGTAATGATAGAGAGCACCATGTCAAAGTATTTATGATATTGAGGAAGCATCTAAATATTGATCAAGTGATGTAGAGAGCACCATGGAAAAGTATTTATAATAGTGATGAAGCACCTAAATATTCATGCAATATATTTTAAGGTTGGATTGTTTTACATTATTTGTATGGTCTCTATATATTTATTTAATTGTGAAAAGAACAAACAAATGGTTATTGAGCACCACCTATATAGAGAAACAAGTTTAGAGCACCCATTATGAGTTTGGTCAATGTCATAGTGATGTCACCAACAAATAATGATGGTTCATAATATTTACATAAACATATATCAAATAAAATTTTATTGACCAAGGATTTGATTCTCAACGAGAAGGACCTTGAGAAAGGTTTGGTTAACCCTTATTCTAGATTCATTGAGGGTGTGATCAGATAGAAAGGGTTTGTTGAACCTTCCTCTAGATTTTTATTCTTATCGAGTGGGGGAATGGGGAAGGGTTGATCAACCTTTCCTCCAGCATAATATTCTTGTCGACAGTCATCATGAGGAAGGGTCACCTTGTACTTCCTTTAGATTTGTATTCTTGTCTTGGGAAAAGGTTGTTTGCCCCTTCATCCAACATTTTTTTTTGAGGGTGAGAAGCATGAGCATCTATGGCTGCTATATGATGCTCACACTATTCTTGGATGGACATGGGTCACCACCTATTCCCTGGAAGGAGTTGATATGATTCATCCCCAGATTGAGGAGTTCCATGTTGTGTGGGGAATTATCACAGATGTAGATTTTAAAATTGGAAGTTACCAACTTTCAATGTGGTGGTGTGGTCTTGACATCTCGCTTGAGGATAGATCATCCCAATTGATTTTGATATTTGGGAGTATGCAGTTGAGACTTTGGAACCATGTCATTCCTTCGAGTGACATCTTTCCAAAGGTGGCAAAAAAAATTGGGTCCTTACATAGCAAGCAATGGGATCCAGGCATTCTACTCAATTATCCTAACTGGGATGAAAATTTTGTTAAAGAAGAGTTATTCATTTTTAGAATGACTACAATCAAAGTGGAGCAGCATAAACATGATGGACCCTTGGTATTTCAGCTTGGAATGGAGGATTCCAATTCTAGACAGTCAGCTACATATTTGAGGAGTGAAGTTATTGGTTGGTTTCATAGTTGGTTGGAGTTGATTTCTTGATTAAGGACAAGCAATTTTGGGAGGGAGGACTGTCATGTCCCAAATTTTGGCTAATTCAGTAACCATGGGTAAAATGGGGCAAAATAAACCCTAAGGAAAATAATTTCATTTTATTGTGCATGCATAGAATAAATTTTATCCTAAGTCAAGTGGAGAAATTAATTTTAATTAATTTTTGTAATTAGAATTGCTAATATGTGTGCAAGTGGGCCAAGAGGGCACCCTCATGAGGATAAGGTTTCTAATGGAATTGGAGGTAATAAAAATAGAAAAAATGAAAAGTAGGGAAGGTGTAAGAAGTTGCCAAAAGCAAGAAATTATAAATATCTAGGAAAAGCTAAGGAGGGCGCAGTTTCTAAAAGGGATCTCATTTTACAAAGCAAGAAACTCTAACAAAGCAGGAAACATCTTGAGACAAAGGGGGGCATAGTTTCTAAAGGAAATAAAATATTGTAAGGAAAAATCAAGGCAAGTATATCCACTCATGGGTGGCACATGTGGAAGGGTTCTCACAGGTCACCAAGTTATTCAACTTGCTTAGCAAGTCACCCTAAAATTCTATAAAATAATGATTCCAACTCCAATTCACATCTTTTGACCATTTTATAATCGAATTTGAGAGCTATAGCTTCTCTTATTGAGTGATGTGCCTCAAACTTGCTTTGGGTGATTCTCCCCTTAGCCATTTTTGTTCTAGTTTCTCCTCCACCCTCTCTCGCAGGTATTGAATACTAATTTGTAGCCTGTCAGAGATATGGATCTAACTAAACTATATTACCTATCTATGCAAACAATAACATATCACAGTAAATAAGAACATAAAGAGAACAAGATAAAACAATGCACCAGATATACGTGGTTCACCCAATTGGGATACTTCCACGGGAAGGTAGTCTTCCATTATCTTCAAAATATCTCCTCCAAGCTTACAGATAGCAATGCCAATAACCCCAATACAATATAGCAATACTTGTGAAAGTATCTTTCATGATGTGATGTGACTATCCCTTGACTCTATTATATACTAAGAGATGAGGAGGAATTACTCTCACATATTACATGTGGGATAATCTAATTCTCCATAATAACATCTCTTTATATAATAATGAATATCAAGAGTATATTTTACCATAATGAATATGGGATAAATTATTACTCTTTTACATAAGATTGTGGATATCTTCCAACATAATACAAAGACATTATTACCTTCCAAGGAATATAAAATATTCCAACACAACCATTGAATATTGATATGCATCCATTAAAGGATGATCTCAATTTGGGGTCGAATTGCTTCAAGCATCCAATTCGAAATCTCTACTCATTCCCTTCATTCAGTGGGAACAATGTGGAAGGGACGAAATGGAGCTTATGAGTTCAGAAATTCTGATCATTTATGGGATTTGAGACCTATTCCATTGCATCTAGAGGGTCATTTCCAGTAAGAAACACCTTTTTTCTTGTTGAAAAAGGTGTCTGGATGACCAAGATACAACCATTTTCACTAGAGCCAAAGTTTCAGTGTTAAGGAGCGCATGTGTGAGGTTTCAGTTGATGAATGCACCCTTGAGAAGCTCAAAAGGCTCAGCGTGCCCATAATCTACAGCCAACAGTTCTAAATTCATCCTCCTATCATATCTGGGGTAGAATTGTATCTCCTTCTAATCTTCTCATGCTTATTCTCTCAATACTGTAAGATTCTCTAGCATTGGAGATTCACTGAAGGTTCAAGTGTTAAAATATCTTAATTCTCTGCTCAAGTGATCCGGATTTATGTGGGAATGAAACAAAAGATAGCATGTACAGAATCATATACAAATATATATTGAAAGAACACAGTGATATAGTAAACACATATTCTATTAATAGCGGAAATAGAACAGACTGTAAAACACAATAGCTGGAATGGTGGTAGCTATCTCTAAGAAGAGATGTGGCCGCTATGCTCATTCATGCCAAGATGAATACAAAGAGAGGCCGAAAGGGCCTCTTAATCATAAGCATGAGGGAAAGAATCCCAAACATCTAAAAACCTAACCCTAGAAGATGAACCGTCATAAAGTTTGCGTCCCCAAGGTGGTTAGTTGAACAGTCAACTTTTCGGGGTCATAACTTTTGCATACGATCTCCGTTTGGGGCACTCAAAAGCCCATTGGAAAGGTCTATCCAAGGTTTACAACTTTCGACGGGGGTCAAATGCATGCCCAAGGCAACCATCTAGCCCCCCAAATCGCCAAAAAAGGTCGTTTAGGGCCTCAAAACAGCTCCGAAAGTTTAGGACCCGAAAAACTGCTTAAAATAGCAAATTACCAAAACTGCCAGAAGACTGTTTTGAGCGAGTTGGAAGAGGTGGGTCACCACCGATATCCACTTGGATCAATACTCCCTCCTTAGGAAGCAATGGTCTCCATTGCGTCAAATCCCTTATCTGTCGAACTGTGTGTTGAGTTGAGCTCCTGGTGTGACATTTGCTGAAGCGGAAAGGTTGTCTTTTATTGAAATATTCATAGGGTTGTAATTGTTGTTGTTGGATGTGTTGGAGCTATTCAACAGTTTTGGTTGTTTTGGTATCCTTGGTCTGCATTGGTGTGGATGGCTTGTTTTTGGAGGAACACCTTGAATGCGTGGCCTTGCACTGCAGAGGCACTTGAATAGGCGATGCTACACTAAATTTGTGTTCTTCTTGTTTCTGCTGAGTAGAGGGATAATGTGCAGAGGTTGTAGATGTCTCTATGATCTGATGTCCACCTTTAATGGCAATTGCGAGTAGGGAAAATTTCCCAGTGTGGGAGATAATCTTCCTTCCCTACTTGGTTGAGGTAGGTGCAACTATCTCTGGTATCCGGTAGAGTTGTCCTCCCAAAGTGACAATGACACTGCGAGGTCGTGATTCATATACAGCATGACACTTCCACATGTATGGCTGTCCTAAAAGAACATCACATACTTCAAGTGGGGACACATCCTACAATACCTCATCTTTGAAGGGCTTGATGCCGTATGGTAGGCGACATTGGTGACTGACGCAGATCCCTCATCCGTGGCTTAGCCATCCAATAATGTATGGTTGTGAGTGTGGTGTTATTGGTAACTCCAATCTCTTGATGACTTTGCTGAGATCAGGTTCTTCTAGCTGTTGCTGTCCACAACAAAGTGTAGGAGAATTCCCTTCACCCACATCTGTGAGTGGAAAAGGCGCTCCTCTACCTCTGACTCTTCAGGTTCCTCTGGTTGAATCTGTGTGGTGGCAACAACGAAAATGGGTTCTGCATCAATGATATGCTTCCCTTTCTGCGCGGCTGTGAAATTAGGTTCTGAGTCAGAATCGGAACTGGGATCTAATTCCGAAGCTTTGATCTCAGCCACCAATGACTGTTTTGAGCAACATTCATCAGTGTTGTGCCAGGGGATTTTGTGGAACTCGCACCACTTCCTGGTGTCCTTCTTTGTCTATTCGTTACCCTTCTGTGCTTGTGGTTGGGACTGGTTGTCCTTTCCATTCACCCTATTCTACGAGCCAGAGTTTCCCTTGCACTGCTTCTGCGCAGGTCCGAAGTCACGCTTGTTCTTTTGCTGAAATTTCTGCTCGATTTTAACAGCATATCGATAGGCGGATCTGAGTGAAGAGATTTCCAGGAAATCCATCTTTGTTCATATGCATCGGTGTAGGCCACTACGATATTTCAGTACTAGGTTCCACTCGGAGTCCTTGATACCTATCTTTGTGCGCAAGGTATGAATTTTGTTGGTGTACTCTGACACCGTTTGGTCCCTCTCTTGGTGCAGAATGGTCCATTTTGTGTACTAGTCATCATAGTTTCCAACAGGGTAATATTGTTCCTTGATGACATCTATAAAAGAGGCCCAAGTGGGATTGGAATATTCAAACAATCCAGACTCGTCTGATGAGTTTTTATCACAATAAGTTTCCCACCAATTTTTGACATGGGGGACGGCCTTGAGGAGTGCAAAGACGATATTTTCCCTGTCGGAAAAATTGTGGACAGAGAAATACCCTTCTAGTAGATTCAACCATTTATCTAGGGCATCGACATCAATTTGGCCTTCAAATAAAGGGATATAAAAATTAACTTGTACCTTGAAGGGAGTCGTATCTCCAAAATGGCTGCTCGTTGAGGGTGCATTTGCCACTGTTGGCATGCATCGAAGGATCTGGTCGAAATTATCCATCATCGCGTTCCTCTGTCGCGCGAGGGCTTCCTCGAGCAACAACTTGATAGGATCTACTGCTCCGTCATCTCTCTTTTCTTCTGCCATGGGAGGCCGTTTGGGGTGGAAAAAGTGGTCTTCCCCAAGTAAAACTAGTTCGAGACCCAACTCTCTGTATCCTGACCTCGTCGGGGACATGCACCGAGAAACAATCAAAGAGAAGACTGCTCTGATACCACCGATCTGAATTTATGTGGGAACGAAACAAAAGATAGCATATACAGAATCATATACAGAGATATATTGCAAGAACATAGTGATACAGTAAACACATATTCTATTAAATAGGGGAAATAGAACATACTGTAAAATACAATAGCTGGAATGGTAGTAGCTATCTCTGAGAAGAGATGTGGCCGTTATGCTCATTCGTGTCAAGATGAATACAAAGAGAGGCCGAAAGGGCCTATTTATCATAAGCATGAGGAAAAGAATCCCAAACATCCAAAAACCTAACCCTAGAAGATGAACCATCATAAAGTTTGCGGCCCCAAGTTGGTTAGTTGAACAGTCAACTTCTCAGGGTCATAACTTTTGGATACGATCTCCGTTTAGGGTGCTCGGTAACCCGTTGGAAAGGTCTATCCGAGATTTACAGCTTTCAACTATGGCCAAATGCATGTCAAAGGCAACCATTTGGCCCCCAAATTGCCAAAAAAGGTCGTTTAGGGCCTCAAAACGGCTCCAGAAGTTTAGGACCCGAAAAACTGCTAAAAATAGCAAATTAGCAAAAGTGCTAGAAGACTGTTTTGAGCCAGTTGGAAGAGGTGGGTCGCCACCGATATCCACCTAGATCATCAAGACATATTGTTTCGACCTACTGTTGTTTAATATGATGTATTAGAACCCTCCTTTATTACAAAACATAAATTTGTAAGCCTCTAAATCCATTTGAGTCAGTTTGAGAGAGTTTGGAAATCTACTAGGTGAGCAATCCTACATAGCGCACTTGATCATTTTGCTTCCAAACACCTCTGTAGCCACCCAAATTCCCTAAAACTATGCTCCAACATCTATTACAGAGTTTAATTCCTGATATTCCCCCTGGTTTCACTCAGGTGTACACTTCTAAGTTTAGTTTGCATATGCTGGTGTGCCCAGGAAGCATTGGAGTAGACTTCATCCTGGCTGATGTTCAAAACATAAATGGCACCAATACTTTGTGCATAGGACTTGGAATTTGGCCATGTTTCTTCCCTGTTTTCTGTGGTATACATCCCCATACATTTGGTAGAACCTTATTTCACCTAATTCCTAATCCTAAAGTCATCAAATTGAGCCATTGATAAGTTCTTCCCTAACTAGTTCCTCTGGTTGAATCTCTGTGGTGGAAACAACGACAATGGGTTATGCATCAATGATCTACTTCGCTTTCTGCGCGGCTGTGAAATTAGGTTCTGAGTCAGAATCAGAACTAGGATCTGATTCTGAAGCTTTGATCTCAGCCACCAATGACTGTTTTGAGCAACATTCATCAGTGTTGTGCCAGGGGATTTTGTGGAACTCGCACCACTTCCCGATGTCCTTCTTTGTATTTTTGTTACCCTTCTGTGCTTGTGGTTGGGACTGGTTGTCCTTTCCATGCCCCATGTTCTACGAGCCAGAGTTTCCCTTTCACTGCTTCTGCGCAGTTCCGAAGTCACACTTGTTCTTTTGCTGAAATTTCTGCTCAATTTTGACAGCATATCGATAGGTGGATCCGAGTGAATAGATTTCCAGGAAATCCATCTCTGCTCATATGCACCGGTGCAGGCCACTGCTATATTTCAGTACTAGGTTTCGCTCGGATTCCTTGATACCTAGCTTTGTGCGCAAGGTATGAAGTTTGTTGGTGTACTCTGACATCGTTTGGTCCCTCTCTTGGTGCAGAATGGTCCATTTTGTGTACTAGTCATCATAGTTTCCAACAGGGTAATATTGTTCCTTGACGACATCTATAAAAGAAGCCCAAGTGGGATTGGAATATTCAAACAATACAGACTCGTCTGATGAGTTTTTCTCACAATAAGTTTCCCACCAATTTTTGACATGGGGCACGGCCTTGAGGAGTGCAAAGACGATATTTTCCCTATCGAAAAAACTGTGGACAGAGAAATACCCTTCTAGTAGATTCAATTATTTATCTAGGGAATCGACATCAATTTGGCCTTCAAATAAAGGGATATAAAAATTAACTTGTACCTTGAAGGGAGTCGTATCTCCAAAATGGCTGCTCGTTGAGGGTGCATTTGCCACTGTTGGCATGCATCGAAGGATCTGGTCGAAATTATCCATCATCTCATTCCTCTGCCGCGCGAGGGCTTCCTCAAGCAACAACTTGATAGGATCTACTGCTCCATCGTCTCTCTTTTCTTCCGCCATGGGAGGTCGTTTGGGGTGGAAAAAGTGAGCTTCCCCAAGTGAAACTAGTTCGAGACCCAACTCTCTGTATCCTGACCTCGTCGGGGACATGCACCGAGAAATAATCAAAGAGCAGACTGCTCTGATACCACTGATCCGGATTTATGTGGGAACGAAACAAAAGATAGCATATAAAGAATCATATACAGAGATATATTGCAAGAACACAGCGATACAGTAAACACATATTCTATTAAATAGCAGAAATAGAACAAACTGTAAAATACAATAGTTGGAATGGTGGTAGCTATCTCTGAGAAGATATGTGGCTGTTATGCTCATTCGTGCCAAGATGAATACAAAGAGAGGCCGAAAGGGCCTATTTATCATAAGCATGAGGGAAAGAATCCTAAACATCCAAAAACCTAACCCTAGAAGATGAACCATCATAAAGTTTGTGGCCCCAAGGTGGTTAGTTGAACAATCAACTTCTCGGGGTCATAACGTTTGCATACGATCTCTGTTTGGGGTGCTCGGTAGCCCGTTGGAAAGGTCTATCCAAGATTTACAACTTTCAACTAGGGCCAAATTCATGTCAAAGGCAGCCATTTGGCCCCCCAAATTGCCAAAAAAGGTCGTTTAGGGCCTCAAAACGGCTCTGGAATTTTAGGTCCCGAAAAACTACTAAAAATAGCAAATTAGCAAAAGTGTCAGAAGACTGTTTTGAGCCAGTTGGAAGAGGTGGGTCGCCACCGATATCCACCTAGATCATCAAGACATATTATTTCGACCTACTGTTGTTTAATATGATGTATTAGAACCCTCCTTTGTTACAATACATAAATTTGTAAGCCTCTAAATCCATTTGAGTCAGTTTGAGAGAGTTTGGAAATCTACTAGGTTAGCAATCCTACATAGCGCACTTGATCATTTTGCTTCCAAACACCTCTGTAGCCACCCAAATTCCCTAAAACTATGCTCCAACATCTATTACAGAGTTTAATTCCTGATATTCCCCCTGGTTTCACTCAGGTGTACACTTCTAAGTTTAGTTTGCACATGCTGGTGTGCCCAGGAAGCATTGGAGTAGACTTCATCCTAGCTATTGTTCAAAACATAAATGGCACCAATACTTTGTGCATAGGACTTGGAAGTTGGCCATGTTTCTTCCTTGTTTTCTACGGCACACTTCCCCATACATTTGGTAGAACCTTATTTCGCCTAATTCCTAATCCTGAAGTCATCAAATTGAGCCATTGATAAGTTCTTCCCTAACTAGTTCCTTTACTAGTTTCTGTTTGCAAAAATTATGCTATAAGTATTAAAAAAAATTTAAATAATATCCATCAAATCTGATCTAGGATAAAAGCTTGAAATCTTACACTTCCCTATTCTATTTTGATGCCAAAAAAATCACAACTAGTAATAACTACTAAGTGATCAGGTTGTATAGAGTGACTTCATTTAATACCATCTTTTCCTTGAATACAAAATGTGTTATATGGTCAAATTTTGTTGAATTATTATCAATAGGTAGAAGCACTGGGTGAAATAAGTGCGATGCAAATCCATTAACATGTCGAATCATGAGGAGGAAGAATCAAACTAAAACATAAACCTTTTAGATTATCAAATTTAATTAATTTTGGCTTAGGTGGGCCCCTTTAGTTACTTAGATTCACAAATTTGTAACTTTCACTTAAGAATTCATATTGAAGAACCACTTTTCATAGAATGTAGATTAGGAACAAGGATTTCAAATGAATGGTTACATGACTATATTTAAATCCAACTTCTTATCATTCATAACTTGTGAATTTCAAGGTACCTCATTGATTGTAAATTATACGTATGCATTTTAATACCTTTGGGCATTAACATCATAATTTAACAATTTTGTTGAGTTCATAGGTCCCCTCCTAAAACAAATCCTACATTTAGGTTATTTTAGAAATCAAAACATCATTGTGGTCAAGACCTTAATTTATGCACTAAGGAATTTTAATAGACAGTATGGGTTTCGTTTAGGATGGTTCCTCTTCAATATTGGTTTCCATCTGCTTGTCTCAAATATTTGGTATATAGCCTTTTAATGCTTTCATATAAGTTTATATAATTCCTAAGAACCTAAATGATTTTAACCTGGGAAAGACATCCCTTGACGTCTAGATCACCTAATACCCAATAATTGGAAAAATTGTCAATTCTACTTGAAACTTAGTGTTATAGAAAAATTTTGGCATGATTTATGATCTTTCCCCTTTTGCAAACTCCCTTTCGCAATTGTGGATTATTTAACTTTTATTCCTTCTCAGAAAATCCCTTAAAAAATATTGTGTGCAGCTCATATGCACCTTATATATGGATAGCCACGTATATGTGCCCTATTAGTGTCTAGCTCACATTTGCATATTTTTAAGGGTAGAAAAAACATATTTTCAATTATTTTCCGGGAAAAGTAAAACAAATTTTATTGTTTCTAACCTCTTGTTTCTTGTAAGTAACTACCCCAACTTCTCTAACTACCTATCCAAAAGTATAAAAGGAGTTGGAGAGAGGAAGAGAAGGATCAAAGATTACGTAAACCATCATCATGATTTCATTTTTCTCTTAAAATACACAAATTCTGATATCATGTTTGCAGTATTTTTCCACATATCTAGAAATTTTCATTTCCAGTAGTCTTCATTCTCTATCTAGTCAGAAATTCAATATCTTTCTTTCTTCGATTTTCCCTGAGTGAAGCATAGAGAAGAGATGCAAGTGTATGGCCCGGGTTGAGGAAATAATACTCTAGTTTCATAACAGTGATGCAACAGTTTATAGGTGAAATTATTCTTGTATTTTTTGTCACTTTTAACAAAGATCTCTCTTTTTTGTCCAAAATTATTGTGTTAAGTTTATGTTCTTTAATCATTAAACCCTGGCTACTTAATGCATTAATTTGAACATTTTCAATCAATTACTTTTATATTTGAAGACAACTACTATTTTCCTTTTGTTTCTTTCTTGTTTACAGGTGATCGAGGGATCATTGGGACAAAGAGATTCAAGGAGTGGAACTTCAACAAATGTTGGACCTTAGGTTGGTTACTTGTTCTCCATGTTTAGTTATATATTGGATATAAATTTGTGATTTATTTTATTTATTTTGGGAGTGAGGATTATTTTTAAGGTATTTCTTTGTAATGGTTATATCCCAATACAATTAAGGGAGTAGAAGTGATAGGAACTTGGGGTATACTCATCGTTTATATCCCAAAAGAAACAATATTAGAACCAATGGATGCAAATAATGTAGCACTCAAAGGATGAGTGACAACAAATATTATTAGTGATGAGTTGTCAACAACCGTAACCATTGTAGCCATAGTAGCTTGAGTCATATTTGTTGTCTGGGTAGAAACGCGAGGAGGAGAAATAACCCTTGCAAGAATAACCGATGTAGGAGTATGAAAATACTCATATCCTTACACATTACCATAATTTTCCATGACAAATATATGAATTGAATAATAAGAAAAATGATCTGACTCCGAAGAGATCAGAATCTACAAAAGAACTGGATTGTGAGGTCTAGTACATGGGGGGTTAAAAGGTCTAACAAAGCCTCCGGCCTCAAGATCTTCTACCCTAGTAACTTCATTTGTATAAGTGGTCGAAACTACATTGGCGCCTATGAGGAGGTGGTGGAGGCTCCACTCTCTCTAGTGAAATATTTTGAATCCTTCTAGAATGATGGAGTGGTTGGTATTCCACCCTAAATTAATGTAACAATAGGAACAATGTCTCAAGTAAAACTAAACACAAAGAGCACACCACTAAAAAAATGTCCTACAGATATCAACACAATAACAAATGGACCTTTCAAAAACTAGCTTGGGTTGATTAAGTCCCAAAACCAAAAAAAAAAATGTATGAGAAGCACTTACCTTGACCTGCACGTAACAACCCTTTTTGGTGCAAGTATCCCAAAAATGTATGGGGCACCCTCCAAGGGTATTGAGAGCATGATACAATGTCCACCTCAGGTACCATAGTAATCCCCTTGCAGTCACCTCTGTGATACGTAGGAATAGAAACTAAAGTTACCAACTAGTAGTCGAAGTCCGAGGAAATAGTCGATGTTCGGGATAGTACATATGGATAGGGTAGCTAGGCCCAAATATTCAAGAGTACTGACACATAGAAGGCCCAAGGAGGTACAAATAAAGCCGCCATACACTCAAAATCCACATATGCTTGGGTAAGTATTGGAGGGGTAATCTTCACTACTCAACCTCACACGACCTTGTATTTATCTCATGTTTGAGAGGATTTTCTCGGCCACACCTATATGAAAATTGGATTTTCACTCCTTAGTATAGACTCCTATGTTCAAAATACAAATGGGCCTTAGATATTGTACTCTCCAACTTGATCCAAGGCCCTAAACCTAGACTAGTTGATGAACCCTACAAATCAAAGTCTAATCAATTTTAAATTAAGCATTGATTTTATAGGCTATTGTTTACTCAAAATAAATGGACGTGAAACTTAATGGTGTGATGTGACACTTGCAAAAATGAAAAGACACTATAAGTATATTCTTGCTTATGAAAGTAAAGTTGATTCTTAAATGAAAGACTAGTGAAATAGAACACTTCTGAATGCAAACCCTTAAATGTTTGATTTTATACTTTTTCCTTTTCAGTCATAAAATTTCAAGAAAACATAAACAACTTTTGCTTCTCTTCCCAAAACTAAAAAAGACTACCTTTTAATGGTTAAAAAAAGTCTAATCTCTGTATAGAAAATCCAAGGAAAGAAGCATATGTATAATCCAAAGAACTTGTTTTATGAATCAACTCAATGCATGCACATTAACTTATATCAAAACAACTCTTAACACTAGGCTTCCTTTATTTACTTCTTGCACAAACAAAGTATCAAAGAAAAATTTACAAAAAAATGTAAAATATTTATTTTCTTTTTCTTTTTTACTATAACAACAACAACAGAGATAGGAGAAATGGAAAATATTCAGTTTTTACAAAATTCAGACTGAATGAAAAAATTTCCAAGTAACCCAAATGAGAAAAACAAGCCAAATACAAACATGAAAAAACCTAATGAAATTAAAATGCATTAATCAAAATATTTTTCTTTTTGTTATAAGAAACTTCATTAGAGCCTAAAATATTCTACAAAGCGTAGCCCAATTTATGACAACTTTCCAAACCTAAAATTCACAATCAAGCTGAAGTATGATTGAAAAATCACCAAATATAGGATATATGTGCCTTTGACTACAATAGGCCACATATATACGTGCTTTGATACACAATATCACCCGTATGACTTTCAGAATGTTGAAATAGTACAAAGAAAAATGACCACCTACAAGAGCACATGACTGTAAACACAATAGGGTATGTATATACATGCATGAGCACACTATAGCACACATATATGTATAGAGGAGGTTAAACATGCATTTCCAACCTTCATAAAAGTCTAGAAAATTTTTCCCTGTGGGTTTCAAGATGAACCTTAAACTTCTGCAAAGTACAAAAATAGGAACAACAACAAAAAAGAAAAAAGAAAACCACACAAAACACCCTACACTAACCTAAAAAGGGAAACATCCCCAACGGAGTCACCAATTTTTTTCAGGGGAAAGTCTTGTAATGGTCTTGAGTCAGAAACATCATAGAGAAATACCCTAAAGATAACCCTGAATCCCAAAATAAAGAAAATCAATTACAAATTTATAGCCAATATATAACTAAACTAGGAGATTAAGTAACCAACCCGAGGTCCAACGTTTGATGAAGTTCCACTCCTTGAATCTCTTTTTCCCAATGCTCCCTCAGTCATTCGTAAACAAGAAAGAAACAAAAGGAAAAAAATAGATGTCTGTAAATATAAAATTAATTGATTGTAAATGTTCAAATTAATGCATTAAGTACCTAGGGTTTAATGATCAAAGAACATAAACTTAACATGATAATTTCGAGCATAAAAGAGAGATATTTATTAAAACTTGGAACAACAAATACAAGATTAATTTCACATGTAACCTACTGCGGAATTGTTATGAAATTGGAGACTAAGCTCCTCTACTCGATTCATAAACTTGCAACTCTTCTCTATGCTTCACTCAAGGGAAGTCCAACAAAGAAATATATTGATTTTCTGAATAAATAGAGAATAAAGACTATTGGAAATGCAAATTTCCAGATATGGGGAAAATACTATAGACATGGGATCAAGGTTTGTGGATTCTAAGAGAAAAATGATAGCATGATGATGCTTTAGGTAATATTTTCTCCTTCTCTTCTTCTCTCTACCCTCTTTTATACTTTTGGATAAGCAATTAAAGAAGTTGGGGTAGTTACTTATGGGAAATATGAGGTTAGAACTAGTGAAATATGTTTTACTTTTCTCGAGAAATAATTGAAAATGTATATTCTTACCCTTAAAAAGATGCATACCCCGCAGGCTAGACACTATAATAAGGTGCATATACATGGTCTAGCCATATATAAGGCATGTATGAGCTGCAAAAAAGAATATTTTAAGGGATTTTCTAAGAAGGGATAAAAGGTAAATGATCCACAATTGGGAAAAGGATTAGTCTACAAAAGTGGAAAGAACATAAATCATGCCAATATGACGATCTATGCAAACGAGGTGGAAAAAGATGCTATAAAACTTAGTCATTAGATAGTCCATGATGCATAATAGCTTCAATGGCCCTAGAAAAAAATGCATAATACTTCAAAGTAGCCTAGAGCTTGTCAAATTCAAAATGCACAAAATCAAAGAATAGGGTACATGCAATGCGATGAATATGGGAAGAGTAACCTTGTAAGGAAAACCAATATGGCAATGCAATTGACACAAGCTATAATGGTTTTATTATAAAAGAAAATATGATGCATGTATTCAATCAATGTAATTCAAGCTAGAAACCCACATGCATCAATTAAGTGTAAAAGGAATATGGCCAAGGGAGTAGGATCTACTTGATGAGGCATGATTAAAATTTCAAAAGGGGATTCCCAAGTTGGTTGACTTGGGGCTAGTTGATGCCTTAACAATTACATGTAACATTAGGTATTAGAGAAAATGTTTCCATTTTCACTCTAACTCTTTTTCGGTTAATTTTCAATGACCAAATTTCAAGGTGACTAAAGAACATATCAAATTAGGTTGGGTCAAATTTTCACAATTTTCTTCGCTATATGTTCGCAATTATAGGCTATGCAAGTTAGGGTTTTGTAGTCTTAAAATAAATCTCAAATAGGTGTTCTTCGTAAAAAATTTATACATGAATCTAGTTAGATCTAAATTGAGTGCCACCAATGGCATTGGAAATAAGACAAACCATACTACTAATGTTCCAAATTTTAGACTCATATTTGAAAAAATTGGATGCATGGTATACTGTACAAGTGTGTTCTCTTGAATTTAAAGGTGCCAAAATCAACAAGGTTGGGAAATTTATCATACCTTTTTCTTGGCACATGATAATTTAGTGAAAATTGTGTCATTTCAAAGAAGACATGCCAATCAATTACAAATGGATTTTATTGGATCTAATATCCAATCACTTCCCTCCAAAAGAATGGGAAGAAGTTTGACTGGACATAGTGGTGTGAGGATAATATTTTGTTATTGAAGGAATTGCTTACCAGTGCATTGATTGTAAAAATTGTCGATCCAAATGAATGTTTTGTTGTGTATCAATTCTTGCATAGAAGGGATTGGTATATGCATTGGTGGAATCCTCACCCAAAATGGTCAAATGGAAATGGATTTAATCGTGGTTGATAGCAATGAAGATGTTCTTGTGTGGAGATGGTCAAGCATTTTGTCACATTCGCTGACCTCCCTGGTGACCTTCAGAAGCCATGGGAGACCCTCTGTCATTTTTTGTTTTCCAATTTCTTCCATTTTTACACACAACTGCAATGGGCTCGGATCCGCAACCCGCAGCCTCCTTCCCGCAATCCAAAGTCGGATTCGTAAGTCGTACTACCAAAACCACTTCCCTAGTGAAATCGCGCTCCCGAATTCCTCAATCTGCAATGCAGAATTCAAAAGTCGGAATTTGAATCACCTCCCCTAGGAATTTTCCTCCTCCGCAATTCCACAACCTGCAACCCGCATTGCGGATATCAAAATTGCGAAAACCTTATTTCGTAGCCCCAGGAAAATTAGCTCCCACAATCCGCAATCCGCATTGCAGAATGCAGAATGCAGAATGCAGAATGCAGAATTCCAATACGCCAACCCCATGGAAGTTGACCTTCCGACATCCGCAATCCGCATCTCGTTTTCTGGATGCGGAAAGGAGAAAATCCGATGCGCCATTTCCGTTGGACTCGCCCTTCTGATTCTCGCAACCCTCAACCCGCCTTGTGGATAAAGAAAAGCAGAAGTCCAACCATGCAGCTTCAATGAACGGTCCTTGACCTCCGCAATCCACATTGTGGATGCGGAAAGGTCCTTGCAAATGCAAAAAGGTCAGAACCATAGACCCCTGCACTAGCAAGTTTCTAAGGAAAATTTCAGAGGGTGATATCTCCCTCATCCTTGGTACAAATTGGACAAGGATTGTAACATTGGAAAGCTCTTGGAGAGCTCTATCCAATGGTGCAATCCATACCCCATCATAGCACTCCAACCTTTCCATATTTCCAACTGAAACTCTATCCATAAGCTCACCTAAGTGCCTTTATCCTTCTGCAAGGTACTCTGCCTCCTTCCTGCCATGACTTCTCCTTTCACCTGACCCACAGAGGGGTTCTGAAACACATCAGGGGTTATCCCATTCCTTTTCCAAGTCCGGGTGAAGTCAATCCATCTCTTTTAAGGGTGAATATAATGCATAAATAATCACATATAATGAAACTAGAACTATTCCATACACCTACCACCTGCAAGGTTAGATGTACATTACATTCATGCAAATGAGGAGTCATTCAACATAATCTCGGCCTCATACTCAGGATTATACATGGCTTCCTAATGAGCAAGTTCATGAAACCATCCATTCATTAATCTAGAGCATGACAAGCATAGCATAATAAGTAGATAAAACATATGAAATATCATCATTTAACACCATAGAAACACTTATCTTTGGAACTGAATCTGCCCTAGAAACTGGCTAAGTGAGGAAAAATTTCCACCCAAACTTAGGTCTCTGTCCAACCTATACTCTTTAAGATGAGAGACCACCCCCGAGCTGGGTTGTGTACCACTAAGGAGGCTAATGGACTCTTTCATATTCAAAGTTCCATCCCAATGCTAAGTCAACCTACAGTTGGGTTTATCAAGCATTCCAAGGAACAAGGAGGATGTTGCTAAGCTAGTGAGCTCAACCACAGAGCTACAAGAATCTCAGACCACTCATCAAACATGGCACCCACATTACCTACCTCACCCAACATAAGGAAGGGCCTCTTCTCTACTGCATAGTCCCTCAAGTCCCCTTCCCTCCATTGCTATTCAAGGTGGGAATAGAAAGGTACAACTATTGTTCTTCATGATATTTCAGCCTTCACTAGGTTTATCAAGCATATCCAACCCTCAGTTGACCTTCTTCTCTATTATCCAACTGGTTCTTCATAGGGTCGCGACCTAAACTATGCCCTGTGACTCGGTCCTCTGCAAAACAACTCTAAGTGCTCTCCTAGCTTCTCTAGGCTATTCAAGCTATGCAATTCATCCCCATAGTTTGATCCATGGCTATCCCAACTGGTTCAATTCTTACAAAGGGTTTCCTTGGCGCTTTCAGCTCTGCAAATTCCCACACACAAATTTGCACACACAAAATCGTGTTTCTCTTGTTTTCTTCACGGCTGGGCTCTGCAATGTGTAATTACTCAGATAGTGAGTCAACCAAGGGGATAGCAATCAGGGTGAGAGAATTCCCATGCGTGGAGTGGCTTGAGGAACGAGAAAAACAAAGGGCCATACCTTGCCATATGGATTCCCAGGGTTTCCCTATACTCCATTGAATTCATGGTCTGGTTTTCTCAAACACCTTCTTATAGTTGCATTAATGTCAGCATGGGGAGTCAAATGGGTTAAGAAATGGACATGTGGTATCATGGTTCCAATCCCACACCCCCCTCACCTCTCCCTAGTGGATACACATGGACCCTTATCATTTGTTTCCTCCTTAGCTAGCTTTCTTGGGTATTTTATTGCAATAAATAATAATTACACATTTACAAATCTTCATGGCTTAATAACACATGGATAATCAAATCGTCAAATACTTTCCAATGCAAATAAAGCCTGAACATCCACTAGTGGGGCCTTGGCCTTGAGCTCCACACTAGGGAAAACACACATTGCATTTATACATTTTTTTACATTGAAGCCAATAAACCCTAAGGGTCAAAATAGGGGTATTACAACTCCCTCTCCCTTAGAATAACACCATCCTTGATGTTCTCAAAACTGAACAAAAATGGGAATGCCTCTCTCATGGCATCCTCAAGCTCCATGTGGCCTCTTCGGGACTAAGGTGCTTCCATTGCACCTTTACCTGCCCTATGGCCCTGTTTCAGAGCAAAGTGACCTTCTTGTCTAGGATGTGCATAGGCTGCACTTGGAACTCTCCCTCTGTTTCCACCAGTATCACATTCCAAAGAATTATGTGATTAGGATCATGTACATATTTCTTTATCAAAGAGACATGGAAAACATTATGAGCTTTCATGTTAGCAGGAAATTCAATCCTATATGCAACTGGTCTATTGGCACTTTAATTCAGTTGTCATTGATGGTTGGAAAGCAGACAAGGCGGGTGACTCAGACCATACCAACTTCAATTTACTAAATATGGGACTGAGGTTAAAATACAAGAAAAGAATGTTGTTAGACGGTTGTAACTCAGACAGCTGTGACTCAGACGGCTGCAACTCAGACGGCTATGACTCAGATGGTTGTGACTCAGATAGATGCGACTTAGACAAGCTGTGACTCAGACAGCTGCAACTCAGACGGTTGTGACTCAGACGACTGCGACTCAAACGGTCGTGACTCAGACGGCTGAGACTTAGACGATCGTGACTCAGACAGCTGTGTTAGGAACCCGTGTCAACCATTCTCTTTACTTTGTTAGTATATTGTTGTTGGATGCATATGCTTTGTAAGTCGTCCCGTAGTATTTGTTGATCCATAGTTTATATTAGCCCATGGTATTGATCCATAGTATTGGACGCATATGATTTGTAAGTCGTCCCGTAGTATTCTATGTCCCATGGTTTTGACTCATAGTATTGGGCATAGACTTAGTATATAAGTGTGTGTTGAGGTCATTGAAGGCACCGTGAAATTAATTGTATTGAGCTTGCTCAAAGGAGGTTGCCCCCTCGAAGTGGCCCGTGATCAATATAAAAGTGATTTTGTTCTATTATTTCTGATATCTCGTGTATTTGCATTAATTAATTATTGCAGGTTCATCACATCTGGTATCAGAGCACTTTCTTGGCCTTGTTGGGTGAATATTCTGCCAATTTTTTTTTTCGCATCTGTTGCAGGTTCGGATTTGGGAATAATCCTTATCCGCTTAACTGTGGGAAGTGCTTGGGAATAGGCCCTAAAACTCATTGTGAGGAGTACCACAAAAACCCCGAAGTAGCTGGCCCATTGAGAGGACCTGTCAGCAAAAAGGGCAACGATCCCTACCTGATTGACTAGTTCCCACCTGTGAGGTAAACCAAGAGCTGTCGTTTGTGGCAAAATGGTTATCAGTTTTACCTGAGCCATGGAGTGAGGGGTACTGCCCCAATATGCAAGCCATCAGACAACATTGGTGGCCGAGTGAAACCCTTGAACTGTTAGGAAGCCGCACATACCTGGGGTCCATATCTATTTTCAGCTGAACTATTGTCGATCATCGTTGTGTCGTTTTAGATCCAGTCATTCGTCGTTCCAGATCCAACTGTTTTCAATCCATTCGGCGTCGTTTCAGATCCCTTCCGAGCCGTAGCCGCTATAGCCAAAAAACAAAAAAAAATAGTTTTTCTCCATATCTCCCTTGTTTTCACTCTGTTTCCCTTGAAATTTTCAGGGAACCCTTGTCATTCCATTCTGCATATTTCATTCCTGAGGACCCTATCCCCAATTCCCCTTCCCAAAGCTCGAAATCCCACATTTGTCTATTTTTGGGGTTTGCCATAACTTCCTCAGATTTCACCCAATCACCTTCAAATTTTACCACAAAGTTCATTTCTGAATTCTGCTTCTTTGTTCCCCTCTACCAAATTTTCCCATTCTTTCACCCCGCCTCTGAAATACTCATTTTTTGCTTTCCTGTCCATCAGAAAGTGTCCAAAACCTAGTCAAACCCCAATTACCCATCCAATTTTTTCCCAAATCCAAATTTCCCTTTACTAAATAAGCTTTTGTTTGTGTTTTTCTATCCATTCATCACAACAACAAAAAAAACTCCTGGTTATGGTTGTCACCCGCACAGGAGCAAAAACCATGGAGGAAGCACTTGCAGCCATTCAAGCCAAACTCCAGGATTTGGATGAAAAATTTCTCAGCCTCCATCTTGAGCATTCAGCCATGAACAACAAACGACAATCTGAGTCTTCATCCGACAATGGTTTCTCTTCTTTCAGCAATTTCCGTGCTCTGAAGCTTGATTTTCCTCGCTTCAATGGCACTGATCTGACTGGATGGCTCTATCGTGCAGAACAGTATTTCAGTTTGCATAACACTTTTGATGTCCAGAAAGTTCCACTTGCATCCTTTCATTTGGAACAGGAAGCCCTTCAATGGTACCGTTGGTACATCAAGGCTCATGATGAGCCAAAATGGACATATTTTTTCCAACTCCTTTTGCAATGATTTGGTCCTAGTTCTTTTGATGACTTCACCGGAGCACTCACTAAACTTCATCAAATTGGCACTGTGAGAGAGTATCAAACAGAATTTGAGAAACTAGCCAACCACACAGAAGGATTGTCTGATGACTTTTACAGAAGTTGTTTTATCAGTGGTCTTAAGGATGAAATCCTCCCAGAGGTCAAAATGTTCTGTCCCAACACAATGATGGAATCCCTAGGGTTGGCTAAGTTGGCAGAAGACAAGATTGCAGCCCAACAATGCTCCAAACCCACTTTTGTTCCCTTCCAAAATATGGGTTCTCAACGACCTCCCATTCCGCCAGCTCCTCGACCAACTCCTATCAAGCATTTGTCCGAAACAGAGATGCAGGCACGCAGAGGAAAAGGGCTTTGTTATAATTGTGATGAGAAATTCACTCAGGGACATAAATGTGTTCATCAAAAGCTCTATCTCTTGGATATGGATTCTTCGCCTGCCTCTAAAATTGGTGAAGAAGCTCCAGATACAATGGATGATCAGATCGACATTCATGAGCCGTCTATTGACCCCCCATCTCAAGACGACCAACCAGAGATATCTCTCAATGCTTTATCTAGTGTCACCACCCCCCAAACAATGCGGGTCAGGGGTTACTTCAAGAAGCTTCCTCTTACAATACTCATTGATTCTGGCAGCACTCATAACTTCATTGACCCTCGGATCGCCAAACAGGCTGATTGTTTTATCCACCCTTGCTCCAACTTTGAATTCATGGTTGCTAATGGGGGCACCTTACCTTTCAAAGGAAAGTGTCACAATGTGCGTATCTCTTTGGAAGATTATAACCTGCGCTCTGACATGTTTTCCTTGTCGTTAGGCGGATGTGATGTGGTTTTGGGTGTTCATTGGTTACGCACACTTGGCCCCATCTTATGGGATTTTGATGAACTTTGGATGCAGTTTTCAGTCAATGGGACACACCACAAATTTATGGGCTTACAAACAGGGTCTCTCTGCATCATCAGTTCACATCGACTGGAAAATATCCTTAAGAGGAATTCACATGGTGTCATCGCTCCTCTCCATTCCATTCCATTCAGATGCACCCACCAACGGCCTCCACTACTTCCTTGAATAGATATGCAGGTGTCTTTGTTGCACCAGTGGGCTTGCCACCTTCAAGAGACCTTTTCGGTAATCATTTCGCCGCATCTACATCTCAGCAGGACATGCTGGCTATTTTGCATGCAGTACAAAAGTGTCAACCATCCCTATTGGGGAATTATTTCTACATCAAGACTGATCTCCAGAGTTTGGAAAATTTTCTGGAACAACGGTTCTCCTCCCCAGCACACCTGAAATGGGTTATGCAACTCATGGGTTATGACTATGTGATCACTTACCAAAAGGGTAATGACAATATGGTTGCAGTTGCTCCTTCTTGCACATTTGATGAACCAGTTTCTCTTACAGCTCTTTCTCTGCCTGTTCCAAATTGGTTGCAATATGTTCAGCAGGGCTCTCTCTTCTATGCACTCCATGCTTCTTCATCAGCAGGGCACTCTGGGTTCCTCAAAACATATGACAGGGAACCATGTAACTTCTATTGGCAGGGACTGAAAATAACAATTCACCGGATGGTGGTTGACGGTGATACTTGCCAGGTCAACAAGGGCAAAACGGCCCTCCTTTTGGGACTGCTTGAACCCTTTCCCATCCCTACACAGATTTGGCCAACTATTTCTCTGGATTTCCTCGAAGCACTTTGGTGGTCCAATACCACATCTATAAGGACACCATATGAAGCAGTCTATGGATAGACACCACCAGTTCTTCTTCCATACACCCTTAGCAGCTCCACAGTTCAGGCAATTGACTCGGTTCTTCAAACCGTGATCAAATTCTTCTCATTCTGCAGGACAATCTTCACATGGCCAGAATTCGACTGAAACAACTAGCCTCCCAGCACCGTTCTGAGCACACTTTTCATGTAGTTGATATGGTTCTTCTTCATCTACAGCCTTCCAAGCACTCCTCCTTGACACTCCAAAGGCATCAGTGGCCCGGAATGCAGCCCGAGGATGCTACAGGGGAACCACTCATTCCGATTCTGCATCAATTTCCACAACTACAGCTTTGAGGACAAATCTTTTTCTAAGGGAGAGGGGATGTTAGGAACCCATGTCAACCCTTCTCTTTACTTTGTTAGTATATTGTTGTTGGATGCATATGCTTTGTAAGTCGTCTCGTAGTATTTGTTGATCCATAGTTTATATTAGCCCATGGTATTGAGCCATAGTATTGGACGCATATGCTTTGTAAGTCGTCCCGTAGTATTCTATGTCCCATGGTTTTGACTCATAGTATTGGGCATAGACTTAGTATATAAGTGTGTGTTGAGGTCATTGAAGGCACCGTGAAGTTAATTGTATTGAGCTTGATCAAAGGAGGTTTACCCCTCGAAGTGGCCCGTGATCAATATAAAAGTGATTCTGTTCTATTATTTCTGATATCTCCTGTATTTGCATTAATTAATTATTGCAGGTTCATCACAAGCTGTGACTCAGACGGCTGAGACTCAGACGGCCATGACTCATACAAGCTGCGACTCACAAACATTTTATTTATTTTTTAATTAGTCAGTTACAACGTGTAAATTATGGAATTCAAGGAGAAAGTCCAAATATCAGTTACAGTGTGTAAATTCTGGAAGTCAAAGAGACAGTTCAATTTTCGAATTGGGAGTTAAAAAGACAATTTCAGTTTTAGAATTGGTATATCTGGAAGTTAAATAGACCGAGGCATATAATTTTAGCATCTATAAAAAAACAATTGATGAGAACAAAATCAGAGTGAGAATCGAGAGGATGAAGAGGAGTGGTTGTTGATGAAGCTATGATTCGAAGAAAATGAGAACAAAAATGTATGGCTCGATTTAATGAAGAACAGAATGTCCAGAAACTCAAGCTATAGCAGCACAGAACAAAATAAAAATGGTATGTACTGATATATCTGAACCAGTGTGATATAATTGACTGAAACTTTTCTTACATAGGATCGTAGGGAGGAGCAAGGGAAGATTGTAAAGTCTTCTTTGCAAGTTGGTGCTTGTACATTTGGGAGTTGGAGCTTCCATTCAGTTGGTGCTGAAGAAACAGAGGTAGCAGCCTCATCTGGGTTGTAGCTCAGATAAAATAGAATGTAAAGAGAAGTTGGAGCTTGCCTTTCATCCTAAGAAGAAGAGGTTTTTTCCCTTTATGGGTTTCCTCTGGAAAATCAATGCCTCTGCATATTTATGTGATTGAACATTGTTTATATGCCTTATATTTAATTCTGTTATAACAATATACCTGCTATAAAGGAATGTGCATAGAACATCTCATATCATATTGATTGTCACACTTCATCAAAGTTAAAAGGGAAAAGGAATGTAAAATTGTTTAAGCACAGTAATAACTAATTCACCCCCCCCCCTCTCAGTTATTTGAATACTTTCAACAATTGGTATCAGAGCAGTGTTCCTTTAGTCTAAGGTAGATCCAAAAGCTTAAGCATGACAAGGCATGAAGGCTCAACCAATAAAGCTCCTATGTGAGATGGAACAAATTTTGCCTTTTGGAAAGTTAGAATGAGACATATTTAATGTCCCTAGGTGCCGATGTTTGGGAAGTTGTAGAAATAGGATATACAAAACCTGTGGTTCTTGCTTCCAAATATGACAAGATGGAATTCAGTTTTAATGCTAAGGGAATGAATGCAATATTAAGTGGTCTTGCTGAATCTGATTTTGTAAAAGTGATGCATCTTGAATCTGCTAAAGATATGTGGGATAAACTTATTAATAGCTATGAAGGGAATGAGAAAGTAAAAGATGCCAAATTGCAAACATACAGGCTGAAATTTGAACAACTAAAGATGAATGAGGATTAGACTGTTAGTAAATATTTCATAAGGGTTGAAGAACTTGTGAATGCTATGAAGGGCCTCGGTGAAACAATTGAAGAAGCATCCTTAGTTCAGAAAATTTTAAGATCATTGCCTGATAAATTTAACCCCAAAGTTTCAGCAATAGAAGAGTTAAATGATCTTAAAAATATGGGTATTGATCAACTCCTAGGAAATCTAACTGCCTATGAAATAAGGATCATCAAAGATAAAAATACCACTAGAGAAGCCTCCTTTAAAGTAGATAAGAATATTGATTCTGGAGCAGATGAGATTGAGGCAAAATTTGTAAGAAGATTGAAGAAAGGATCAGGTAAATATAGAGACAAGCTGCCTTTTAAGTGTTTTAACTGTGGTAAGATAGGTCATTTTGCCTCTAAATGTCCTCACAAGAAAAAAGATCATAATTCTGATGATGAAGAGAAATACAAATTTAAGAAATACAGTAAAAAGAAAAGTTTGTGTGCAAATGATGATGTCTCCTCAAAGGATATATCTACAGGAACAAAAAACAATACTTTGCAGTCAAGAAATCATGAAGAAGATATACAATACAGAGTGACAAGGAAATCAATTCCAAGAGGACAGCTAAGATCCAGGTATCAAAATTTCTTTAATGGTTACTGTTATTGTTGTTCTAGCTTTGGTCACAAAGCTGCAATCTGTGTATTTAATCCTAGAAACATGCAACAAAGAATATTTAGTAAGAATCAAATGCTGCAACACAGAGTGGAACAGTCAGTGAGTAATCAAAACTATCATACTTTATCAACAATCAGAAGAGGAATTCATGATAGAAATGTCAATCCTTTTGATCTTATGTACAATAAGCCAGAATGCTATGTTTGTCATAACTTTGGACACTAGGCTACAGAATGTAATTTGAAGAACTACAAAATAGATTCAAGAGTGAATTATTCAGCTGAAAGAAAAGTGTGGAAGAGGAAAGAAAGCAATCAATGTGATTTAGTGCTTTCTGCTCAAAGACAGAAGGACTCATGCTATATTGACAATGGATGCTCCAAACACATGACTGGGGATGAAAGTAAGTTTTTGCCTCTAAGAGAACACAAATCAGGAAATGTAACTTTTGGAAATGATGCTCCAGGAAAAATTAGAGGCAAAGGAATGGTAAGTTTGAGCAATGGCAAAGGTAAAGCTCAAGATGTATTGTTTGTGGATGGTTTAAAACATAATCTTCTTAGTGTCAGTTAGATCTGTGACAGGGGATGTGAAGTGGTTTTCACTGCTAAAGATTGTAAGATAAATTTTGTAAACCCTAGTCAATTAGTTGTCAAAGGTATAAGAACAAAAAACAATGTTTATGTCTTGAAAGAAGAAAAGGAGGAATGTCATCTAAGCAAGTATGATGAGACCTGGCTATGGCATAGAAGACTTGGACATTTAAATTTTGATCATTGAATCAAACTTAGAAATAATGGAGCAGTGAAAGATTTCCCAAAGATATCAAAACCGTATGATGTTGTCTGTAAACCTTGCCAAATGGGAAAACTAACTAGAATACAGTTCAAATCCAAGAGCTTTCCATCTTCAGATAAAACTCTTCAGTTAGTGCATATGGATTTGTGTGGACCATCAAGTGAGGAAGGTACAGGAAAAGAGAATTACTTTATGCTGGTAATAGATGATTATTCTAGACTTACTTGGGTTGTTTTTCTGAAAGAGAAATCTGAAGCGTTTGAAAAATTCAAAGTATTTAAAGCTCTGACCGAGAATCAAACAAGAACAAGACTGAAAGCAGTAAGGTCAGATAGAGGAGGAGAGTTTAGTTCAAGGAATTTTGTGATGAACAAGGTATCAAAAGAGAGTATACAATTCCAGGGACTCCACAACAAAATGGAGTGGTTGAGAGACATAATAGATATGTTCAGCAGATGGCAAGATCAATGATGAAAGAAAAGAATATATCTCAGGGCTTTTGGGTAGAGGCAATTCATACAGTTGTTCATATACTTAACAAAGCTCACTTAAGGCCGAATAGTGATAAAACCCCCTATGAATTATGGTTTGGGAGACCTGCTACAATCAAGCATTTCAAAGTCTTTGGGAGTAAGCGTTATATAAAGAATAATGATGAACATCTTGGAAAATATGATAATAGGGCTGATGAAGGTGTTTTCCTAGGATATGGTACAAACAGTAAAGGATATAGATGTTACAATAAGAGGTTGCATAAAATGGTTGAATGCATTGATATTAAAGTAGATGAAGGGAGTCATGTAAAAGACACTCAGATAAACAATGATGAATCATGTACAGAGGATACAGCTAAGGATGAAGAAGATCAGGTCCAAGAATCAGAAAAGGAAGAATATGAATCAGAGAATGAAGATGCAGACTCACAACAGCAATCAGTAAAACCTCCTTCAATAATTATTTGGAAAAATCATCCTGAAAGTCAGATCATTGGTGACAAGAATGAAGGTATGCAGACAAGAAGAAAGTTACTCAAAGATACAGAACAGTCTCACATTGCCTTTTTATCTATAATAGAACCCAAGAATTTTTATGAAGCTAGTGAAGATGAAGATTGGATAAAAATCATGAATTAAGAGCTTGATAAGATTGAAAAGAATAATACTTGGGAACTTGTTCCTAGACCAGCAAATAAGAATGTGATAGGTACCAAATGGGTATTTAAGAATAAGATGAATGAAAAAGGACAAATTGTGAGAAATAAAGACAGATTGGTTTGCAAGGGGTATGCACAAGTTGAGGGAGAATATTTTGATGAGACCTTTGCACCTGTGGCAAGAATGAAAGCTATAAGAATGTTTCTTGCTTATGCCTGTCACAAAAATTTCAAAGTTTATCATATGGATGTTAAATCAACTTTTTTAAATGGATATCTAGAAGAAGAAGTGTATATGGAGCAACCTGAAGGTTTTTCACTGACAGACAATCTTGATTATGTCTACAAACTGAAGAAGGCACTATATGGATTGAAACAAGCACCAAGATCCTAGTACTACAGATTGGATAAATATTTACAATAAAAAGAACTCAAGAAAGGCACTGCTGATAGCAATATGTACATCAAAAATGAAGGTGACGATTTATTAATTGTTCTAGTTTATGTTGATGACATTATCTTTGGATGTACTAATGCATCTTTTGTCCAGTGGTTTGCTAATGCCATGCAATCTGAGTTTGAAATGTCAATGATTGGAGAATTATCATGCTTTCTTGGTCTTCAAATCAATCAAAATTCTTAAGGTCTATTTCTCTCTCAAGAGAAATATCTGAAGGAGATGTTGAAAAAGTTTCAAATGGAGGATTCTTCACCTGTTAGTACCCCTATGATTGTTGGTTGCAAGCTTAGAAAAGATGATATCTCACCAAATGTTGATCAAATAACATACAGGTCAATGATAGGAAGTCTTATATATATTACAGCAAATCGTCCTAATATCATGCATGCTGTTGGAATGGTAGGAAGATTTCAGTTTGCTCCCAAACAAAGTCACTTGGTAGCTGTGAAGAGAATTTTCAAATGCTTGAAAGGCACAATGACTTATGGTCTCTAGTATCCTAGGAATCAAAACTTTCAGTTGATTGCATATTCAGATGCTGACTGGGCAAACTGTTTGGATGAAAGAAAGAGCACTAGTGGAGGTGCATTCTTCTTAGGTGATTCATTAGTAGCATGGATGAGTAAAAAGCAAGGTTTTATCTCTCTATCTGCTACTGAGGTTGAATACATAGCTGCTGCAACATGTTGTACATAGGTATTATGGATGATACAAACTCTTGTTGATTTGGAGGTGGAATATACTGAACTTATTCCTATTCATTGTGTTAACACAAGTGCCATTAATGTGTCAAAGAACCCTGTTCTTCATTCCAAGACCAAACACATTCCAATCAAGTATCATTTTTTAAGGGAGTAGGTTACAAATAGAGTTGTCCAATTACATTTCATTCCTTCTAAAGAACAGATTGCTGATATCTTTACAAAACCCTTATCCAAAATCCAGTTTGAATATCTATGCCAGAAGTTGGGTGTCATATCTTGTTCCAACTAACTTGTTCACTTTGGCAGGGGGAGTTTGTGCTTATTGCATATCTGATGTAATTCTGAGATGATTCCGCAATGTTTTCTTTGCTGATTTCTGAGTTAATCTTGATAGGGGAGATGTATTGTCATGTTTTATTTGACATTGATGTCAAAGGGGGAGAAGTTTAGGTAGTTGCAGATAACAAGCAGTTGATGATTACACTTGCAACATCATAAATTTTAGGTTTCCATCAATGCCAAAGGGGGAGATTGTTGGCACTTTAATTCAGATGTCATTGATGGTTGGAAAGTAGACAAGGAGGGTGACTCAGACCATACCAACTTCAGTTTACTAAAGTTGCGACTAAGATTAAAATACAAGAAAAGAATGTTGTTAGATGGCTGCAACTCAAACAGCTGTGACTCAGACGGATGCAACTCAAACGACTACAACTCAGAGGGCTGTGACTCAGATAGCTATGACTCAGACAAGATGTGACTCAGACGGCTGCAACTCAGACGGTTGTGACTCAGACGAATGCGACTCAAATGGCCATGACTTAGACGGTTGAGACTCAGACGGCTGTGACTCAAACAGCTGTGACTAAGATGGATGAGACTCAGACGACCATGACTCAAATAGCCATGACTCAGACAAGCTGCGACTCACAAACATTTATTTATTTTGTTTAATTAGTCAGTTACAACGTGTAAATTCTGGAATTCAAAGAGATAGTTCAAATATCAGTTACAGCGTGTAAATTCTGGAAGTCAAAGAGACAGTTCAATTTTTGAATTGGGAGTTAAAAAGATAGTTTCAGTTTTAGAATTGGTATATCTGGAAGTTAAAGAGACCGAGGCATATAACTTTAGCATCTATAAAAAAACAATTGATGAGAACAAAATCAAAGTGAGAATCGAGAGGATGAAGAGGAGTGGTTGCTGATGAAGCTATGATTCGAAGAAAATGACAATAAAAATGTATGGCTCGATTTAATGAAGAACAGAATGCCTAGAAACTCAATTTGTAGCAGCACAGAACAAAATAAAAAGGGTATGTACTGATATATCTGAACCAGTGTGATATAATTGACTGAAAATTTTCTTACATAGGGTGGTAGGGAAGAGCAAGGGAATATTGTAAAGTCTTCTTTGCAAGTTGGTGTTTGTACATTTGGAAATAGTAGCTTCCATTCAGTTGGTGCTGAAGAAACATAGGTAGCAGCCTCATCTGGGTTGTAGCTCAGATAAAATAGAATGTAAAGAGAAGTTGGAGCTTGCCTTTCATCCTAAGAAGAAGAGGTTTTTTCCCTTTATGGGTTTCCTCAAAAAAATCAGTGCCTCTGCATATTTATGTGATTGAACATTGTTTATATGCCTTATTTTTAATTATGTTATAACAATATACCTACTATAAAGGAATGTGCATAGAACATCTCATATCATATTGATTGTCACACTTCATCAAAGTTAAAAGGGAAAAGGAATGTAAAATTGTTTAAGCATAGTAATAATTGATTCACCCCCCCCTCTCAGTTATTTGAATACTTTCAACATGGTCCTATCCTATCAAGGAATTCATATGGTCCACAATATCTTGGTGCCAACTTGACACAACTCCCCAACGTCATGGAACTTTTCCTTGGTTTCACTCTCAAGTAAACATGATCCCCAATCTGAAATTCTTTATGCACTCTTTTCATATTTGCATAAATCTTCTACATGTCCTATGCTACCTTCAAATTCTGCTTGATCTTAACAATCTCGTACTCCATTTCCTTGATCATTTCTGGTCCAAGCACTACCTTGTTCACTAGGTTGTCCCAATTCATTGGAGTTCTGCATCCTTTGCCATACAACACTTCAAAAGGAATCATCTTCAATGATGCTTGATGTCCATTGTTTTATGCAAACTCTACCAAATGTAAATAGTCATCCCACTATTATCGGACAATCTACCAAGAGCGGACTCAAGGCGTGATCTCCCTAGCTTAACGCAAGACTAGAACAAATGAGACGGAATATGAAATAACTTTCCTATATCTAATTAGAGATCGAGTGACTAGATGCCTTACCTTTCGAATCGTGGATCATTTCTCCTTGATGTTGTTCCAAGATTTATGGTCTTCATATCTCAGTTGCAAAACCTGTCAAGACATACAGAACAATACAAGTAGTAAAATGCATCTAAACAATAACAGATCTAAGTAAGCAGTTAAGCAGGAAAACTACACAAACATCATCAATGCAACAACATTTGGTGGAAATCATTTATATTATTGTATTAAAAGGGAAAGTACATAGAAGGAAGTGATTACAACCAAGGCTTAATGTAGCAATCCTTCTCCAACAAGCCAATGCCAAAGCCTCCAAAGGAAGTATGGATCTCCCAAGAGATGAATAGAGAGATCCTAAGCTAATTTCACCAGCATGTAAGTACTATAGAAATCCTCCCCTTGGAGTGAAGAGGAACCTCATATAAATAGGAATAGGAGGATAGAAATGAGTTGAGGATTAGTGGGAGAGGACTAAGGGATCTTCCCAATGATGGAGGAATCAAAGGACAACTCAATATATAAGTTAGGGAAAGAGATCCAAGTCATCCTCCTTCTAGAAATCGCTCGAAGCTTTATTTTATCCATATTAACTAACATCGTCGCAGGTTGTAAAAGGGCAACAGGCGACAGATGAGGTCGTCGCAGGATGTATAAAGACAACATGCTACATCGTCGCACCCTATCAAGGAGGGAACTACGATGATCCTGGTCGTCGCACTCTGGAAAAGAACAAGTTGCGACGATCCACCTATATTTTAGGATAAAGGACCATCAAATCTTTCCAAATTGACTTCCTGGTCATGGATACTTCAAGGGTATATACACCAAGTCTCATGATGGTAAGATTTAGGTGTAACACCCACTTGGAAAGTTTATCCATCACATACATCCTCAGCATGTCTTCAAGAATCTGATTTACTCTCTCAGTCTAACCATCAGTTTGAGGATGATATGATGTGCTAAAATTCAGATGAGTTCCTGATTCCTGGAACAATCCTTTCCAAAAATTGGATGTGAACTTTGTATCACGATCTAAAATTATTGCCTTAGGAAATCCATGCAATCTGAATATCTCTCTCATGAAGATATTTGCTATGTAATTGGTCTTGTGAGTGGACTTGACTGGAATGAAGTGAGCTACCTTTTTTAGCTTGTCCACCACTACCTTGATGGAATCATGCTTCTTCACTTTCATTGGAAAACCTGTTATAAAATCCATAGAGATTACTTCCCACTTCCATTTTGGAATGTGAAATGGCTGCAACAATCCTGCTGGATGTTTATGCTCTGGCTTGACTTGTTGGCACTTTTGACACCTAGCAATGTACTCTTCTATGTCCTTATTCGTCCCATGCCAAAAGTACTGCTTTCTTGCTCTTGTTATAGCTTTTTTATATCCTAGGTGTCCCGAATATGGCATTTGATGTATCGCATCCATCACAAGCTTCTTCAAATCTGCACTATTTGGAATGTACAGTCCGGTACCCTGATAAATGAGAACATAATCATCACCCAGCTGATATCTTGCACACTTTTCATCCACAATTCCCTACTTCAATTTTTCTTTAACTTGAAGGTAAGCTTCATCACTGATTTGAGCCTCTAGAATTATTTCCTTCAAATATGATTTACACATACTTACTGCTGCAATATGGAATTTTCTGCTGGGTGTAGCGACAACTTTATTCTCCTTACCTTTGGCATGCTTAATTTCCAAATCAAAATCACAAAGAAACTCCATCCATCAAGTTTTCCTAGCATTCAAATTTGGTTGGTCAAATAAATATTTTAAACTCATGTGATCAGTCCTGAGTTCAAATCTTCTCCCCAAGAGATAATGTCTCCATCTCTTGAGAGCATGAACTATGGCTTCCAGCTCATCATTTGTGGCATAGTTCCTTTCATGATCCTTTAACTTTCTGGAGTCATAGCAGATTACAAATCCTTCTTGCATGATCACTCCACTGAGCCCTTCAATGCAAGCATTTGTGTACACTACAAAATATTTCTTTGGATCTACAATAATCAATTCCTTCAGCTGCTGAAATCTCTTCTCACATTTTTCACACCATACAAACTTGACATTTTTCCTTTGTAATGATGTGATTGGGTGAGCTATCTTGGATAATCCTTCAATGAATATTTTGTAGTAGCCTACAAGACCCATAAAATATCTAATATCTGTAACATTCCTTGGAGTAGTCCAATCCATTATGGCTTCAATCTTTTTTGGATCCACTGCAATTCCTTTTGTTGAGATAATATGACCCAAATACTGTACTTTCTGCTGATAGAAATCACACTTACTCAACTTTTCATACAACTGGTATTCTCTAAGGACTTGCAATACCATTCTTAAGTGCTCATTATTCTCTTCTTCATTCTTTGAATAAACAAGAATGTCATCCAAGAACACAATCACAAACTTATCCAAATATTTGTTGAAGACACTATTCATGAGACACATGAATGTAGCAGGTGCATTAGTAAGACCAAATGGCACCATTGTGAATTCATAATGTCTATACTCAGACCTCAATTCAATATTTGAAAACACTCTAGCTTCCTTCATTTGGTCAAACAAGTCATGAATCCTTGGAAATGGATACTTGTTCTTAACTGTCACTTTATTGAGATACCTGTAATCAATACATAGCCTCTATGTTCCATCCTTCTTTTTGAAAAATAACACTGGTGCACCCCAAGGAGATACACTAGGTCTGATATATTCTTTGTCCATTAATTCTTGCAGCTACATCTTCAATTCCACCAATTCTGGTGTGCTCATTCTATATGGAGCTTTGGAAATTGGTGCTGCCCTGGAGCAAGATTAATGGAAAAACCAATATCTCTCTTGGGTGAAAGTATTGGAACTTCATCTGGAAACACATCATGGAATTATTGCAACAACTAAAAGTATTCTAACCTGGGTCCTTAAACTTTTGTTGAATCTGATATATGCACATCATATAATTGGAAACCCTTTTTATAAAACTTTCTCAGTTGTAAGGCTGAAATATTCCTTACTGAAACTTGCTTGAGAATTCCTCTCACCAACCTTGGCCTTCCTTCATCATCAATGCATTCAAGTGCTTTCTCATAACAGTCTAATTTGACTCTATGTCTTTCCAACCAATCCATACCAATTAGGGCATCATATGATCCTAATGGTAAGACATTTAAATTTGCATGTGTGAGAATTCTATTCAATTCTATGGGGCACTCCTTCACTATCTCACTTACATTCCTCTTGGTCCTTGTGGCTAATTGAACTAGCCAAGCCCTACTATGATTTAATTTACCAAGAGAACAAATTTCAACCACCTTAGGAGACACAAAACTATGAATAGATCCTGGATCAATCAAAACAGAAATAGATTGCTTAGAAATATTACCTTCAATCTCCACCATTGTTGATTGATGGTCTTCTTGGTGATCATCCAGTGCTGCATAAATCCTAGGTGTTTACCTTGCCATATATTCCACTGTAGTTGCTCCTTCTATGTTGTGCAAGATTCTAGGATTTTCTCGCCGATGTGGGCAATATTTAAGAGTATGGTTTCCTCTACATCCCCAACAATGGAGTGGCCCTTTTTGTTCCTTTTATGCTGCTACAACATGTTTGAATTCTATTATTTCTTGCTGGCCATGTGGAAGATCTCTGGGATGATTTCTGAATGGTGGTTTGAATCCATTTTTTATTTGTTCAAACCTTCCTCTGGGATTTTCTTTCCATGTCGGTTGCACCTCTGTTTTACCTTTACTCTGCTCATAGCAATGCTCTGCCATTATGATGGCGTCCTCCAAGCTTGGTGGATTGACAAACTTAATCCTGTCTCTGAAATGATGTGGTACACTACCAAGGAAACATTGGATTTTCACTCTTTCATCCTTGATGTAGTCTACATAACTCAGCAGCTCCAAAAACTTGTGGAGATGCTCATCCATAGTATTCTACCCCAATCTGAGTTTGTTGAACTCTTTTCTTTTGTTATCATAATACCTAGCTGATAGGTATTTATCTTGGAAGTACCTTTTAAACCTTTCCCAGTCGATTCTTATTTAACTGATTCCTTTCAATTGCATGAGGTGTTCCCACCAAATTGAAGCTCTTCCACTTAGGTTATAAATGTAAACTCTATCCTTCTCATTCTCTGAATACTCATGCATTCTGAAATAATTTTTAATTCCAAGAATCCATGCCTCTGCTTCTTGACCTTCTTTTCTTTCTCCATCAAAGGTGGGAGGCATTGCCTTCCTAAATCCACCCTCTGGGATACCTCTATGCTTCTTTATTCTCTCACTTATGTTGGAAGTATGTCTTGGGATTCCTTGATAACCCTTGGATTCATCTGACCTACTGGAAGAAGATCTAGGAGAGGGTGTTCTGTGATTTCTTCTCATAGAACTCCTTCTAGGGATTGGAGTCTTTTTCTTAGAACGACCTCTAGAGTGACTTTTTGCATTTTTTCATTCTTGGCCCTCGTTGGTTGGTTTAGACCCACCATTTATCCTTTGGTGCATATCGGTGAGGCTCTATAACATGGCCGTGTTGAGTTGGTGTTTCTCTACCTACGCTTTCATCAACCACTCGTTGAAGCTCACCATGGTCTCGACCAAGTTTGGGGACGTTACTTGCTCCCTTCTTCCATCATACTCAACCTCAGTGTGTGCTTCTTGCACGTTCTCACCCAGCACACCGTCCTCTTTCTAAAACAGATCCTGGGCATCATTAAGGGTAACCATTTTCCCGCTTCTCTATGCGTTCTCCACTGTTGTACGATTCAAATTACCACTACTGGAATCACTGTGCATCATAGAGGCATTTATTAGAAATCACAATAATGTATATAAACCCTAACACATCCATTCAAATATGGAATTATTCATTCAATAATCAATCATCAATAAACATTATCAAAACCGTGCCATGGGCGCATTCCTTTGCATGTAAATCCATTCATGGCTCATCCCTAACAAACCTAGTGCTACAACTGAAGCTCTGATGCCACTTTGTCACATTCCCTGACCTCCTTGGTGGCCTTCAGAGGCCATGGGAGACCCTCTGTCATTTATTTTTTATTTTTTTCCAATTCCTTCCATTTTCACACATAGCCGCAATGGGCCCGGATCCGCAACCCATAGCCTCCTTTCCGCAATCCGCAGTCGAACTACCAAAACCGCTTCCCCAACGAAATCACGCTCCTGACTCCCGCAATCCACAATGCTGAAGTTGGAATTCGGAAGTCGAATTGCCACCTGCGGGAATTTAATCCTCCACAATTCCGCAACCCACATTACGGATGTCGGAGTCATAGAAACCTTATTTCGTAGCCCCGGGAAAATTACCTCCCGCAATCCGCAATACGCAACCCGCGTTGCGAATGCAGAATGCGGAATTCCAATAAGAAAGCCCCATGGAAGTTGGCCTTTCGACATCCGCAATCTACATCCCGCTTTGCGGATACGAAAAGGAAGAACTCCCATGCACCATTTCCATTGGACTCGCCCTTCTGATTCCTGCAACCCGCAACCTGCCTTGTAGTTGCGGAAAAGCGGAATTCCAACCACACCGCTCCAATGAATGGTCCCCGACCTCCGCAATCTGCAATCCGCATTGTGGATGTGGAAAGTTCAAGACCACAGAACCCTACAACAGCAAGCTTCTAAGACAACTTTAGAGGTTGATGACTCCCTAATCCTTGGTCCAAATTGGACAAGGCCAGTACCATTGGAAATCTCTTGGAGAGATCTATCCAATGGTGCAATCCCTAACCCATTAAATCACTCCAAACTTGCCATATTTCCAACTGAAACTCTATCCATAAACTCACCTAAATGCCTTTATCCTTCTGCAAGGTACTCTGCCTCCTTCCCGCCATAACTTCTCTCTTCACCTGACCCACAGAGGGGTTTTGAAACACATCAGGGGTTATCCCCTTCCTTCCCCAAGTCCAGGTGAAGTCAAGCCATCTCTTTTAAGGGTGAATATAATGCATAAATAATCACATATAATGAAACTAGAACTAGTACATACACCTACCACCTGCAAGGTTAGCTTTACATTACATTCATGCAAATGAGCAGGCATTCAACATTATCTTAGCCTCATACTCAGGCTTATACATGGCTTCCTAATTAGCAAGTTCATGAAATCATCCATTCATTAATATAGAGCATTCCAAGCATAACATAACAAGTAGATATAACACATGAAATATCAACATTGAACACCACAGAAGCACTTATATTTGGAACTAAAGCTTCCCAAGCAATTGGCTAAGTGAAAACAACTTTCCACCTAACCTTAGGTCTTTTTCCAACCTATACTCTTTTAGCTGAGAGACCACCCCCAAGCTGGGTTGTGTATCCACTAAGGAGGCTAATGGACACTCTCACAGTCAAGGTTCCATCCCAATGCTAAGCCAACCTACAGTTGGGTTTATAAAGCATTCCAGGGAACAAGGAGGATGTTGCTAAGTTAGTGAGCTCAACCACAGAGCTACAGGCATCTCAGATCACTCAGCAAACATGGAACCCACATTACCTACCTCACCCAACATAAGGAAGGCCCTCTTCTCTCCTACACAGTCCCTCAAGGCCCCTTCCCTCTAGTACTATTTAGGGTGGGCATAGAAAGGACTAACTGTCATTCTTCATGATAGTTTAGCCTTCACCAGGTTTCTCAAGCAGATCCAACCCTAAGTTGACCTTCTTCTCTGTTATCCAACTGGTTCTTCATAGGGTCGCGGTCTAAACTCTGCCCCATGACTCAGTCCTCTGCAAAAAAACTCTAAGTTTTCTCCTCGCTTCTCTAGGCCGTTCAATATCTACAATTCATCCCCACGATTTGATCTATGGATGTCCCAATCGGTACAATTCTTACATAGGGTTTCCTTGTCGTTCTCGACTTTGCAAATTCACAGACACAGAATCATGTTTCTCTTGTTTTCTTCACGACTGGACTCTACAATGCGTAGTTACTCATATTGTGGGTCAACCCAGGGGATAGCAATCAGGGTGAGTGAATTCCCAGGCGTGGAGTGGCTTGAGGAACAAGCAAAACATAGGTCCATACCCTGCCGTACGTATTTGCAAGGCTACACCATACTCCATCGAATTCATGGTCTAGTTTTCTTAACCACCATCTTACAGTTGCATTAATTTCAGCATGGGGATTCAAATGGGTTCACAAATGGACAGTGGCAACATGGTTCCAATCCCACAACCCCCTCACCTCTCCCTAGTGGATACACATGGCCCTTTCTCATTGGTTTCCTCCTTAGCCAACTTTCTTGGGTATTTTATTGCAATAAATAATAATCACATCATTTACAAATCTTCATGGCTTAATAGCACACGGATAATCAAACTGCCAAATACTTTCCTATGCAAATAAAACCTGAACATCCACTAGTGGGTCCTTGGCCTTGAACTCCACACTAGGGAAACACACATTGTATTTATACAATTTTTACATTGAACCCAATAAACCCTAAGGGTCAAAATAGGGGTATTACACATTTTATGTAATATGAAACCATGTGCCATAGAATTTTTTGAGGTAGGATATTAACTCAAGAGTCCTTGTATATCCATCCATTTATAATATCATTTTTATCAAACTTTTCATGGGTTTTTGAAGAAAAAAATGGATCATCTGGAATGTCAAGGAACTTCCCATAAAATCTACAAGAAATTATTTTATAGTTATAGTAAAAACTTAAAAGAAAAAGGAAGTTTGTGATTTTCAAAATGTGAAAAAAAAAATTATTTTTTATTGCAAGATGGCCTGCTTTGATATCCACTAGAGAGATAGGGCACATCAGGGTGACACTTGGTAACTTCTTCCATGAATATGGCATTGTGTTAGTTAATGATATTCATGGAGTCACCATTTCGTTTGTTTCCACTATTGATCTTTTCAGAACATGTTCTCATGCAACCATGAGCATTTTATTTATGGTTGTTACAACACTACAACTTTCATGGACAAACTTGTGGAGGTCTATGGGTATCGAGGGAATACCCATATTCATATTTTTGCTAGTATGGTCACTAATATGTTATGGAAATAATTCAATCAACTCAAAGGAACTAAATCCTACTCCATCAAAGGTGTGCAATACCATATGTAACAACTTATGTACAAAGTATTCTAATGTATCTACAACACTCAATCATCAACAAGCAAATGTTTTCCTTGATTTAGAGAAATCAAGAAGAAGAAACTATCCAATCTTGGCTAAGTTCTAAAAGTGATGTTCAATTATTTTCCTTGAATAACAACAAGAGAAATAACAATTAGCATTATAGGTTCACTTCTATACCTGCACACAAGGAAACATTTGAATAACTTATGCATCCCCTGAAAATATCTAAAAGGCAATAATTACCTTCTAGAAATACATAAATTAATTCCAAAATCAAATATAAAGAAATAACAACTCCATGCATTAATTTAGATTATGCTTTTGGTGGAAATGAGGTAGACAACAAGATTTTAATAAATCAAGGAGATCATAAGTACAATAATATACATGTCCATAACTATTGGTAATATCCAAATCAAGTTTCATGATAAATTCATTCCTTTTCAAAATATATCTTATATCACTTTTTGGGATTATTTACATAGTGTAAATCATTAATCTATGACCCATATCCCATGAGTATAATCATGGCTGACTAATTTCTCATGGTTTTGAATAATCCACTTAGCACTCAATCATCACTTCAAATTTTGCTTTTGGTGTAAATGAGGTAGACAACAAGATTTTAATAAATCAAGGAGAACATTATTAAGTACAATAATAGACATGTCCATGAATTTTGGTAATATTCAAATCAAAGTCCATGATCAATTCATTCCTTATCAAAATATATCGTATATCATTTTTTGGGATTATTTGTGTAGTGTAAGTCATCAATTTATGATCTATATCCCATGAGTATAGTCCCAACTGACTAATTTCTCATGGTTTTGAATAGTCCACTTAGCACTCAATCATCACTTCTAGGGCTTCACATGGTAACCAGGACTTCACATGAATATAGTCGCAACTCACTAATTTCTCATGGTTTTGAATAGTCCACTTAGCACTCAATCATCACTTATGGGGCTTGCACCTGGTAACCAGGACTTCTTTGGAGGTCACCCATCTCAAGACTCATGTGGCTCAAGCGTGCTTAACTATGGAGCTTTCCTTAAAATCAATCCCACTTAGCTTTCTACCCCATTCACAAACCTTATCAAGTATTGTGCCTTACAAACTATTTAGTTAGAGCTCCCTTTACTCTTTTTATTTAAGTATTGATGGGTTTTAGCAGTCCAACATACGATATATCATTTTTTGGGATTATCTACGTAGTGTAGGTCATTAATCTATGGCCCATATCCCATGAGTATAGTCGTAACTAACTAATTTCTCATGCTTTTGAATAGTCCACTTAGCATTCATTGCATTGGGCGATGCTCACATGGGTGAAGAAGTGGGATTGATACTAGCAAAATGAATTGCATAACATTAATCATCACAAGTACCGTTGCTAGTAAACTATCAACAACACCCTAACCCTCCTAGTTATAAAAGTCCACACAATACCCACTAGAGGGATAACACCAATGAGTAAGGATGATGATGCATAATGAACAGTAACCACAAATGTGAAAAGACATTCGCTAACCATTCAAAAGAGAACAATGTCGAATTTCGTCTAATGCCAAATAACCAACAATGGCCTCACCCTCCCACACAATGTCAATCATAGGGACAACATCTATGAGCATATTGATTGTGAATACAATAACAAAAATGTAGAAGCATCTTTTAACCTAGCAAAGAGCACAAGTTTGAATGCATGCAAAAACCCAACAAATTGTTTTCTCTATCAACGCCCTCACCCTCCCACACAATGTTGAGGAAAAGGACAACATTGATTCTATAGAAATGAACAAGAATCATTCCAAAGTGCCTGTACAATGTTGAGTAAAGGGAGAACATTAATGATCAAGCATAATGTTGAGCAAAATCAATAAGAATGTCTAGTAAATCATCGACTCCAACTAGTGCCCTCACCCTCCCACACAATACTAATGAACAAAGGGACGACATCGACAAATAGGGACAACAATTGCCATAATGAACAATAATCCTTCTAAAGATCCTATGCAATGCTCCGTAGAGGAACAACACTGACAAGTAAGGACAATGCCAAGTAGAATCTGTTGTCACTAGACTTATCTCATCAAAATTGTTTATATTCTGGCAGCACCATCTCCATGACTGATTGAAATCATGAGTTTTCGGGCAAGGGATTTTGTAGCCAATCTTTGGTCCCACCTGAAAGTTTCCATGCAACCATACTATGCATTACATGCCAGCAGGAGGTTTTGAAAAGAACCCAAACGCTCGAGCTATGTTGCAAACAACTATTGGTTTTGTCCAGCTTTGCAAAAGGTTATTGGGCATTGATTATCAAGCTCAGCCTCCAAGTCATAATAAATTTCATGCCACAGCGCATCATAGATACTGTTGTCAACAAGCACTCAGTTCACCATGTGTTTTATGCCAAAGTCAAGTTCAGAAGTTTCTTCAAAGTAGTGAAAAGGATATACTTCGCAGAGTTTTGTGGGAGATTTCATTGATTGGTGTGTTCATTAGTATGAAGATGGTGATTATGCTACTACCACTAGTGGTGACGGTGATGTCCAAGCGTCACACACAAAGCCCAAGTGTTATATTAAGTATTTCAAAGGGGACTATGTTTAGAGATAAAGCCATGCACATACAGAAGATGCAGAAGATACAAATGCCCAATGTTAAGTGCGCCACCAACACATAGTTCCAAATAATAGCAGCCAGCAAGGATTTCCAATCATTTAAAAACCTCGTCCAGGAGTGTTGATCAATGCCATCGATTGTAAGGTTTTGAAGCTTATGAACTGCATATTCATCATTTTTATTGTCAACAAAGAAGGGCATTATTCAATTTAGCTAGAGACGTGGTTAAGTGTCTAAGTAATTGCTGTTGCATGAAGATTCTGATTTAGAGATGATACAAGTGACAGAGCATTTGAAGATTTAAAGATGAAAAATGGCAGAGAAGATGGATTTTCTCATTTACATAGTTTATTGATGTCTCAATACATTGCAGCACTTGTCATCTCTAGTATTTTAAAACATGAAGGTAACCCAGAAGATTCTAAAGAGTATTGTTTGTTCCCAGGTGGCAGAGTATCAAACAAAACATCTCATATTTGACACCAAATCTCAGGTCCGAAGAATGGGTGGCAGGTGGTACATATTAGTCGACAGTTGTAGTCATACTTCAAATTTTGAAGGCATCGAAATTAGCAGAAGTTCAAGCATTTGACAAATCAACCCCTGATTTGTTATGATAGATCAAAAACTGTTTCTATTTTTAGTTTGTGATTAGATTTTTGCTCCTAAAAAATTGCAATAGTTAACTTATTGTAATATCTATATATTTTATCATTTGAAATGCTAGAGAGGGAGAGAGTTCCAGCCGAGAGGGTTGAGGCAAGGTTAGAAAAAAGTTGCTACTGTTGGTTGCAGGTAGACATGTACTTATTTTGAAGAGATGCTTTGGAGTGATTATAGTCGAGATGAGCCCTATGGCTATTTTATTATGAATTTATAAATTATGTGTTGTTCATGATTTTGTTTGTGTATGGTCCTTATGCATCCATACCAGAATTCTTATGAGTTATACACATGTTTTTTAAGGATCTGGAATGGGATTAGCTCACTCTTTCTGTAAGTTCATGCTCGCAGACCTTCATATTACAGTATGTCATATTTATATATCTGCTATGTTTTCTTGATCTCAGCGATATTCATGTGCAAATGAACTCTCATTCCCAACCAACATTTCCATACTGTTAAGATTTCTCTAAGCTTGACCCTAGCAGTCAGGGTTCAACTTTATTGATAACATAATCAACAATAACAATTTCAAAGGCCATGTAGGAGTAGAGTAACCCAGTCGTTGGAGTTCTAATGTTAGACCACAATTACCAAAGGTTCAAAAAGACACGTTTCCATTAAATGAGGTGCATCCAGGACAACATAACAACTCCCAACACCCTCCATCATTCTTCGTCAAGACATCACTGCCTTGCATCATTTCTTCTTTATTTCATTTTTTCTAAAGAGGCTAGCTCTTTTACTGTTAGGGTTAACCTTGACTCGGGATTGAGTGAAAGGTGGTTAGGTCCAGCACATAGTTTCTTGTGGACCATGGTATTGGCCCAAGGTATTGCATGTAATGAAGCCTATAAATGACTTGCACGCTCCATCGTAATGTGGCCTGGAGGTGAGTGGTGGCTAGCTCGCTTGGCTCGGATGGTCGATTTTGGCCATGTAATGTGGATCTTCATTGGGTGTTGTTTTCCATGCATGGGGTTTCTAGGGTAAATTATGTGTCTCTATTATGTGATTGCTTGTTTCTGTTTATTTATCTTGAAGGTTAAATTATGTATGCTCGTGTAATTATTAGAGGTATCATAGCCATGATTCGGCATATTGGTATTGTTATTGCTCGTTGAATGTTGTAAGTGTGGGGGAGGTAGATCGCTATGGACTTGGTTAGACGTGGTCTGCGTGGAGCAGGATGGAAGTATTGGTGGAAGTAGAGGTGCCTATAATCATAGACACAAAGTATACAAGAGAATGTCTGGAGAGCCATGAGATTGGAAATGGATCCCAAGTGTAGATCTGGTTGATCAATCTAGGTTAAAATCGTGCCTAGAAATCGTGCCTGAAAATTGTGGTCGATTTTGGGTCTACGTACATGGATTAGCAAGGAAGTTTGCTATTTTGAGTTTATTTCTTCCAAATGGGCTCATCGTTGAACAACTGCGATTGTTGGGTAATAAATTTAAATGAACTAGAGCTTGCAGATGTTAAGCATCATAGAGGTGCGGTCCTCACATGGGTTAACAACACGAGCTGTGGAGTACTCATTGAATATGCTCGAGATGTTTTCTGAAAGAGCATGGAGAAGGGTGTTGTGGCTGTGATGGAGTCATGCGATCTGAACATGGGCAGAAAGGTTTCAAGTTGGTCGTTGCAAATGGCAAGGAATTTTCATGCCATTCACGTCATTCTAAAAAAAAGAGGTCATTTCTTAAGTTATGAAATGTTTTGAATCAAATGATAAGTGGATGTGAAGTATTAAAAAAGGTGGACGGTGGATGCTTAAATTAATAGTTTAAACTTTTAAATGAGATTTGGTTAATGGGCTTGGAATACGTGTATGGAAGATTATTAAATTTTTGGGTCTATTAAATGATGGTTCATGGTTTTATGAATCATGCTCAAGAAGGTGGGGTATGGCATGTGATAGGCATGGAAAGGACATAGGTGTAAAGTGGTGATAAAATTTTGCACATCATAAGTATGTTAAGTATTTTATATTTTTTGTATTTGAGTTTTAATATTGTATTGTGGGGTGTAGGATTGGTGGTTCCCGACACCCCAATATTTATGGTTCTTAGTTAGAATGTAATTTCCTCGGGTGTTAGAAGCACAAGGTATTCCTGTTATGCGTAGAGAAAAGATGTTGCATCAAGTGTGGAATGAACCACTAGGTAGGTCTGAGGGTGACAGGTGTACTCATAGCCTAGCTTGATATGGATCAGAGAAGTTGAGTCTTCGATTGTGGGAGGAATGTGAGATGGTTTGATCTCAGTGTCGGGACCAAGATTGATGAACCATGTATGCAAAGAAAATTCTTATAGAACTAGCGGTTACAACAGCTAAGGACCCATGTAATCCGGTAGATGGATTCTTCTTTGGATGTCAATGACAAGGTTGGATGCAGGTACAAAAGGAGCATGGCAAAAAGCGAGCATGGAACAGCAAGAAGATGAAGCAATGGATGGTGATGACGTAGTCACCATGAAGACACATGAAAAAAATAATCATAAATAAATAATTGAGCAATTTACATGTAAATGGGCATATGACTGTAAGACTTGGTAAGGCATGCATACCCTTGGTAATTCACTAGTAAAGTCGAGAGAAATGCCTAGGTGATAGGGGGTGTATGTGATATTCCTCAGTTAAAACTTTGAGGGGGGTTGGTGATTACTCCAAGTCAAGTTTTAAGGGGGGATTGTTAGGGTTAACCTTGACTCGGGATTGAGTCAAAGGTGGTTAGGTCCACCACATTTCTTTGGGCACATGCTTTCTTGTGGCCCATGGTATTGGCCCAAGGTATTGCATGTAATGAAGCCTATAAATGGCTTGGCACACTCCATTGTAACGTGGCCTGGAGGTGAGCGATGGCTAGCTTGCTTGGCCCGAATGGTCAGTTTTGGCCATATAATGAAGATCATCATTGAGTATTGGTTTCCTTGCATAAGGTTTCCAAAATGTGATTACTTGTTTTTGTTTCCAGGATATGATTACTTATTTCTGTTTATTTTTCTCAAAAATTAAACCATATATACTACTTTATTTCCTAATATTTACAATACTAATTGTGTCGTGGTCCTCTTGAATTCACTTATGATTTTGATTTTACATGTTATTAATTTTTTTAAACACTATAAAATTACAATTTTTAAATGTAATAGAAAATAACACTCATCGAATATTTAATAGAAAATAGAGCAACGATATGACTTGACGTGGCTTGGATAAACGGTGGGTGATATGCAACGTGAAATGAATGTGGGGGGCATTATCTTCCTACTTTTTACATGTGTACACCAACTTTTATTGTTCACATCCTCCAATGTGACTCTTTGAATTGTATTTTAGTTCTAAAGCTTCACTGAAGGGAAATCATGTTGAGATTTATTTAGTTGTTGTGGAAAGTTATTATTTCAAGATGTGTATCTTAGAATTTTTTCCCATTAGGTTCAATTATGATGTATTTACGTTGATAATAAATAAGTGTGTGAGGATTAAAACAAATATAATTAAAATTATTATGTTTTTAAAATACATAAAGTTGAATTTTTTAAAATAAAATATTGGGTATTTTGTAATAGAATATAAGATTTGTCACATTGTTAATGTGACTTCAACATTATTATAGTTGTAATAAATAAGAAAAATAAATGAGTATACATATACACATGCTTTTTATATGTATACACTGAATGATTATTTAAAACGGGTGAGAGTTTTGTAGATTTATTTAAATACTTGAAATAAATATTATATAAAATGTAGGTAATAATTTTTATAATAAAAAGTTTTATAATAAATATTGTTTATTTTAATTTAAGTTTATTGGTTGTAGTTTGGGTGGTTGGTAGGAATGATTTCTCACCCAAATTCAATTCAATCCTTGTAAGTGACATGATGATCTTGTTGAGCTTTTATGGTGAACCACCATTTAAAAACAAAACAAAAAAAAAATAAATACAAATTTACATATATATAAAATATTATCATATAACAAAAGATATTGTTTACAATAATCAAAATTTTATTTTAATGTATAATAAGTATTTTATTTTTGAATTTGAAAATTATAATTATTTTATTTTTATTTTAAATGATTAAATAACTACACTTAAAAATATATGATCTCTATTTACATTTAATAGATTTGTGATTAAAATGAATCATAATAATTTAATAGTAATAATAAAAAATATTATGAAATAAATTAATATAAATCTATCTCATTTTTTGTAATAATATTTTATATTTGATTTTTTTTCTTTCCAATAAAAAACAACATATTTGTTATTTCAAGAAGAAATCAAAACATACATACACTAGCCAACTCTAATGGAGTATTGCATAGACTCTTATGATTATAACCAATTGCTAAATACAGTCAAATTGGGAAGACCAAAACACTCTCCATCATGCCAAAATACAAACTTGCAATTGCTTCCTTAGGGCATCAGCTTTATGATTGCACTCACGATAGATGTGTTCTATAATAGTCCCAACACCTGAAGATGCCAGACATCTTTTTCCCTTTGCAAAGTGTAAGAGAACCCAAAGGTCAACAAGTTCGGCCTAAGTGTTTGTACCAAGACCAACTCCTAGTTTAAGAAAGAAATAGTGATTTGGGCTAAGATGAAGTACGATACCAACTCCACAATGACCTAGAATCCCCCAATAGACTCAGTAAAAAAACTCCAAAGATAAACTTGATTAAAGGTGAGAGTAAGTTGAGGCCTTACTACAATTCTTACATAATCCTTCTTCCTTTCAGAGAAAGCAACTGAAGCCAAATGCGCTATGAGTCCAGGACTACCTCCTTTTCCATCAAATATATCTTATACCCCAAATGACATAACAAGGAATATCCTTAAACAATCCAACCATCGCATTCCTCACCCAGCGTCGCATACTGAATTCTCGATCAAGTCACGGTTCGACGTTCCTAGGCATGAGTTCACTGTTTGTAGAACATCTTACCACACCTACACAACAAAAAATAATAAACAAAAAGATAGTTCAATGATTCTTCTTCAATCTTACATAACCTAAATGTTTAAAATTGCCAACCTAAATTTTTCCCTTATCCCAACTCAAAATCTTATATACCATTCCCAACTAAGTAAAGATTCAAGTAATTAAAAGACTCTTCCATTTCTAAAATATTGGCTACCACCACTTAGTGCCTCCTTCCCTATATATAAATTAAAATATATCATAATGAATAAAAATAATAAATTATAATAATTATCAAAAACTCCCATAAAATAATTAACATAAATCTATCTAAATTTAAGCAAGATGAAAGACTATGCTTGGGGAATCAGAAGGAGGTCAAACAATAGCGCAGAATGGTTAGCTCTAACAAAAGGTCTGGAGATTGCAAGGGAGGAAGGCCTCACTGAACTAGTTGTATGTGGCGACTCAATGCTGGTGATTAAGGATTCTAGGAAGCTGATCATTAATAGAAAGAATCCTGAGTCTAAAGTTCATAGTCTCCTTAAATGTCTTTTGAGCGAATTCCAAACTATTAATTTCCTTCACATTCTGAGAGCCAATAACCATGAGGCAGATGTGATGGCGAACCATGGAGCAAGACTCGATTGTGGAGTTCTCGTCAGCAATCAAAAGGGGAAATACAAGGGATCCCTTGACACTTCTAAAGCCCTATCTCCGTGAAATAATCATTATGTCTTCAACACTCGAGAAATGTTTGCCCTGGGGATGGAGTCTTGGACTCACTAACCTCAGTCTAAATCCATTTCATGATTTACAACACATGCCCGAATTTAATCTCAACTCCAAAGTTTCAAACCCACAGTAGAATTTAGATCAAAGGGCCGGCCGCTCGTGTGATTCACATGGCCTCCACATGGGAGGCATGCATGCATTCAACCCGGTAAGAATTCGAGGCTCAATGCTATTTAAGGTAGGGTGTCATGAAGTTTGGCACCATTGCTGCTTGTTTGAGCCTGAGAAGATGGCAGACTCTGCCTCCAACTGCCTCCTCTGTAAGAAAACTATCCCTCGCCATGGAGCTGCATTACCGGATTTTAGGAAGAGGTGCCCCTCGATGCCAGGGGGTCATGGAAGCATGGTCTGCACGCAATGCAACGAGTTGGTGGATGGTGGTCAGTCTCAGGCTACCCTGTTCGGTGGTGGTTTCTTTGGTGAGAAGCAGGACGTTGTTGGTACCCACATTGCCGCTGAAGAACACTTGGAAACCTTGGAAGCCCACGTTCACATGCTGAGAGCTGAGAATTATGAACTTAAAAAAGCACTGCAGCATATGATTTCTTTGGAGCAGGCAGCTTGTTTGGAGGCCCGGGAAAGCAATAGCAAGCTCAATGAGAAGGTGGAAAGCCTAGTCGTCGTTTTGGACAATGGATGCCCCTGTTCGGTTAATCTGGATGCCCAAATCAGGGCGGTCCACTACACCACCAAAATCATTGAGGCAAAGGTTGTCTGCATGAGAACTGAGATAAGGGACCTAAAGCAGGAGATGAAGAACCATGGCAGCCTAGCTGGAGGAAATGAAACAGAGTTTCGTCGTTAGCATGCAGGCTTGGCGCCTTCTTAGGTTTTCTTTTCTGGGGAACTTCTTTTATGTTAGGCTGGGGATTCTCTTTGTTTTTTGGAACTTGTATATCGCATATGCCAAGCTGGCTATCAGTCCAATGTCGCCGTCTATATGTATAAGTCTCTGTTTGCAGTTTCTTGGGAAGTTTTTGTATTTATAGTCCTACTAGGGGTTTTTTGTGTCGAGAAAGATGTAAAAACTATCCAAGATGAATGTAGAGACATGGCAGCACTCCAATGTCGGGGAACATACCTACTCTTACACTATGTAACTCAGTTTCTCCTCTTTTTATTATATAAAAACTCTTACCCATTTGTGTTAAAAAAATAAAAATAAAAATCTCTCAAAACTTAATCAATAAAAAAATAAGATAAATCAATAGTTATAATCTCTCAAAACTTATTCAACCTAAAATTAAGATAAATCAACTATTAAAATAAAATCAACACCCATAATAGATACATATAAAACTATGAAACACCTTAAAACAATCATTCTATAAAACTATAAAAATGTTCTATAAAACTATAAAAACACATTTGTATAAATAATTAGTTTTATAATCTCAAAGATTTTGTTACCCTGTGACCTCGAAACAATCATTCTATAAAATTATAAAAACACATTGTACAAATAATTAGTTTTATAATCTCAAAAATTTTGTTAGCTTGTGCCCTCTTAGTTTGGTTTGAGGTTCATGATAAGGAGTCACTTTCAAAACATGGTACAGTCTTAGCTAGTTTGAGACCCTTTGCCCAATTTTTGGTTTGAGGGTCATGATAAGGACTCACTTTCATAGTCTTAGTCTTATCTAGTTTAGCTAGTTTGAGTCTCTTTGGCACAATTTTAAAGAATGTAAATTAAAATTGTGAAAATAAAATTATAAAAAATAGTTTAAAATTTGAATTTGATTTAAATTTACGGGACTTTCAACACTGTACATTACTGAAGTTTACGGTGATCAATAAACATTTTGCATTAGAACATTTAATACTACTTAAGGTTTTGAACAGTTAGATGTGAACAATTCATTAATTCAACAATTCAGAATAGGGTGATTATTGATCCCACCAGCAAAACATTTAATGCTGTTGCTACAAGGTTCTGAATCGTTAGATGTGAACAATCCATTAATCCAACATGTGAACAATCCATTAATCCAACAATTCAGAATAGGGTGATTATTGATCCCAGCAGCAAAGCATTTAATGCTGTTGCTACAGGGTTTTGAGTAGCTAGATATGAACAATCTATCAATCCAACGATTCAAAACCCTACAACAACAACATTGCATACTCTACTCCAACAGTTCAAAACCCCACAGCAACAACATTGAATACTCTACTGCAGGATAAATATTGCTAGATAAAATTTATTCATACTAAATAAAATAACAGTACAAATAACAGTACACAATGAGGACTTGAGTGCTTCACATGTGCCAGTAAAATAGCATGTGTGCATAAATAAAATAACAGTGCGCAATGAAGGCTTCACATGTGCAATTAAAATAGCATGTGCGTATAATGGGGCTTCGATCTCTATTACGTCATCAAGTCTCCGCTACAGCAGGGCTGACGCTCCCGTTTGCTCCATGTGCCAAGTTATGTGAAATATCATATTTGTATTCCCTGCCATTTGACAGTGTCATCATATCTCAAAAGATTTCGTCCAATCACTTCATAATAATATATAACGATAGAAAGTTAAAAACCATTCACAGTTATACTCCACTCACTTCAGAGTAGGACCTACACAATATACTCCACTGTTATGACTACTACATAAATTGTCTCCCTATTCACAGGTCGTTGCCGACCCAGAGGATAGACGCCTATATATCGCCCCGCCCCATCCTCCATTGCTAATCATATCGCCGTCTCCGGACCTAGAAAGAGTTGGGGGATTTGTAGATCTGGAGCTGAGAATGGGGAAGAGATTCGGCATTCTGTTGTGTGCCCCTGAACGGGACTATGTGAAGAAGAGATATGGGGGTTATTTCACTCTCTTTGCAAGCTTGTTGAGCGATCCGGGGGAAACTTGGGAATTGTTTAGAGTTGTGGATGACCAGTTTCCTGCTATGGAGGATCTGTCCAAATATGATGGATTCGTGGTAACCGGAAGCTGCCATGATGCCCACGGTAACGATGTATGGATCTTGAAGCTCTGCCATTTGTTGCAGACGCTCAATACAATGGCCATTAAAATCCTTGGTATCTGCTTTGGTCACCAGGTTCTTTAATCCATTTCTCGCTTCTCTTTTTCCTTTTTCCTTTTCCGATCTCTGTTCAGCAATGTCATATTTATATATAGTGGCTTCAACGCCACGCTTAATTACTCACAGGTTTCTTACTTTCTCTCAAGCAGGTTTTGTGTCGAGCTTTGGGAGGAAAAACTGGAAGAGCTTTAGTTGGATGGGATATTGGCTTAAGGAAAATTACAGTTTCTGATAAGCTGTCAGCAAAGTATTCTGCCTTGGAGATCCCTTCTATGATTGATATCATTGAATGTCATCAAGACAAGGTATTCTTAGTTGGGGAATATTATCTAGCATGTTGCAGGTCATTTAATGCTGCGGCAGCAGGTTGGTTGGCCCTTGGATCTCAAGCTGTTTAAGCTCCAATCGCCGACCAGCCTGCTTCGGTCACATTAAACGGACTGCAGCAGGCTGGATAATATTAGTCTTCTTGGTTTCACATAGATTTCTTTACAAATTCTCAGCACTTTACTTTTCCAAAGCAAAATGTCATCACCCTTAGCTTATCTCTATTGCTGATTCCCTCGATCCAACGGGCATGGAGGGAATCAGCAATCCAGATAAGGATGGTCATGTCATCATGGCAATTACTAGTACAGTATTTAATTTGTGACATAACACTTAATTTATGGTCATTATAAATAAGTTAAATGTTATTAAAGATAAATTAAGTGTTATTAACAAGTTACTGGTTTTTATCTATAGTTGCACAAACTGCATGTTATCCATATATCATCGACTAGTTATGCATGCATCACAAACTGCCATAAAAACAATCTGCACAATATATAATAAATATTAGAAGATTGATTGAAGTACTATTAGGTTCTCATAAATATCAGAAGATTGATTCTCAGTAAACAAAATTCTGTTGAACAGGTGTATAAGGTTCCCTTAGGCGCAGAGATACTGGCTTCTTCAGTCAAAACAGACATTGAGATGTTTTCTCTGGGTGATAATATACTGGGCATCCAAGGTCATCCAGAGTATACCGCTGACATTCTATTCAACCTCATAGATGGCCTGTTGGATAAGAATCTTATCACAGTAAGTAATTCTAAGCTGAGCAGTTGTTGATGTTTGTGTTACTCTGAATACTCCTGTTCTTTCAGTTTCTTGGAAGAAATAAATTTGAAAGATTTATATTGACACAAGAAGAAATGTACAACAAAAACCACCATTTTAGTCTTGTCCTCTTGTCCTTGGATCTAGATGAACATATTTGAACCAGAAACATAACACAGTGTGTTTCTCAATTTTCAGGAGAAGATGAGCGATGAGGACGAGGCTTCTTTACGGAACAACCAACCTGACTCAAACATCTGGCAGAAAATTTGCCAGTTATTTCTGAAGACATGATGCATAGCAAGAAATGTTTAGAAAAGGCTGGAACTGTTAAATTGATTCAAATTGCAACTGCCTAAATTCTGAATATGCTTGTTATTTGCTATCCTGATCTCCTATCTCTTCGTGAAAGATATGAAATGAAATAAAAAATTATCATTAATAGCACATTACTACTTTTTCATATGTATAGATTTAAAAAAAAAATATTTTAACTTTGTTGACACATAATTTATGTCTTAAAATCAATTTTATAATAAATATTTATCTTTTTACAATTTGAAAACAAAACATTATAAAAAATACTAATGAAATAATTTCAAAATATTGAACTTATAAAATAATTTTAAAATAAAAAAATAAAAATCTAATTAATTTATAAAATCTATTTCAAATCTTTAAAATTAAATCAAATTGAACATTATAAAAAATACTAATGAAATAATTTTAAAAAAAATCTAATTTAAAAAAAAAAATCTAATTAATTTATAAAATCTATTTCAAATCTTTAAAATTAAATCAAATTGAACATTATAAAAAATACTAATGAAATAATTTTAAAATATTGAACTTATAAAATAATTTTAAAATAAAAAATAGAAATCTAATTAATTTATAAAATCTATTTCAAATCTTTAAAATTAAATCAAATTGTCACTTCATGTATATTTAAGAAAATGTTTATTATTAAATTTAACTTTTTAATGTTTTGAAATTATTTTTACAATATATATATCTATTGGAAAACTTTTAAATAATTATGAAAACAATTTGTAAAACTAAAATAAAGTTATATAAAATTCTTGTCAATTTATAAAATCTATTTCAATGTTAATATCACGTAAAAGTATAATAAAGATTTTTTCAGGAATTTTTATATATATCGATAGCATTTTTGTAGGTTAAAAAATACTAATAATATAAATATTTATCTTCATATAATTTCAAAATTTTAAATAATTATGAAAATTAATTGTAAACATAAAAATTGAAAGAAATATACAAATCTAATCAATTTATAAAATCTATTTCAACTCTGATATCTTTGAAAATTAAAAGAAATATAAGTATGACAATGATGTTTTTTATATTCATATAAATATATATAATATGATGATGGTGTTGCTAGATGATTGAGATGTTATGTGACTATTTTTTTATTATTCCAAATTGACATTTCATATTGGAGAAGTATGGGAATATATTACTAATAGTTATTAATATCTATGAAAATTAAAACACGTAAAAGTATAATAAAGATTTTTTCATATATACATATTAATATATTAATAATTAAGGAATTTTTATATATATCGATAGTATTTTTGTAGGTTAAAAAATACTAATAATATAAATATTTATCTTCATATAATTTCAAAATTTTAAATAATTATGAAAATTAATTGTAAACATAAAAATTGAAATAAATATATAAATCTAATCAATTTATAAAATCTATTTCAACTTTGATATCTTTGAAAATTAAAAGAAATATAAGTATGATAATGATGTTTTTTATATTCATATAAATATACATAATATGATGATGGTGTTGATGGATGATTGAGATGTTATGTGACCATTTTTTTATTATTCCAAATTGACATTTCATATTGGAGAAGTATGGGAATATATTAATATCTATGAAAATTAAAACACGTAAAAGTATAATAAAGATTTTTTCATATATACATATTAATATATTAATAATTAAGGAATTTATATATATATGGATAGTATTTTTGTAGGTTAAAAAATACTAATAATATAAATATTTATCTTCATATAATTTCAAAATTTTAAATAATTATGAAAATTAATTGTAAACATAAAAATTGAAAGAAATATACAAATCTAATCAATTTATAAAATCTATTTCAACTTTGATATCTTTGAAAATTAAAAGAAATATAAGTATGATAATGATGTTTTTTATATTCATATAAATATACATAATATGATGATGGTGTTGCTGGATGATTGAGATGTTATGTGACCATTTTTTTATTATTCCAAATTGACATTTCATATTGGAGAAGTATGGGAATATATTACTAATAGTTATTAATATCTATGAAAATTAAAACACGTAAAAGTATAATAAAGATTTTTTCATATATAAGTATTAATATATTAATAACTAAGGAATTTATATATATATGGATAGTATTTTTGTAGGTTAAAAAATACTAATAATATAAATATTTATCTTCATATAATTTCAAAATTTTAAATAATTATGAAAATTAATTGTAAACATAAAAATTGAAAGAAATATACAAATCTAATCAATTTATAAAATCTATTTCAACTCTGATATCTTTGAAAATTAAAAGAAATATAAGTATGATAATGATGTTTTTTATATTCATATAAATATACATAATATGATGATGGTGTTGCTGGATGATTGAGATGTTATGTGACCATTTTTTTATTATTCCAAATTGACATTTCATATTGGAGAAGTATGGGAATATATTACTAATAGTTATTAATATCTATGAAAATTAAAACACGTAAAAGTATAATAAAGATTTTTTCATATATACATATTAATATATTAATAATTAAGGAATTTATATATATATGGATAGTATTTTTATAGGTTAAAAAATACTAATAATATAAATATTTATCTTCATATAATTTCAAAATTTTAAATAATTATGAAAATTAATTGTAAACATAAAAATTGAAAGAAATATACAAATCTAATCAATTTATAAAATCTATTTCAACTCTGATATCTTTGAAAATTAAAAGAAATATAAGTATGATAATGATGTTTTTTATATTCATATAAATATATATAATATGATGATGGTGTTGCTGGATGATTGAGATGTTATGTGACCATTTTTTTATTATTCCAAATTGACATTTCATATTGGAGAAGTATGGGAATATATTACTAATAGTCATTATCCTTTTTCTCTTTGTTGATGATATTGTTTTTATGGTAAGGTATCCCTTTGATCTTGATAAGCAATTAAGAATTATTAAGGATTTATTTTGTAATATGGGCATGCTTATGAACACCGACAAAACAAAAGTTATGATTATCATATTCAAGAACGTCACTTATGCTAATTTTGGGTATGACAATATAAACTTGGAGGAAATAGCTTCTTACAAATATCTTGGAGATGATATCCATCATAAGATCAATTGGAACTATAGCATTGAGAAAAGGATTAATCGAGGGTGGAAAGCTACATTGGCTTTGAAAATAATTGTAATTCGAAAAACCTTGTGGTGTGGGATAAAACCTTGAAACTCTCATAATTGGACCATTATCTTGTATGACTATGAAGTTTGGGGTTGCATCATCTCTAGAGAATCTTGGATAAAATTTGAGTAAATCTAGAAGCATTTTATAACTTATAACCTTACAATTAAAAACAATACACCCTATCCTATTCTCTTCATAGAAGTGGGGCTCTCCCGCATATAGAACATGTCTATGACTAGGTACTTGATGTACAAGCACAAGATAAACCACATGAGAGACCATAGACTTCCTAAAAATGCTTTAAATTCTAGCCAAAACCACTTGCGTCTGAAGTGGGGTGGCATAAAGATGCCATGTCATGGTTAAGCCATTGGGGGATTGACGAAAATGCTACTTTGTAAAATATTGATAACATTAAAAGTATTATTACATCTAAGTTTAAAGAGAAAATGTGGTGCAAAAGAAATATAGAGGTTAAAATAAAATTGAGATACTATAAGGACATTAACCCTAATCTAGAAGATCAAAATTATATCTTTGATTTAGCTAGTCCAAAGAAGAAAATTAATATTTCCAAGATAAAAATGAACTCTCATGAGCTCCATAGTGAAATAGAATGATGGACAATTCCTAAAACCCCATGCGCTAAAAGGATTTTCCATCTCTACGAGACTATTAGTCCCAAAGGCATACTAGGTTGAAAGTAATACACACCTAGGCAAGTTGAAACTCAACTTTTAAAGATCCTAGAGCCAGATCTCAAAGGGTTTATGCTATGAATTTGAATTTTCTTGAAAAACATCTACGAATGGAACATCATGAACAGACCTTGTAACAAATAACATCATCTTAGAGGAATTTTACAGAACATTACAGTGCTTTGAATATGATCAAGTGTGGATTTAGCAAATGGAAACAATTGAAAATATCAGAGGTGCCTACAGAACATTTCTCTGACATTTAATGGTAGAATAACGTAGTGACATTTAACTAAAGAATTCAACAGATATAACAAAATGTAAATATTTCACAAGGTTGTATGAATTTATTGGTAGCATAACATGTATGAAAACTATAGTGTATAAATATTTCAAATACAACTAGCCTGCATACACATTCTGGAGATGGACCAGAGGTCATAAAAAACATGAAATCTCTATTAGCATCTTCAACATTCAAGAATATATGCATTCACAACACACATATGGTTAAACCTGTTGCTCAAAGCTTTGTATTATATCATGAGACAATTACACAAGCTGAAAAGATATGGAAAAACATGAAGGAAGATAATCTACAGAGGAAGAAACATCTCTATAATTGCTTTGCAATCTTAATCTCAAAAACTCTACATGTACATGGAGTTTACCGACTCAACAATTCCCTAGAGAACCTCTATGAAAATTGCCAACCTTTATTCATGAGTTTGATCACCCTTTTATAGCTTTCTAACTTGTAAAAAAATTCTGTTTTGCTCCAACTATTTTGTAACTATCTTCTAAGTCTGTCTTTTTCACTTTAACTTTCACCTCTGTCTAACAACTTTTTACTTTTAGCTCCTCTTGCTCGAGTGTTTCTTTTTCCTTTTTTCCTGTTGATGATGTGTTTTCCCTCTCATATAAACACTTGGTCTCATAGCTAGCTGTACAATTGGTTGATTTGTTGTTTGACTTACTAGAGGTATGCCTGGTTGAATCATTTGATGCATCATTTGGATATTTACTTGTCTTCCATGTGGCATAAAAGCTAGAGCAGTAGGATGATTGGAAAACTGACCAAGAAGTTGTCTTCAGGGATTCCCTGAAGCTTGGATGGATGATTGACCTGATGTTTTCCGTGTTGATGGGGCTTTAGGTGGCAGGGCCAATTTGTGGTATTGAACTAATGATTTACATTCCATCCCTATAGGGTACATATGGGCCTTTAAAGATTTTATTGATATCTTTGCATTAGTATTCTTTTTGTATGAAATTGGTCCCAATCTTTTTACAATATTCTTTAAGGACAACTAAATTTCAAAATCCTTCTTGAATCTATCCACAACTTTCTCTCCACTGAATTTTCCTTCTGCAATATCAACTTGAATGATTTGGTTCATCTTTTCAGTTAGCTGATTTTATAGTCTTGCTTGGGATACACCTCCCCATTGACATCCCATGAAGATGGTAATCCAAGCTTTATCACTTATTTGAATAACCCTTTAAAAGCACTAATTTCCTTAGTTAACTTCTTTATATTATCTTGCATCCTTATCAAGTAGGTTTGTTTCACCACCATCATCCTGGATATCTTGAACAATTGAGTCTTGTTGTCAATCCGAAGGTTTGCTAGTTGCTTCTTGGTTCTACTATTAAAATAATAAATAACCTAATTATCCTACTTTGACATTTCTCCTAGTTGTTTTTCAACTGACTTGGCCTCTTATTGAGCCGATGTGGCCATTTCTAGGTCATCTTGGATGACTTCAAAAAAATCCGATTTCTTTAGAAATGGATGGGTTATCTTATCCCAATGTGTTTGAGTAGCCGTTCTCAATAGTTTCTCTCCCTGAACATCCACTTGAAACTTTCTAATCTGACTCTTTAGCTCATTTATTTCAGTTTCTAATTCAATTAGATCATCCTCTTGTTTACTTAGTTGACCTTCTAACTCTAAAATTCTATCATCTTTTTATTTACCTCAGTTTCCAACTCTTTGATTTTACTGTCTACAACATTTGGTTTTTTAGATGGTTGTTGAACTGTCTTCTGCACTGGAGCGTCCACATCCATCATATCAATCACTACTTGCCCCACAATCTATTTCCGAGATTCTTGTTCCATTGATTCCATCTTTGCTACTGGATGAAATTATTCCTGTACTCTAGGGGCTTCTACTTGAGAGGTCTCTTCAACGGAAAGATTGGTACTTTGCAATTTTAAAGAATCTATTTTCCATTGAAGCTCATCTATTTGGTTCTTCCTCTCTTCTACCATCTTTTTATATCACATCATACTTGCATATATTTTCTCTTTTTCTTCTTGGATCTGCTTTAATTCAACAGTCTGAACTGGTTCTGTGGTAGGAATATTTAATTGCTTCTTCAAGTGGGCTATCTCATTGTATTTCTTTTGAATTAATGATTTAAGTCGATTTTCATCTTAAGGATTGACCCCAGTACTATGACATTTCCCTCCAGCTCATTAATTGTGACTTGTTTAGCTCTAGTGGTCCACTTCTCATCCTTCCATAGCTGTTCAAATCTCTCTAAATTTTCTCTTAACATTTTATCTTCCTTGATTGATTTTACAACTTTAGGGAAAATCATGGAACTTGGATGCTTGTGAAAATATATCTTATCAAGCTTCCCAAATTGCTTGAATTCCATTTTGTGTTCATCAACCCTCCACTCACATAGGTTCGAAGAATTTGGCACCTTGGGTTCTACAATAGAAAATATCAAGGTATCTTCCTAATGATCAACCACTATAATGAGTCTCGTCTCAGCTGTTGGTAATTCTTGTCTGGTCTCATTTATCAATTTTATACTTCTCTCTCTAATTCCCATGTATCTTGATTGTAGATTTGTTTTGGTTGGTACTGGGATACTGAAAGAGTTACAACCCTTATGGTATTGTGAACTACAGATATGGGTAGTGAGTGTACGTAATGGGGGGTTCCTTTGAGCTTATTGATGGATACACTATTAGCTCTGCCAGATCTCTTGTGAACTCATCAGATTCATCTCCTTCTGCCGCTGCCTGGTTTTCCTTCTTAGCTTGTACTCTAGATTTCTTAGATTGGGGGACTTGCTCAGGACCATCGATTTCCATACCAGTTTGGAGCTCCTCTACTCCTCTTTTCTGACTTGCCAACTGTTCTGCAACAACTTGCTCCTTTAAGATCTTTTGAATCTCTTGGACTTCCTCCCAACTTTCTTTATTTGCAATTCTTTCCCAATCTGGGCTAGGTTCACACATGTAAGAAGAATTATTGTTCGATAATATTTGATTGGATATAACTTTATGAGGGTCATAGGATCCCTTTTTTTCCTTTTCAAGGTTTAATTGGTTTAAGAGTCCTTCCATATATTTCAATGCATTCAAACATCTTATTTGAAATGGCATCACTTCTTTAGGCAAGAGGAAAGTTTCATGTTGTCTGAAATGTATGAAGTGCATTTCATCTGAGATAAATCTATAAGATATTAAATTTCATCCTACTTATGGATAAGATGTGGGAATGAGAAGGAGGGTCTTAAAATTCCAAAGTCTCTATAATAATTTCAAAAAGTATCTTCTTATAAATGTTCACGTAGTTGTTTGATGTGATGTAAAACTATGATTCTATAATAATTTCAAAAATTGTGATGATGAGAAGGAGAATCTTAAAATACCAAAGTCTCCATAATAACAACTCTACAATAATTTCAAAATTTTTCTTCTTGTAAGTGTTCAAATAGTTGTTTGATGTGATGTAAAACTATGACTGTTCACATAGTTGTTTGATGTGATATAAAACTATACAATAATTTCAACAAATCGCTTCTTATAAGTGTTTACATTGTTGTTTGATGTGACACAAATCTATGTATGGAGAAGTGGTATTGAAAAAAATCTATTCATCATTCTCTCTTGGAATAAATGTAGAAGGAATTCACTAAAGGGTGAACATCATGCACTAGACAGATTTCTCGCATTCCCCAAGGAAAGTGTGGGAGGGTCGTTGGATGTTATCATCCAATGACTCTCGCGCAATTTCCTCGAGGGACGCAATAAGCCTGTCTAAAAAATAAGATTCACCTTCACTAAAGAGAGGATGGTTCAAGAAACTAACAAATTTCACAAGTCAAACAATTTACTCATTAAGATTAAGAAAGGTAGAGAAAGGGATAAAATCCACCATTCATAACTTGTACCTCAATCTATTTTTTTCATTATCAGTCAAAGAAACTTAGTCACAATGAGGGGAATGCTATTTTACTTGGTTGTATATGTATGTAGCAACTCCAATTCCGCACATGTTAGCAAATTCAGTACGGAATTCAATTCATTCTCAAGACACCTCAAAACATAACAATTTTTTTTTTATAAAAACGATTATAATTTGAATTAAAAAAAAAAGTTTCCATTGCACTAGGAGGATTGCAAAATTAGCCTCAAGGGCCTAAATCCTATCTTCTAGAAACTAGATCTAATTCAAGATCAATTATGATTGTAAAGCACAGTTTCTTGATTTCTAGAAACCTGGAAAGTCAGTGAGTAACTTATTGGTTGTGTACAAAACCAACAAACAAGTTTTTCCACAACTCCTTCTCCAACATTACCATAATTTATAAATTTAGACAGACTTAGTGCAACTACAAAGACGATCTCCCTGATCTCATAGTCTTTGAATTCTATCCTTCCATCCTACTAAAACATGTAATTTCTCATCTCTGTCTCAAAAATTAAGAATCGAAGTCCTTCAGTCTTTACCTTCTAAAACTCAATAGCGCTCCTTATGTCCTAACGTTCCAAAGCTCTGTCCTTACGTACCAAAAACACTCCTGAATGCTTACTCTTGTAACGTTCATGCTTAATGGTCTTCAGTTGCACAATCTCCCGCGTCTTCTTCTTCATATTCAACCCTTCGTTTGCATTAAATGAATTGAAACGCATGTCTCTGCCAGCTGCAACATCAAGGTGGAGGGTCCCATCAAGGCGAAGGGTCCCAATCTTCTTCCTCATCACTCTTGAGGAGAGCTCCAACTTGGAGAGTGACAACCTTATTGGATTCCCGATCTGCCTCTTCGTTATTGCCATGAAGAACATGGAAATAATTAATACTTGAGAAGGAAGAGGATAACTGTCTTATTCTGGTTACTATTCTTTCCAGTTTTAAATCATTTGAGCTTGAATTCTTTACCAATAGCCGAATGATATTTTTCGAATCTCCAATAATTCTGGCTTGATCTATTCCTTGCTTTCTAAGTTGTCGCAGTCCTTGTAGAAGGGACAGTGCTTGAGCTTGATTATTAGTTGTGTGGCCTAGTCCCCAAGCATATTTATATTCAAAAGTTTCATTAGGATTGCAAATAATTCCTCCCCCTCTTGCCTTCCCTGGATTTCCATTGGTCGCACCATCAAAGAAGAGAGTATGAATTTTAACTATTTTCCTCCACTTCATGAAGTTATTTCCATTTAATCTGATTTACCAGTCTTCCATATGTTTAGTTGCTCCTTATTCGATTGGGAGAGTCAAGCCCAGCTGGATTCCCCACTCTTTATCGTCTTGGTTTAGAGATATAATCACAGTTCTATCCATCTTTTCTTGCAAGAACCATTTTAGTAGGATTTTTTATTTTGACAAAACTTGCATTGGTTTCAAAGCTTTCTCTTTAACAATTTGAGAGTTTATTTCAAGCCATATTTCCCAACAAATGATATTTGGGAGTACCAGCCATCCTAGCTTGAACCAACCTTTGGAGGATACTGTTTTGGGGTATACCAAGCTCTTGTTTTCAAATAGAGACTTGACAGAACAGGGAATAACTATTTTAGTTTTCTAGTTGTCCAACGCTTCATTCCAGATTTCTTTTGCAAAATGGCACTCCAAAAACAGATGCATTGAATTTTATTCATGATTTTGGCAGAGTGTACATCAGAATGTTCCATTAAAACCTATTTTTTGGAGCTTTTGTCTAGTTAGAATGCTATTATGCCCCAGAGTCCATGAGAATAGATCTATTTTGGGAATGCTTTTTTCTTTCCAGATTCCATCCCATACTGCTGGATTGGGAGGGACATTTGGGATAGCCTTGAGTATTTTGTATCCATGAGAAATGGTGTACGATCCAATGTTTGTACCCCAAGAACCCCTTGTGTCCTTCTTCCTTGAAGCAATGGGTGCTTTCCCAATTAGTAGTTCCTTAAGTTTGTTCCAGGATTGTTGAAGGTATAGGGGAGTATCCAGATTTTTCCAGCTGATCCAAGTATTATTGGACCATTCTGATATATCCCATAATGTGGTGATTCCTTCCCTAGTATTCCAGAGCATTAAATTTCTCAACTCTAGCACAGTGTCTAATAGGTTTCCCTCCATAATTCTATCTTCCCATAGATTTATTTTTTTCCCATTTCCAGGGACCCAAAACAAATTTTCTTGTATCAGAGGAAGAGATTTTTTACAAAGAGTATAAATTAGTGTGCCAAGGTGTGCTTCTGGGGGTGAATCTAAGCTACAAAGCCTTGTATTTTGAAAATAATTCTTCCAAAGGACTTTCTGAGCCCATCCTGTATTCTTCGAGACTTGTCTCAAAATAATTTTATCTCCAAAGCAAGATTTTGGGATTTTAGATCCTTTATTTGAAGACCACCTTCCATCATCGGTTTTGTAACTTCATCCCAACTAACTAGCAAGAGTCTGCTTTTATTATTTTTTCCTCCACTCTAGAAAAAAGCTCTAATTAGTTTCTCCATCTTACGAAGGATTCCCATCAGAGCAAGCAAGAGAGAGAATTGGAAGATGGACAAGCTATCTAAATATAACTTAATCAAAACCAATTTTCCTTCCAAGTTTAACAGGGTTTTACCCCAGGACAGCAATTTCTGATTGAATTTATCGATCAAAGGAAGCCAATCTTTACCCCGTGGGGATTTCAGGAACATTAGCAGTCCGATATATTTGAAAGAGGTCCATTGTGTAGTTCCATTGAACCCAAATATTTTGGTGATGTCACTAAGCTCTAGACCTATAATATTCGAGCCATAAATTTGACATTTACCAGTGTTAACCTTGCTTCCTGAATCTTTGCAGCAATCATCTAGATCAAATTTGAATATTTTAGCAATTATTGTAGAAGCTCCTCTTAGAAGAAGGGAATCATCTGCAAATAGAGCATGGTTCAGATCCCTAACTCCTCTTGCCATCTTAAGTCCCATTAAGTATTGATCTAGGCATCTTTATTCTAGTAGGAAGCTTAAAAATGAGGCTTGAATAACAAAGAGAAGAGGTGAGAGTGGGCATCCCTGTATAAGCCCGCGAGATGCTTTGAAGAAGTCCGCTGCTCGGCCATTCTCAAGCGGATCAATCCAAGGTTCCACACTACAGGCCTTGATCCAACTTATAAAGCAGGATTCTGTAATGTCCCCTCCTACCAAACCAGCATGATAGAGAGGACGTGACACTAAATCCAGGCAACTAGCTCCATAAACTTTTAACTAAGCATTCACATAATATAAAAGACATATGGGATGTATAATTATAAGAAAAACACAGTGGAAGTAAAATCAATAACACATCCATCATATATTCAAGATATTCATCAAATAATAATTGCAAAGTTAACACAAGAGAATACTTATCTTAACAAAGTACTCCCAAGCAACCAGCTATGCATCTGCAACATTCCACCCAACCATAGGCCAGTTGTACTTATCAACCTCTTGATGCAACTGCCACCCCCGAGCTGGGCATGATCTCTACAAGGAATCAGGGAACAACAGACTCACACATAGCCAAGCATACACCAAGATGAGCCAAGCCAATCTACAATTGGGTTTATCAGGCTGCTAGGAAATGGAAAGGAAGAGTGGCTAAGCTAGTGACCTCAAGCACAGAGCCAGGGGTAACCTTACAAGATCTATCTAGCTTGGCACCCACAATACCTACACACCCAACACAAGGAAGTATTCTTTTCACTGCTGTACAGTCCCTCAAGCCATACCTTTCCCATCTAGTGCTCTCAGGGTGTGCATAGAATAGTAGCCAAAGCCCTCTTGATCTTCTTGAGAGGTTATCTCCCCCCACTAGGTTTATCAAGCCAATTCTGTCCACTACCACTCCTAGTTTCTTGCTCACAGATTCAAAGCGAAACAGGGATGCACATAACAGCAGAACCACACTTATTGGTCATGATAAAACGTTTTTACAGTGAGATGCCCAAGGATGGGGTTTTCATTAGCTTCAGAAAAACGTGGGAAACCCAAAAACGAAACTAGAAGATGGGGAACAACCCTGGGAAGCCAAATCCATTTTTAGCAAAATGTCCATGGACATTCTGGGGAAAAAAAAACCTCCATAACAGTCCCAAATCATGGCCCTTCTCTCCCAGCTATTGTCTAATGCAAAAACGAGCTCCCAGGCATGGGAAAAATGCATAAAATGGATGAAAAATGTGTGGGGAAAGACCCAGCTAGCTCAAACTGCGTGAGAGAGGAAAAACTATCTGTTCAGAATGGCTTTGGGCACCATTTTGTGGGTGTTTTCTTGCCCAAGGAGACAAAACATGATTTTCCAGGTTGATGGCTTGCCCATACCCGAAATTGACTGCCATACCTCTTCATTCCCAAGGCATTAACTACCTCAACCAATTATTGGAAGAATTAAATGATTGGGTGCATAACCCAAAATGGGTAGTTGGTGGTTTATGGGTTTTCTCATTGACACATGGATTAACACCATTTGCTCAAGGGTTTGAATAATTTCCCTCCCTATTCCTTGTAGAATCATGCCTCTATCTCTTTGTTGCATTGCATAGCTAGTTGTGGGTGTTTCCATTAAAATTCATATTTACATGATGTCTTATTTACATTGTGCCTATCTAGCACAAGAACCATAGGCATCTATTTTTAATTGCCGATACATGAAACGCTAAATCAATGGTGGGGCCTTGGCCTTGAGCTCCTCACCATGATTAAATTACAATATTTACATCATTTACGATTTAATACAAAGGGGGTCAAAATGGGGACATTACATTCCCCTCCCCTTATATTAGCACTGTCCTTAGTGCTCATCAAAATTGAACAAAAATGGATATGCCACCCTCATGGCATCCTCCAGCTCCCATGTAGCCTCATCGGGACTGTAGTGCTTCCATTGCACCTTTACCTGTCCGATGGCTCGGTTCCGGAGCAATGTTACCTTCTTGTCTAGGATGCACAATGGATCGGTTTGGAATTCTCCCTCGGGCTCCACCTAGATCACATCCCAATTAATCACATGGTTAGGATCATGTACACATTTCTTAAGCAAAGAGACATGAAAAACATTATGAGCTTTAGTTCTAGCAGGCAATGCAAATCTATATGCAACTGGCCCTATTCTTTCAAGCACTTCAAATGGCCCACAATATCTAGGTGATAGCTTGGCACAACTCCCAAGCTTCAAGGAACTCTTCCTTGATCTCACTCTAAGATACACATGATCCCCAACATTGAATTCCCTATGCACTCTATGTTTATCTGCATAGATTTTCTGTCTATCCCGGGCTACTTTTAAATTCTATCTGATCTTTGCAACCTCTTGTTCCATTTCCTTAAGCAATTCTGGCCCAAGTACAATTCTATTCACTAGATTGTCCCAAGTCACTGGTGTCCTACACCTTCTGCCGTACAAAGCCTCATAAGGACTCATTCCCAACGATGCTTGTTGCCCATTGTTATATGCAAATTCTACCAAGTGTAGATAATCCTCCCACTTGGATGGTTTGTCCATTACATACATGCAGACCATGTTTTCAAGCACCCGATTTACTCTTTTGGTTTGCCCATTTGTTTGAGGATGGTATGCGGTATTAAAGCTTAGCTGTGTACCCAGATCTGCAAAGAGACCTTTCCAAAAATTGGAAGTGAACTTGGTATCCCTGTCAGAAATTATTGCCTTAGGCAACCCATGTAATCTGAAAATTTCCTTCATGAAAATATTTGCAATGGCATCGGCTTTGTGTGTAGACTTAACCAGTATGAAGTGTGCTGCCTTTGTTAACTTGTCCACCACAACCATGATGGAATCATGTTGTCTCACAGTCATTGGTAATCCTGTAATAAAGTCCATGGATATTACTTCCCATTTCCATTCTAGAATTGGCACTGGAAGTAATAAACCTGCTGGATGTTGGTGTTCACTCTTCACCTGCTGACATTCCATGCACTTAGAAATGTATTTAGCGATGTCCTTCTTCATGCCTGGCCAGAAATAATATTTTCTTGTTGTAGCAATGGTTTTCTGATATCTTGGGTGACCAGAGTATGGAGCTTTATGGATTTCATCCATAACAATTCTCCTCAAATCTGCCGCATTTGGAATATAGACTCTATTCTTATACATAAGAAGTCTGTCTCCTTCCAAATGATAGCCTTCATATTTCTTTTGAAGGTTTTGCTGCTGCAATTTTCCCTTTATCTGCTCTCATACACTTCATCCTCAACCATATGGTTAACAATCTGCTGCCTCAAATCTGGTTGGCAAGTACTAAGCACTGCCACATGCATTTCATGTACCTTCCTGCTGAGTGCATTAGCCACCTTGTTTTCTTTCCCTTTTATGTGTTTGATTTCAAAATCAAATTCACACAAAAATTCCAACCATCTAGCTTGCCTAGCATTTAAAGTTGGTTGATCAAACAAGTATTTCAGACCACAATGGTTTGTTCTTAACTCAAATTTTCTTCCCATTAAGTAATTCCACCACATCTTTAAAGCGTGTACTATGGCTACAAGTTCTATATCATGAGTAGCACAGTTCTTCTCATGCTCCTTCAACTTTCTTGACTCATAGCATATCACGTGGTTGTCTTGCATAAGAACTCCTCCAAGTCCTTGATTGCATGCATCGGTACACACCACAAAGTCTTTTTTCCGGGTCTGCAATCTTCAAAATAGGTGCACTTGTAAGAAGATTCTTCAACCGTTGAAAACTTTCCTCACATCTTGGTGACCATTCAAACTTTATCCCCTTCTTTTGCAAAGAAGTGATCGGGTTTGCAACCTTGGAGAATCCTTCGATAAACCTCCTGTAGTAACCAGCAAGGCCCATAAAAGATCTCACATCAGTCACATTCCTTGGAGTTGGCCAATTCGTAATGGCTTCAATCTTCTCAGGGTCTACAGATATTCCTTCGTCGGAGATGATGTGACCCAAATAATGAATTCTATCTTTATAAAAGTCACATTTGCTCAACTTAGCATACAGCATATGCTCCCTTAGTAATTGCATTGTCATTCTCAAATGTTCTTCATGCTCTTCTTCATTCTTAGAATAGATGAGAATGTCGTCTAGGAATACAAGAACAAATTTGTCCAAATACTTGCTAAAAACATTATTCATGAGACACATGAATGTAGCTGGTGCATTTGTGAGACCGAATGGTACCACTACAAACTCATAATGTCCATACCTCGTTCTAAAGGCTGTCTTATGAATATCTTCTTCTTTGATTCTTACCTGATGGTAACTAGACCTCGAGTCAATCTTTGAAAATACCTTTGCTCCTCTCATTTGGTCAAAAAGGTCATCAATTCAGGGCAATGGGTATTTGTTCTTCATAGTGACTTTTTTCAACTGCTTGTAGTCAATACATAACCTGAGTGTTCCATCTTTCTTTTTCACAAATAGAACCAATGCTCCCCACGGGGACACACTTGGCCTAATATATTTCTTTTCCAGTAACTCTTGTAATTGCATTTTTAATTCTAGCAATTCCGCTGTACTCATCCTGTAGGGTGTCTTAGACACTGGTGCCGCTCCTGGCACAAGTTCAATTGTAAAGTCAATGTCTCTCTTTTGAGGGAGTCCTGGAATCTCATCGAGAAAAACATCCCTGAATTCTTGCAATACATGATAGTCCTCCAATTTAAGAGTTTCATTCTCTGCTGCCTCTAAAATGTGGGCTGCATATAGTTGACATCCCTTCCTACAGAACCTCTTCAGCTGCATGGTTGAAACCTATCTAACAGAAGTCACCTTTGGAATCCCTTTTACAACCCTCGAGTTTCCTTCTTCGTCCATGCATTCAAATGTCTTATTGTAGTAGTCAAGTTTAACCCTGTGTGCTTCTAACCAATCCATTCCAATGAGAATATCATAGGAACCCAGTGGTAAAATATTCAGATCTGCATAAGTGAATAGCCCATCCATCTCTAATGAACATTTCTCTACTATTTCACTAACTTTTCTCTTGGTTCCAGTGGCTAGTTGAACTAACCATGATTTACTATGCTTTAATTTCTTAAAAGCACAAATCTCAACAATTTTAGGAGTGACATAACTGTGAGTATATCTAGGATCAATCAAAATAGAAACAGATTGCTTAGCAATCTTACCTTCAACTTCAACCACAATTGATTGATGATCTGCCTAGCGGTTGTCTAGTGTTGCATAGATTCTAGGGATTGTCCTCGCCACTTGACCCACAGTTCCATCTCCCTGGATGTTGTGAACTTGATTTGCATTCCCATTCCGATGTGGACAGTTCCTAAGCATGTGGTCTCCTCCACAACCCCAACATTGAAGTGGTTCTCTTGGTTCCTTTGGATCTCTTGGCTTGTCTCCCATCATCCTAGTTGGCTTACTCACAACCTGTGATGGTTGCCTTTGCTGATTCCAGAATTGAGGAGGCTTGAACCCCTTCTTCCTTTGATCAAACTTTTCATTTTTCCTATCCTTCCATGCCTTATGGAATTCTGGTTTGCTTCTGTTTTGATCAAAGCAATACTTGGCCTTTCTTATGGTCTCCTCTAGAGTTCGAGGTTCATCAAACTCAATTCTATCTTTATATGACTGGGGCAGTCCACTTAGGAAACACTGAATTTTCACCTTATCATCTCGAATGTACTTGACATATCTTAGCAGCTCCAAGAATTTGTTTGCATATTCTTCCATGCTCAATTGTCCCAATCTCAGCTCATGGAATTCTTTGATCTTATCATCATAGTACATATCAGAGAGGTACTTCTACTTGAAGTATTTCTTGAACTACTTCCACACAATCTTCTTTTCATTGATCTTCTTCACTTGCCTGATGTGTTCCCACCATATGGATGCTCTTTCATTCAAGTTGAAGATGGCTACCCTTGCCTTCATATTTCCCGAGTAGTCTTGGACTTGGAAATACTTCTTCATCCCAAGAAGCCAAGCTTCAGCTTCTTGACCAGACTTTATCTCTCCATCAAATGTAGGAGGCTTCGCCTTCTTAAATTCCCCATGTGAGTTGTTCTTGTAGTGCCTCTTCCTTTTGCTTCTACGAGACGAAGAGCTTGAACCCTCAACGGATTCTTCAGAGTCAGATGATTCATTAGAAGAGATTTCTGGCGTATATGTTCTATCTGTAGAAACTCTTCTTGGGCTACTGGCCCTCTTACGGGAATTCCTTCTAGAACTACTCCCACCCCTTTCTAGATTTGATGTCTGATGCCCAGAGTTTAATTTCCTTTGGATGTCTGTCAAAATCTGTAGCATGGCTGCATTCAACTGATTTTGTTCTTCCTAAGCTTTAATCATCCTTTCATTATCTTCTCTACAGCTTTGCAACTCCACCCTTAGGCTTCTCATGGTGGTTGCAATACCTAGAGGAGTCTCTTGATTTCTTCTCCCATTAGATTCTGTTTCAACATTTTCAACATGTATGTTCTCCCCCATGGCATCTGTCTCAGGATCATAGGGATCCTCTGCATCATCCATGATGTTGATTTTCTTGGCCCAACCAAGATCCAAAAATTTTCAACTGTACTATCTAGAGTGCTGCCCTGAGGCAATTATAATTCTGCAAAATGTGTTCATCAACACAATTGTTAGTTGCATTATATTCTCAGGAATTCATAAATTTCTTCATGCTCGTGGGAAAATATTATATTGACAATTTATCAAATCATCGAATTTTCTCACAATCAACGACATATGAGGGGGAAAAAAGGGGTTCAAGGGGGCTTTCCCCCTTGTGGCTTCCCTGCACCACTGTAGGGTGGGTCGAGGGCAGCGCCCTTATTTTTTTTTTATAAATCTTGTCGCCGTTGTGGGGCTGTTCGCCGAACTCTTCCGCAATTGCGGAGCAATTCGCCGAATATTTCCGCAGTTGTGGAGCGATTTGGCAAATGCTTCCGCAGTTGCAGATCCATTCACAGAATGCTTCCGCAGTTTAGGGGTGGTTTGCTGAAGCCTTCCGCAATTGCGGGGTGTTTCACTGAGTGCTTCTGCAATTGCGGGGCAGTTTGCGAAATGCTTTCGCAATTGCGGAATGATTCGCGGAATCCTTCTGCAATTTCGGAAGACATTCCAGAATTCTTTCCGCAGTTGCGGAAGAATTTTCGGAATTCTTTCCGCAGTTGCGAAAGACTTTCCGAAATTCTTTCCGCAGTTGCGGGGTGGTTCGCGGAACCCTTCCGTAATTTTGGGCCCACTCACCGAACTCTTCTGCGTTGCGGAACGATTCGCGGAATCCTTCCGCAATTTTGGAAGATAATTCCTTCCGAAAATTTCCTTTTGACGCCGAACACTTAGAAAAAAATTTCGCTATTTCGGAGCAGTTCGTCGAATTCTTCCGCATTGCGGAACAACTCACGTAATCCTTCCGCAGTTTCGGAAGAGAATTCCTTCTGCAATTTCGGGAATTCCTTCTGCAATTTCAGGGCTGTTCGCGGAACTCTTCCACAAATTTTGGGACAATTTCCTGAACTCTTCCGCGTTGCGGAACGATTCGCGGAATCTTTCCACAGTTTCAGGACGACTTCCTGAATTCTTCCCGAAACAGACTTAAACAAAATTTTTCAAAAACACTTGAAACAATTTCCGAGTTCCTTCTTTTCTTCTTCCTATGATGACTGCTGCCCAATAGAAGGTAACCTTACCTCTGCAACTATCCAACTGAGCCAGCTAGTCTTGATGCTAGTACCTGTGGTGATTAGGAAGGGATCTTCCCTTGTAACTGTAATTGGATTTGGCCCAGAAAGGCCCAATGCTGCAACCAGTAGCTCTGATACCAAAATGTAATGTCCCCTCCTACCAATCCAGTATGTTAGAGAGGACGTGACACTAAATCCAGGCAACTAGCCCCATAAACTTTTAACTAAGCATTCACATAATATAAAAGACATATGGGATGTATAATTATAAGAAAAACACAGCGGAAGTAATATCAATAACACATCCATCATATATTCAAAATATTCATCAAATAATAATTGCAAAGTTAATACAAGAGAATACTTATCTTAACAAAGTAGTCCCAAGCAACCAGCTATGCATCTGCAACGTTCCACCCAACCATAGGCCAATTGTGCTTATCAACCTCTTGATGCAACTTCCACCCCCGAGCTGGGCATGATCTCTACAAGGAATTAGGGAACAACAGACTGACACATAGCCAAGCATACACTAAGATGAGCCAAGCCAATCTACAATTGGGTTTATCAGGCTGCTAGGAAATGGAAAGGAAGAGTGGCTAAGCTAGTGACCTCAAGCACAGAGCCAGGGGTAACCTTACAAGATCTATCTAGCTTGGCACCCACAATACCTACACACCCAGCACAAGGAAGTATTCTTTTCACTGCTGTACAGTCCCTCAAGCCATACCTTTCCCATCTAGTGCTCTCAGGGTGTGCATAGAAGAGTAGCCAAAGCCCTCTTGATCTTCTTGAGAGGTTATCTCCCCCCTCTAGGTTTATCAAGCCAATTCTGTCCACTACCACTCCCAGTTTCTTGCTCACAGATTCAAAGCAAAACAAGGATGCACATAACAGCAGAACCACACTTATTGGTCATGATAAAACGTTTTTACAGTGAGATGCCCAAGGATGGGGTTTTCATTAGCTTCAGAAAAACGTGGGAAACCCAAAAACGAAACTAGACGATGGGGAACAACCCTGGGAAGCCAAATCCGTTTTTAGCAAAACATCCATGGACATTCTGGGGCAAAAATGGCCTCCATAACAGTCCCAAATCGTGGCCCTTCTCTCCCAGCTGCTGTCTAATGCAAAAGCGAGCTCCCAGGCATGGGAAAAATGCAGAAAATGGATGAAAAACGTGTGGGGAAAGACCCAGCTAGCTCAAACTGCATGAGAGAGGAAAAACTATCTGTTCAAAATGGCTTTGGGCACCATGTTGTGGGTTTTTTCTTGCCCAAGGAGAGAAAACACGATTTTCTAGGTTGATGGCTTTTCCATACCCGAAATTGGCTGCCATACCTCTTCATTCCCAAGGCATTAACTACCTCAACCAATTCTTGGAAGAATTAAATGGTTGGGTGCATAACCCAAAATGGGTAGTTGGTGGTTTATGTGTTTTCTCATTGACACATGGATTAACACCATTGGCTCAAGGGTTTGAATAATTTCCCTTCCTATTCCTTGTAGAATCATGCCCCCATCTCTTTGTTGCATTGCATAGCTAGTTGTGGGTGTTTCCATTAAAATTCGTATTTACATGATGTCTTATTTACATTGTGCCTATCTAACAAAAGAACCATAGGCATCTATTTTTAATTGCCGATACATGAAACACTAAATCAATGGTGGGGCCTTGGCCTTGAGCTCCTCACCATGATTAAATTACAATATTTACATCATTTACGATTTAATACAAAGGGGGTCAAAATGGGGACATTATAGATTCAAATCCAAACTTTAGCATAACTTCAAAAATAAATTTATGCCTCACTCTGTCAAAGGCGTTTTCCATGTCCAGCTTCACCACCATACCTTTTTCTTTTCCCTGGAGACTAGAATGTATCGCTTCCTGTACTAAGATTACATTATCAATAATTTTCCTTCCTTGAACAAAGGCACCTTGGTTTTCAGGAATCAAGTCTAGAAGAAGAATTTTTAGACGATTCGAAATGACTTTAGCGATTAGTTTGTAACCTATGTTACAGAGAGAGATTGGTCTAAACCTATCATACGATCTCGCTCCCTTTTCTTTTGGAATCAGTGATAGGAAAGTTGAATTCGTGATTCCTCCTAATTTATGACACGATTGGGATTTCAACACCATTTTATGAAGATATTTTTTAACTATTTTCCAGCAAGTTTTGATGAAATGAGCAGTGAAGCCATCCGGTCCAGGAGTTTTTTCTGGGTCCATTTCATAGAGAGCATCCTTGATCTCCTTTATACTGACTGGTGCAACCAGCTTCTAGTTCATTTGGTTTGTTACCTTGGTTAGAACTAGGTATGCCAATATTTACCTATTTCTTGTGTATTCTTCTTCAGTGTACAACAATTTAAAGTGTTAATGAGATGCCTTTTTTATACTATTAGAATCAGAGATGATTTGAGTTCCATCTAAGATCTCTGTAATTGAATTAAAGTTCCTTCTTTCTTGTGCCTATTTATGAAAAAATGAGGTGTTCTTGTCCCCAGCTTTCAACCAAAGGCTGCGTGATTTTTGTCTCCATAACTCTTCTTATGCACAGGCCTTGCTGAGTTTTGATTGGAGACCCTCTTCAATACTCAAATTCTCCTTTGTAATTTCTATATTTTCCATCTTTAGTTGATGGGTTTCCATATTTTTCTGGTAGCCTTTCTTTCTTCAGTTGGAGAGGTTAAACCTTTGGCCCACTTCTTTAGTTCTCTTCTTACTCTTCTCAGTTCCTCCTTCCAATCAAAAAAAGGAGATCCAGTTACTGGCAACTTCCACACTGTTTCCACTTGATCCAAGAATTTTTTATGGTGCACCCAGAATGGACTAAATCTAAAAGGTATGGGGCCTGAATTTTTATGTACTTTTAATCCCAGTTTTATAGGCTTATGATCAAAATCACTTGAGGGAAGGATATCATAACTTGCATATAATCCTAGAAGCAAGAAGGAGATTTGGATGAGAAAATGGTCTAATCTAGCATCTACGTGACCTGGTCTCTTTCTCCGATTTGTCCAGGTGTATTTTCCTTTACTTGGATTGATGTCTAATAGATCCCAGTCCTGAATTAGATCCTCCACCCATTCCCTAGTCGTATCCCTCACAATGTTGCCACCCCGCTTTTCATATTGACTTATAGTTAGATTTAAATATCCAGCTAGGATGATGTTTTCTAAAAGGGTTTCTTCAGCAAGCTTCTGAATAGTATCCCAACAATACTCCCCCCCCCCCCCAATTAACTGGGGCATATATATTAAACAGACTTACAGTTTATTTTGATCCTTGGTGAAGATATTGTATGAAGATCCAATGAGTATTTTTCCTTTCTTGTATCTTCACAAATATTGATTCAATCCACGGAATTCCCAAACCTCCTGAGGCTCCCCTAGATGAGACTGCTTGTCCTCCCCCTTTATTGAAAAATTGCTTGCTACTTTGGAGAAATCCTTTTCCTCCATTTTTGTCTCCTGGATGAGAAGAATGTTCAGATTTTTTGTTCTTGCATATCTCTTCATTGATCCTTCTTTCCACTTGATCCCCACCCCTCTACAGTTCTAGGAGACTATATTCAAAACTTTCTTTTTTGGATTGAGAGGGCTCCTTTAGGGCACTGGCCTTGGTTTCTTGTTACCTTTTGATTTCTTGCCAGCATTTTTTCTAAAGTTGGTTGGATTCCTTGTAGTTTGTCCTTGTATGTTTCTTGTTCCCTCATTTCTTGAGTCATTTTCCTTCCTCTAGTAGATCTTCGGGGTGTGTGTTGAGAGTCTCCTATTTCCCCTTCCTCCCCAGATTCATCTAAATCTTGTTCTTCCTCCTCAGGAGTAGGTTCAAATTTTTTTGGGGGTTCTTCCGTCGAGTCCCCTCTCCTTAGGGAGGGGGGAATGCTTTGCTATGGTTTTGCTAAGATATTCATATCCCCTTCCTGAACCTCCTCTTGTGTCGATCCCAAGATAGCAAAATTGTTCTCTTGTTCCTTTGAATTTTCCTTAGCTGTGCTTGAGCTCCTTGTATTTGTGTGTTGTGGTTTCCCTTTACCCCCTCCCTGATTTTTTGCTCCTTCTTTGGGGCTGATTTTGGGATTCTTGATTTGTTTCCATCCTTCCTCTTTCTCTTTGTCTGGGGATACTTGTTTTGGACAACTCTTGTATATTACAGTTTCCTTAGTCTTTTTGAAAGTTGTTAAGAACAAGAACCATTGTGGTTATCTAGATTCATGTAGAAATTCTCTATCATGAACATTCTAAACTTTTAAGAAATGATTCAATGATGTGACAAGTCTTTGACTTTGAATACCACCTCATAAATGTAATGTAATGAGGTAATTATATATTATTCTAAATTCAAATATTTTGCATCAATAAAAATTATTAGCATCACATGCAAAAAGGCATACATAGACTTTAATTAATATGTTTATCAAAACATTAATACATTGGTTCTCATATTTTAAAAGAGATTATGAAGTTATATTGATATGATTTAATATCTAATGGATTATCTTAAAAGAGATTATGAAGTTATATTGATATGAATTGGATATATTAGATTAGACCTATAAAGAAGTTTCATAGATGTTCACCCAAGTTCATGACAAAACAAAGAAAAGAGTGTCTTTTTTCATTGCCTATATGATCTTATAAAGTATTGGAAAAGGGATCAATATTTTATTTGGTACTCATGGAAGCCCTTACACTTAAACAAGATTTTCTTGTAATCTAGTTTCTGCATGTGTGACCAACTTCCTACCGTGAGTTTGATGGCCTCTGGTAACCCTACTTCCAAGTCCACTTCCACACAGATTCGTGCACAAGCATAATTATCCTTTTCTTTTGTTCGATCTATGAATCTCCCTAAGGTGTTCCCGATATACTGCAAGGATTCCTAATTCCAACAATGAATTGGCAAGTTCGGAAGCCTAACCCAAACCAGAACTATTGTTGGAACGTCCTCCGAAGGATCGAAATCCAGAATCCATTTGTTGAGATACAGGCCTTGTGGTCCCATAAAGTAGGGTCCATTTCTGAAGATCAAAACCTTGTATTATTTTGAAATAAACTCGAACATGAAGAATCTGTGGCCCAGAAAGTAAGAGGTAACACTATTTGAAATCAGAGGTCTCCAGTTTTTATGAACCCAGGATTCAGTAGATTTAGGGGAGGGCTAAAGACCTGTAAAATTCCCTACTAGAGCTCTTTCAGTGAGAGATACAGCTACTTTCATTGGGCCTTCAGGGGGGAGGGCCACCGCTGGTATTTCATCAATTCTCTTGACAAATTTTACAAGATCCCGCTTCTTTCTTTTTGGTTGGGAAGCTAATAATTTCTTGAATGCTTCCACTTCAGGAGGAAACGGTGGTGGAGGGGGAGCCAAAGAGGAAGCTCCTGTATCCTCGATTTCTCCAATATGGACCAAAAAAACTATTGATCCCGATGCTTCCAACAACCAGGGCAACGATCGAATTAATGTTGTGCCCTACGATATATTCTCCTTTTTCGTGATCGATGTCAGTTCAGCCTTCACTCCACAGGTTCCTTCCTCGATACTTCCTCTCTTACTTCACTTGAATTTCCTCGAATCTCTCAAGCTCAATCCGTAGACAATCATCCTCTGATGTTTCCAACGACCAAGGGAGCGATCCGATTGATGTAGTGCATGTCAGGCCTATGATTCGATCTCCTTCCCTGTGATCGATGCCTGACCAGTGTTCAATCCGCAAGTTCCCTCCTCGATGCCTCTACACTCAAAACATAAAAAAATTAATCATTTAAACTTTTATAAATTTGAAAAAAAAATTAAGGTTAGAACTTCTGAATAACTATGAGAAAAGTATTTATGGCTTGTGTAAATCAAGCGCCAACTATGCCATTCTAATTAATGGATCCCCATCGAAGTTCTTAAATCCACTAGAGGAATTCGTCAAGGTTGTTCATTATACTTGTTATTATTTATACTTATTACAAAAGGATTGAGTAGGTTGATAGCACAATCGTGCAATATGGAGTCAATTAGAGGTATACCAGTGGTAGAGAATCTACGTCTCATCCATCTTCTGTTTGTAGACAATATCTTACTTTTTTGGGATAGGATTAGTTAGTGACTGAATGGAGCAAATATAAGGAGGCATTGGACATGTTTTGATTGTCTATTGGAATGGAAGTAAACAGTAACAAGTCTTCTATTATGTATAATGAAGTAGGTCAGGAGGTAAGAAGGAGGACTGGGGATTAATATTTTATTTCCTTTTCCGACAAGATCACTGAAGAGTGGCATAAAATATTTAGGATTATTTTTTAAACCTAATGATTATTGGGTAATTGATTGGAAATCGTTATACAACAAGATTGAGGTAAATATCTCATGCTAGTGTTTTCGATAGCTATCTCGTGGAGGTATCATTGTGCTTCTTAAATTGGTTCTTGAAAGCATTCATTTATACTGGTTATCGATTACCCATGTCCCAAAGAGTATTCTAACACAAATAAGGTAAAGAGTTTTCAAATTTATATGGGTAGGGAAGAAACACTTAGAGGGAATACTTCTTGTCAAGTGGTCAATAGTGGCTAGACCCAAAGTAGGAGTTGGATGGGGGATTAAGAATATTTATATGTTTTCTAAGGAAATGGCTTCCAAAATTCTTTGGTGAATGCTTTTCAATGAGGGGTTATGGAGAAAAGTCATGAAAGAAAAATATTTAAAAGATTATTCAATGGAAGATTGGATCAGATTGGAACAAAAGTATTTGAAAGGAGCATCTAATGTATGTGCATCATTGAGTTGTGCATTTCCTATTCTGCGATCTTAGGTGGCATGGAAAGTTGGAAATATGAATAAAGTATGGATTGGGAAAGATCCATAGGTTTAGGTGGATATAAATTACAAATTATCATAATAATTAAGAGTAGTATTGCATAATAAAGGAATAATTCGATTTGTGGATGCTGACACTATTAGCGTGCATGGTAGATGGATCTAGGTATGGGTTTCGGTAGTGGAGTTGCAAATTTATTGTGAACTGGGGGAGGGGTGGTCACAATATAATGGGGAAAAATGTAGTTTACATGGGACAAAGTAGTGTATATTATGCAAAAGGGAGGCTGAATCTGTGGCTCATTTATTAATTCATTGTTATTTTTTTGACAGTGGTCTGGCAGTGAGTTCTTTGATTTGTCTCTCTTGTTTGGAATAGTATAACATCCCGAAAAATCACAAAAATTAAAAAATTTTAAAGTAGCATTAAATGCTTTACTTTCTAATGCGGAAATAAAATAAATGCTAATCTTTTTAACTAATAACAAAATGATAACAACAATTTATACTTCTTAACACAATTTATGACATTAGTTTTGCTTGTGTTAATTGTATTATTTAAGCTGTAATTAAGTTTATCTTGTGATAAAGTTTTCATGACAAAGTACTGACAGTTTCTCTTGGATGATGACGAAGGGGTCCTACGAGGTACCCTGAGGTTTACTTAGCTATGTTAGCTAAAGAATTTGAACCTATTTCTTTGCGTAGATACACAGGTAAGAGTATTACGACAATTTCAAATGTTACAAGAAAATCTAATTATGTTTTTCAGTTATCCGTCAATGCTTATAGTAACTCTAAGTACTTTCATGCAAGAGAGTTGTTAATGGTATGCATCTCTGTCCTATTTTTGTAAGTGTTACCTTGACTATACTTACAAGAAGCAGAAGTCGTAACTAATAGTAACTACACTAGACTCTTTACTAAAACTTCAAAGAAAGGATACTTACACTATGAATTCTTATATAAGTGCTATATTACAATGTATACGTGCTATTATGATCCTATCATCATTTCTCCATTTTGCAAGAGTAGTAATATCGTATATATTTCAACTTGTATATTGTTTTATATTATAGAAACATGAAACAAATATTATTTTAAATACGTGGATTAAATTGAGATTATATTAGCTTATACATTTCTCAATTTATTATTTATGAAGAATCATACTAATATAGCAAAGGTTATTATAATAATATCATCATAATTATGATGATACTATTGTGAATTTGCAACAATGTAGTATTTAGACCTTTCTGATTTAATATTTATACTTTATAATATGCTATGTTCTTCGTAAATAGATATGGCAATGTGTTCAAATGTTATGATGTGCATATTATGGGATTTTAAACTATACACTAAATATTTGAATGCCTTTTATGAATGCGATCTATATAGACATGAAGTCATTTGGTAAACTATGCAAACATAATAACTATGCATTCTACGCACAATACATTTGGAATGTACTACATAAACAATTGTTGACTTTATACTTTGAATATACAAGGAATTGATATGCTACAAACCCTAACTGGTACTGAGATGTGATAATGATCGGGCAATGAATGTTTAGTGTGCTAGTAGTTTGTCATATCAGGTCTTAGCATTAAATTCACTTTCCTACAGTGTTGAGTGGAAACCTTATGGGTTCCATCATGGCTGTGGTTCACGTGATAGCAATTCCAATACTACCAATACGCCAGCTGTACACTGCGTTGTCCCTTGGTCTATTGAGTTGACATCTTGGTGGATATGACAATAAATATGACATTTAAAATGGTTGTTGCCTGAACTTCGACGTGCCTTATTGGCTTCTTCTCCATCGCTGATCTCACGTGTTCTAAGGTTTTCAAATGGAACCCTAGTCCTTCATTATGAAATGCATCGAGTTGGTTTCTCAGCTCTCATTTTACTTAGGTGGTGGTAATGTGGAGAGGCCAACCGCCTGCAGTAATGTAATGTTTGGTAGTTGAGTTTTGGAGGACTCCTTCATCGAGTTCGATCCCTGGACCTGTGGAAAAACTTATTAGTTTTCAGGTTTTTTTTTTCTTTTGTAGAGCCGAACCATAATACAACAAATGGTGGTATGCTAGGGATAATATCCAGATTTTTTTTGTAGTCTTAGAGTCTGGGTTCGATTCTCTTGCAAGGATAGACTGCTATTCTTAGTAGCTGGAACCCTCTTCTCTGCATTTGTTAGACGACTCCATCATTCTCGTTTGCTAACAATGTCTCTTACTCTAGAAGCTGCATTGTTAAGGTAATGTTTTCAGTTAATGAAATGATAATGATAATGTGATGTTCCAATTTCAACTCTGTGTTTTCTTTCTTCGTTTAACCTTTCAATGATTTCTATGGTAGGTGATACTTCGGCGAAGGTTTGCTGTGGTTGATGCTTGGTGGGAGGATGCTACTCAACCACCCGGTAAACCTTGGTGGTTCTAAACCCTCGTAGGTACTTTTGCATGGTTTGGCCGATGCTTACTGTTTGACGAGAGCTGGGAACTATTCTTGGCAAGGGTTTTTGGTTGAAGTTATAATGTTTTAGAGCAATATGATGCAAGAGAAGCGGATAAATCCTCAGCCTAGTTTGCTAATCGGCCCAGTAGAGATTTGATGTGGCGTTTTTTTAAATATAAAATTGTTTACGATGTAACTGCTAAAGGGATGAATCATCGTCATTTTAATGGAAATACAGTATTAAGAAAACTTCAAAATAGTTTCTATGCGATTTCCATGTTTATGTAAATCGTTATTTGACTAGAAAGTATTATGTTGATTTTGGCGAGACCCGTGGGCTAACTTATTTCGAAATCGAGCAACCCTGTGTCTGTGTTGTTTAAATTTAAAGTTTGGAACGGTGATGAGACTCAGTTGTTGGTAATGAACCATCACTTAAAAGAATATTACGGTTAATAAAAATACAACTATGTTCTGAACTTGTCTTGTATAGATAGTTATCGTATAAGTGATAGTTGAACAATATAATGTTTTTGGTTTTGTAAATATGATGTAAGGATTTGATGTTTACGTTTTTAAGTACTTGGCCTTAAATTGGCTGTATGATAGTCTTAGGGTTCTTCAAATCGAAAACTATAGGTGTTTGCAAACTTTGCAAAGTTAGGAAATAATCTTAGCAGAACGATGAATGTTATAGAAGGAAATCAGTATCTAGGGTTTCAAAAAATATGATAATACATTCTGATACTGAACATGAAAGATATTATTACTATAAGAATTTGGAATACATGGAAAGTTAAATTTAATAAATAAAATGCTCCGTAAATATATAAAACTATATCATTGAAATATCATAGAAATTCTAAGGTTATGTTACAACTATTTCTCAAAAGTCTAAGTACTATAAGGAGAGAAAATGAAATATGTTAAGAGACTGTGCTAAGTATTTTGCTTATAGTACTTTACAGTTTTTGACTGAAATGGTAATAAAAACGCAGTATGTGTATTTTGAAATGAAGTATGTGTCCTAAAGTATAAACCCAAGATTTCTATACAGAACTGGAATATTTATTTTCTGACAGTAGGTAAAAGAAAAATATTTAAATGTTTGTATTATGAAATGCTATTTTCCATCCTAACTTAACATATATACAATTCAGCTAAACAATTTTATCAGTAAGTTTTCATTATCAAACCAAGAAAAAGGGTTTAAGTTTTAATAACACAATGTCATTCATTTAACTGAAATCAAACAAGACAGAATAGTAGAACCCGATGAATGTAGGAGAAACAAACAACCGAAGGAGCCTGTTCCACCCAACCTACTCTTGAAGACAGCCAAATTACTTGCCTTAGGACCCCCGAGCCTACTGAACCACTAGGAAGAAGAATCTGTAGAAGCTTTAGGTCAATAACTGGCAGCAACAAAGTAAATCAATCAGTCCTATAGACTTAGCAGTCAAAGAGACCTGCACCAGCACCTCTGGTTTTCCCTCTCAAAATAATTTCAGTAGACTCACAATGCACTTTCACTTAGCCTCCCTATTCAAATCTCTCAGTGATCACCTGATACACTTAAGGAATTATTTCTGCAGAAAATAATGTGGAGCTCCCTGCTCAATTCGAATTGCCTTATCTAGGCTGCCTAGGCCTTTTTAGTGGTTAACCTGGTAATTAATGAGCTAACATCTCTATTCCACCCACCTAGGGGATAATGCCACAATTTTAGGGGTAGTTGTCCCATAACCAACAGCTAGTGGTAGAGTGCAAATGCTGATGCCTGTCCCATGCCTTCTAACAACTTCCATTCCTCCTAGTGGGTCATTGAACACTCACTTAACAGTTCTCTTGGGTGTTTGTCTCCTATTTTAATTTACTAAATAATAATAATATGTCATTACAATCATCCTTGACCAAATTTGGTCATAATTACAAAACTTTGTAATTATAATTTAACATAATGTTTTTGCAAATAAAATAAATAGTCTCAAAATTTGGGTAGGTGACATACACCCCCCCTTAAGTCTCAACATCGTCGTCGATGTTGTTCATTCATTTTCTGAGTATTCCTAAAACAGAGTTGGGTATGCTACCCACATACTACTCTCCAACTCCTAGGTTGCCTCTTCTAGGCTAAGGTGCCTCCATTGCACATTTACCTGCCCAATGGTGTGATTCTGAAGTAGAGTTTCCCTCCTTTCGAGGATACAGTCCAGTTCCACCTGAAAATCGTCGTCTTGTTCCACCTGTACATCATTCCAATTTATAACATGAGTAGCATCGTGTACATACCTCTTTAAAACTGAAATATGGAAAACATTATGTATTCTTAGATTTAGTGGCAAAGTTAGTTGATATGCCACGGGTCCTACCCTTAACAAAATTTCAAAAGGACCACAATACCTAGGTGCCAACTTGGCACAACTTCCCAATTTTAATGAGCTCTTCTTTGGTATTACCTTAATGAAAACATGCTCAACAACCTAGAACTCTTTATGAGACCTTTTAATATCTACTTGACTCTTTTGCCTATCTTGGGCAGCTTTAAGATTTCTTTGTACCTGTTGCACAGTTAGTTCTATTTCCTTCAACAATTCAGGTCCTAAAATAACTCTATTAACTGGGTCATTCCAAGAAACTGGTGTATTACATTTCCTACCATAAAGAATTTCAAAAGGGCTAAACCTGGCTGATGCATGGTAATGGTTGTTATATTCAAATTCTTCTAAATGCAAGTAGTCCTCCCACTTACTAGGCTGGTCCTTAACATACATTCTTAGCATGTCTTCCACTATCTAATTCAATCTTTCTGTCTGTCTATCCGTTTGTGGATGAAATGCTATGCTGAAGTTTAAGGTTGTATTCAACCCTTTAAACAAAGATCTCCAGAAGTTCCTAGTAAACTTAGAATCACGATCTGAAACTATCACTTTTGGTATTCCATGTAATCGAAAAATATGTTTCATGAAAATTTCTGTAATGTCTGAGCCTTATAAGTAGTTTTTACTGGTATAAAATGTGTTTCCTTTCTGAGTTTATCCACTACCACCATGATGGAATCATTTTGTTTCTGATTCTTGGGTAGTTCGGTAATAAAATCTATGCTTATGATCTCCCATTTCCAACTAGGTATAGGTAATGGTTGTAACAGTCCAACCGGATGCTGATGTTCAACCTTTACTCTTTGACAGTCAATGCATTTAGCTATATATTCTGCTACTTCATCCTTCATCCTGGGCCAATAATAATCTTTCTGTAACATAGTTATAGTTTTATGATAACCTGGATGACCAGCATAATAACTTTTGTGCATCTCATCTAAAATCAGAATTTTTATCTTTGGTACGTTGGGCACATATAATCTGTTCTTGTACAGTAGAAATCCATTTTATGTTAACTTGAAATCTGCCACAGAATTTTCAGAATTACTTTCTGTTGTCCTTTCATGTAAATTTCTGTACTCTTCATCAGTTTTAATCCCTTCGAAAATTTGATTTTCTAAATCTGTTGTGTATGTACTGATGGCTGAAATAAAATTTAACTTTGCATTACGACTTAAAGCATCAGCAACCTTGTTCTCTTTACCCTTTATATGCTGAATTTCAAAATCATATTCATGTAGAAAGGTTAGCCATCTAGCTTGTCTAACATTCAATTTCGTGTAATCTAGTAAATACTTCAGCCCCATGTTATCTGTCATCAAAGTAATTTTTTTGCCAATAAGATGGTGACGCCACATTTTTAAGGCATGTATTACTACTAATAATTCCAGATCATAAGTAGAATATTTTTTCTAATGTATTTTCAGTTTTTGAGACTCATATGCAACAGCATGTCCCTCTTGTTTTAGGACTCCACCGAGTCTGTCATTACATGTGTCGGTGCATACTATATAATCTTTATTAGGATCTGCAATTCTCATAATAGGTGTTGTAGTTAGTAATTCCTTCAACTTCTTAAAACTGTCTGCACACTTTTGATCCCATAAAAACTTCTTCCCTTTCTTCTGTAAGGAGGTTATGGGGTTTGCAATCTTCGAAAAGCCTTCTATGAATTTTCTATAATATCCTGTAATCCCCATAAATGATCGTACGTCCGACACATCCTTAGGAACCGACCATTCATTAATGGATTTTATCTTATCGGGATCAACCGAAATTCCTTCTTTAGAGATTATGTGACCTAAATACTGAATCTTATCCTTGTGAAAGTCACACTTACTAAACTTAACATATAACTGATGATCTCTCAAAACTTGTAAAATAATACACAGATGTTCGTCATGTTCTTCCTTACTTTTAGAATATACCAGAATGTCATCTATGAACACAATGACGAACTTATCCAAATACTTATGTAGAATATTATTCATTAAGCACATAAATACTGCCGGGGCATTAGTCAACCCAAATGGCATGACCACGAACTCATAATGTCCATGGCAAGTTCTAAAGGCTGTTTTAAAAATATCCTCATCCTTCAGACGAACTTGATGATATCCTGACCTTAAATCAATCTTTGAAAATATCACTGCTCCACGCAGCTGATCAAATAGATCATCGATGCAGGGCAACGAATATCGATTCTTGATTGTCATCTTGTTCAGTTGGTGATAATCTATGCAAAGTCTTAAAGTGCCATCCTTCTTCTTAACAAAAATGATAGGTGCTCCCCAAGGAGACAAGCTGAGTCTTATATAGTTTTTATCAATCAGTTCCTTCAACTATGATTTTAACTCATTTAATTCCAATATGTTCATCCTATATGGAGCTTTGGAGTTTGGTACCGCACCCGGTATCAACTCAATGGTAAAATCTAGATCTCTCTTTGGGGGTAATCCTAGAATCTCTTCTGGAAAAACATCCAGGAATTCTTTTAGGAGAGGTATATCTTCTAGTTTCAGTTTGTCCTCTTTTGTAATTGACTCCTCATGTACTACATTCACTGTGAACATTTTACATCATTTTCTAACTGCTCTTTTTACTTGCATAGCTGAAATCGGTCTAAGTGATGTCTTTCTAGGAATACCCTTCACTTCTACTACTTCTCCTTCATCATTTAGACAGGTAAAAATTTTCTCGTAACAATTCAAAATAACATGATGTGCTTCTAACCAATCCATTCCAATTAAGATGTCATAGGATCCTAAAGGTAAAACATTTAGCTTGGTTTGCATTTTTAACTGATTCATAGATAAAACACAACCTTCAACAAAATCAGACACTTTTCTTTTTGTTCCTATTGCTAGTCTAACTAACCAGGATTTATTAAATTTTTCTGTTTTCAGATTAAAATTTTCTACAATATCTGTAGATATATAACTCAAGCTAGCACCTGGATCAATCAAAATAGAAACAGGGTGGTTTTGTAGCATACCTTCAATCTCTACCATAGAGACTTGATGCTCCGATTGCCTGTTGTCTAGAGCTACATTAATTTTGGGCATCTCTCTTGTCAAGTCTCCCACAGTAGGTTCAACTTGTATGGAGTGAATATTATTGGTTGTCCGCTTCTTATTGGGACAGTTTGAAGCATAATGAGGACCTTGACACTCAAAACATTTTATAGGTGTCCTCGGGTCATTAGTTCTGGTAACATTGGGTGTATTTCTAGGAGCTGTAAAATTCTGTTGCTGATTATTTTTGGGACTGTTTCCTTGGAAATTTCGATTTGAAATTTTTTTATTTTGAAAACCAGAATGTCCACTGAACCTGAAATTCTTCTTTTTCAACTCAAATTTGCTAGGTTTATGATTTTTCCAGTTAGATATCCCTTCTCTTTTTCGGTTCCGATCATAGCAGAAGGTTGCTTTCCTCATGGCTCCTTCTAAGGTCTTTGGATTGTTATACTCTATTCTGTCCTTGATGTTGAAAGGTAGACAACTCATATACCTCTGAATCCTTGGTTTCTCCTCCACAAGGTATGGCACATACCTTAGCAAATTTAGAAATTTGTTGTTCATCTCTTTCATGTTCATGGTTCCTAGTTTTAAATCATAGAATTCCTTGTACTTTTCTTCTTAATATTGTTCAGATAGGAACTTCTTCTCGAAGTACGATTTAAAAGTTCTCCAATTCACATCCTTTTCCTTGATGCCCTTCACTCTTTTGATGTCCTGCCACCAAATGTCGTCCTTCTTGATCAGGTTGTATATGGCCATCTTTGCTTTCAATGATTCTGAATAATCATAAATTTGGAAGTATTTCTTCATGCCGGACAACCATGCTTCAACTGTCTCTCCTTTCTCAGTTTCACCATTGAAGGTTAGGGGTTTGATCTTCTTGAACTCCCCAGAAATCTTCTCATACTATTTATGGATTTTTCTTTTTGGTTTGTAATCCACTTCGCTACTATAACTTGAATAATTGCATTTCTTTTTACGTGTCTTAATGGAAGCACCTGATGATGTTGAACTGTTATTTTCATCATCAGTTTTCACTCTCTTATCCTTGTTCCCATGAGGTATGTCTTCAATATTGGAGGTATTTTCAACCCTTCTATCCTGTTCATCAGTTGGGCACTGATCGAACAGTACCTGGTTCAGTCTTCTTGTGCCTTCAGAATTGTCTCATTATCCTGTTTAACAGATCTTATTTCTGCTTTCAACTTCTGAAATGCACGTAACAATTCCGATGAATTGTCATTCAATTCACCATGGACTTCTTCTTCATAATGTTGTCCAGTGCTATTGTTGGTATGACTGTTTGGTTGAAATCTGTCCTCCATGTGTTCAGCTGATCCTTCCATACCTGTAACTTAGAAAAAAAATATGTATAACAAAATAATTTAACTTGAATTAGTAAAGATTTTGTTGTCATAAAAATTTTCTGTTGCATGTTCTTTGGACCTTTTCAAGCCGAGAGTTTGAACATGAGCTCTGATACCACATGTAACATCCTGAAAAATCACAAAAATTAAAAAAATTTAAAGTAGCATTAAATGTTGTACTTTTTAAATGCAGAAATAAAATAAATGCTAATCTTTTTAACTAATAACAAAATGATAACAACAATTTATACTTCTTAACACAATTTATGACATTAGTTCTGCTTGTGTTAATTATAATATTTAAGTTGTAATTAAGTTTATCTTGTGATAAAGTTTTCTTGACAAAGTACTGACAATTGCTCTTGGATGATGACGAAGGGATCCTACGAGGTACCCTGAGGTTTACTTAGCTATGTTAGCTAAAGCATTTGAACCCGTTTCTTTGTGCAGATACATAGGTAAAAGTATTACGACAATTTCAAATGCTATAAGAAAATCTAATTATGTTTTTGAGTTATCCATCAATGCTTATAGTAACTCTAAGTACTTCCATGTAAGAGAAGTGTTAATGGTATGCATCTTTGTCCTATTTCTGTAAGTGTTACTTTGACTATACTTACAAGATGCAGAAGTCGTAACTCATAGTAACTACACTAGACTCTTTATTGAAACTTCAAAGAAAGGATACTTACACTATGAATTCTTAAATAAGTGCTAGATTACAATGTATACGTGCTATTATGATCTTGTCATCATTTCTCCATTGTGCAAGAGTAGTAATATCGTATATGTTTCAACTTGTATATTGTTCATTATTATAGAAACATGAAACAAATATTATTTTAAATACGTGGATTAACTTGAGATTATATTAGCTTATACATTTTTCAATTTATAATTTATGAAGAATCATACTAATATAGAAAAGGTTATTATAATAATATCATCATAATTATGATGATACTATTGTGAATTTGCAACAATGTAGTATTTAGACCTTTCTAATTTAATATTTATACTTTATAATATGGTATGTTCTTTGTAAATAGATATGTCAATGTGTTCAAATGTTACGATGTGCATACTATGGGATTTTAAACTATAGACTAAATATTTGAATGCCTTTTATGAATGTGTTCTATATAGACATGAATTCATTTGGTAAACTATGCAAACATATTAACTATGCATTCTACGAACAATACATTTGGAATGTACTACATAAACACTTGTTGACTTTATACTTTGAATATACAAGGAATTGATATGCTGCAAACCCTAACTGGCACTGAGATGTGATAATGACTAGGCAATGAATGTTTAGTGTGCTGGCAGGTTGTTGTAACAGGTCTTAGCATTAAATTCACTTGCCTACAGTGTTGAGTGGAAACCTTGTGGGTGCCATCATGGCTGTGGTTCATGTGATAGCAATTGCAATAATACCAATACACCAAGTTGTACACTGCGTCGTCCCTTGGTCTACTGAGCTGGAATCTTGGTGGATATGATAATAAATATGGCATTTAAAATGGTTGTTTCCCGAACTTCGATGTGCGTTTTTGGCTTCTTCTCCATCATTGATCTCACATGTTCTTGGGTTTTGAAATGGAACCCTAGTCCTTCCTTATGAAATGCATCAAGTTTGTTTCTCGGCTCTCATTTTACTTTGATGGTGGTAATGTGGAGAGGCCGACCACCTGCAGTAATGTAGGGTTTGGTAGTTGAGTTTCGGAGGACTCCTTCCTCGAGTTGGATCCCTGGACCTGTGGAAAAACTTATTAGTTTTCAAGTTTTTGTTTCTTTTGTAGAGCCGAACCATAATGCAGCAAATGGTGGTATGCTAGGGATAATATCCAGAGTTTTTTTGTAGTCTTAGAGTCTAGGTTCGATTCTCTTGCAAGGATAGACCGCTATTCTTAGAAACTGGAACCATCTTCTCTGCGTTTGTTAGATGACTCCATCATTCTCGTTTTCTAACGATGTCTCTTACTCCAGAAGCTGCATTTTTAGGGTAATGTTTTCAGTTAATGAAATGATAATGATAATGTGTTGTTCCAAGCTCAACTCTGTGTTTTCTTTCTTCGTTTAACCTTTCAATGATTTTAATGGTAGGTGATACTTCGGCGAAGGTTTGCTGTGGTTGAAGCTTTGTGGAAGGATGCTACTCAACCACTTGGTAATCCTCGGTGGTTCTAAACGCTTGTAGGTACTTCTACACGGTTTGGCCGATGCTTACTGTTTGACGAGAGCTGGGAACTATTCCTGGCAAGGGTTTTTGGTTGAAGTTATGATGTTCTAGAGCAATATGATGCAAGAGCAGAGGATAAATCCTTAGCCTAGTTCGCTAATTGGCCCAGTAGAGATTTGATGTGGCGTTTGTTTAAATATAAACTTGTTTATGATGTAACTACTAAAGCGATGAACCCTCGTCATTTTAATGGAAATACAATATTAAGAAAACTTCAAAATAGTTTCTATGCGATTTCCATGTTTATATAAATCGTTATTTTGACTAGAAAGTATTGTGTTGATTTTGGCTGAGAGCCGTGGGCTAACTTATTTCGAAATCGAGCAACCCTGTGTTTGTGTTGTTTAAATTTAAAGTTTGGAATGGTGATGAGACTTAGTTGGTGGGAATGAACCATCACTTAAAAGAATATTACGGTTAATAAAAATAAAACTCTGTTCTAAACTTGTCTTGTATAGATAGCTATCGTATAAGTAATAGTGGAACAATATAATGTTTTTGGTTTTGTAAATATGATGTAAGGATTTGATGTTTATGTTTTTAAGTACTTGGCCTTAAACTGGCTATATGATAGTCTTGGCTTTTTTAAAATTGAAAACTACAGGTGTCTGCAAACTTTGCAAAGGTAGGAAGTAATCTTAGCAGAACAATGAATGTTATAGAAGGATATCAGTATCTAGGGTTTCAAAAAATATGATAATACATTCTGATGCTTAACATGAAAGATATTATTACTATAAGAATCTGAAATACATGGAAAGTTAAATGTAATAAATAAAATGCTCCGTAAATATATAAAACTATATCATTGAAATATCATAGAAATTCTAAGTTGATGTTACAACTATTTCTCAAAAGTCTAAGTACCGTAAGGAGAGAAAATGAAATATGTTAAGAGACTGTGCTAAGTATTTTGCTTATAGTACTTTACAGTTTTTGAATGAAATGGTAATAAAAACACAGTATGTGTATTTTGAAATGAAGTATGTGTCCTAAAGTATAAACCCTAGATTTCTATACAGAACTGGAATATTTATTTTTTGACAGTAGGTAAAAGAAAAATATTTAAATGTTTGTATTATGAAATGCTATTTTCCATCCTAACTTAACAGAATATACAATTCAGCTAAACAATTTTATCAGTAAGTTTTCATTATCAAACCAGGAAAAAGGGGTTAGAGTTTCAATAACACAACATCATTCATTTAATTGAAATCAAACAAGACAAAATAGTAAAACCTGATGAAGGTAGGAGAAACAAACAACCCAAGGATCCTATTCCACCCAACCTACACCTGAAGACAACCAAATTACTTTCCTTAGGATCCCCGAGCATGTTCACTGAACCACCAAGAAGAAGAATTTGTAGAATCTTTAGGTCAATAACTGGTAGCAACAAAGTAAATCAATCAGTCGTATAGAATTAGCAATCAAAGAGACATGCACCAGCACCTCTGGTTTTCCTTCTCAGAATAATTTCAACAGACTCACAATGCACTTTCACTTAGCCTCCCTATTCGAATCTCTCAGTGAGCACCTAATACACTTGAGGAATTATTTCTGCAGAAAATAATGTGGAGCTCACTGCTCAATTCGAATTTCCTTATCTAGGCGGCCTAGGCCTTTTTAGTGGTTAACCTGGTCATTAATGAGCTAACAGCTCTATTCCACTCACCTGGGGGATAATGCCACAATTTTAGGGGTAGTTGTCCCATAACCAACAACTAGTGGTGGAGTGCAAATGCTGACACCTATCCCATGCCTTCTAACAGCTTCCATTCCTCCTAGTGGGTCAGTGAACACTTGTTTAACAGTTCCCTTGGGTGTTTGTCTCCTGTTTTAATTTGTTAAATAATAATAATATGTCGTTACGATCGTCCTTGACCATATTTGGTCATAATTACAAAACTTTGTAATTATAATTTAACAAAATGTTTTTGCAAATAAAATAAATAGTCTCAAAATTTGGGTAGGTGACAAATAGATTAAATACAATTGGAAATTTTGTTTTGAAAGCTAGTTCTAGGATAAAAATAACAAATTTTTTATGGAATTACCATGTTATGTTATTTGGGGGATATGGTTGGCATGAAACAACGTAATATTTGAGGATAAACTTTGGAATCCTTTAGTGGTGGCATATAAAATCAAGTTGGAAATTAGAGAATATAGGAAGGAAGGAATTTGAAAGCCGTTGAGAATCCTAATTGAGCCTCAAATTAATCAAAATATACCCTAGGGGTACTTCAATGGGGCATTCCAGGGGAGGCCTGGTAGGTGCGGTGTAGGTGCAACACTATTTATGATTGTCTCACATTCCTTTACTCTCAAATATGGGGTTGGAACTGGTGCTAACAATAGAGAATGAATATATACTTTATGGATGCTTACCAAATTTGCATTGGAAAAAATGTTTCTCTCTTTGTAGGTTTTTAGCAACTCAAATCTATTAGAAGACATATGTAATGGAATATCTACAATATTCAACATTGCTTTATTAGTAACGCTTTTGTAGATAGAGGCAGCTATTGTTGGATTCGATATGGTGTCATTTGTTCATGTATATAGAAATTTTAATCAGTAGACTGAAACCTTGTCCATAGAGGCCATTGGCCTGATGGAAGGAATGCTAATCATTTAAGAATTTTGAGTGGAAGAATTGATTGCATAAAATGTCAAAACGATCCTTTAAAGGGATGGTTCATACTAAACATTCGGGTATGTCCATTTGGATAGCTTTATAAGTGTGTTCATAGGTTTTTGGGTTTTTTCTCGGGAGAGACTAAGTTTGGTATGTTTTTGAACAATGTATGATCCACATTTTGGACTAGTCCATGCATATTTTGATTTCTGCTATTTTTCCCTTGTAAAAAAAAGCTATGAGAAGAATATCTAAACATAACACGTATAAAGGATTGAAATATATACACAAATATTCTCAAGCATCTTTTCATTTAAAATTTCCAAATGTTCATTGTGATATCTAAGAAAATTAAAACTTTAAACACATATGCATATTACATATTATATATATTTGAAAGGAATATTTTTTTAATAATAATAATAATATTTTTATTTATTGATATTTTATGTGAAGTTTCTCTTTTATTCAAATGGGCACTTCTTATAGGAGAAATATCGAAATAGATAAAAAACGGTCTTTGTGTTGGCATGGAGATGCTGAGCCAACAACCCATAATGGGAAAGCACTCACAAGGGCACATTTTATGGGAACTAGTCTTTGAGTGTGGGGTTTTTCTTTTCTTTTCATGGGATAGTGCCATGTAGATTGAGAGAAACATTTGGGGCAGATGAGCATAGTTGTGACATTCATGGATGATTTGTTGAAGTGTTATGGACCTACTTTAATTGGAAAGAAATTGTACTTCAATGCTCCTTTGGGTTACTTGTGGTTTCAAGTGGGGCCTTGTTCAAAGGAATCATGCAATTTGGACTAGCCTACGTACATATACAATGATAGGGTGTAGTTCCATGATTCACTCCTCTCTTGTCATAAGTGGATTTATGAAGCCTTCAATGCCTATTTCATTAAACTTGGACATGTTCTAGTCCAAGTCACTTTGAAGACGGGTAAAAAACAACCTTTCTAAACCCCAAATTCAAGGTTTCTAAAGTGCAAAATATGGTTCCAAAAGTGTCAAATCTGGTTCCAAAAGTGCCAAATCTAGGTTCCAAAAACATACTTTTGCTTTTGATATCGCCACTTTTGAAATTGATTTTTACGCTTTTCCAATATGATAAATATGATAATGGAACTTTTAGAACTTGATTTTCCCCTTTTATAAGGCTACTTTTGACACTTCCAATACTTAAATTTGAAATTTTGAAAACCGATTTTGGAACTTTCAAGCTCCGATTTTGCACTTTCGAAAACCAAACTCGACAATTTACAAGTATTATAATCACAACGAAATTGAACACTCTAGTCCAAAAAAACATTCAAGTGTATTATTTAACAAAATCCTTTAATTTTATTCACAATTGGCCTCACATCACTCACACCATTCAAGTGTGGCAAGCAAGGCCATAATTGATCTAACAAGAATGTGTCATTGACATCTTGACAAGTATACATTTTTGTTATAATACAGTGAATCCCTTCCTCATTACAAACATGTTTTTCTTTCGAGTCATCTACAATCACTGTATTTGTAGCATCCCAAACATGGATCAAAATGTCCCAAACTTTGTTTAAAGGCTTGAGAAATACATAAGGATTTCCATCACCCTGATAACCCTCTCTGGCTGCAAGAACAATATTCTTGTGTTAAAATTAGTGTAAATTGTTCCCTTTGCAATCATGTTCTTTGTAATAATGTTGGCAAAAACTCGTCAACGTTTTTTTGTTGTGCAAATGTCCATACACCAAATTCAAATATACTAAAGCATTTTTCAAAAAATTCCCTAAATCCTGGACGTATAAAATAATACTTTGTGGTTTATTTGATATCCAATGTTCATGGCAATCCGAATTTCTTTTTTTTATGAATTGTGTGTAACAAAAATCCATTGAAATCGAAAATAATCAATGGTTTACTAGTAACAAATCTTCTAGTGTCCGCAAACAAAAAAACACACACACAACCCTTTCAATAAAATATTATGTTTCAATGTTTCTAAGTATATTTATTGCATGCTCTGCAATTTTTGAAACACATCACACATACATGATATGATGTCCATAAATAATATGAGAATTGTCCAAGATAAATATAGAAAAAAAATTACATCAATTAAATGTAGAAGTTGTCAAAATATACAAATCACTAAATGAATTGTTGTCTGTATAATATGATGGTCATTTGAAGTTGAATGTCTTTAACCAATGCCCCATTTTTGAACGAGGCCCGAGATAATTCAACAGAGAACACAACCATTTTTTTAGAGTTATTTCTATCTCTTGTGAATCGTCAAATGTCCAACTAGTTGTCATTTTCAAGCAGTTTTCCTTGCTATTATCTGTTGAATGATATTGCCCTTCATCTATAAACAACATGTCCATTTTTTTATATATATCTCCATATTGGATAGGTACATCCTTGAACGACTTTTTCTATATGTGCAGTACTTCACCAACATTATAATATGCAGACATTGAGTAATTATAAATAGTATTATGTTTACATTTCTCTTGACCCCAAATAAATAGAAAGTCTTCATTCTTCAACCATTCAAATATACCAATAAATTTTTTAATTTCCATGTTGTCAAGTGAGGAAAACCACAGAGCAATGCCAAAACATTCTCTGGAAACACTGATAATATCAGGGTTGAACATCCATGCATAATAACGATATAAATTATGGACAAAATGAGGTTGTTTGGAAAAATATTCAATGTTGGATAACATCCGAACTCCAAAGAGAAATCTCTCTACTCCCAGGACCAATAGTTTATTTTGCGGTGATATCCTGACTGCATAGAAAAACTGTGACTATATATATAACCACAACAACTACACTTCGTTTATGAAATTAATGATCACAAACATGCAACTGTAAATGAAGATTTTGATTTCCAAATATTAATACAAAAATCACCCAAAATTTCATAGATTCAAATGATTTAATAAAAGCATCACACTGAACTAATAATATGTTAGATTCAGACAAAAATAGCAATGTCATCGAAAAAACCCAGAAAAGACATTAAATGATTTAAAATCTTCGTAGGTTACATCTAGTGTTTCCTTCTCTTGAAAGAGGCAATGATAAGTCACATTTGATGGCTGTTACTCAACTAGAAGAAGGCATTGAAGATTCTGATATCAGTTGATTCATGCATTTTACTAAAACCCCGCCAGAGTCAATGTACCAATTCACTATCTGTCCTAGCAGACTATGCAATAAAGGGATTACTCAAATTACAGTTTTCACATTGACATGCTTTCACATCATCACCCTCCAAAACAATCATTGATGTATTACTTTGCGAACATTTCATTGGGAAATCCTCCCACACACTCTCCATATTTTTTTTTGTATTTCCTTCTTTATCGTTGGTACATCTTTCTCGAAACCATAAAAATAAAATTTGTTTCCCATATGTCTTTTCTGCACTACCTTCTCTCAATTTTTTCGTAAACAATGACTTCCCCTCATTGACCCACATTTCGATGACCAAATCCCAACATTGAATTTTGAAATACATAATCCCAAAAATTGTATGGCATATTTTCATGACTCATATGAAGTTTCTTTGTGTTTAAATTCAAATTCACCAACAGTACTTTCTTCCCCCTTTTTCACTTTTTTGTTTCCAACAATATTTTTTTGATTTCCCTTTTTTTCTCTTTTGGAGTCACTTTTTGTGACTTTCTTGCGAAATAGAAAACCTTCAATTTCTAATATCAATAACATTTTTGTATGGGGAGCTGCACATAGATATTGCGTGTCATTATATATGTCGAAATAAATTTGTTTTATCAATTTAAGTAGAAAATAATCTTTGTCTTTTACCTGTCAATGACCAGTCAACATTTGAGTGGTGAGTAACATTGTTGGAGATACCGCGTTTTGACACCAAACCTTCGCATGGTTCATTATTATCCAAGCTCTCGCCTAGTTCATTATTATACAATGTGATTTGCTGGCTAATATCCATGGACATCGTCGATCCCAGCTCTGGTTGTGGATGATCCACATGTTGAATAACAATCCAATCATCTTGACCTGAAAATTTGTAGGTATACATTTTATATAACTTTTTGCAAGTATTCAAGGTCACTATCCCTATTCATAATTTAGTTAATTTAACCAGGATCTTTGAAAAATATTTTTTACCTTCTTGTCCATCTTGTTCACCAGTTTGGTAGTTCTTTGTAGATTCTCCATCACATTCAATGTCGTCATTAGATACTATAATTTTATTGGACGATACATGAGTGTGCTCTTTATTTGAAGCTGTAGTAGAATAGGAATTTGAAGAATTTATTGAACATAACCAGCCGAGAAAAGTAAATTACAACGAAATAAGACATCTAAAAATATTAATACAAATACCTTGGTTTATACCCAATTCATGATAGAAATTGTTCATAAACAGCTCTTGTTGTACTGTCTCCACAATAGAAATAACTATTCTATCTGGCAACCTGATCAATGAACGAAGAACTCTACCTCTGACGTACAACGAAAGAATTGTACCTCGAGAAGAGACCAACCTAGAAACTATGTGATCCCATAATTCCTGTGTCCTTTCTTTTGCAAAAAAATGGCTTCTCTAACTATCATTGGTAACCTTGGGAAAAGGTAAATCAATCATTGGTGGGCCCTCATCCTTCCAATCCATATCCATTTGAAAAGTAGACAAATTATCCTCATCCCTTTCAATTCTCCAACATTGTATAAAAGAGAATCCTATAAATAAGTCCTTGGAGAAATATCTATAAACTCCCATGGTAGGATTCCGCATTACTTTTTTATTCATTTATTGCTGAAATGTGTAAAAGATTTAGAAATCATACAAGAGTTTTCCATATCAACTAAAAAAATACAAGTGCATGCCGCTTCATTCGATTCTAAGTAGTACAACAACGCAAGCATATATTCTTCTGTCCAAGCACTATCACAATTACACATATCAACAAAAACAAATTCACAGCTGATTGCCGCACCAAAAAATGCATTGATCTTAGTGTGTTGACCAAATATGCAGGATAACAACATTGACAAGAAAATTGTGAACTATTTTTTATGGAGACAATGGACATACCCATCCCCTCTTTATTGATATATATGTTCAATATTTTCTCAGCATCATTTGGTAATTTGGTACCATTATCCTCTTCAGATGCTTTATTTCTCTTTTTACTCGAAGATTTTGCTTCTTTTCAGAGCATAAAATAATGCACAGTTGTTGGAGATGATTTGGTGCAATTTTATAGATTTCAATGACATTATCGTCAGTGATAATCTGTGATCGGAAAGTTTGAACATCATGAAATTTGAAATATTCAAAGATCTAAAGTTTGGTTGACCTCTTGTCCTTTATTCGCTTGCAATATTGATATAAAGTCTCTGCACAAACATTTTTGTTGATTGATGTGCTCAACCAAACTGATATGTTGATTATATTGTCCACCACAACGATCAATTCATCTTCATCAATATCACACAATGGTCTAAAAAATTAGATCCATGATTCTTCATTTTATTTTGAACTAAATCAACCTGAGTGATTCTCTTGGGTGAGCATGGCAAGGAACCACTTTTGTAAAGCTTGGATACAAACATCCATTTTCTTCATAGTCGATTCGATGTCAAAACAAGATTTAGCTTGTCTTTACAGTCATCCATTGTTTGAACAACATATATATCCATACATTCACCTTGGAAAGAGTGCAAACATATAAAATTAAAGATAATATTTAATTTGTTAATTTCATAACACATGCATCAATCTAAAGACTTTGATTGATAAGAAGAAAAATTCTATACCAGTCAATCATCAATGGAAGCGTTTCCCTTTCCTGGGAGGGATGGCCTACCGCAGGATATCCATTTCTCCCTTGCTTTTACAACTTTAGAAATGAATGGAGTGTCTACAAATTCCTTGTTTAATAGATTTTGTTGTTTGCATAATTTTTTTTTATTGTTTTTAGGAACAGATTTATGTAGAAGATGAGTTGTTTGATGATGATACCTTGAATGGACCGATTGATATTTATTAGTTTCAATGATTTTTTTTCTGCGCAAAAATAGTATGCTTCCCATTCAATATATAAAAATTTACTGAAGTTAAATTAATTTTGTCTTCATTTCCAGGAATAAATCCCAACGTGCTCTCCTTATCGAAAGGAAATAGAATAACATATCTCAATGTTGTTGTAAAAGTTGAGACAAGAGATAAAACCATCTTTGCCACGACCTCCTCATCAACTTTCGATATTGCAAATGCGGAGGCGCAACAACACATCTTGTTACATCAATAGAAAAAAATTTCTCATTGAACAAAAAGTATTTGATATGTTCTTGTTGAAATTATTTTGAACTTTCGAAGCTCTTAGTCGTTTTCCGCATCATCGCTAAAGAAGGACTTGATTTGAGTGCTTTGAAGGAATATTTGGTCATGTATTTTTCAATACGATTGAGAAATGTTCTTCTAAGGTAGAAAATAATTTTTTCATGGTATACATTTGTCAACTTCTTTTCAATATTCATGTAATGCAATACAGACGAGGTTTTCGTAGCCAGGATTATTTTCTTTCATACCGACAAAAATCATTTCTTCAAAGATGGCGCGATATTAATTATGGACTGATTACAAACATAATACAAGTGAAAAAACCACCCTTGCTTCGCACAGGGAACCAGGTCTAAATCAGGAGCACTTTTCATTAGATCTGGTCGAAAATTACAAACCATAAGATCATCCTGTAGAAGGAAACACCGATCTCTCTCGACCACTTCAACTTGAACACGTAATAAATCGTCATAAATGAGATCTGCATATGTCAATATTCCAAATTGAGTTGGAGCTCCTTCCTCATCCAAGAAGAATAAATATAAATCCAGGTACAAATTATCTGGTTCATCCATCTCAACATACCATCCATGCTTGAATAAACCAAGGTTGTGATCTTTTAACAAATCAAGGAACAATATTTCCTATTATTGACTAAGGCTCAACAATGCAAACATGTTTTATCTACAAAACAATAAATATTGTGTAGTTAATATAAGAATGCATACAATGTTTATAATTATCAATTAGTGTTTTAATATTATATGTTTACTTGCAAATGTTCAAGTGGATGATCGATGGAGAAGGAACGACCGCTCATTTCGAAAATCAATTGATTGATTAAGAACAAATCTTCTAGAATTATCCATGAGAGATCGAATGCACATTTTATATAGTCATTTGAGATAGAATCGATCATAGAAGGAGTGATCATTATTTCTTATTAACTGTCATTTTAATTTGGTATTTGTTCTAGAAATAAAGAGATCAAGAATATTACGGGAAGTCGCATTTAATTCAAGTGCTACTCCTTACCATTTAAATCGATCTTTATTGTGGTTTGTAGAAAATGGATCGATGCAAGAAGGAGCATTTGTTCCTTTTCGAAAGCTACTTATGTAAAAGTTATCTAGGTAGAATATCTCCATGCTATTCTTGATATTTGGAGAATATACAAAGGGGCGTACGGTCCTTCTTGGGCTTTCTTTTACTAATAGTTCTATAATATAGAAAGGGTCATTTGATCCTTCTTGGGTTCACCATTTTGGATATAGGTGAATTGTTGGACGACCATTCATAGCTTCAATAGTTTTACAATTCTCTAATAAGCGAAGGAGCGATCGATCCTTTCACTCCATGATATTCTTCATATTTCGAGGATATAGGAAGGAGCTCCCGATCCTTGTTGTGTTTTATATTTCTCTCATAAATGAGAGGGCGACTGACCCTTCTTGTGCTAAGTATTCTTTTCGTAATAGTTCTATAATACAAGAAGGGTTAGTCGTTCCTTCTTGTTTTCACCATTTTGGATATAGATGAATTGTTGGACGCCCATTCCTTTCACTCCATGATATTCTTGATATTTGAAGGATAGAATAAGGGGTGCCCGATCCTTCTTGTGTTTAATATTCATACTAATCCCACAATACAGGAAGGCTTGGCTGTCCATTCTTGTGTTCACCATAGGGTGAAAACATGAAGTTGGGAAACAATTTTGGCTTGTTTTTTACAAACAAAACTGCTAAATTTTATGTTTTTCAACTTCGACCTCTTCAAACCCATATCTCCCTTAGGAATTTCAACTTGAAGTAAACACAAAGGTTTTATAGAATTGAATTAGCTTTCTACTCGTATTTTTTTTTTATTTTTTTTATGGATACATCGTGGGACAAATTTGTTGTCAACAAACAGCATATACTTGACAATTTTAGGTATGGATAATGAGTGACCTGTGTTGACGACGGTTTTTTGATAGATGGTTATTCATTTTAGGGAAAACAATTGTAGGCTCATAATCTAAACACACTACACTGGATCTTGGACTATATTTTGAGTTTTTTAAGACTTGGGAACTATTTTTTATTATTTATCGAAACAACGTATGTTCAAAAAATGGTGCATTATCGACACATGTTTTTGTCTTCACATTTTCTTTCAAATGTGACTCTTATTGGAAAAAATAAAAGTACCCTTTTGAAGAGGATGAGCCAATTATGATCTCTGTGAAATTTCAATTTTTTTGGTGTTGTCTTTGTTATGATATTGAATTTTCATTTTGGGTGATTTTGAAAGTAATAAAATTCTTAAGGGATAAGGTTTAGAAAAAAAATATTAATAAATAGAAATTCAAGTCGAAATGAAACAATTATTATATCATTGGAAACTAGATTCGGATATGAATCCATTGCTACCAAGTCCAATAAACAATATTTAGAATTTGCAGGGGTTTTGGTTTGCTGAAGTTGCAGGTTCCGGAAAGACGCCATATATTTTCGCAGGTTTGTTGACCATAAACTCTCGGGCGAAAAAATATCTTCCAAACTCTCAATCGAGAGTTTAGTTCAAACTCTCATCCAAGAGTTTTTTTAAAAATATAGCGTGGAGATTGGTTCAAACTCTTGGCCTAGAGTTTTTTTAAACTCTCGGGCGAGAGTTTGAAATCTCAAAACTCTCGGCCTAGAGTTTGAGGTTGAGTTATTTTCGCGTGATCATCCGCCCGCGCTCCGTTTTTTTTACTCCGTTTGTCAAAAAGTGTTTCCCAGGTTTGCGATTTCACCCCATACTAGATATAGATGAATTGTCAACCTATCCTTTGTACAATAAATAGTTTTAAATTTATCTGATAAATGAAAGGTCAAACGACCCTTATTGTACTCAATATTCTTCCAGTGTTCACCACTCTGTATATACATGAATTGTTGGTCTAGTCTTTGAAGGTTGAATATTTTTATATTTTTCTTATAACTCAATTGGCAACCAAACCTTCATTTGCTAAGTATTCTTTTCATAATAGTTCTAGAGTACAAGAAGGGTCATTTGATCCTTCTTGTGTTCACCATTCTAGATATAAGTGAATTTATGCATGAATATTCATAGGTTCGATAGTTTTACAATTCTCTACTAAACGAAGGGGCAGCCGATCCTTTCTCTCCATGATATTCTTGATATTTGGAGGATATAAGAAGCAGTGCCCAAAGCTTTTGGTGTTTACTATTTCTACTAATCCTACAATATCAGAAAGGTAGACTGTTCGTTCTTTTGTTCACCATTTGGGATATAGATGAATTGTTGTCCCAACCTTCGTAGATTAATTTTTTTTACATTTCTCTCTTAAATGAAGGGTCGGACGACCCTTCTTGTGCTCAGTATTCTTCTAGTGTTCACCATTCTATATATACATGAATTGATGGCCTATCCTTTGGTAGTTGAATATTTTTACAAATCTCTTATAAATGAAAGGGCGACCGACCCTTATTATTTTCATAAAATTTCTAGACTGCAAGAAGGGTCGGTCGATCCTTCTTGTGTTCACCATTCTGGAGATAGGTGAATTGTTGGATATAGGTGTTCACAATTCACTAATAAACTAAGGGGTGATTGATCCTTCTTGTCAGAAGTTGGGATAGATATTTTTTATATGTTATAACTTAGCCAATGTCTCAATCCCTACTATTTACTATGGAAGTCGGAAGTCAGAAATTTTCCACCTAGCCTTCGTAGATTAAATATTTTTACATTTCTCTTGTAAATGAAGGGTCGACCGACCCTTCTTGTGCTCGGTATTCTTCTAGTGTTCACCATTATAGATATACATGAATTGACGACCTTGCCTTCGTAGGTTGAATATGTTTACAATTCCCTCATAAATGAAGGGGCGTCCGACCCATCTTTTTCCCAATATTCTTTTCATAATAGTTCTAGAATGCAAGACGGGTTGGTCGATCCTTGTTGTGTTCACCATTATAGATATAGGTGAAATGCTGGATATATGTATACACAATTATCTACTAAATGAAGGGGCGATCGATCCTTCTTGTCATAAAACAGAATTCAGGACAAACATTTTTTATATGTTGTAACTTAGCTGATGTACCGATCCCTACTATTTACAGCGAAATTCAGAAGTCGGGAATTGTCGGCCTAGCCTTCGTAGATTAATTTGTTTTACATTTTTCTCCTAAATGAAGGATTGATTGACCCTTCTTCTACTTAGTATTATTCCAATGTTCAAAATTCTTGATATAAATGATTGACAGCCTAACCTTTGTAGGTTGAATACTTTTACAATTCGATATTGCAAGAAGGGTTGGTTGATCCTTCTTGTGTTCACCATTCTGGATATAGGTGAATTGCTAGATATAGGTGTTCACAATTCGCTGCTAAACGAAGGGGCAGGCGATCCTTTCTCTTCATGATATTCTTGGTATTCAAGGATATAATAAGGGGTTCCCAATCCTTAAAGTGTTTACTATTCCTACTAATTCTACAATACAGGAAGGGTTGGTCATTCATTCTTCTGTTTTTCTGTCATAAATTAGGGGTCAACTGACCCTTCTTGTTAGAAGTCAGAAGTCGGGAATTGTCCGCTTAGACTTCGTAGATTAAATATTTTTACATTTATCTTGTAAATGAAGGGTCGGTCGACCCTTCTTGTGCTCAGTATTCTTCCAATGTTCACCATTCTGGATATACATGAATTGACGACCTAGCTTTCGTACGTTGAATATTTTTACAATTCCCTCATAAATGAAGGGGAGGTCGACCCTTCTTCTTTCCATTATTATTTTCATAATAGTTCTAGACTACAAGAAGGGTTGGCCGATCATTCTTGTGTTCACCATTCTGGATATAGGTGTTCACAATTCTCTACTAAACAAAGGGGTGAATGATCCTTCCTATCAGAAAACGAAAGTCAGGACAAACATTTTTTATATGTTATAACTTAGTTGATGTACCGATCCCTACTATTTACAGCGGAAGTAGGAAGTCGGTAATTGTCGGCCTAGCCTTCGTAGATTAAATATTTTTACATTTCTCTCCTAAATGAAGGGTCAACGGACCCTTCTTCTTCTCAGTATTCTTCTATTGTTCAACATTCTTGATATAAATGAATTTCCGACCTAGCCTTCGTAGGTTGAATATTTTTGCAATTCGATACTACAAGAAGGGTCGATAGATCTTCTTATGTTCACCATTCTGGATATAGGTGAATTGTTGGATATAGGTGTTCACAATTCTATACTAAACGAAGGGGCGACCGATCCTTTCTCTTCATGATATTATTGGTATTTAGAGGATATAAGAAGGGGTGCCCAATCCTTCTGGTGTTTACTATTCCTTCTTATCCTACAATACATGAAGGGTCGACTATTCATTCTTTTGTTTTCTGTCATAAATGAAGGGTCGACTGACCCTTCTTGGAAGTCATAAGTCAGGACAAACATTTTTTATATGTTATCTAATGGTCACTCATAATGGTTCACCTTTTTAAAACAATGGCCAGATATTTAGTTACACCATACAATTTAACAAAGTGTTTGAATAAATAAATAAAATCCATTGGGTATGGAGTCAACACACGCATTTCTCAAAATTATTTAAGAGCCTGGTGGTAGGATAAAGATTTCACATATGCAAAGTAGGTACCATTTGTCCATAGAAATAGCAATTTTATGAATGATAGAAGATTAAAGAAAACAATACATTAATAACACAAAGCATCTAATTGGGACCATCTTAAAATTGATCAGAGGTTACAAGATGCATGTTACAAGGAAAAAAATAGTCGACCTCCCAATTATAAATTATCATTTTCCTGTGGGTTATTTCGACGGAGCTAGTCAATTGGAAATATGTGGGGAAGGATGCATTTTGTTCATGGATTAGGAACATCACATGGAGATGAAATTTTGATGCGGAATGGGGAGCAATACAAGGGAAAAAACCCTTGCATTATGGGGATTGTTGACAATAGCACAAAATATGGGTTGAAATAGGATAAACATTTTTGGTGACTCATTAGCTATTAAAAATTGGATCAATGGCAATTGTAGATTACAGGTTTCAAATTTGACATCTTGGAAACAAAGGATTGCGCATTTACAAAAGAATTTTGAATATATATGCTATAAACATCTGAGCATAATCTTTAACATGCAGGAAGACATGCTATCAAAAAGTGGTCTCATTGTGGAGGAAGGAAGGGCTCATATCTTCCTTTTTCACAAACACCAGATGTTGGATGAAATTGAGATAAATATATACTAAGCAGGGAAGGATTTTTTAGACAATATTATTTTGATACATTACTTAAAATAATAGTATAATACGGTAGAATATTAGCTAAATTGCATAGATAAATATTTTTTGGTTTACTGATTGTGATATGGAATGCTAAATGTTGACGTGGATGGAAGATGAAAAACAGGGTTATTATGAGATAAAAACCTGTGTAACATGAGGAATAGTGGCCATTTGGGAGACAAGTATGTTTCACATGTAAAAAATGATTATCATGATCATTATATTTTATGGAAAAGAATATGTGTATTTTCTTTGATTCATAATATGAATAGAAAGAGGCTCTTTTTCTTCTAGAAAAAAAGAGAGCATCTAACTGGGATGAATTCTGCATTATTTTGGAAGAAAGAACAGTGACAATATTTAAATGTGTGAATCAGAGCATATAAAATGAATTCTAACTCACATACTTCAGTCAAATATGAGGAAAAGTGATAAGATGGTGTAACAGGAAATACATTCACAAAAGAAAAATTAACAGACTGAAGAAAGTGATAACATATGAAGCTTGCGATTCTAATAGACCTGTACTTCTAATCTTCATTAAAGTCTTCAAAAAATATTACATCACTGTATTTTTTGTTCTTGGATCCAACCCTGGTTACTTTGTAAAATCAAAATTTATACAAAATGTTCTTTGAATAAACCCTAACTGATTCTTTGCTAAAAATAGAAATTTCAAAGAAATCTCTAAACTTCAGGAACATTTGTTTTGTTTTCGACCAAGCTGGTATCATGTTGCTTTGATTTGGGATGATGTAAGACTCGGTTAGTTAAAAAAGGAACTGCAACTTCATTTCAAATTAAGACACCTGAATATTCATTCTTGATATACCCTGTATTTTGTTTTCCCAATTTTTTTTGACAAATTTCCATTGCTCTTGATTTGGGATTTCATAATCCATCATTTCTTTCACCATCACCTCCAATTCTATGCATGATGTGTAGCATACAATTGGAAGATCCTTCTCAATCATTAGAAATTGATCAAATATTTCAAAATCATTGGTCAATTTATCAATTATTGTCTTTCCAGTTAATCCTTTGACCAAACCTTTAAATTTCGAGTGATCCATACGAGCATGTACTATCAAACTGTCATAATTTTCTTGAGTCATTAATTTTCCATTGTCACTCCAAAAAGAAGGTAAGCCGTTTTCAAAAATGCCCTGAAATAATTCCCTAAAATTTTGAACTTGTAGGAGCATATGTTGCACTTTGTATTGTACTTCTTTAACACGATCATGCTTACCAATAATTATTCTTTCCCAAATGATGATTGCTAGTCTGTCTTTGATTCCAAAACTTTGCATATCTGATTGAGTTAGAGTGTTTAAAAAACTGATTGTAGTTTGAGCTATTTCTGAAGGCCTTTTTCTTAATGTCTCGTTTTCCACTTTACACCTCTAGAGAGATATGTTTGCTATAACATGTTTATCTTCCATAAAATTCAAATGTGACAAGAATTTGGTGACTTCCACTTATATCGCATCCCATATAAGGTGTTTAGATCCTTTTAATGGAAGCTTACTTGTCAATCTATATTTTAATTCATCAACTTTCTTTTGCAACTGTTTTCTATCACTCAAAGAGTTTTTCTTTTCTTCCGAATTTTGAATTACTTCTCGTTTCAACTTTTGGATTTCTGCTTTCAACTCTTCTATCTCTACATCTTTTAGAATAATTTGTGACATAACACTGGCCAGTTCCTCTATGGAGGACTTATCCATTTGTCCTTCATCTGTACATAGAGATTGATCCCTTGGCTTCTCTGGCACTTACACAGTTTCAATCGGATTGGTATTTAACACTGAAATTGTGACAACAATTCAATCCTTTCTTTTTCCCAAGCATTCTTTTCATCTTGTAACTTTAACATTTTACCTTTGTGATTCATAATTTATTGATATATGGCTTCCTTTTCTTGCTGTAATGTTGTCAACTTAGATTGCACATGTTGATTATTTGGCACCTTCAATTTTTTCTTGATCACTTGAATGGTATTTTCTTTTTCATTAAGTAGCCTTTTGGTACACTAAGTGTTCCTTGATTCAGCTCCCACAATCACAAGGTCCATTTGTAGTCTTTTAATATGGACCAAATTTTCTTTGTTTGCTTCCTTCTCTTTCCTCAATTGACTCTCCAACTTTGCTATCACAGACTGCAATTTAGAAATTTTTAAAGTGGATTGTAATAAATCAGAATACATGACATCTCTGGTTTGTCTATGCAATTGAATCTTATCGGGTATATCAATCTCATCAAGCTTAAATTCCATTTCAGAAAATTTCTCATCGTTCACCACTGCAAACCTTATAATGTTTCTTTCTGGATCCTTAACTGTAAGAAGGGAAGATTTTTGTTCTGTCAACTTTCTTAATTAAGGGAACAATTTTTGAGTTTCTACCAAACACTGCTTCTTCTTTTCTGTATATTGTGAATGGAAATCAAATATGGACTTATACTTGTTGATGTATATGTAACTTCGGAATGTATTTCATATATATATTTATTGTACCCTTATAAGAGATGTGTTATTCCTCTATAAGGAAGTGTCGTCATTTGTATTGACAAGTGTCACAAGTAGATTAACTTGTCGATGGGTTATTAGACTACCTGATGTGGGTGTCGATCCGATATATATGTAACTGGGGTTATTAGGATGAGTTAGACAAGTCGGCCCCATAAGTAATTAGGCAGGTCAGGACAAGTATAAATAGAGAGTCGGGATTCTCTATTTTGATCATCTCAGAACTCACTCTTCTCTCACTTGGAAAGTGGCGCACATTGAAGGAGGAGGATCAAGCTGCATAGTAGGAGACTATCTATTGTATTTGGTTGTACTTTGGTTGAGCCATTTCTCTATCTATCTCGTAGGAAGTTGTGGGGTTTTTGACCTTAGGGTTTTCCCCACGAAAAAATCTGTGTGTCCATTGTCTCATGCTTTTGATTCTTGTGATGCTTGGAATGCTTGATATGATTGTTATGCATTGATATATTGTACATGTTATTCTCTGAGTAAAGATCCTATACCATATTGAATTAATGCTCAAAATCTAACATGGTATCAGAGCTAGCCTGAGAAGAAGACACTGTGCAATTGCAGAAGCTAGGGCTTCTTGTTTTTGGGTTTCTCTCCACAGATTTTAGAAAAGTAATATGATGCATTGACTCTCCTCAGCAAGGTGAATCTATCTGTACAATCAAAATTCAATTCTGAGCACTTTCAGTTTTGGCCCTAAAAATTAGGGTTTCCTTAAAAATAGGAATTTCTGAAATCGAAAGACATAGCTGGAAGCTCCTTGGAAAATCAGAAGTTTGGAGCTTTAGTTCAAGATTTTTGGTTGTGTAGATATCCAAGAAACTCAATACCTAATCCGACACCAGATCCAGTTTTTAGCAATCAAGTGGTAAGACTCAAATCTTTTCTATTTCCATTTGAAGTACTCTTTAATATGTCTCACCACACCAAGCTTGAGGACAAGCTTGAAGGAGATGATAACTTTCGAGCATGGAAGTATAGGATTGGGTTAATCCTTGAAGAGAATGAGTTGGATACTTATATAAGCGAAGAGGTCCCTATCCCAGAGGGAGAAGAGGCTAAGGCTCTTCACAAGAGGAATTTGGTTAAGGAAAAGAGGATCATTGCTGATTCTATTAAAGATCATCTCATCCCTCATGTGTCATCCCTAAAGACACCAAAAGAGATGTTTGATTCCTCGACCAAACTATTTGAAGGCAAGAACATAAATCAGAAGATGACCCTGAGGAATCAATTGAAGAATATCATGATCCAAAATGCAGAGACTATGCAGTCATATTTCTCAAGGGTCTCCCAGATAAAAGAACAACTTGAAGCTATGGGTGAAGATATAGAAAATGGAGAAGTGGTGATGACCACTCTTAATGGCCTCCCTAGGTCATGGGATTCCTTCATCCAAGGAATTTGTGCTAGAAAGAAACTTATCTCTTTTGCTAGACTGTGGGAAGAATGCTCATAGGAAGAAGCTCAAATTGTAGCCAGAGAAGAGAATATGGGGAGTGAATACCAAGCACTCACAGCTCACTCCAAAATACATGGTGACAAGAAAGCTCGCCATCATGGAAAGAAAGGAAAATATTAGAATCAAAGAGGTAGTGCTAGACATCGAAGGGACATTATCCATGTCCGTTGCTATACATGTGATGATAAGGGACACTATGCCATAGATTTCCCTAAGAATAAGAAAGAGGGTACTCACAAGAAGAAGAACTTCAAAAGAAGACATCATGCTCATGCTGCAGAGGATAATAAACCTCCCAGGAAGAGGGCTAGAGAAGATAGTGAAGATTCTTCAAGTGATGAAGAATATGTTTTGATTTCTGCTCTCACTGGAACCATTACTCATGGAAGCAATGATTGGCTCATAGATAGTGGGGCTTCCAAACATATGACAGGATTCAAAGAATCCTTTGTGAATCTATTTGAACATGATTCACCCCACAAGGTGAAGCTTGGAGATGACTACCAGTATCCCATAAAAGGGAGTGGTGAAGCCTCATATCAACTAGACTCTGGAAAGTCTATGAAGATGAAAGATGTACTCTATGTTCCAGGTCTCAAGAAGAATCTACTCTCAATATCTGCATTGGATGCAAAAGGCATGAGGGTTGCATTTATAGACGGCCAAGTCCTAATGTGGCCTAAGGGTAAGACTATAGATGATGAAGTTGTGATTGGAGAGCAAGAGGGAGGATTGTACAAATTGAAGGGCCATCCAGAACAAGCCATGGTCCATGATTCTGTAGAGCCAAGTGAACTTTGGCACAGAAGGCTTGCACACATGCATTACAGGGCATTACCAATTGCAAGCAAAGTGGTAGAAGTTCTTCTTGAAATCCAGACAAATCATGAAGGCATTTGCAAAGGTTGTGCAAAGGGAAAGAATACAAAGAAGACATTTCCAAGTAGTGAAAGCAAGGAAAAAGGAATCCTAGAGATTATCCACTTTGATACATGCGGTCCCATGTCTTCCAGTTCTCTGAGTGGGTATGTATACTATGTCTCATTTATTGATGATTTCTCTAAGAAGACTTGGATCTACTTCGTGAAGAACAAAGATGAAATGTTTAACAATTTAAAGGATTTCAAAGCCTTGATAGAAAACCAAACTGACTTGAAGATCAAGATCTTCAGATTTGATAATGGCGGAGAATTTACTTCAGGAGACTTCAAGAAGTTATGCAATGATTCAGGGATTAAGAGGGAGTTGACTACTTCTTACAATCCACAACATAATGGGGTTTCCGAGAGAAATAATAGACCAATCATGGAAGCAGCAAGGGCAATGCTTCATGACCAAGACTTACCTATGCACTTATGGGCTGAAGCAGCAAGGACAGCTGTATATGTGCAGAACAAAACACCCCATAAGATACTTGACAACAAAACACCAGAAGAAGTTTTCACTAGTAAGAAACCAGAAGTGAGCCATCTCAGAATATTTGGTTGTCTAGTATACACTCACATCCCAAAAGAGAAAAGGTCAAAGTTGGATCCTTCAGGAAATAAGGGTATATTCATGGGTTACAGTGAAAGCTCGAAGGCTTAGAGAATCTACTTCCCTGGATTCAAGAAGATTGACATTAGCAGAGATGTAACTTTTGATGAAAGTTCAGCTTACCACAAATCGAGAAAGACACATGTTGAAGACAATGAAGAACCCAGAATACCCAGAACACAAGACATCAAAATGAATGAAGCAGTTCCTGAAGAAGATCAAGAAATGGAAGATCCACAAGAACCTGTGGATACACCTCGTGAGAAGAATTCTCACAAGAGGAAACCTATGTGGGCTAGAGAGCTCATCCAAGATGCAGAGAGATTTGGCATTCCAGAAGAAGAATACAGAGAAAGAAAAAGGACAAGGTCACATACTAGTTATGTTGATTTACTTTGTGACATCATGGATAAAGAACCTTCCAGTTATGAAGAAGCTGCAGAAAAGAAAGAGTGGAAGGATGCTATGATCGAAGAATACCAATCTACTATGAAGAATGATGTTTGGCATGTGGTCCCAAGACCAGATGGAAAGTCTGTGGTAACTTCCAAGTGGATCTATAAGGTTAAGCATGCTACAGATGGTAGCATCGAGAAATACAAAGCTAGGTTTGTAGCTCGTGGCTTCTCCCAAAAAGAAGGAATTGATTATGAAGAGACTTTCGCTGCTGTGGCCAGATACACTTCCATTAGATCAGTACTTGCTCTGGCTGCAGTAATGAAATGGAAGGTACACCAGATGGATGTCAAGACTGCTTTCTTGAATGGTGTAGTTGAAGAGGAAGTGTATGTGGAGCAACCACTTGGGTTTGAGACACATGATAGAGGAACACATGTGTGCAAACTGAAGAAAGCCCTATATGGTTTGAAATAGGAACCTAGGACCTGGTATGGCAGGATAGATGGCTTCCTATCCAGTTTGGGCTTTACCAAGAGTAAAGCGGATTCCAACCTTTACTACAAGGTTGAGGAGGGCAATCCAGTGATTCTACTATTGTATGTGGATGACCTGTTTCTGACAGGTGAGGATAGACTGATTGTCAACACGAAGAGGAAGCTAGCTGCCGAGTTCGAGATGAAGGAATTGGGTATGATGCACTATTTTCTTGGTATGGAGGTGTGGCAGAGTGCAGATGGGATCTTCCTTGGACAAGGGAAGTATGCAGTAAAGATCCTGAAGACCTTTGGGATGATGGATTGCAAGGCCATGGCCACACCTATGGCATCGAAACTAAAGCTTCTGTGTGATGCTTCTTCTGAGCCGGTTGATGCTACAATGTATTGTCAGATGATTGGGTCCTTGATGTACCTGACGAATACAAGGCCATACATTTGCTTTGCGGTGAATACCTTGAGCCAATATCTGACAGATCCGAGACATGTTCACCTGATAGTTGCAAAGCATGTTCTGAGGTACCTGAAGGGTACAGTGGATTACGGGCTCAAGTATGAGGTGAATCAAAATTTTAACCTGGAGGGTTATGTTGATTCGGATTGGGCAGGCAGTGCCATTGATCGGAAGAGCACTTCGGGGTGTTGCTTCAGTTTGGGATCAGGTGTGATCTCTTGGTTTAGTAGGAAGTCCTGTGTGGCACCGAGTACAGCTGAAGCAGAGTATGTCGTAGCTTGTTCAGCTAGTTGTGAGGCAGTATGGCTTAGGAAGCTACTATCTGATTTGTTTGATCTCCAGTTGAGTGCTACCTGTATATATTGCGACAACTAGAGTTGTGTGAAGTTGTCAGAAAACCCAGTGTTCCATGACAGGTCGAAGCACATTGAGATCAAGTTCCACTATATCAGGGATATGGTGCAGAGGGGAGCTGTGAAGCTCCTGTATGTTGTGATAGATGAGAAGATAGCTGATGTGTTGACCAAGCCTCTTTCCAGAGTGAATTTTGAACACTTCAGAGGGAGACTTGGTGTACTTCAGATCGAGATGCCTTGCAGAGGGAAGTGATGAAGTCCAGAGAAACAGATGCACACTGAGCCATTCTTGCATGGTGGTAGGTTGGTCCTCCCAGGTAGGATGTAAGGGCCGAGCCATTCTTGCATGGTGGTAGGTTAGTCCTCCCATGGCAGGATGTAAGGGCTGAGCCATTCTTACATGGTGGTAGGTTGGTCCTCCCATGGTAAGATGTAAGTGCTGGGCCATTCTCACATGGTGGCAGGTTAGTCCTCCCATGGTGAGATGTAAGTGCTGGCCCATTCTCACATAGTGGTAGGTTGGTCCTCCTATGGTGAGATATAAGTGCTGGAGCCTTTCCGACATGGTGGTAGGTTGGTCCTCCCATGGTCGTTGATGTAAGTGCCATTATCCTTTCCCAGATGGTATTAGGTTGTTCCTCCCATGCTGGTGAGTGTAAGTGCTGTGTGTGTGCATCTGGGTTGTGCTCCGTGGACTTGGTGGTGATCTGAAGACATTGATGTGATAGTTTGGTACACAGGTTTTGCAAAGGCATATAATCAGTCCTGAGATGCTCTTGCAGGTTTTGCCAAGGCAGTGTAATCAGTCCTGAGAGATCTTGCAGGTTTTGCAGAGGCAATGTAATCAGTCCTGAGGTGTACCTACTTGATGGCTTGCTTGCAGATGATGATGATGATCAGGTTGATCATGTGATGATATACATCAGTTGGATGTATGGTGAAGTATCAATTTGATACTCTGTGGTCGTGGACAGGTTGTGTAGTGGCATGTAAAAGATCCTAAGAGATTCAAGAGGTTGAGCTATGTGCTCGTAAAAGGCCTGGGATGCTCTTGCGAGGTTTTGCAAATGCATGTGATGAGTCCTGAGGATTCCACAGTATGACCAGTGATGATGAAGACCTACAGGTGGTGGGCCTACATCCAGTATGAAAAAGGAATGGCTCTGTAGAACTTCCTATGATGAGTAGATTCAAAGATTGGACGAGATAGCAGCAGCTGATTCAATGACGATGATCCAGAGAAGAAGACTTGTGCTCGATGATTTGTGTCGAGAAATACCTTCCTAGTTAAGAGGGAGTGTTGATGTATATGAACTTCGGAATGTATTTCATATATATATTTATTGTACCCTTATAAGAGATGTGTTATTCCTCTATAAGGAAGTGTCGTCATTTGTATTGACAAGTGTTGCAAGTAGATTAACTTGCCGATGGTTTATTAGACTACATGATGTGGGTGTCGGCCTGATATATATGTAACTGGGGTTATTAGGATGAGTTAGACAAGTCGACCCCATAAGTAATTAGGCAGGTCAGGACAAGTATAAATAGAGAGTCGGGATTCTCTATTTTGATCATCTCAGAACTCACTCTTCTCTCACTCGGAAAGTGGCGCACATTGAAGGAGGAGGATCAAGCTGCATAGTAGGAGACTATCTATTGTATTTGGTTGTACTTTGGTTGAGCCATTTCTCTATCTATCTATGAGGAAGTTGTGGGGTTTTTCACCTTAGGTTTTTCCCCACGGAAAAATCTGTGTGTCCATTGTCTCATGCTTTTGATTCTTGTGATGCTTGGCATGCTTGATATGATTTTTTTGCATTGATATACTATACATGTTATTCTCTCAGTAAATATCCTATAGCATATTGAATTAATGCTCAAAATATAACAATACTGAGATTTAATTCTAGATTCCTTTATTTCTGAAAAAGAATATTGTTGAATATTTATAGGTGGTTGCAAAATCAAAGTAGTTTTTTTTGGAACAATTAAATATTGTTCCTCCATACTAATAATTTACTTTTGTTGTTCCACTTTTGATTTCTTACTTGAAACTTCTTCATCGAGTTCCATACTATCAACTTATGAAATAGATCTCTTATTGGTGATATCAGATTTAGCTGGTGTTTGAACCAACATTTCCAAATTGCTTGTTTGTTCCATATTCACTTCTTCTTATCTTGTTCAAATTTGAATAAATTTTCCATTTCTTTTAATCCTTCAACTGTTTGATGATCAAAAGCCTTGTTTCTAGTTTGTTGTCTCCTTTGCGATATAATTTTATGAGGATCATAATTAATCCTTTCAGCCTCTTGGAAATCCATGATCTTCAATATTTTTTCTACTATAGATAGGGATGCCTTAGTATTAATGATGAATGGACCAACTTTAAGAGGGAATTTCACATTTGATGATTTTTTGAAAACACCAAAATGTTATTCTTCTGAATGCAACCTTCGTCTAATAAATTCTAAGGAAAAAACCCTTGGTGTTAAAAAGTATGGCAACAGATATGGTGCTCCAGTAAAACAATACACTATAATTATAATGTGTTCTTTATACAAGAACAGTTCACATGTTTGGTCTTCTGGTGTAGGATGCAACATTTCTTTCATTTATTCTAACACTCGAGGAAATTCAATATTAAAAATAATTCTATAAATTTATTCCATGATTGTATTGGTGTACTCAAACATATTGATCTGTTTAGGAAGGTCACAAGAAAACATGGTTCCAAGAAACTTCAATTCAAAAATATTTGAACACAAGAACAGGTTCAGGAGATATGACTAATATTTGAAATGATTCAACTCATGGAAATTCACCAACTAGACATGAATTGCTTTAGCTAGGAATTCATCAAAATTAAAACCACATACTGGACTCGACTGTGATTCGGGTGAAATGAATTGCAGAAGGAAACCTAACATAACTTCTGTGATTGACTTATCACTATATAGACCTAAAATTGACTCAACAAGGACAAAACTAACTGGGTATCTCGCTGAAATACATCAATACTTAAAGGGAAGGATAGGTTTTCATGCACCTAGCCATCTTTTAAGACTTGTAATAAAGACTTTTATTTTCTTCCGGACTGCAATTTCTATAAAAAATTACCAAATATTCTTCATTAAATGACTCAGGGATTTTGGGAAATGTTTCAGTTAAACCTAGAACCTCACATATAGTCTGCGCATTGACTTGACATAGAATTTTGGTTTTATTTACATTAATGATTACCCTTTCGGCCTATGAATAATTCACCACACACCAACCAAAAAATTTGGGTAAGTGTAGGGTCTGTTTGACAAAACAATAATACAAAAAAGAACAAAAAACATTCAATACATCCTTTTCCTGTGACTTAAACTCCATTAATTTCTCTTTAGAATGCGAAATACTACCCATAGACAAAACATGGTCGAAAATATCCCTTTCGATGTCAAATACAAGCTCCTCATTTTCATCTAAAGTTTCATCGAATGGAACAAGGTCTTCAATTTTATCCATTTAAGAAACAAACTTTGAAAAGTGAGGGTTTTCAGCTACCTGTGAAGTGAGCTTACGAACATGAGAACGCCGGGGCTGACTTTTGTGCTTGTTGATGAAGACAAGTGACGTGTTTTCAATGACTTATTTTCCTCCAGGAAATAATCAGCAAATTCCTTTTTCCAAACTTTGAACATTGACCTTTTATATAACATATGCTTAGGTGGTTTCAGAACTTGCGATGAGCGATTTAACTCTTACCGCTTTTCACAATGGACTCCACCAATGCTTGTCACGTGGTAAGTGGTTTAATTTCCGCTCCACCTTCCCAAGTTCAACCACTGTGCAATTTCTTGCGTCGAAACGCCTTTCCACAGTCGATTTGCTTCTGGGTGGTTTCACATCATTATTTCTCCACGGGTTTACACGTTTGCAACTTTTGGTGTTATTTTTGCAATTGTTTAGCGCCTTTTCTGTCTCCTCCCTTGGTCATTTGAAGCCCCTTCGTGCATTTGAAGTCCTTGCGTGCAATCATGAATCCCACGAAGTTGAATTGAAAACAACACCGTCGATATCATAGGAATCAAATCCAACGAATCACATGCATTTCATTGGTTTAACATGCACGAAGTTCAACCAAAGAATGTGACCCAAAATCCACTTTTCAAGTCCACTGTCGATCTTGGATGGGGCAATCTAACGGTATAGGACAATTTCGTTGGGTTAAGTTGTTTAGAGTTTAAAGCTCAAGATGTGATGCAAAATATTTATGAAATATATCTAAGCGCATGTTTAAGTCCACCATTGATGTGGATTGACAAAGATCCAACGATTTTTAATCATTTTGTTGTTGAAATATGCTCAAGGGTTAATTAAAAGGATCAGGCGCGAAATATTTATAAATATTAGTTGAACGCCGGTTTGACATCCACTCTATTGAATAGAGGTTTGGCAATAGCCTATATTTGGAGAACAATTTGGCCAAATTTCCAACTTTGGAGAATGCCAAAATTGGTTAATTCTGCAAAATAGTAATTCCTTATTAATTAAAACAAGATTGAAATACAATTACGATTAATGATGAATCGATGCCATTAAAAGGATGCAATATTTTTTATGAAGATGCATGATTTTCCTAAAAAGACACATTGTTTCAAATAATAAATTTTTTTGAAAAGATATATAACCATACAAGTCAAATGTATGAAGAGGTGTCTCTGAAGTTTTGGTAATTGCATATCAGAAGCAAGAAAGATGCCAGTGAGATAAATGAAGCATTACAAAAGTTCGATCTGCCATTGAAGACATGAAAAACTAAAATTAAAACTATTATGAATCAAAGGGTGGTTGGGTGGTGCTTGAGGAAGGTTGAGTCCTACTAAGCGGGTTGTTGCCTCCTTCCAGTCGTGGTTGGAGAATTAGGGTGTTGGGGCATCTTTGTCTGTTGAGCAAGAAGAAAACCAGGGGTGTAGGTGCATCCTTTCTGTAGTGGAAGAAGAATCTAGGAGATTAAGTTCTTCATCAAGTTGGTGCTTGTAAAACAATTTTGTATAAGACTAGCTTATTAGTAAGAAAGCTTTGTTAGTTTTCCCTTTGAGATTTCCATGATAAATATGTGTTCAAATTGTTAATTGTCTTATTCATGTTACTTATGATTATTTAACTTGTGCTTAATACTAATTGTTTATAAAAGGTTTGAAAAAGGCAATACTGATTCTCCCCCCCTCTCAGTATTGCTGGATAAACCAACACCCGCTGCATAGTGCCCTGGTCATCGGCTAGGGTCCAGTGTAGTTGATGCTCTAGTGCCTCTACTTAATATTTTAAGCGCTTGGACCTATTGGAAGAAATTTGTAGGCTCCGTAAGGTAAGTTTAATTCCCTTATACTTTACCCAATATTCTTAGGTACTTGGGACAAAAATAATGCTAACAATGGGGTCCCTTTGTGCAAAGATTTTGTACCTTTTCCTAGAGCTCTTTAGCTGATGAACACTTTCCAACTTTATCTTTCACATGATTAGATATTCCATACAAGATGATATCCATTTCCATTGCATTATTATTTCTTAGCTCCTTCATGGATATAGTTTTTTGTGGTCTTTTTGGAGTGATGTAACCATTTACAACATATTTCCAGATATCAAAACCTTGTTCCTGTAAATGGAGTCTCATCCTTATAATCCAATGATAAAAATTTGATCCATAGAATAGTCGAACTCCATATTCAGAGTAGAGACTTTCATGTTCATCCATGTTCTCTAGAGATCTTCGTTCCAACTATCAGACTTTCTTGAAGGAATTGACTCTAATACCAATTGAATGTTGGAAAATTATACTAAGAGGGGGGGGTGAATCAGTATTTAACACTTTTTAAGACTTTTAACCTTAAGTACAACATGTACCATTCACCATTAACAATGTCATTCACCATCACATAAAACCAACACATAACATCATACACAATGCACAAGAGATTTAACGTGGATACGAAACCCAAACAAGAGAAAAATACATAATGATTTTATTATATAAAAATAACAAGATTGCATTCATGGAAAGCACCCCAGCACCAACTGGAAGGAGGCACCAACCCCCTAATTTACAAGATCCAACTTGAAGGAAGATCCAACTCCCTGATTTACCAGCACCAACTAGAAGGAGGCTCCAACCCCCTAATTTATAGGGTCCAACCTGAAGGAATATCCAACTCCTCAGTTTACTACCTCCAACTAGAAGGAGGCTACAACCCCCTAGTTTTCATAAGTTCCAATCTATATATAGGACTCCAGTACTTAGTAAGCTCCAAATCAATAGTTTTACTGGAACCAACTGGAAGGAATCCCCAACTCCTTGAGATCACAAGCACCAACCTAAAGGAGACTTCAATCTCCTATCCTTGCTCGGTCCTGCCACCCTGATATAAATAAGAAGAAAAATATTCAACTTCCATTGTATCAATGTCTCCATCAACCTATACTTGTATCTATGTCTTGTTACGTGTATCACTGTCCCTATACCTTGTTGATGTATATGTAACTTTGGAATGTATTTCACCTATGTATTTCATTTATATATATTGTACTCCTATAGAGATGTGTTATTCCTCTATAAGGAAGTGTCGTTATTTGTATTGCCAAGTGTCGCAAGTGTCGTAACTTGCCAATGGGTTATTAGACCACCATGTGTGGGGTCGGCCCTGATTAAGTTAACCATGGGTCATTATGCTAAGCTAGACAAGTTGACCCCATAAGTTTATTGGGCAATCAAAACAAGTATAAATAGAGATCGAGAGATCTCTATTTTGATCATCTCATTATCTCACTCTAAATCACTCGGAAAGTGGCGCACATGTGAGGAGGAGGATTAGCTGCTAGAGGAGACTATCTCTGTGTACTTGGGTTGTACTTTGGTTGTATTATTGCTCTATCTATCTCTGAGGAAGTTGTGGGGTTTTTCACCTTAGGGTTTTCCCCACGAAAACTCTGTGTGTCTATTGTCTCTTATGTTTGCATCTTGTGATGATTGATATGCTTGCTATGATCGATATGCATTGATATACTGTACATGTTATTCTCTCAATAAAGATCCTAGAGTATATTGCATTAATGCTCAAAAAATTAACATGGTATCAGAGCTAACCTAAGAAGAAGACACTGTGTAGTTGCGGAAGCTAGGGTTTCTCGTTTTTGGGTTTCTCTCCACAGATTTTGGAAAAGCAATATGATAGATTGACTCTCCGCAGCAAGCTGAATCTTTCTATCCAATCAGAATTCAATTCTAAGCACTTTCAGTTTTGGCCCTAAAAATTAGGGTTTCCACAAAAATAGGAATTTCTAAAATCTGAAGACATAGCTGGAAGCTCCTTGGAAAAATTGAAGTTTAGAGCTTTGGATCGAGATTTTTGGCTAGGTAAATCTCTGGGAAACTCAAACCCTAATTCAGGGTCCTCCCAAAGAATCTGGGAGATTGAAAAGCATTTCTGAAGGGTGAAACTTTGCAGTTTTCAAATTCTGAGTATACCAAGCTGATTAGCTCATCAAGGTGCATCTTTCTATCTGTCAGAAAGTTGAAATTCACATTTTGAATTTTTAGGGTTTCTCTAACAAACCCTAATCCGGGACCAGATCCAGTTTTCAGCAAATCAAGTGGTAAGACCTAAATCTTTTCTATTTTTATTTGAAGTACTCTTTAAGATGTCTCACCACACCAAGATTGAGGATAAGCTTGAAGGGGCTAATAACTTCCGAGCCTAGAAGTATAGGATTGGGTTAATCTTGAAGAAAATGAACTAGACACCTACATCAGCTCTGAGATCCCTATCCAAAAGGATGAAGAGGCTAAGGCATTGCATAAGAAGAACTTGGTCAAGGCAAAGAGGATCATTGCTGATTCTATTAAAGACCATCTCATACCACATGTGTCATCTCTAAAGACACCCAAGGAGATGTTTGACTCCCTGACCAAGCTATTTGAAGGGAAGAACATAAATCGGAAGATGACTCTGCAGAATCAATTGAAAGGGGTCAAGCTGATGAATGGAGAGACCATTCAATCTTATTTCTCCAAGGTCTCTTAGATCAAGGAACAACTTGAAGCTTTGGATGAAGTAGTGGATAATGGTGAAGTTGTTATGACCACTCTGAATGGCCTACCTAGGTCATGGGATTCCTTTATTCAAGGAATTTGTGCAAGAAAGAAATTGATCTCTTTCAGTAGACTGTGGGAGGAGTGTTCACAAGAAGAGGATAGGTTTGTAGCCCGAGAAGAAAAGATGGGAAGTGAATACCGATCTCTCGCAACTCACACCAAAAGAAACAAGCCGAAGAGAGAGCCATCTCATAACAAGAGATCTTCACACCACCATTACCATAAAGATAAGAAAGATCTCAGGTGCTTCACATGCAACGAGAAGGGACACTTTGCTGTAGATTGTACCAAGAAGAAGAAAGACAACAACTTCAACAAGAAGAAGAAGAACAACAAAAGAAGATATCATGCTCATGCTACTGAGGATGATGAACCTCCCAAGAAGAAGGCTGGAGCAGAAAGTGATGAGGATGACTCATCAAGTGAAGATGAATATGTTATAATCTCTGCTCTCACAGGTACTATCTCCCATGGATGTAATGATTGGCTTATTGATAGTGGGGCTTCAAAGCACATGACTGGGTTCAAAGAATCCTTTGCTAATCTATCTGAACATGAGTCACCCCATAAGGTGAAAATTGGGGATGACTACCAATATCCTATCCAAGGAAGTGATGAAGCCTCCTTCAACCTAGACTCTGGAAAATCCTTGAAGATGAAAGATGTATTATTTGTACCTGGGCTCAAGAAGAACCTACTCTCCATATCTGCATTGGATGCAAAAGGCATGAGGGTTGCATTTGTAGATGGACAAGTACTCATCTGGTCAAAAAGTAAGACGATAGATGATGTAGTTGTGATTGGAGAGCAAGAGGGAGGATTGTACAAATTGAAGGGACAACCTGAACATGCCATGGTACATGAATCCATGGATCGAAGTGAGCTTTGGCATAGAAGACTTACACATGTGCACTACATAGCACTACCAATTGCAAGTAAAGCTATAGAAGTCTTCCTGAAATCAAGACAAAGCATGAAGGTGTTTGCAAAGGATGTGCAAAAGGAAAGAACATAAAGAAGGCATTTCCAAGCAGTGAAAGCAAGGCAAAAGAAATCTTGGAAATCATCCACTCTGATGTATGCAGTCCAATGTCATCCAGCTCTCTGAGTGGGTATGTATACAATGTCTCTTTCATTGATGATTTCTCTATAAAAACTTGGATTTACTTCTTGAAGAACAAAGATGAAGTATTTGATAAGTTCAAGAAATTCAAAGCCTTGAGGAAAATCAAACTGATAAAAAGATCAAGACATTCAGATCCGACAATGGCGGAGAATTCACTTCAGGTGTTTTCAAGAAGCTATGCAGTGATTCAAGTATTAAGAGGGAGTTGACTGCTCCCTACAATCCACAACAAAATGGAGTTGCAGAAAGAAAGAATAGAACAATCATGGAAGCAGCACGGGCAATGCTGCATGACCAGGATCTTCCTATGCATCTATGGGAAGAAGCAGCTAGGACAACTGTATATGTGTAGAACAGAACACCCCACAAGATATTGGACAACAAGACACCAGAAGAGGTCTTCTCTGGTAAGAAACCTGAAGTCAGCCATCTCAGAATATTTGGTTATCCAGTATACACTCATGTCCCAAAGGAAAAGAGGACTAAGCTAGATCCTTCAAGAAAGAAGGGTATGTTTTTGAGTTACAATGAAAGCTCGAAGGCTTACAGAATATACTTTCCAGGGTTCAAGAAGATTGATGTCAGCAGGGATGTAACATTTGATGAAAATTCAGCATTCATCAAAATAAGGAAGACACCTGTTGAAGATCATGAAGAACCAAAGGAAACCAGATTTCAAGACACTACTATGACTGAAGCAATTCCAGATGTTGATCATGAAATTGAAGATCAAGAACCTGTAGATCCACCTCATGAGAAGGACTCTCACAAGAGGAAACCTGCATGGGCTAGAGAGCTCATTCAAGATGCAGAAAGGTATGGCATTCTAGAAGAAGAACATAGAGCAAAGAAGAGAACTAGATCACATACCAACTATGTTGCTTTACTTTGTGATATTATGAACAAAGAAACTTCCAATTATGAAGAGGCAACGGAAAATAAAGAATGGAAGGATGCCATGGTCGAGGAATACCAATCAATAATGAAAAATGATGTTTGGGATGTAGTCCCAAGACCTAAAGGGAAGTTTGTTGTGACTTCCAAATGGATCTACAAGATCAAGCATGCTGTAGATGGCAGCATAGAGAAATACAAAGCGAGATTTGTAGCTCGTGGCTTCTCACAGAAAGAAGGAATCGACTATGAAGAAACTTTTGCTCTTGTAGCCAGATACACTTCCATTAGATCAGTACTTTATCTAGTTGCAGTGATGAAATGGAAGATACACTAGATGGATGTCAAGACTGCTTTCTTGAATGGTGTAGTCGAGGAGGAAGTGTATGTGGAGCAGCCACTTGGCTTTGAGACACATGATAGGAAGTCATATGTGTGCAGATTGAAGAAAGCCTTGTATGGCTTCAAGCAAGCTCCTAGGACTTGGTATGGTAGGATGGACAGTTTCCTATCTAGTTTGGGCTTTACCAAGAGTAAAGCGGATTCCAACCTTTACTACAAGGTTGAGGAAGGCAATCCTATGATACTACTCCTATATGTGGATGACCTGTTTGTTACAGGTAATGATAGTTTGATTGCTGATACCAAGAGGAAGCTTGCTGCCAAGTTCAAGATGAAGGACTTGGGGATGATGCACTATTTTCTAGGCATGGAGGTGTGGCAGAGTGCAGATGGGATCTTCCTTGGACAAGGGAACTATGCAGTAGAGATCCTAAAGAGGTTCGGGATGATGGACTGCAAGGCCATGGCCACACCTATGGAATTGAACCTGAAGCTTCTGTGTGATGCTTCATCTGATCCGGTTGATGTCACTGTGTATTGTCAGATGATTGGGTCCTTGATGTACCTAACGAACACGAGACCCGATATCTGCTTTGCGGTGAACACATTGAGCCAGTTCCTGACAGATCCCAGAGGTGTTCACTTGGTTGCTGTAAAGCATATTCTCAGGTACCTGAAGGGTATGGTTGACTATGGGCTCAAGTATGATGTGAATCAAAAGCTTAACCTACAGGGTTATGTTGATTTGGACTGGGTAGACAATGCTGCAGATAGGCCCAGAGCACTTCTGGGTGTTGCTTCAATATGGGATCAGGTGTGATCTCTTGGTTTAGCAGGAAGCAGTCCTGCGTAGCACTGAGTACAGCTGAGGCAGAGTATGTTGCAGCTTGTTCGGCTAGTTGTGAAGCAGTATGGATGAGGAAGCTACTATCTGAGTTATTTGATCTACCGTTGGAGGCTAGTGGTATCTTTTGCGATAACCAGAATTGTGTGAATCCATCTGAGAACCGAGTGTTCCACGACAGGTTGAAACACATTGAGATCAAATATCACTATATCAGGGATGTGGTGCATAGAGGAGTAGTGAAGCTCCTGTTTGTTGCAATGGATGAGTAGATTGCAGATGTACTAACGAAACCACTAGCCAGGATGAAGTTTGAGTACTTCAGAGAGAGGCTTGGTGTTCTTCATATTGACGACACTTCGAGCAAGAAGTGATGGACACATTTGCTGAATCCATTCCAAGCATGGTGAGAGGAGGATCCTTCCATGACTATGGATGTAAGTGCTGGATGATGAGCATCAAGACGATGCTCCAGTTACTGCTCTGTATATGCATCATGTTGGATGCTGGATATGATCAGTTGGATCATTTATATGTATGTATGCACCATGTTGGATGCTGGATATGATCAGTTGGATCATTTATATGTATGTACGCATCATGTTGGATGCTGGATATGATCAGTTGGATCATTTATATGTATGTATGCACCATGTTGGATGCTGGATATGATCAGTTGGATCATTTATATGTATGTATGCATCATGTTGGATGCTGGATATGATCAGTTGGATCATGTGTATGTATTTGTATATGTATCAGGTGGATACATTGTATGATCAGGTAGATCATGTATGTTGATATGTATCAGGTATGATCAGGTGGATCATGTATTTGTACATGTATCAGGTGGATACATTGTATGATCAAGTAGATAATGTATGATGATATGTATCAGGAAGATACTGTGTATGCATCAAGTGGATGCATTGTATGATCAGGATGATCATGGATGATGAGCTTCAGGATGTTTCTCCAGATGACATGCGTCAGGACGATGTAGTGATGATGATTAGCATGATCATGTGTACATCAAGATGATGTATGGTGAGTATCAGGTTGATACTCTGTGGCCGTGGATCGGTTGTGTAGATAAGCATATAATAGTGCCCTGGGAGGTTTGCAGATTCTCTTGCTAGGTTTTTCTGTTGGCATATAAAAGCTTCATGGGAGATCTGGAAAATGCTCTTTCAAGGTTTTGCTTTGGGAGGACATATAATAATGCACTGGAAGGTTTGTAGATACTCTTTCAAGGTTTTTCCTATGGCATATAATAGCACCCTGGGATATCTGGTAAACGCTCTTTCGAGGTTTTGTCCTATAGCATATAATAGCGCCCTAGGAGATCCGATAGGTTGGGATTTGTTCCCGTAATAAGTCCTGGGATGCTCTTTCGAGGTTTTTCCATGACCACATGTAATATCGCCTTAGGAGATTTGATAGGTTGGGATGTGTTCCCGTAATAAGTCCTGGGATGCTCTTTTCGAGGTTTTGTGGTGACCACATATAATAGTGCCTTGGGAGATCCGATAGGTTGAGCTGTGTGCTCGTAATCAGTCTTGGGATTCTCTTTTTAGGTTTTTTGGTGGGGTCACATGTAATAGCTCCCTGGGAGATCCGATAGGTTGGGCTGTGTGCCCATAATAAGTCCCGGGATGCTCTTGTGAGGTTTTGTGATGCACATAATAAGTCCTGAGGATTCCACATTATGGCCAGTGATGATGAAGACCTGCAAGTGGTGGGACTACATCCTATATGAAAAAGGACTAGCTCTGTAGAACTTCCTATGACGAGTAGATTCAGAGATTGATTAAGATAGCAACAGCGCAATGATGACAATGATTCGCTGATGATGATCGAGAGAAGAAGACTTGTGCTAGCAGATCTGTGTCGAGAAATACCTTCCTAGTTAAGAGGGAGTGTTTATGTATATGTAACTTCGGAATGTATTTCACCTATGTATTTCATTTATATATATTGTACTCCTATAGAGATGTGTTATTCCTTTATAAGGAAGTGTCGTCATTTGTATTTACAAATGTTGCAAGTGTCGTAGCTTGTCGATGGGTTATTAGACCACCATGTGTGGGGTCGGCCCTAATTAAGTTAACCATGGGTCATTATGCTAAGATAGACAAGTCGGCCCCATAAGTTTATTGGGAAGTCAGGACAAGTATAAATAGAGATCGGGAGATCTCTATTTTGATCATCTCATTATCTCACTCTACATCACTCGAAAAGTGGTGCACATGTGAGGAGGAGGATCAACTGCTAGGAGGAGACTATCTCTGTGTACTTGGGTTGTACTTTTGTTGTATTATTTCTCTATCTATCTCTGAGGAAGTTGTGGCATTTTTCACCTTAGGGTTTTCCCCACGGAAACTTTGTGTGTCTATTGTCTCTTATGTTTGCATCTTGTGATGATTGATATGCTTGCTATGATTGATATGCATTGATATATTGTACATGTTATTCTCTCAGTATAGATCCTAGAGTATATTGAATTAATGCTAAAAAAATTAACATACCTATATCTGTCATTGCCACAAATTATCATTGTATTGATGTCACTATCACAATCCCTGTTTTCCACAATGACACAATCATTGTCTCTACCACAATGCTATAAAAACTATCTATGTCGTAATGTCAACCTGTAAATTCCTCAAATCTCTCCTCCAAGAATGCCAACAACTTCTTCCAAGATATACTTCAGATGTATAGCAAGACCATAAAGATGCCTCCAAAGAGTGTAATCAAATCCCATAAATAATCACCAATAGACTTCATCTATTTTCACCTTCAAACCCTTACATCATAGACCTCATAGAACATTCCAAAATAGGGATCTCATGCCAATAACATTACCATAGAATATTTCAATAAAATCACCAATAACATCTATGCCAAGATCATCATAGAATGTGCCAAGATAATTACCAAGATCATCATTAAGTATGTTGATCCAATGTGCCAACAAGTTTGTGATTATGATATCGTATGAGAAAGTTATGCAAGATTTTTTCAACCTTCTTCTCATGAATTTTCATTGTCTTTGTCATTGTCACAAACCCTAACATTCAACAAGTATAACTCTAACATGTAATGAGTAAATAATATGAAACTTTTACCACATATTCTTCAATATCTCTATGACATCTCCTCTAAGGGTTATTCTCTGAAATGTCATGGACCAAAATTTATAGTGAAAATGCCAAACTAAATTGTTTAAAGATGATTTTTGAGTCATTTAAAAGCCCTGTCTTCCCAAGTTCATATCTTCGAAAAATATAGCGAACCAAGATCTAAAATCTTAACCATATGTTCTTAAAGATAGATTTTGTATCTCCTCCAAAGGGAACTATCTGAAACATTCTAGATCAAAACTTATCAGTAAAATTCCAAATTGACATGTTTGAAGGTTATTCAAAACCCTAACTTTCTGAGGTCATATCTTTGGAACTATAGCAAATCAGCATCTGAAATTTTTACCATAGGCACTCACAAGTCTTGACATGTCTCCATCCCATAAACATTTCACGGTCTGAAAATACAAGAATAAAAGATATACTAAAAATTCCAAGATGACCTAAAACAAAAACAAAAAAACAATTAGAAATCATCACAAGATTTCATCTTCCACTAGAATTTCGGCCTTCTTCACTTCATCTTTCCTTGAAATTTGACCCTCTACTCTTGTATCTGAGCTCTTCAATTTTGGATGATGAAGATGAAAATTTTCCTCTCCTATTTATACTACTCTAAGAGCATGATTTATCTTATTTTATGGTTACCCTTTAAGTGCCTTTAGCTTTAGCTTGAGTGATTCTTTACCCTTGCTCGTGAAATTGAAAGTGAACAACAAAGTGCAAAGGTACTAATGATCAAGAGTCATAGATAAATGAATTAAAAAGTCAAATTACTAAGATGCAACTAGATGTACAAGGTGAAGAGTTGTTGAGAAGGACTAGAAAGACCCTTTGGGAAAAAATATCAGTTGGAATGCTAGATAGATAGGATTATATTGATATTATACAAGATGAGTTAGAGATGTATGAAACATGTCAAAAGGAAATCAAAGATGTTGAAAAGAAGCTTGGAGAAATGACTGAGTAGGATGATGAAATAATAAATTTCCTGAATACTAGTATAACTAAGAAGCAATTGGAGGACTTGTAGGTTTAAAGTAGGACTCATATGATAAATATAGGAAACCAAATGATTACCAAGGAGGTATTGATGTCCATAACTCAAGACAAAGCTAAAGCATTGGCTGAAGATATTATTAGATTCAAAGGACTTTATAAAAAAATGTCTTGCATTAGTCTTGGTTTACCTCATCCATGGGATGGGAATGGTGATATGTATAAGAAGGATGACTACAAATCCAATCTATTAACTCAAAAGAGAGATGATATTGCATATTTTGATTATTTAGAAGGAATCATAATTGGTGATGCAATGGTAGACAGCTAGAGAGTAGAGTTTGAGATATGGATAAGTTTTAAAAGCACACTCAATTTAAAGATTAAATCCCATATATTATGAGAAGATTACTAATGTTGAAATTGTTAAATTTTCAGAATTTACTTCAATCTGATCTAGGATCTTAACTGAGAGAACAACATGTACAGCAAATCTACAACATATCAATCATAGACACAATAATGCAAGCACACAAGAGACACAGAGTTTACTTGGGGAAAACCATAAAGGTGAAAAACCCCAATAACTTCCTCAGAGATAGATAGAGCAATGATACAACCAGAATACAAGAGATATTCTTCTCCTAGCAGTAGAGCCTGCTCCTACACAAGTGCACCACTCTCCAAAGTGTGAGTGAGAGAATAGAATGTGTAAAATGAGAGAGACACACTCTCTATTTATACACTAACTTGACTTGACCTTTACTCAACTAGGTCGGCCTCAACTTAACCACTTAACATAATGCTGACTGGGCCGACCCCCACTAGGGTGGTCTAATAACCCTTTGACCCACATGACCGACCCCCAATATGGTGGTCTAATAACCCTTTGACCCACATGAGTTATACAGGGCCGACCCCAACAAGGTGGTCTAATAACCCATCAAGTATAAGTTACGACTCTTACAATATAAATGACAACACTTCCGTATAGAGGAATAATAACATCTCTATAGGAATACAACCACTTCTGTATAGAGGAATAATAACATCTCTATAGGAATACAATATACATATATATGAAATACATTCCGAAGTTACATATACATCAACACTCCCTCTTAATTAGGAAGGTATTTCTTGACACAGGTCTTCTAGCACAAGTCATCTTCTCTGGATCATCGTCACTGGATAATCATCATCGAGTCATCATCATCGTCACTGCTACTGCTATATCAATCAATATCTGAATCTACTCATCATAGGAAGTTCTATAGAGCCAATCCTTTTTCATACTAGATGTAGACCCACCACCTGCAAGTCTTCATCATCACTAGCCATACTGTGGAATCCTCATGACTTATTATGTGTGTCACAAAACCTGGCTGCAACATCCCAGGCTATTACAAGCACACAGCTCTACCTGTCAGATCTCCCAGGAGCACATTACATGTGACCCTTCACAAAACCTGGCTGAAGCATCCCAGACTGTTACGAGCACATAGCTCTACCTGTTGGATCTCCCAGGAGCACATTACATGTGATCTCACCACAAAACCTGGTTGAAGCATCCCAGGCTATTACAAGCACACAGCTCTACCTGTCGGATCTCCCAGGAGCACATTACATGTGGTCCACCACAAAACCTGGCTGAAGCATCTGAGGCCTTTTGCATCCTGTCCATATCTCCCAGGAGCAAATTACATGTGGTCATGGAAAAACCTGCCTGAAGCATCTGAGGCCTTTTTCATCCTGTCCAGATTTCCCAGGAGCAAATTACATGCCATAGGACAAAACCTCGCAAGAGCATCTCGGGATGTTACGGGTACACAACTTCGACCTGAAATCTCCTAGGGCACAAATTACATGTCCTCCCAGAGCAATGTCTCGAAAGAGTATCCCAGGATGTTATGGGTACACAACTCCGACCTATAGGATATCCCATACATGCTCATCTACACAACTTGATCCATGGCCACAAAGTATCATCCTGATACTCATCATACATCATCCTGATGTACACATGATCATCCTGATCATCATCACTGCAACATGCTGAAGCTTGTCATCTATGATCATCCTGATCATACACTGCATCCACCTGATGCATACCAAGTATCTACCTGATACATATCATCATACATGATCTACCTGATCATACAATGTATCCACCTAATACATACATAGATACATGATCCACACAATGTATCCACCTGATACATATCAACATACATGATCTCAGTATCGACCTGATACATATACAGATACATGGTCCAAGCATCCAACATGATGCATATACAAAATACATACAAATGATCCAACTGATCATATCCAGCATCCAACATGATGCATACATACATAAATGATCCAACTGATCATAACAAGCATCCAACATGATGCAATGATCCAACTGATCATAACAAGCATCCACCATGATGCATATACATATATAGAGTAGTAACTGGAGCATCGTCCTGATGCTCATCATCCATGACCCTCCTGATCATCATAGCATCGTCCTCTTCAGATCATCTCATCATCCACGAAGCACAACCCAGATGCACATCATCCATCACTTACACCACCGACATGGGAGAACACATCTACCACCATTCGGGGAAGGCTCCAGCCCTTACTTTTTTACCATGGGAGAACACATCTACCACCATGTGAAAAATGGCTCAACAATTACATCATGACCAAGGGAGAACACATCAATCATGTCAGAAAAGCTCATGTGCATATGCATCTTTCGGACTCATCACTTCCCTTTGGAAGGAACCTCGATCTAAAGTGCACCAAGCCTCTCTCTGAAGTACTCAAACTACACTCTAGCCAATGGCTTGGTCAATACATCTACAACCTGCTCATCCATCGCAACATACTCTGCTTCGGCTGTACTCAGTGTTACACAGGACTGCTTCCTGCTAAACCAAGAGATCACACCTGATCCCTATCTGTAGCACTGGATGCCCGATCTAAATCAACATAACCCTGTAGGTTAAACTTTTGATTTGCATCATACTTGAGCCCATAATCAACTGTACCCCTCATAATATGCTTTACAACAACCAGGTGAACACTCCTCGGATCCGTCAGGAACTGGCTCAATGTGTTCACCGCAAAGCAAATATCTGGTCTTGTGTTCGTTAGGTACATCAAGGACCCAATCATCTAACGATACATAGTGATATCAACCGGCTTAGATGAATTATCACACAGAACCTTCAGGTTCGATGACATAGGTGTGGCCATATCCTTGCAGTCCATCATCCCGAACCTCTTCAGGATCTCTACTGCATACTTCCCTTGTCCAAGGATGATTCCATCTACACTCTACCACACCTCCATGCCAAAAACAAATAGTGCATCATACCCAAGTTCTTCAACTTGAACTCGACAGCAAGCTTCCGCTTCATGTCGGCAATCAATCTATCCTCACCTGTTACAAATAGGTCATCCACATAGTAGTATCATTGGATTTCCTTCCTCAACCTTGTAGTAAAGGTTGGAATCCGCTTTATTCTTGGTAAAGCCCAAACTGGATAGAAAGCTATCTATCCTACCATACCAAGTTTTGCACATATATGACTCCCTGTCATGTGTCTCAGAACCAAGTGGCTTCTCCACATATACTTCTTCTTCAACTACACCATTCAAGAAGGTTGTCTTGAAATCCATCTGGTGTATCTTCCACTTCATCACTGCAGCCAGAGAAAGTATGGATCTAATGGAAGTGTATCTGGCTACAGGAGCAAAAGTCTCTATGCTACCACCTGCAACATGCTTGATCTTGTAGATCCTCTTGGAAGTCACTACAGACTACCCTTTCGGACTGCATCCCAAACATCTTCATGATCAACTGGTACTCCTCGATCATGGCATTCTTCCCAAATCCTGGGAACTTCAATATCTTCAATATTTTCAATAGATAACTTTGTTGCTGAACAAATGTTGTAGTCCTTCTTTTAGTAGGTGATGGTATACGATCTTTCCTACACAACAAGGTAAATTGCATGATTAGAAAACATCTCATAGTTTTCAAAACAAATTCTCACACATAAAGAAATATGTCATACAATCATGCAATTATCTTAGCCAATGCTTCAATACAACATTTATCCATATTCTGTAACTTTCTAGATGCCTTCCAATCTCTACCAGAACATTGTTAAGACTGTGCACAACTCCTAACATGTCAGCAAAGAGGTTTCATTCTAGATAAGTAGCAATGGAATGTTGTATACTGCCATAGGCCACTTACCCATGTATATTAGTAGTATACTGTTCATCAATGCAACTATTCTAATATGCATAATACACAACCTAATTCTAGGAACATAAGCATATACATCATTGAATAACATTATTTAAACAAACAACTATGTAAGAAATGACAATTCAAATACTTATCTTTGTTTGATTGTTGGGTTGACTCCCTCTCAATCTTTGCTTCTTTTCTACAACTCCATTCTAATGTGGATTGTGAGAAGTAGTCAACTCCCTCTGAATATCTACATTCTTGCAGAAACTACTGGAGTGTACTCCCTCTTGATCTTTGCTTCCTGGATTACCTGTCCTTGAACTTATATTCATTCTCGATCCCTATGCATGCTTGTTAGTATCATCATTGTGTTATCCTCTAGGTCTCATATATAATCAAAAATTCATTAGTATAATCTTAATATTATCAAAACACAATAATCTAAAGCATGTATAGTCAGGATCATTTCAAACACAGATAATAAACATTAGTATTCAAGGTTTCAAGGAAGTCTTCTTTTACTCATGCATATTCTTATTTGATCATAGGACTCTTCTGGTTAGTTAAATCATTAATCATGATAAGAGATATAATATGCATAAAACCTGTGATTACTCAAACCTATAACTTCATGATTCTTCTGGTTAGTCATATCATCAATTATGGTAAGAAACATAATATGCATACAACCATGACTATTCAAACCTATGACTTCATGAATAATCTTTATCAACAACACAACAGTATAAGATCCTAACACAAGGTAGGATTCTAGCTTGATATAGGAAAAACATACCTGGATTAGCATGCTATCTAGTTATGTCTAACATACCCGCATAATGTCTTATGATTCTCTTCAATGACTTGTGCTAGTAACCTGCATATCTCATAAGTTATCCATTGTAGAACCAAGTTATACATACCTTGTAAGTAGATTTTATAAGTGATCCATGACAATGGATGAATATTTGTCTTCATGTCATCGTGATCATATGTTCTTGAACTAGAACATGATTTGTCTTTCTTGGTGTACCTTTCATGTTAGCAAACAACATAAACCTCATACAACATCACAATGCATTAGTACAATCATAAGTGTCAAAACCTTAATCAATGAATATCTTCTATTAAGGTAATACGACAAGTCTAGTAATTAATCAAGATTGCACTGTAATGATATGAAGACAAACATATCATAAACTTAACTATGAATAGAATTCGAAACATACCTGTAAGCCATACCTGTCAAGATTGCTTGTAATCTTCTTATGGAAGGCCTTAGTCTCCATCTCCCTCTGAAACAGGAACTTCTTCACTTATGCAGGTGACCAATCCATCCTCTTCTAGGATTAACCCAATCCACTTGATTTGCAAGAACTGGATCTGGAGCTGTAATAGGGTTTGTCAGAGAAACCCCAAGAATTCAAAATTTGAATTTCAAACTTCCAAAAGGATAGAAATATGTGCCTTGATGAGCTAATCAAGCTGGTATATTCAAAATTGGAAATCTGCAAAGTTTCACTCCTCAATTTTGCCCTTGAAACTTCTGGATTCACTGGATGTGACCCCGAATTGGGGTTTGATGAAGCCCACTCTTCTTCCCAATCAAAAGGTTTGATCCAAAGCTCTAGGATTCTATTTTTATGACGAGCTTCCAGCCGTGGTCACGGATTTTAAAAATTCCCATTTTTGCAGAAGCCCTAATTTTCCACTTTTCTAATCAAAGTCCCGAACTAGGGTCTGATCAAGCCCGTCCTTCTGCCCAACGAAAAATTCTGATCTTGGTCTCTAAATTTAAATTTTGATGAGTAGCATTCAGCCATGGTTTTCGATTACAAAAATTCCAACTTTATGGGAAACCCTAAATTACGGAAGCCATGAATGAAGGTGCTAAAAAATAATTATGTTTTGATAGAAATATGTACCTGATTGTTTCTGGTGTAACTTTGAAATTTTCGATCCACAAGGTATCAAATTTTTTTTTGCGATAGCACGACCTATCATCTTTCCATCCCGATAGGTCTGACCTCAATTGGATTCTTTGAGAGATATTTATGCCAAGTGTCGTAACGTAACCTATTTATGGGATAAAACAGGAGAGCGAACTTGTACGGCATGCCATGTGTCACTGGTTCAACTTCGGCCCCTAAAAACATTTCTTGAGATAGTAGATTATGTGTACTATCTGCCACTTTTTACAAAATTTCATTTGGAGCTTTTTAGCCCAAGTTATAACCTTTTTTCCAAGGTCACCTGTTTTTGACTCAGATATGGAAGAGGCAGAAACCCTATATTGTACAAATCATAAATCACAAAGTAAAACGAATTAGAGGTTGTCCTTTGGAAACAAGGTACATAGGGATCTGATATTCGACCTGTAAAAGTTTCATACCTGAAAAATTTTCCAAAATGGATTTATAGCGAAAGTGCTACGATGACTGATTTTTGCTATATGAAGCCCTAGCATCGTAAGTGCAACAAGTGTCATACATGCCATATCATGCCTTCTTTCAGGATAGCTCTGATACCATGTTAAATTTTTAGAATTTACTTCAATCTGATCTAGGATCTTAACTGAGAGAACAACATGTACAACAAATCTACAGCATATCAATCATGGACACAATAATGCAAGCACACAAGAGACACAGAGTTTACTTGGGGAAAACCATAAAGGTGAAAAACCCCAATAACTTCCTCAGAGATAGATAGAGCAATGATACAACTAGAATACAAGAGATAGTCTTCTCCTAGCAGTAGAGCCTCCTCCTCCACAAGTGCGCCACTCTCCAAAGTGTGAGTGAGAGAATAGAATGTGTAAAATGAGAGAGACACACTCTCTATTTATACACTAACTTGACTTGACCTTTACTCAACTAGGTCGGCCTCAACTTAACCACTTAACATAAAGCTGATTGGGCCAACCCCCACTAAAGTGGTCTAATAACCCTTTGACCCACATGGCTGACCCCAAATAGGGTGGTCTAATAACCCTTTGACCCACATGAGTTATACAGGGCTGACCCCAACAAGGTGGTCTAATAACCCATCAAGTATAAGTTATGACACTTACAATATAAATGACGATATTTCCGTACAGAGGAATAATAACATCTCTATAGGAATACAACCACTTCCGTATAGAGGAATAATAACATCTCTATAGGAATACAATATACATATATATGAAATACATTCCGAAGTTACATATACATCAACAGAAATAACATTAGAGTACTTAAGGGACCACCAATTCCCAATGGGTAATTTGTGGTAGTCATTTTCCAAATACCTTTTCACTTTGTTGTCCACTTTCAAGTTTCCAAAGAGATTCAAAGGAGTGAAGTTGTTATTGAAGTGATTCAAGATAATAGTTTTTGCATTCATGAACATATTTTTTAGATTCACTCCCTATTTTGTATTCATCGATCTCTATATTCATTGGACATTATATAGATCGTATTTCATTTCCATCCAACCTTGAGTTTTCTATTAGAAGTTTGATTACTTGTCAATTCAATCTCCATGGTTATAAATATTTTTCAAATGATAAGTTTTCATATTGTCAGGTATTTTTTATGTTTCTAAAATTTCCTCTATATGGGTTCTTGGTTTATTTGGGTTAGACATTGCTTATTAGAAGCTGTAGAGTGGAATGATGCAAATTTTGTCTCTTTTTGAGAAATTGGATGCAACCATGCCCAATGCCCCAAATGTGTAGGGGTGAAACTTGAAACGGATTTTATCTTGGGTAATTCGTCCCCATTGTCATTTCCACCTCATTTTATTCACTATGCATTCGTGATTCGTCCAATGGGCTGCTTATAAACATCTTCTGCAACATTTGCATTCGTGATTCGTCCAGTGGGATACTTACATGAATGGGTTGTTGTGAATTTATAGGTATGTGTAGAATCTTGCACTGTGGATTGGATTTTCAAATGTGTAGCATTTTGTATGTAGAGAACAGAGTTAGATGTAGGGTTTTAAATTTCCACAGCCAAATTGTTTAAAATTTTTCATGCATTATGCGACTGGTCTATGGAGGCAAAGTCTCGATTGAACCACACTAATGAACCAACAAAAAATCACACTTCTCAGATTGTACAACCTCATTGCCATTTTTTGCAATTTCCAAACCTTGAACGGTAGAATTCTGTAGATAATATGAAATGGGTCTTGTAAAAAATTAACACCAACTGTAGATGTTATTGCTATGGCATGTTATCTCTCCTTATTTTCCTAATTATGTTTCATCTCAATAACATCTTGGAAGATTAATCTTGTTGTTTAGACTTCTCTTATCTCTTATGGTCATCTCTCCCTCTTCTTCATCAACGTTTTCCCATGTTACACTAGATCTTCTACAAACCCATCTACAAGCAATGTCTAGAAATGGTATAATTGATCAAACAAGTGATTTCTTCGTATTGTTAGCTTTTTTGTCTTTCTTTTTGTTGATGTATATGTAAGTTCGGAATGTATTTCATCTATGTATTTCATATATATTTATTGTACCCTTATTAGCGATGTGTTATTCCTCTATAAGGAAGTGTCGTCATGTGGATTGACAAGTGTCGCAAGTGTGTGTACTTGTCGATGGGTTATTAGACCACCATGTGGGGTCGGCCCTGAATTATATATATTATAATGTGGATGTACCTAACTAGACAAGTCGGCCCCATAAGGTCACTGGGCAAACAGATTAGTATAAATAGAGATCAGGTGATCTCTATTTAGATCACTCGAAAAGTATCTCACTCTCACTCAAAAAGTGGCGCACTAGTGAGGAGGAGGATCATCTGCTACTAGGAGACTATCTTAGTGTATTTTGGTTTTACTTTGGTTGAGCCATTGCTCTCTCTATCTCTGAGGAAGTTGTGGGGTTTTTCACCTTAGGGTTTTCCCCATGGAAACTCTGTCTCTTGTCTCTCATGCTTTTGATTCTTGTGATGCTTGTCATGCTTATTGTGATTGTCATGCATTGATATACTGTATATGTTATTCTCTCAGTAAAGATCCTAGAGTATTGTGAATTAATGCTCAAAATTTAACATGGTATCAGAGATAACCTGAGAAGAAGACATTTTGCAGTGACGAAAACTTGAGTTTCTTGTTTATTGGGTTTCTCTCCACAGATTTTGGAAAAACAGTATAGTATATTGACTCTACTCATCAAGGTGCATCTATCTGTCCAATCAGAATTCAATTTCGAGCATTTTCAGATTTGGCCCTAAAACTTGGGGTTTCCACAAAAATAGGAATTTCTGGAATCTGAAGACACAGCTGGAAGCTCCTTGCAAAAATCGAAGTTTAGAGCTTTGGATCGAGATTTTTGGCTGGGTAGATCTCCGGGAAACTCAAACCCTAATTCAGGGCTCTCCCTAGTGAACCTGAGAGGACAAAAAGTCAAATATGAAGGGTAAAACTTTGTTGATCTCAAATTCTGAATGCACCAGGCTGATCAGCTCATCAAATCACATATTTCTATCCTTCCAGAAATTTGAAATTCACTTTTTGAATTTTTAGGGTTTTTTCGACAAACCCTAATCCGGGACCAGATCCAGTTTTTAACATTTCAAGTGGTAAGACCTAAATCTTTTCTATTTCCATTTGAAGTACTCTTTAAGATGTCTCTCCACACCAAGCTTGAGGATAAGCTTGAAGGGGCTGATAACTTCCGAGCCTGGAAGTATAGGATTGGGTTAATCCTAGAAGAGAATGAGTTGGACTCATATATAAAAGAAGACATCCCTATCCCAAAGGATGAAGAGGCCAAGCTATTGCATAAGAAGAACTTGGTCAAGGCAAAGAGAATAATTGTTGATTCTATCAAAGACCATATCATACCCCATGTGTCTTCTCTTAAGACACCCAAGGAGATGTTTGACTCTTTGACCAAGCTATTTGAAGGGAAGAACATAAATCTGAAGATGACCTTGCGGAACCAATTGAAAGGAGTAAAGTTTCAGAATGGAGAAACCATTCAATCTTATTTTTCAAGGGTCTCCCAGATCAAGGAACAACTAGAACCAGTGGATGAAATGGTGGAGAATGGTGAAGTGGTGATGACCACTCTAAATGGCCTACCTAGGTCATGGGATTCCTTTATTCAAGGAATTTGTGCAAGGAAGAAGTTGATCTCCTTCAACAGATTGTGGGAAGAATGCTCTCAAGAAGAAGCTAGACTTATCACTCGTGAGGAAAAGATGGGAGGTGAATATCAAGCTCTTGCAGCTCCCACCAAAAGAAGCAAGCCCAAGAAGGAGCACTCTCGCCACAAGAGATCCTATCAAAAGAATAAGAAGGATCTAAGATGCTTCACATGCAATGAGAAAGGTCACTTTGCTTCAGATTGTCCCAAGAACAAAAGGGATAATAACAACAACTCCAGCAAGTAGAATAAGGGCAGCAAAAGAAAGTTTCTTGCTCATGCTGCCGAGGATGATAAACCTCCAAAGAAGAAGGCTAGGGAAGAAAGTGATGATAGTGATGTTGACTCATCAAGTGAAGAAGAGTATGTTCTAATCTCTGCTCTCACAGGTACCATATCCCATGGTTTTAATGATCGGTTGATTGATAGTGGAGCTTCCAAACACATGACTGGGTTTAAGGAATATTTTGTGAATCTATCTGAACATGAATCACCCCATAAGGTGAAACTTGGGGATGATTATCAATACCCAATCAAAGGAAGTGGTGAAGCCTCCTACAACCTAGATTCTGGAAAATCTTTGAAGATGAAAGAAGTCCTTTATGTACCTGGGCTCAAGAAGAACTTACTCTCCATCTCTGCTTTGGATGCAAAAGGTATGAGGGTTGCATTTGTGGATGGCCAAGTCCTAATGTGACCAAAGGGAAAGACCATAGATGATGCAGTAGTGATTGGTGAGCAAGAGGGAGGTTTGTATAAATTGAAGGGACAACCTGAACATGCCATGGTGCATGAATCCATGGAGCCAAGTGAACTTTGGCATAGAAGACTTGCTCATATGCACTATAGGGCACTTCCAATTGCAAGCAAGGCTGTAGAGGGTCTTTCTGAAATCAATACCAAACATGAAGGTGTTTGCAAAGGATGTGAAAAAGGTAAGAACATTAAGAAGGCTTTCCCAAGCAGTGAAAGCAAGGCAAAAGATATCCTGGAAATCATCCACTCAAATGTATGTGGTCCTATGTCATCCAGTTTTCTAATTGGGTATGTTTACTATGTCTCATTTATTGATGAATTCTCCAGGAAGACTTGGGTATACTTCTTGAAGAACAAGGATGAGGTGTTTGATAAATTCAAGGAATTCAAAACCTTGATGGAGAATCAAACTGACAAGAAGATCAAAACATTCAGATCCGACAATGGTGGAGAATTCACCTCAGGTGACTTCAAGAATCTTTGTAGTGATTCAGGGATTAAGAGGGAGTTGACTGCTCCTTATAATCCTCAATAGAATGGAGTTGCAGAAAGGAAGAACAGAACTATCATGGAAGCAGCAAGGGCAATGCTGCATGACCAGGATCTACCTATGCATCTATGGGCAGAAGCAGCTAGAACAACTGTATATGTGCAGAACAGAACACCCCACAAGATATTGGACAACAAGACACCAGAAGAGGTCTTTTTTGGTAAGAAACCTGAAGTTAGTCATCTCAGAATATTTTGCTATCCAGTATACACTCATGTTCAAAAGGAAAAGAGGACTAAACTAGATCCTTCAGGAAAGAAGGGTATTTCTGTGGGTTATAGTGAAAGCTCGAAGGCTTACAGAATATACTTTCCAAGGTTCAAGAAGATTGATGTTAGCAGGGATGTAACATTTGATGAAAACTCAGCATTCATCAAATCAAGGAAGGCACCTATCGAAGTTTATGAAGAACCTAAGGAAACTAGATTTCAAGACACTACCATGACTGAAGCAGTTCCAGAAGTTGTTTGTGAGTTTGAAGATCCGCAAGAACCTGTAGATCCACCCCGTGAGGATAACTCTCACAAGAGGAAACCTGCATGGGCTAGAGAGCTCATTCAAGATGTAGAAAGATTTGGCATTCCAGAAGAAGAACACAGAGCAAAGAAGAGAACCATATCACATACCAACTATGTTGCTTTACTCTGTGACATTATGAACAAAGAGCCTTCCAGTTATGAAGAAGCAGCGGAAAAGAAAGAATGGAAGGATTCCATGGTTGAGGAATACCAATCAGTAATGAAGAATGATGTTTGGGATGTTGTCCCAAGACCTAAAGAGAAGTCTGTTGTGACTTCTAAATGGATCTTCAAAATCAAGCATGCTGCAGATGGCAGTGTAGAGAAATACAAGGCAAGATTCATAGCTCGTGGCTTCTCTCAGAAAGAGGGAATAGATTATGAAGAAACTTTTGCACCTGTAGCCAGGTATACTTCCATCAGAACAGTACTTTCCCTGGCTGCAACAATGAAATGGAAAATACACCAGATGGATGTCAAGACTGCTTTCTTGAATGGTGTAGTTGAAGAGGAAGTATATGTGGAGCAGCCACTCGGTTTTGAAATACATGACAGGGAGTCATATGTATGCAGATTGAAGAAATCCTTGTATGGCTTGAAACAAGCTCCCAGAACTTGGTATGGTAGGATGGACAGTTTCCTATCTAGTTTGGGCTTTACCAAGAGTAAAGCGGATTCCAACCTTTACTCCAAGGTTGAGGAAGGGAATCCTGTGATTCTACTCTTGTATGTGGATGACTTATTTGTAACAGGAGATGACAGACTGATTGCAGATACTAAGAGGAAGCTTGCTGCTGAATTCGATATGAAAGATTTGGGAATGATGCACTATTTCCTAGGTATGGAGGTGTGGCAGAGTGCAGGTGGGATCTTCCTTGGTTGAGGGAAGTACATAGTAGATATCCTGAAGAGATTTGGGATGATGGATTGCAAGGCCATGGCCACACCTATGGCATCGAATCTGAAGCATTTATGTGATGCTTCATCTGAGCCGGTTGATGTCTCTATGTATCGTCAGATGATTGGGTCCTTGATGTACCTAACGAACACGGGACCAAACATTTGCTTTGCTGTGAACACATTGAGTCAGTTCATGACAGATCCGAGGAGTGTTCACCTGGTTGTTGTAAAGCATTTTCTGAGGTACCTGAAGGGTATAGTGGATTATGGGCTCAAGTATGAAGCGAATCAAAAGTTTAACCTGCAGGGTTATGTTGATTCAAATTGGGCTGGAAGTGCTGCAGATAGGAAGAGCACATCTGGATGCTGCTTGAGCATGGGATCAGGTGTGATCTCTTGGTTTAGCAAGAAGCAGTCCTGCGTAGCACTGAGTATAGCTGACGCAGAGTATGTTGCAGCCTGTTCAGCTAGTTGTGAGGCAGTATGGCTACGAAAGCTACTGTCTGAGTTATTTGATCTTCCGTTGGATGCTACTGGTATCTTTTGTGATAACCAGATTTGTGTGAAGCTGTCCGAGAACCCAGTGTTTCATGACAGGTCGAAACATGTAGAGATCAAATATCACTATATCATGGATATGGTGCAGAGAGGAGCTGTGAAGCTCCTGTATGTTTCGACGGACGAGCAGATTGCAAATGTGCTGATGAAGCCACTAGCCAGGGTGAAGTTCAAGTACTTCAGGGAGAGGCTTGGTGTTCTTCAGATCGAGGACACTTCAAGGAAGAAGTGATGGACACATTTGATGAATCCATTCCAAGCATGTTGGAAGGAGGATCCTTCACATGGCTGTGGATGTAAGCGCTGGATGATGAACATCATGATGATGTTCTGGTTTCTGCTTTGTATGATCAGTTGGATCATTTTTATATGTATGCATCATGTTGGATGTTGGATATGATCAGTTGGATCATTTATATGTATATGTATGTACGCATCATGTTGGATGCTGGATATGATCAGTTGGATCATTTATATGTATATGTATGTACGCATCATGTCGGATGCTAGATATGATCAGTAGGATCATTTGTATGTATTTTGTATGCATCGTGTTGGATGCTTGGACCATGTATCTGTATATGTATCAGGTGGTTACATTGTATGATTAGGTGGATCATGTATGGTGATATGTATCATGTATTTGTATTTGTATCAGGTGGATACATTGTATGATCAGGTGGATCAAGTATGATGATATGTATTAGGTAGATACTTGGTATGCATCAGGTAGATGCATTATATGATCAGGATGATCGTGGATGACGAGCTTTAGGATGTTGCTCTAGATGACATGCAGCAGGATGTTGCAGTGATGATGATCATGATGATCATGTGTACATCAGGATGATGTATGGTGAGTATCAGGTTGATACTCTATGGCCGTGGATCAGGTTGTGCAGATGAGCATATAATTTGGCCCTGGGAGATTTGCAGATAGTCTTTCTAGGTTTTTCCTATGGCATGTAATTTGTGCCCTGGGATATTTGGAAAATGCTCTTTCGAGGTTTTTCTCTGGGAGGACATATAATTTGGCCCTGGGAGATCTGTAGATAGTCTTTCAAGGTTTTTCCTATGGCATGTAATTCGTGCCCTGGGATATCTGGCAGATGCTCTTTCGAGGTTTTGTCCTATGGCATATAATCTGTCCCTGGGAGATCCGATAGGTTGGGCTGTGTGCCCGTAATAAGTCCTGGGATGCTCTTGTGAGGTTTTTCCATGACCACATATAATCTATCCCTGGGAGATCCTATAGGTAGAGCTACATGCTCGTAATAGCTTGGGATGCTCTTGCGAGGTTTTGTGGTGACCACATATAATATGTCCCTAGGAGATCCTATAGGTAGAGCTGCGTGCTCGTAACAGCCTGGGATGCTCTTGCGAGGTTTTGTGGTGAGGTCACATATAATATGGCCCTGGGAGATCCTATAGGTAAAGTCGTGTGCTTGTAACAGCTTGGGATGCTCTTTTGAGGTTTTGTGACGCACGTAATAAGTCCTAAGGATTCCACAGTATGGCCAGTGATGACGAAGACCTGCAGGTAGTGGGCCTACATCCAGTATGAAAAAGGACTGGCTCTGTAGAACTTCCTATGACGAGTAGAGTCAGAGATTGGTTGAGATAGCAACAGCAGTGACGATGACGATGACGATGCATCGATGATGATGATCCCAAGAAGAAGACTTGTCTAGTAGATCTGTGTCGAGAAATACCTTCCTAGTTAAGAGGGAGTGTTGATGTATATGTAAGTTCGGAATATATTTCATATATATTTATTGTACCCTTATTAGAGATGTGTTATTCCTCTACAAGGAAGTGTCGTCATGTGGATTGACAAGTGTCGCAAGTGTGTGTACTTGCCGATGGGTTATTAGACCACCATGTGGGGTCGGCCCTGAATTATATATATTATAATGTGGATGTACCTAGCTAGACAAGTCGGCCCCATAAGGTCACTGGGAAAACATATTAGTATAAATAGAGATCAGGCGATCTCTATTTAGATCACTCGAAAAAGTATCTCACTCTCACTCAGAAAGTGGCGCACTAGTGAGGAGGAGGATCATCTACTACTAGGACACTATCTAAGTGTATTTTGGTTGTACTTTGGTTGAGCCATTGCTCTCTCTATCTCTGAGGAAGTTGTGGGGTTTTTCACCTTAGGGTTTTCCCCACAGAAACTTTGTGTCTTTTGTCTCTCATGCTTTTGATTCTTGTGATGCTTGTCATGCTTATTGTGATTGTCATGCATTGATATACTGTATATGTTATTCTCTCAGTAAAGATCCTAGAGTATTGTGAATTAATGCTCAAAATTTAACACTTTTTTTAAAATTTATTCATATTGATTCTTGGGTTATTTAAGTAGCCCATATTAATATAACATTGCTTATTAAAGTTTATAGAGAGAAATAATGAAAATATTGTCACTATATTAAGAAATTTGTAAAATGGATAATGAAATTTTGATGTACTATTACATTTTCAAATGAAAAGAATGATTTATTTTTACATGTCAACATAGGGTTCAATATCTCATAGCCCTTCAAAGTGAAATGGAACCCTACCCTCGATTATATCGACAAACCCTAGAAGTCAATCTATCCCATCAGTCACTTCAAAGGTTGGTCAAGGTAAGGTCTTGCGTAGGGTCTCTGAATCGTAATGGCATATAACCCTCTTTCAAATACTTTGATATTTATTTTCGACGGTTGTAGATATTTCTTCTGATCCCTGTTTAGGTTTTTTGTTCATTTTCGCTCCTTTAAATCGGATCTGCCCCTATTCCTTGGTGTTTGCCGAAAATGCTGTATAACTTAGCTATGTCTTCGATGGTTTCTCCTTCCATTGGCCCTCCTCATTGTTTGGTTGTTGAAGTTTCAGAAAAGGGAAGGCACCAGATTCCGACCAATGTCTGCTTAGTGGCGGTGAGATCCCATATGAGAAGCTTTGTTACAATAGTTCTTTAGGCCTATATCCTTGTTATCTAATGGCGGAAGGTAGCAGTCGCGGCCCTATTGGAAGAACTAGCGACATTGATGTATACAACCAAAGATTGGAGCAGTTAGAAAAGAAGATACCAGAGCTTTGGCAGAATCTGGAGGGGAAATGCGACAAAGAGGACTTGGAGTCAATGGAGAAGAGAATAGAGGATACCATCGACCACAAGTTCGAAAATAATAATGACGAACTGATCGAACGGACGCAAAGGCTCCTTTTCGAACACAACTCAACCACCCGAGCTCAACGTGATGTTGAGAGTAGCCCAGCAAATTCGGTAGGTTCTGGACAGTCTCCTCCAGCTGACAGGCCTCCCTCAGGGCCAAAATCAATGGATATTAACTGAGGGAACCACATGGACCACCCACCACAGTCTCTTGATATTTTCAGGATAACTTTTATTTTTTCGTTTTCTATTAGTTTTACTTTTCTGTTTTAAGATTTTTGTTTTCTGTTAGTTTAGTGGAGGGATTTTGTCCTATTTTCCAAGGCCCTTCTGTTCAGTTTGTATAGGTAGGTCTTTTGTAAGGGTTGTACTTTTAGAGTGACAATAGAATAATGGAAGGATAATATGAGACTGACCTATTTTGCAAAGGTTCTTCCATTCATTTTGTATAATTGGGATAAATGACGGGATAAATGATAGTTTAACTGATTTATCTAGTTTTTTGGTTTGGCTGAAAATCCTTATGAAATTTATCGGATGAATATACATATAATGTAACTTTAACATGATCAATTTGCACTATTTTGTTGTATGTGTTCTTCTATGAATCCAATATTAACTTATTTTTTGTATGTGTTCTTTTATGAATCCAATATTAACATATTTTGTTGTGTGTGTTCCTTTATGAATCCAATATTAACTTATTTTGTTGTATGTGTTCTTTTATGAATCATATATTAACTTATTTTGTAGTATGTGTTATTTTATGAATCGAATATTAACTTTAGAAGAATGGTTTTGTGAATACTTGAATCCTATGAACCAGAGCATATCAATTTGAATTTTGACTCAACATAATCTTATTCACAACAGACAATAGATAACAACAGGAGAATCTCTGCTCACATAGAAAACACAATGGAAATAGATAACATGAATAACATTCACATAAAGAAAAGAAATACAGACTGCAAAATAACAACAAGAGAATCTTTGCTCAGAAAAGTCTTTGCTTAACTATGCAAATTTTTTATTACTCTTGAAATTGCTTAGTCAAACAGGTCTCTCTCTCATGGGTTCCAACCCCAATTAGAGAGCTGATATCTAACTGACTGCTTAACTACTTACTTGAAAATAGGAATTTTATAACTACTTATTACATCTATCACAAAAATAAGTCTTCATAATCCTCAAAATGATGAAAGACAATTTGATTCCACATTGAAGTGGGCTTTGGCATAACCTTCACTTGAGTATCACTGATAGGTGTCCTCATTGGTGCAATTTTGTACTTCATCCTCCCAAACTTTTCAACTGTCTTCCCTTGCTCCACAGAGGGGAATTCATAATTAATCATCTTTGTTGAAACAAATATTTTTATTGTTAAAAGGAAAAAAGAGATTTGGAGAAATAGAATTGTAGTAATGGGAATTATTCCTTTTACAATTTGTTGCCATATGAAAATGAAGAAAAGAAAAATGCATAGAAGAATAGGCACTAATTTCCAAACGGAAAATATCTTATCCGATTGTGGCAATAAAAGGAATTGGTTTGAAATTGGAAAAGGAGAAGGTTCTGAAAAATAATTAGAAATCAACGGCTCAGGTCAAAGCAGGAATAATATCAACGGTGCATCATGGTTCCGTTGGGGAAAGTTTCAAAATGTATAATGTGTTGATCGTCAGTGAAATGACCGTTAGCCCAAGTTAAAGTGTGGAAAAGATCAGCGGTTGTTGATCAACAGTTGAAAGATCGACAGATGATGTTGATTTTGCACCACGAAGATGCGCAGACATTGAAAATGTTGAGCGGTTGCAAAATCCAAAACCGCCTACCACGTGTCATCGCGAGAGGATTTCACTGGTTAAAAGGTGGTAGGAGGAAATTGATCTCCCTGGTTGAGAAACCACATTTTTTTAAAGGTTATAAAATACAAGCGCATGTGAAACACAACAATTGTCAATTCGTACTTGACGACTTGGACGTGTTGTGCATGCTTGGAAGCCAACGAAGCAAGCTTTCCAACTCATATTTTTCCAAGTAGGCCCTCTTTTCTCACAGTCGACTCAACATCTTATAAAATGGAAGAGTAGGGTGAAGTAGAATTCCAAAATAGAAAATTTACGAAGTTAGGGCAGTTTTTTGAAGATAGGTATGGGGATGTGTTTGATACAATTGTGACCATGGGTTCAGTTAGTGAACTAAAAAACAAGATAAAGGATTTATAGAAGCAAGGGTTAGATCTGCATAATATTTACAAATCCCATTTTATTTACTTTTGTCCAAAACAAACCCTAACCTTCCCAGACTTTGTCTCCTGGTGTGCCATGAACTATTCCCAAACAGAAATAATCATCATGGACTCAAAAAGAACAAAAATATTGTGTCCAATTAATCCCTCAGTCATTAGAAAGTCATTAGAAGTACCGCCATCCTTTTCTCAAAACCTCGAAGAGTTTGCTGAAGAAAAATTAATTGACCTATATAGACATTCCATGCTTGAGATTAAACAAACATTTCTGTAAAAAATCCTTAAACCCAATATTTCGATTGATAATACACCACTTCCCTTAGATGTTACTTTCTTAGATGAAAATTCATAGCTTGTCCTTTCATTGATCAACCATTTTCTAGGGTTAGACGATGACAAACTTGTCACTGAAGTCATGATGAGTCTACTAGCTTGATTGAGTTCACATTCACCTGAAGTTGAATCTAGTCAGTTATATTGCCTTAAATTTGATGAATTCTTAGTTGAGAATATCCATACTCAGCTAGTGAATTTCCACACAAAGAAGCATTTTAGATTCCAATCTTATTTGATGAAAATGTTCCTATTTTAAAATGAAGAAAATTTGAAATTTCCAGAAGTAGTTTTTACCTCTAAAATTGAAAACAGTGTGTTCAATTACATGAATTTTATAATGACAGAGGTATATAGAACAATTTTCCAAGAAACGTTACCTAGAGTTCTGCGAGAAATGAAAGATATGTTGCAATTTAGACCAGAGAAGAAGGTTGGTGATTGGTTCCTTTTGAAGGAGCACACTGTCATTAGATTATATGGTTTCGTTCATGAACCATATATTTTACCTGCCTTTTTAACTCCAAGGATATTTTCTTTGGAGTTTATCAGGAAAAAACTTATTGTTGAGAATGAGCATTTTATAATTTTGAAAAAGGCCTCTGATATCAAATTCCCATTGAAGGATGGTTCATTTATCATAAAGAACAAGGATGCACTTTCAGTTGTAAAAGAATTGCTATAGGTATTGAATTTCAAAAAGGCTTTAGGTATAAATTATGATCCACACCATATAATATCACAAAGAAGACAACAAAACAAAAGAAATGCTTTTGATCATCAGAGGTAGATGGGTTAGCTGAGAAGGCTAATTTGTTAGAATATGAATCAAACACAGATTTTTATGAAAATTTACAGTCAAATCCTTCAACCTTAGCAAAAGTTTTAGCCATGCTGGTGCCCACTCCCAACAAAATTGAAGTTGTCAATAAAATAAGTCTATCTGAAACTTCAAACATGGAGGTAGAGGAACAAGGAGCAACCAAGAGGCTTAAACTAGATCTAGGGAAAGAAATGGTTGAAATGGAAGGAAAAAAGACAAAAAAGAAAGAGGGGATTAAAAATCCAATAATCCAAGTACAAGAATATAGTTTTGTTGAGGGAAAGAAAGCTGATTCTAGTGACAAGTATATATAAAAAACTGATCTATACATCAAGTATGGTCAAGATAAAAAGGCTTCTTCTGAGAAAACCAATAAATTTTTTCCTAAAGTCAGAGATATATCAGATAAAGAGGTCTCATTGGAAACTTCCATAGGTCATGCAAGTAACACTTTAAATTTGGCAGTAACCTTTGAGGAAAAATTCACTGAGATGAAGATAAATTTGCAAATGATAACAATTTCTGATAAAATTCATTTGCACACGCAAACTGGAGAAGTGATCTATACATATTTAATGAAGGCTACTTTCAAAAATTTGAAGCTGTAATCTATAGTGAACAGGTTTGAAAACCAACTAAAGCAGGAAAAAACTGAAAAGAAAGCGCATCAACAGTAAATAAAGAAGCTACAAGTTGATTTACTAGAGATGGATGGTGAACCTAATAAAGGACAAGCAACTAAAAAGATTTTGATTGAAAAAGAGAATACAATTCAATTACTTAAAAATAATATTAAAATCCCAGCTACACAGTTAATTCAAGCATCCGAATTAACAATCTTGGAACATGAAAGAGAAAATCTCTCTCACAAGTTGAATGATTGTAAAGCAAAATTACTCAAATTCACAAAACAACAAGTAAGTTGGGAGAAGGAAAAATCTAGTTTTGTAACTCAAATTGATAATTTGAAAGAAAATATAATAAGTGAAGCAAAGGAAAAAGGAGGAACATGGAAGGAGACTGAAGAAACAAGTACATAAAGCTTGATACAAGCCATGTCCCAAGTCAGCCTCAAAGAGGAAGAAATAAAAGAATTGAAATAAAAAAAATAAGAAATTAAATGAAGAAAGAAGAAGAGAAAAAGGAATTTGAAAATAAAAATAAGGAATTACTTGAGAAGAATGAAAAATTGATTTCAGAGGTTACAGGGCAACTTCCATTGCAAGGTGCCAGACATTTGATCTGGGATTCAATTATAGCTAAAGCTTAAAAATTCAGACCTTATCTGAATTTTATGAAAAGTAAGGAAACAGTAGTAAATGAATGCACACAAAGCTGCACAGTCATGAGAGAAAATTTGGACAAAATGCTAGCAGAAACAGCTCAGAACACTGTGGATTTTTTGAATACCTTGACAGAAGATGATTTGAAGGCATTAATGATAAAAAAATAGAATTGCAATTATAACTTGGGCTAGAAGGATCATTGGAAAACATCATCACGTTGAAAGTGTCCAAGCAAGGGTAAACAAGATAAAGCAACAGGTCAATTCTTTCAAAGACTTGTTTACAGATTTATTTCAGGAAGGATTGCCTTCATTTTGGGACGAAGAAAACATGTTAATATCTCAAAATGAATATAAGTCTTTATTGTTCCAAATTAGGATGGACCGTCAAAAATTTGAAGGCAAGACCCAAGTTTTAACAGGGAAGGTAATACTAGAGAAGCTCATAGTAGATTTCGAGATCTTAAATCTATTAACAATGATATGAGTAAAATTTCCTCCTATATCTTATGTGGATCATGTGGAAATCAAAGTCATGGTTAAGGAGATGACAAGTTATGAAATTCCTTCTTTAGAACAATAGAAGACAGTTGAAAAATATGGGAAAATGAAATATAATTTCATCAATGAAGACACTCGTCCAACAGGGATTTATGCCAAAGCTGGATTTGATAAGGGAAGCAGAAAGATATTCCATTTTGAAGATTAAGAAGACTAAAGTTTTAATAAAACTAGTCTAAATATGTAATAAGTAGTTGAAGATTTCTATTCTTAGAAACAAGTAGTTAGGTTTTGCTCAAGGAGCCTTTATGTATAAATACATGTTTTTGAAATGTAATCAGGGTTGGAACCCATGAGAGCAAGACCGATTTTGTATTGAGCACTTTCAAAGTTAATAAAATTTTTGGCAGAGTGAAGCAAAAACCTTTCTGATAAGATATTATTTTGTTGTGATTTTATAGTCTGTATTTCTTCTCCTTATGTGAATGTTATTATTTTTATCTCTTTTGCATTGTGTTATCTTTCATGCTTGAATGAATTTATGTTGAGTCAGAATTCATATTTATATGCTCTGGTTCATAGGATTCAAGTATTCACAAAATATTTCTTCTAAATTTAATATTGAATTCAACTTTATTTGGTGCCCATATTAATGGATTGTTCATCTTATCTTCTTTTATCTCTAGAAATCAAGAACTTGTCTGTAAAAGAATAGCTACCCTTCCTACGTGATAAATTATATTTCCATAACTCTGTTTATCTTAAAAACATTCATGAATTTGAATCCATGCCCAATGGTACTCTCTTGTTTCATCCCTTTGCACTGTTAATTCATATTATTTTGAAATATCTCTGGCCATTGCATTTATTCATTGAGAGATCCCTCTCTAGTAGGAAAGAAGCCAGCTAATATCATAAGATAGGATAAATGAAACCACTAGTATCATGTGAACAACTCTATTAACCACATACTTATTCCAACACGTGAAACAACCTGATCATTTAAATGGATAATCAAGACTAGAGCTATAGTATGAACTCCATTGAAGCAGAGTAATCTATACATGATAAACACTATTAAAAGCTTATAGTGATAAATAGAACCAATACTAGTACATATCTATTTCTACCATTAGTACATTGATATCAAGCTTCATGACATGTAATTAAGAAACAAAGGATGCTTAGTTAATATAAGGAAATGGACGTGCTTAACCCGATAGTTATAATTAGAGATATTATGCTTATTACACTATCTTTTATGGGTTATACATGTTACACACTTGTTCTATTAAATTATTGTATCATATCTAATTATTGTAATCACTCAATATGTATTATTAGAGCCTATTCCATTACTTTAAGCAAAATATAATAGGTAACTTCCTTATACTAGCTTCCATATGTAATTTGAGTAAAGGTAATACCCTTTTTATGATTAACTCTACCGCTAATTTGAGCTTATGATGTCCATGTTATTATGTGATTCAATGTGTAGCTTTATATGAATAGTAATAGCTGCTAATAGTCTTTGATGCCTATTTATCCTATCTTATTCATATGATACTAGAGGTTTCAAAATTTAGGGTTTGTTATGGGAAAAAATGGTAAAGATAAGACCCGTGATCCCCATTTACATCTATTCCCTATGCTTCTAAAATATTTAATTTATTTTTAATTTCATGGACGTGACCAAGGGATAGGAATGTATCAAAAACATCGCCATATCTATCTTCAAAAATTTCCTCCAACCTGTTAAACTCCCTATTTTGAACTTCTACTTCACTTTCTCCCTCCATCTTTACAAAATGATTGGTTGTTTCGAGATATCGTGGCCTACCTGGAAGCTGATGATTGTAGGCAATAACTTTGACTGTTCTTCCATATGTGTCAGCGAGGTCTTCTTCATTGGGCCTAAAGTGACAAATATTCCCCGTGACCCATTTTCCCTTTATAATATCTCATGTAGGTGGTTTCGAGATCACAAGAAGTGGTTTTCCATTATAATTTTTCATTCAACAGAATGATCCTCGACTTGACACGTGGTAAGCAGAAAAAATTCTGCTACTGTTTACCCTTTTCATTCTCCGCACTAATTGAAAGTGAGAAATCAACATCAACCATCGATCTTTTATTTCGTCGTTCATCCATCGTAGATTGCTTCCTGACTTTATCACATACCAATGGTCATTTTGCCAAAGTTTCCAATGTTATAGAACATGCGCCTTTTCCTAGCGGATTCCCTGTCCACCACAGATCTCAACCATCCTTGAATCTAAACCATTGATTTCTTATAAATTTTTACAAGATGTTTCATCAACCATTATAATCCCGTTTTTTTCCTGGCTGCAGCGTGTAATAAAGGTGGATTTTGTCTTAAATTACTTCGGGTGACGCATCTCATTTTCGCAGGGATTGTTTAGCTACCATTGTATTTAACTGACAGCCAAAATATTCGCAGTAGTTCTGGGCAGTAGTTACGAGATAGAATTTTCAAGGGTTTGGGTTCCAGTTCCTCTACAACGGCAAGAAATATCTGGTGTGACAGTCGAAGATCGGGTAACAGTTTCATGCAATGGGCTCTGTTTTACACTCAGTCCCATATACGTTCGACACAGATCAAGCCTTATGTAAATTCCATGCTCGGTCCAGACTCCAATTGCACGCTGCCACACAGGTTCCCATTCTAGGCTTGGACTACTCCAAAGTCCATGCAGAATCCAGGCTATTGAAATCTTATATAAACAAATATATGAGATGGGGTTAATTCTTATTTTCGCTGCAACTTTATATACAGGACCATGACTGATTTATATATTAATTTTTTTATAAACATGATGAACATATTTTGCATAAAATATAACACTAACTCGTGTATCTCAGAAAAATAATTTTCTAGAATTTCTGCTCCTATACACCATTGTGTTTCCCACACTCTTGAAAAGTGCCTGAAGTAGAGTAGGGTTTTTTTTTGTAAGTAAGGAAATTTTGTATTATATAGAAGGATCAAATTACATCTGAGCAAAATAGGCCAAATCTCTGGTGTTCTCCTCCACTTCTTGTCTCTCTGACCTTAAACATGAGATTTATCATAATAATGTCTAATAAGAACACAAAACCAAAATCACACATATTGTTGAGTCCATACCAGTACTCCTTACATACCATCATATAATCTAAACTACAGGACATGACCCAAACACTAGCACTTCTGATCTTTCCAGTCATAAAACATCTAACAGACCAAAATAACAAAGACCTCAAAACCATGATCGACCCTATAACACGGAACCCGAGCCTAGAGAACCTTTAAAGAAAAATATATGGCATGTCCAAAAAGCACCCTTTTTTACTACCGCCTATAGAAGAAGTATGATCATGTCTGTAGTAGATGCCCAGGGACTGTAGAATGGTGTCCATCTTCAGGCACATTTCTTTTGTTTAAGCTTGTAGCGCTTTCCTCCATTGTTCCAGAGGTTCCTCTCCACCAGTCTTCTCCAGCCGCTCCCAAATCACATGCCCCATCAAATTCTTCATCACCCAGTATATCACAACTGTCCATTCGTAAAGACTGAGGAGGGAAGTGTTGTTACCTGGATCCATTTCCCATTCCTCCATTTTTCGGCATTCCTCTTCTAGGTGTCCTTGTCCAGCTCCTGCCATAGCTTTTGTTCCACATCCTTGATTCTCTACTGAACAACCACTATAAGGCCAATTTGATCATGCGAGCCTCCCACATTGATTTATTTTGTGACCGAGTGACCCTTCATCCCTCATCCACCAGTGCCTCTTCCCTCTTCCTCCTCATTCGCCACCCATATTTATTACTCTCCCCTTCCTCCCTACGATGTTCCTCCATTCTACTTATCACCTGAACCCCCTCTCGCCTTGTTGGCAGAATGGTAATGGAAGAGTGCATGCAGATTAGAGCTTTGTGCACAAGTCTGATGTCGCCACCTTTCCATTCGATATATAGGAAATTTCCATTTCTGCATCTTTTTGTTTTAGGAAATTGGAAACCAAATATTTGTTTCCCACATTCTTGAAAAGTTCCTAAAGTAGAGCAGGGGTTATCGAATTGGAGTTGTAGTTATATTAGCAAGGGAGATATAGTTGTCCATAGGATCAATTTCAGTTGAACAGTTTGCTAGATGTTCCTTATTAAGTTGGGTGGCATGGCATTGTTAGACTTCACTTTCTTTAAGTGTATGCAAGAAAATATGTAATGTATGACTCATATCTAGCTAGTAATATTTTATTTAGCAATTTTTTTAATGAAACAATGAGTTAATTTATTATTGTCAATTGAAGTGTAATTTTTTTAATTAAATCCCTTCATGCTAGAAGGGTGGTATGAATATATAACCTTCAACCTGAAATCAAGTTCATCCCTTCAAATTTGATCCATGATACCTATTCCAAAAAAGTATATAACTTAAATCCATATGTTTATATTGAAATATTGGTACCATTAATATCCTTAATTTTCGTTTATACAATCTTTAGACTAATATTCAAAATAAAAATATGCCACATGTCACCATATGAGCATTCCAAGTGTCACCCTTGGAAACTAGATATCAACATTTTAACAACAAAATTTATAGAAATTTTGCTTCAAAGAGTTTGCTGGCAAGTGGAAATTTTGTCAGAGAAAGAGATGTCGCTCTTTCCTCAAGTTGTTCTATTTTGGGGTGTTGGAAGTAGATGCTGAGGAGAAAGAGCGTTCGCTCCTTCCTCTAGGTATTTTTTTTAGGAGTGGGGAAAGTATATATCGGCACTCTAAACACAAATTTCATAGGAACATTGCTTCACATGGTTTGCTAGCAAGTGGAAATATTCTCAGAGAAAGAGCGACTGCTCTTTCTTCAAGTTGTTCTATTTTGGGGTTTTGAAAGAATCTGGTGAGGAGAAAGAGCGATCGTTCCTTTCTCTAGGTATTCTTTTTTAGGGGTGGGGAAATTAGATATCATCACATTAAACATAAATTTCATAGGACTTTGCTTGAAAAAGTTTGCTGGAAAGTGGAAATTTTCTCAGAGAAAGAGAGGCCGCACTTTCGTCATGTTGTTCTATTTTGGGCCAATGAAAGTATATGCTAGGGAGAACGAGCGTATGATCCTTCCTCCAGGGATTATTTTCAAGGGGCGAGGAAAGTATATAGTACCTTAATCACAAATTTGATAGGAACTTTGCTTTGCACAGTTTGCTGGAAAGTGGAAATATTCTCAGAGAAAGAGTGGTCGCTCTTTCTTCAAGTTGTTCTATTTTGGGGTTTTGAAAGAATCTAGTGAGGAGAAAGAGCGGTCGTTCCTTTCTCTAGGCGTTGTTTTTTAAGGGTGGAGAAAGTAGATATCATCACATTAAACATAAATTTCATAGGATTTTGCTTGAAACCATTTGCTGGAAAGTGGAAATTTTCTTAGAGAAATAGAGGCCGCTCTTTCCTCATATTGTTTTGTTTTGGGCTAATGAAAGTATATTCTATGGAGAAAGAGCACTCGCCCCTTCATATAGGGGTTCTTTTTAAGGGGTGAGAAAAGTATATAGTAACTTAATCACAAATTTGATAGGAACATTTCTTTAAACGGTTTGCTGGCAAATGGAAATATTCTCATAGAAAGAGCGACCGCGCTTTCTTCAAGTTGTTCTATTTTGGGGTTTTGAAAGAATTTGGTGAGGAGAAAGAGTGTTCATTCCTTTCTCCATATGTTCTTTTTTAGGGGTGGGGAAAGTAGATATCGACACATTAAACATAAATTTCATACGACTTTGCTTGAATCAGTTGGCTGGAATGTGGAAATTTTCTCAGAGAAAGAGAGGCCGCTCTTTCCTCATGTTGTTCTATTTTGGGCTAATGAAAGTATATGCTGGAAAGAAGGAGCGTCCTCTCCAAGGGTTATTTTTAAGGGGTGAAGAAATTATATAGTACCTTAATCAAAAATTTGATAGGAACTTTTCTTTAAACTGCTTACTAGCAAGTGGAAATATTCTCAGAGAAAGAGAGACCGCACTTTCCTCAAGTTGTTCTATTTTGGGGTTTTGAAAGAGTCTGGTGAGGAGAAAGAGCGTTCGTTCCTTTCTCTAGGCATTCTTTTTTAGGGGTGGTGAAAGTAGATATTGGTACATTAAACATAAATTTCGGAGGACTTTTCTTGAAATAGTTTTCTAGAAAGTGGAAATTTTTTCAGAGAAAGAGAGGCCGCTATTTCCTCATGTTCTTCTATTTTGGGATAATGAAAGTATATGCTAGGGATAAATAGCATCCACTCCTTCCTCCAAGTGTTCTTTTTAAGGGTTGATGAAATTAAATAGACCCTAAATCACAAATTTGATAGGAACTTTGCTTTAAACAAGTTTGCTGGCAAGTGGAAATTTTCTCAGAGCAAGAGGCGACCGCTCTTTCCTCAATATGTGTTATTTTCAGGTGTTGAAAATAGATACTGAGGAGAAAAAGTGTTCTCTCCTTCCTCCAAGGGTTCTATTTTTGGGCGGGGAATGTAAATATTAGCATTTTGACAACAAAATTAATAGTAATTTTACTTCAAAGAGTTTGCTGGCGAGCGGAAAATTTCTCATAGAAAGAGAGAACACTCTTTCATCAAATCACTCTATGTTAGGGTGTTGGAAGTAGATGCTGAGGAGCAAGAGTGTACACTCCTTCCCTCAGGGGTTATTTTTTAAAGTAGGAAAAGTAGATATCGACAGTTTAAACACAATTTGCATATGAACTTTGCTTCAAACAGTTTTCTGGCAAGTGGAAATGTTTTCAAAGAAAGAGCAGCCGCTCTTTCCTCGAGTTGCTCTATTTTGGGGAGTTGAAAGTATATGCTGAGGAGAAAGAGCATCTGATCCTTTCTCCAGACGCTCTTTTGAAGGGGTTGTGAAAGTAGATATCGACACCCTAAGAACAAATTTCATAGGATTTTTCCCTTAAACAGTTTGCTTAAAAGTGAAAATTTTCTCAGAGAAAGAGCGACCACTCTTTCCTCAAGTTGTTCTATTTTTGGGTGTTGGAAGTAGATGCTGAGAAGAAATAGAGTCAGATCCTTCATTTAGGGGTTCTTTTTAAGTGGTGGGTAAAGTAGATACCGTCACTTTCACCACAAATTTCATAGGAACCTTGCTTCAAATGGTTTACTGGAAAGTGGAAATTTTCTCAGAGAAAGAGTGGTCTCTCCTTCCTTAAGTTGCTCTATTTTGTTGTGTTGAAAGTGGATGCTGAGGAGAAAGAGAAGTTTCTTCTCCTTCAAGGGGTTCTTTTTTAGGGGTGCATAAAGTAGATATCGTAACTTTAACAACAGATCTCATCGGAAATTTGTTTCATTCATTTTCTTGGAAAGTATAACTTTTCTCAGAGAAAGAACAGTCGCTCCTTCCTCAAGTTGTTCTATTATAGGGTGGTGAAAGTAGATATTGAGGAGAAAGAGCTGCCACTTTATCCCCAAGTAGGTAAATTGTGGATTTTTGGTAATTCTGAAGAACATATATGATTTATGTGAAGATGCAAATCATTTAAAGAGCGTCAGCCCCTACGAGGAGCATGAGGACAAGATGGAAAAGGAACGGTTGATCTTTATATGTATGGACCCTTTTAGAAAAGATTATTATCTCAAAAAGAGCAACTGATACTTTCTCAAGGGTTTCCATTTTGGGGTTTGGTAAAGTAGATGGTCAGAAGAAAGAGCTGCCACCTTTTTACCAAGTAGGTCCATTTTGTAGTTCCGAGAATTCAGTAGATCCTATTTGATTTTGGTGAAGATTTCAAGAATTTTCTCAGCAAAAGAGAGGCTACTCCTTCCCTGAGTGTTTTAATTTTGGAGGTGAGGAATGTAGTATATGATATATGATTTCAATGAAATCATCAATTTTCAAAGTTCTTGCAGTCCATTCAGACATATGCGTGTTAGGCGGCTATGGACGCCTGTCATTTATTGATACTGCCTAATATAATTCATAATTAAAATACGTAAAGAAAATTCATGTATAATATTTAACTCTTACTAATCATATATTATCTCGATAAATATTTCCAATTCTATTAGTCACTCATTCATCCATCATCACTTTGAGTGCATTCCAATGAAAATAACAGATTACCTTTTGAGCATTCAACGGAACCTCCTTATCTCATGGATTTATTCTAAGCAGCAATTACATTGTATCCAATTAGGAAGGATCTTCTGTTCCTTCTGAAATTGATTCCTTCTCAAAAAAAAAATAAGCATGGTAAATCTACATGAGATTGTTGTTACTAGAACTCTGAACGTTTTATTCATAGTGAGGAACGTTTTCTCATTTATCGTCTTATGCAGAATGATAGCATACAATAATTCTATTAACCTATAGAGCATTGACTTATTTGATAATATATACTAGTGAAAAAAATTATTCTTTGTTTAAAATAAATATTATTTTTAATGTGCTCTTGTTTTTTATATTTCATAAATCGCTTCTGAAATGGAGTTTGGTTCTCAACAATGTGCCCTATTATTTTATATTTCATAAATCGCTTTTGAAATGGATTTTGGTTCTCAACAATGTGTGGACCTCCTTTTGAATGGATTGAAAGTTGTTGAAGGAATCTCTTTTCTAGAAAGAAAAATATTGCATAATATCAGCATTCAGTATAGATGTATCATTACAAATGTTACCAAGATTTTAAATGTAGATATTCAATTTCCCTATCCATCTAAAGGTGCAGATACATTGTCAGGGGCAGTTGGTGGTTATATTCAATGGCCTGCATCTGAGATCGTTAACCACATTGGATCTTCTCTTCAAGAGAATGAGGTGAATGATATACTAGCTTCTACTTCGACGAGTCTAGGAAATATCATAACCACTGAGAATAAATCTTCTTTTATTATGAGAAAATTTAAGTTGTTACATAAGTGTTCAGAATGCAAGGATTGCATTTCCATAGGTTTTGTAACAAATGTGAGTGGGACTGATTTTGTTGGCAGAACGTTTTTGGGTGACTTCTCCTTTGGTATTCTAGTGGATGAAGTGGTATTTTCTTGTATGGCATGTTTTCCAGGGTTAAGCAATGGAGGTTTTGTTGTATGGCCGATTAAAAGAATCATAGATTTTAATAAATAAACATTGCTTTATGTTGAAACCAATTTCAACAATAATCAATCTGAAACTAATTTGAAAGTATTAAGACAAAATCACAATATCAAGTTTGTGGGAGAGAAATTTAATTTGATACGTTAATGTTCTTTAAAGCCACATTATGTTGCTCGAGGAATAGTGTCAAGTGTTTTTGAAGGAGACATTGTACAATTCAAACCACGAGATGTTGGTGAGTTTGGTATTTTAGTTAATAAAGTATTTTGCAATTGTGAGGATTGTGGTGTATTTGAAGGCTCTCTTGTAAGATGGCTTGCAAACAATTTGTTTGAACTCAATGATTTTCCTTTGGATGTTATACTAAAAAAGAACACAGACGAAAACATAGTCAAGATTTGGAATATTTTTTAAGAATGTCCTTTACAGATGGTCGTTTCAGGTACTCCCCATTGTGAATATACATGTGTTAAAGGTAATAGAACAAGGACATACAATTCCGTAAAATGGCAAGCTGGAACTAAAATTTCTGAAAGAAATTCAAGCTCAGTACCTTACAGGCTTGGAATTGATTAGGGTGCATTCCTTTCAAAAATTGTCACTGAACATTGTTGCTCAAATCTTTGTATATAAAAAATTTCACTTCAATTGATCGTTGAATGTGTGAATAAATTTCATAGTATGAATGGAAATTCAAGAAGAAAGTATGTTATAAATTCTATGGGATCAAATGCTCCCGTGGCCAAATAAGGATATATTAGACACAATAGACGTTTGTCAAAATGCATGGTATAAATTCCATGGGATAAAAAGGATCACTTTCTACAATTATAAAATCATGTTCTTTAATGGTGATGTGAGAGTTGTGCATGGTAACAGTGGCTTGGAAAAATTTAGGGCGAACACTGTTGCACTAGTAGCTACTATTAATAAAATTGTAGAAGAGAATTCATACAAATATCCACATCTTACACGATTAACCAGTGAAGATGGAACAAGGTAAAGCTTGAAATTATTGCCATCTAACATGTCACATGGTTTGAGGCAAAAAATGGAAAATGAAGAAATCGAAAGTATTGGTTTGCCTCCAGTATCACAATCCTCCTTTAGTAAGCTGATGAGAGAAGTTTTTGGAGATGTTAAAATTTTGAAACCAAACTCCTTTGCAAGGTGTAATGAGTGCATTGCAATACGGGATAGGCTTAAGGGGACCATTGATCCATTTTAGTTGGAAAGGTTGCAAGGACATCAGGCAGCTCATAATAAATATATCCCAAGTTATCGCCAAGTATATTATTCTCACGTATTCGCTTCACAAAAATATCCAAAGACTTCTCTGAGTATTGTTCATGACAAAATGGATAAGTCAAAGACTTTCATTCCAAGGATGGGTAAGAAAGAAAAAGATTCTAGTAATGTTATGAATCTTCCCATATAATTGAATGGAATGCTGACTCATGGGAACAAGACTAGGGGTTTTGGCCATTTCAGCCTCTCATTTTAAGAGACATGATCAAATTTCACTGTGGCATCCCTGGCTAAATGCTTGAAGAGTCTTGAAGAACTAGTGGTTGATAAATATGGTGATTTTCTCTACGAAGGTGGAACATCTAAGCATCAATTGCATGATGCTCTATTGCAATCAGAGTAATATGAAAAGTTTGTGATATACAGACAAGATGTAATGCAACATGATATGTTGTGTGTTGATGGTACTAATCAATGCATGCCAAATAGAAAACTACAACCCATATTGTTGTTGCAAATGGATAATTGTTCTAGCGATAACAAAAACCACTTTTTATTTTCATTTTGATCTCTTTTAACAACAAGGAGAGTGTTCAAGATTGTTGAAGTTGGATTCCTCCCGGTTGGACAAACCCATGAAGACATAGATGGAACTTATGGAAGGTTATCAGTAAAGCTAATGTGCAAAGATATATTTTCACTCTCGGAAATTAGGGATATGTATAGGACATGTGAAGGTCAAAATTTCTATGCCCCTTATCTAATTGATGAACTCTATGATTTTAAGATTTTTGTGAAACCCCACCTTTTGGATGGAAATGCCAAGATCATCGGTATCAAAAAAATCCAGTTTTTTAAATTTCATCTCACAGATAACATTCCAGTCATGCAATGGACATAGAAATTTGCAGATGGTAGTGCAAACTTTTCGATGGGGCAGCCTAGGTTATTAAATATGCAGTAAAAAATACCTTCAGACATTGATAAAATACAAAAAGGAATGTAAACATATATTTCATTATGGAATCGAGGGATTGAGAAGGGAGGTGAACAATTTTTGTGTCCCAAGTTAAATTATTAGGAGGTTGTATATAAATCTTTGGACATGCCCTTCGAGAGTGTTGATCAGTCAACAACTAACTTTTAGCCATCGACAAGGCATGATATTCATAGTAGTGAACCTACAAGTTCTGAACATGAAATTATGGATGCCTATTTGAAGGAAAATGTTCATTCTTTGCAGGATTTAAATCGTGGACTAGTATGCAACAAGCCTAGAGATGAATTCATTCCAAGAGAGGATGTTGTAAAGGGCCAAATGGTCATTGTGCAATCGGGACAAATCCATATTGTGCGATATGGTTGGGTAGGGTGATTGGTAATATTTATCAGGATTCAGATGCTAGTACTCTTGGGTCTTACAAAGTAGAGGTGCAATGGTGGAATCCAACAGGAGCATCGAAGGATCTGAAGGTCTTGTACAAAAACTGCTTAAATAGAAAGCAATAATGGGTTTTCGGTGCAAAAGAAAATATGATTATTGATGTAAATAACATCATATGGGCATGGTCACCAAGGCTAGGATGGACAAGAGAAAAAATTAGAATAAATGATAAGGGACTTGCAGTAGTTAAGGCACAACGAGAACATATGGGGCATAGTGTTGAGAGTGGGATGGATTTTCCTATGGATATCGTTTGTTGGGATATGTAGCCCAACAAATTTATATTTTGTTACAATCCTTCTAGTCTGCCTGTCAACCTGGCTGGGTGAGCAAATGTCGAGTGTCTGGAACGTCCACAAGCCTTTAGGAATTCAAGGAAAATTACTACTGTGATGCGGAATACACCATTTATTGGTTACTAATGTGTAAGTAAGTTGTGCCTATACAGATTACACAGATAATTCCTGCCTCATTTGGAAATTACTAAAATTATATATGTAAAAAGCTAGATATTCTTGATATTATATCAAAAAAGAAACAAGAACTGATAAACATGCTATTCAAACAAGGACTGAATATTATAGCCATTGCACTTTTCACCCTAAAATATTGCACATTTCCAAATGAAAATTGCACTTTTCAAATCAAAATTTGCATTTTTTGATTTGAAATTCACATTTTCTGAATTAAAATTCATAGTTTCATTATACAAAACTGCAATTTTAGGGTTCATAAGTAGTCAAAAACACACTATTCGAATAGAAAAATACATTTTCCAAAGCTAATATTGCCACTTTCAGAACCTAATTTTGCACTTTAGAAAGGTTGATATTGACACTTTCAAAGTCTAAATTCATACTTTAGTCCAATTTTTTCCTAATAAGTCCAAATTTAATGAAATAGGCGTTCAATGGTAAGTCCTTTTTTTCTGTATTTATGATTAAATATTTGAATGGTAAGCACGATGCATTTGTTTTAATCTTTCATTTATTGACACATAATTTTTTATTACTATTGGGAGTGATTTTGTTCTTGCAGGGTTAAGGTGCTTGGATGGCTTCACTGGCTATTTCATTTTACTTGATTTTATTATACATTTGATTTTTATTGTACATATGTATTGTAGGTTAGGAGTAGGATAGTTTAGTAGTAGTTCACAATTAATTAGTTCGTTTTGTTTTTCTTTGTAACTTTTAAAAGTAGTTTACTCTTCTTTTTACCATTTGAAAAAGGCAGCTTTGTAAATTTTCAACTGAAGATGAGTTGTTATTGATACATATTCAGGGAATTTTACTTTGATTTTATTGTTTCTTTACTTTTTATATACTTGTTCGTGATCATTTTTCTTAAACATTTCATGTTAAATCATATCTTTAGTTCCTGGTATTTATAACATAGATGTGAAATTTTTAATGCAATTATTATTTTAACATTATGAAACAAGAATACTTCAAGAAACTAAAATGAGAGAAAAATATTTTTGTTTTTACATTAACCATCATTCTTTTAGTTTCTCTCGACAAGAACTTAATTGAATATGGCTTGCTCATTTTGAATCGGATGTCATACTTGCACATTTTTAGCATTTTCTAGTTTTTAGATTTTTTATGTTTTTTGAATAAAAGCCCGATCAATTAAACATCACATTAATCAATTAAAGAAATCTTTATCTATTACTATATAAAGGCGGACAAATTTGTACAATGATTAGAAGTGTCAAAACTTGGAATTAGTGATGAACTGATTAAATCTACTCATAAAATCATTATAATATTATTATCACTTCCAGTTCGATGTGCATGACTTGTTCTATTTTTTTATTTTCACTCACATTTGACCACTTCGACAAACTTTCTGAGTTTCATTCTTTGCATCGTGTTGTGATGGTCTAGTTAGGGGTGATTTCTCGTCCTTTTTTATGCATGTAGTTACTATATGGTTTTTACACCATTGCCTATAGTTCATCTCACAAATCATGATTGTATATTGTTTTTCAAATTTTGAATTGATTTGATGCTCTCGGCAGTTTTTCAAATTTTGAATTGATTTGATGCTCTCGGCAGTTGGTCAAAATTTCGGCAAGTATGAGTATTTTTTTTGCTTATAAGCTAAAATTTGTCAACTATATTTTGATTAGTTGTGAGAACCTAATTCTTCCTCTTCGTTTTGGATTTGTGATATGATTTTTACATATTTTACTTTGGTGAGATTTTCATTTATTCAGGGATTATCTTAGATTTATTAATACATATGTTTTTCTCATTTTGAATAGTTAAGTTTTTTCACTTTCTTTACTTTTTTCTTTCCCACGTTTTCAAGTTGTACTACTAGTCTTTATGAGTTTTCCATTATAAATTGACCATTTGCAACTTTTTTTTCTTTAAAAAAAATTAAAAGAATCTGTAATTCTTGACAATAAGTACCACCTCGTTTATCTTTTTACCTATTTTCAAATAAAATATGTGCATCTAATTATCTGTATGAAGTATCATGACTAGTGTGAAATTTATATTTCTAGAGAACTTCTTTTGTTTATAGGAATTCATCTTTTTAACATTAGCACTCCTTTTCAAGTTTCTTACAGTTTTATCTTCTATGCCCCATCCATCTCATACTAAATGGCTTACACCTAAAGTAATTGATCGATGGAAGACTTTAAATTAAAATTTGTAAGTGAGTAGCCACCAAGAAAATCAAAGTGACTCTGATATCCTTGCACCCAATTGTACATGCAAATCATATATATACATACAATTATATTTATTCAAATATTAAAGGTGTATTTTTAAAAAGGGAAGTTGGAAGAATTAGTTAGTATGGGAACTACAAGCAAACCCATCGGGGCTATGGATGCCTGTTGGCAGTAGGACCATGTTTGTTGACCTCCCCGCTTTCAATACCCTCATTACTTTTACAGTATTATATATATAAACATGTTAAAGGGTATTCAAATGGAAGTTGACAATGCTAACTAGTGTGGGAAGTATAAGCAAACCCATTGAGCTATGGATGCTTGGTGAAAGTGGGTCAATGCTTATATGATACAAGGAACCTTCGTCGGGGATATGGAATCTTGCAGGTAGCGAAGCAATGCCGGGTAAAAGAGAGGCAAGGAACACACATGCAATTTTTCACTCACACAAATTGATTTTTTTAGTCATGCCTTGTATTAACTATTTGTGGACCATAAGTTTGTAAGGAATTAATATCATATCTTGGCTGGAAGAGGAAATCTGTAAGTTACCTGATTTTTTGTTGTGTAAATATATTTCAAAGTTCATAAGCATATGGTGGTACCATTATTAGAGATTTATCTTGGTTATGAAGGAAAGAGTATCATTAACTTGGTTATCTAGTTAGAAAGTTACTTCAATTTGGTAAGCTTGTTAGGATGCCATCAAGATTTTTTCAAGTAGAGGAGTGGTTTTTGTTTAACATGTGTTCCAACTCATCATATAGTGTTTCTAGGTGGGATTTGTTTTGGCAGAATTCACCTCCTCGAATGTTAGGCATTAGAGGAAATGATTCCACAAAAAACGATATGGAAGAGTGGTACAAGGTAATCAACATAGTGCAAGGATTGTGGTGAAATAAAGGTGTAGGAAGAAGCCATAATCTCTCTCTTACTGGGATTTCAAGGTCATAAGGGTAAATTAGTGTAAGGTGCTATATCTCTTTGATATACTTGCAGGGTTAAATAATAGTACCCAAACTAATATCTTAGGGAATTAAGTAAGGAGGCTAGATCACGTTGTTAGCCATATTACCCAAGTACTTGAGGTAATATTCCCATTTTTTGTGCTCAGTGCCACTATAGAATGTCACATCCCCATTTTGACCACCATTGCATTAAATCATAAATGATGTAAATATTGTTATTTAATCATGGTGAGGAGCTCAAGGCCAAGGCCCCACCATTGATTTAGCATTTTTATGTATTGGCAATTAAAAATAGATGCCTATGGTTGTTGTGCTAGACATGCACAATGTAAATTAAGACATCATGTAAATACGAAGTTTAATGAAATACCCACAACTAGCTATGCAATGCAACAAGAGAAGGGGGCATGATTTTTACAAGGAATAGGGAAGGAAATCATTCAAACCCTTGAGCCAATAGTGTTAATCCAAATTTCATGAGAAAACCCATAAACCACCAACTACCCATTTTGACTTATGCACCCAATCATTTAATTCTTCCTAGAGTTGGTTGAGTTAGTTAATGCCTTGGGAATGGAGAGGTATGGCATCCAATTTCGTGTATGGGCAATCCATGAACCTAGGAAATCGTATTTTGTCTTCTTGGGCAAGAAAACAACCATGAAATGGTGCCCAAAGCCATTCTTCACCCATAGAATTTGCTCTCTCATGTAGTCTGAGCTAGTTGGGGCTTTCCCCATCACGTTTTTCATCATTTTCCTAAATTTTCCCATGGTTGGGAGCTCTTTTTTGTGTTACACAGTGGCTAGGAGAGGACGACCACGATTTGGGGCTGTTATGGAGGTCGTTTTTTCCCTGGAATGTCCATGGACATTTTTCTGAAAATGGATTTGGCTTCCCAGGATTGTTTCCTCATTTAGATTTTCGTTTTTGGTTGCCCGTGTTTTTCTGAACTAGTAGAAACCCCATTTTGAGCATATCACTATAAAAATGTTTTCCTCATGCCCAGCACTTGTACTTTTTTTGTTTTGTGCATCCCTGTTTTAGTTTGAACTGTGAGCAAGAAATTAGGAGTGGAAGTGGACCTGAATTGGATTGATAAACCTAGTGGGGAAAATAACCTCTCAAGAAGATCAAAAGGGCTGGCTACTCTTCTATGCACACCTGGAACAACACTGAGTTGGGAGGTATGGCCTGAGGGACTGTGTAGTAGTGAAGGGAATACTTCCTTGAGTCAGGTGTGTAGGCATTGTGGGGAACCAAGCTGAACAGATATTGTAGAGGTATCCATAGCTCTATGGTTGAGCTCACTAGCTTAGCAATTCTTCCTTTCCATTGCCTAGCAGCCTGATAAACCCAGCTGCCGATTGGCTTGGCTGATTTTGATGTATTTTGGTTATGTGTGAATCTGTTGTTCCCTTTTACTTGTAGAAATCATGCCCAACTCGAGGGTGGCAGTTGTGCTGAGAGACCAATGAGCATAATTGGCCTATGGTTGGGTGGAACGTTGCAGTTGCATAGCCAGTTGCTCGGTTTTAAGATAAGTACTCTCTTGTGTTAAATTCTGCAATGTATTTATTTAATGACTATCATGAAAAACTTGAATGTATGTTAGATATGTAGATGATTTTAATTCCGCTATGTTTAATTAATATATGCATATGTATATGTCTTTTATTATCAATGAGATTTACTTAATGGATATGGGGATAGATGCCCGGATTTAGGGTCATGATCTCTCCCTTTACTGGGTCTGATGGGAGAGACTGTGACATAGAAGCAATATGGTTGATTGGATTATTTAAAGTTGGTTTCAGGTTTCCTAGGGAACTTTTGACATACATGAGTGTACATGAAAGTGAAATTCCATATACATGTGTTATATGATTCAGTACTACTTGGAGGGGTTCCAATATAGGTTACAAAGGTGTCCAACAAATGTGACTCAATAACAATTTCATTCTTTATGTGTATGCTTCCCCAACTATAGGTATACTCATTTAGACAAATCATTTTGTTATTTATAGATGCCAGAACACATCTCTAGCCTAAAAAAATAAAAATTCAAAAATGTTCAATAAGGAAGTGCTCTGATACCAAATGGTATGTAACTTAATAACATATTTGGGAATTTAGAGCATACATAACAAAATAAAACAATATTTTAGTATTAAAAGATAGAATTACCACAACAATAAACAACTGTAGATAACGAAATATCACAATAGCAATATCTTTATTGATGAAATCAATATTCACTTACCTCTTTGAAGGGGAAACTCTAAATGAATCCAATCTCCAATTACAAAATACTTCATAAGACATCTTGTTTCATTGCTTATACTCCTATATATAGTTTTTGGTGAAAGAACATTCTAGTAGACAAAACCTTCTAGTAAGCCTTCTTCGTGAAGGAACTTTCTAGTAAGTGGAATATTCTAGTAATTTTTCTTACAAATATATCTTTCACACTACATAGAATTTCTAATAGGTGGAACCTTTTAGTAAGTCTTTTTTAGAAATAATATTTCTTTCACATTATATCTAATTTATTGGCCTTATTTAATATAGATTTTTTGAAGACATAACAACCTATCTATTAGGGGGGTTATGGTAGGACCTTAACATCTAAAAGTATTTTAACTATACAATTTCTTGTTTATGTACTATTAATTTCTTTAATGAATAAAATTTTCATAAAAATCCTCGAACTCCTATATTTTAATAAGGACAAAAATAAATGAAATTTAGTTGCATCAAATTTTGATTCAAAATATTCTATAATAATTTTGTATGATTGTTAACAAATAGTTCAATTAGATAACTCACCTTCAAGGGATGCTAGACCACTTTCATCCACATATATGAATTTAGGATTTATTTCGACTCAAACACTTCTTAGTCTAGATAAGGATGATGGACCGATAGTATTAAACTCTTAAACTCTTTGTTGTGTCATTATAACCATAGGATTTTTTACCCTTCTTGAATTTGCGGATCAAATCTGGGAGGAGAGTGGACATGCTCATGGATAGTTTTAGTGATGTCTAATTGTTCAACAAGAGGTTCAAACACATGAAATTATTCACCAAAAAAATTGTGCACCAGTCACCCCTCTAATTTAATCCATAGTATAATTAGCTCAAAGCAAATCCATATTCATTTGCTCGTCCAAAACAACTTGTCTTGATGGATCTGTAATGGGAGGTTTAGAGGATGTTGGAGTTGGATTGGCCTCTACTAAAATCCTGTATTTTTCTTGTGGTAATGTAGGATAAAAAATAGTGGCATATGTTGTGTTAGAATTTGGATTGGACTATACCGAAATCCTATGTTTTTCCATGCCCAACCTTGCATTTTATCTTCCTTCATTGACATTTTCACTAGGCTACACTTTCATAGAAGAATTTCTTGATCAATTACATATGGTCCCCATCATGACATGGACTAGAACCAAGAAGTAAGCAAAGAATTTTATTCCAATCACACAAAAAACAAAATAATTGTGCAAAATAGTCAAAAAATGAGGAAGATTTTATATAACCTACAAGCAAAAGAGAACTTTTTGTGGATTTTAAGGTGGGAAAGCCTGCAAGTTTCATTTTTTATGTGGAAAGAATGTGTGTGCATTCTAAAGTGCATGCATATTAATAACATGCATGCACGTAAGAATTGGTGTGTCTTCCTGCTATAGGATATAAGGTTATGAATATTAGTTATTATGTTGTGGAAAGAACGTGTGCACCTTTTGAAGTGCATGTCTATTGATAATGCATAGCTGCTTAAAAAATATAATATCCCGATTTTGACCCCATTGCATTAAAATAAAAATGATGTAATATTTTATAAAAACGTGGTCAGGAGCTAAAGGCTAAGGCCCCGCCATCGATTTAGTGATGCATATGGTTTACATGCTAGCCATGCACAATGGAATTGCAAATATAATGTAAATATGCAGCATTTTAATAAAATACCCACAACTAGCTATGCAATGCAACAACAGATGGGGGCATGATTTTTACAAGGAATTGGGAGGGAAATATTCAATCCCTTGGATCCAATCAAGCAAGCCAAGTGTCAATGAGAGAACCCATCAAACCATCAACTACCCATGTTGACTTTTGTACCCAATCATTCATTTCTCCCAAGAGTTGGGTGAAGTAGTTAATGCCTTGGGGAATGTAGAGGTATGGCTATCCAAATTCGGGTATGGGAAAGACACCCTTCATGGAAAATTGTGTTGTACTTCTTGGGAAAGAAGAGATCCACGAAATTGCCCCCCAAGCCATTACCCATCAACTAGTTTTTCTCTCTCACGAGTTTGGAGCTACCTGAGCGTTTTCCCTCCACGTTTTTGTTGGTTTTCCCTTGTTTTCTAGCTAGGAAGAGGACATTTTTATGTTGCAGAGCTGCCGAGATAAAGGGAGCTCGATTTGGGGTTTCATTGAGGCCATTTTGGCCATTGGAATTCTCATAACATGTGGGAGAAATCGGTTTTCTCTCTGTGTGGTCGAATTTCCCTTTCCACAATCTGTTTTTGGTGTGCCCACAATTTGGGGGAAGCCCATGGCCATCTGGTTTGTAAATCCCATTGTTAAAATGTGTATCCATGCCCAATGATTGTGCTTGTTGTGTGTATATAGAGTATGTTGGGGTATGGGTTATGGGTATCCATTGTTTTGGCTTGAGCTTGAGTGCAAGTATCCAGAAATGAAGAGGGTTCAGATTTAACCTGATAAACCCAACTATGGTCTGGCTTGGCTTAGATGAAATGTTTATTTGGCTTTGCATGAGATTGAGTGTCCCCTTTTCCTTGTAGAAATCATGCCCATCTCGGGGGTGGTCTCTGAGTGCTGAAAGAATACAAGCTGGGTAGAGACCTATGGTTGGGTGGAACGTTGCAGCGACATAGCTAGTTGCTTGGGACAATTACATAAAGAAGATAAGTATTTTTCTGTCTATGGATTTTACTTCTGCAATGTTATAATTTGATGACATTTTTTAATATGCTGAATGCATATGAAATATGTGTGGATGATGTTTTATTCCGCTATGCATGTTTGCTTGATTTGCATCTGCACACATTTCTTTTTATGAATCTAATGAACGGGGTTGAGTTTATGAATAAGGCCAAAGATTTGGTATCATGTTCCCTTCCTCGAATTGGGTCAACGGGAGGGGATGTGATAGATTGGTATCAGAGCCACAGGTTACAACATTGGGCCTAAATGGGCTAAGTTGAATAGTTTGCATAGGTAAGATCACCTCCTTTTGAGCATTGGTCATCAGAGAAAGAAAGAAAATTTTCAAATTTTTCTAATTGTTTTTGAAATTTTTGTCTAAGTCTATGTCGGTGTAAAAGATAAAATTTCGGCGAAACAGTCAGCGACCAAATGTGAGTTTTCGGTGAAACAAGTCGAAGGAGATCGGTCAGTGATTTTAGCTGAGATTGCCACGACACGGTCGGAGGAGATCGATCGACGATTTTAGCCGAGATTGCCACGACACGATAGGAGGAGATCGGTCGGCGATTTTAGCCGATATTGCCACGACACGATAGGAGGAGATCGGTCGGCGATTTTAGCCGATATTGCCGCAACACGGTCGGAGGAGATCGATCGGATATTTTAGCTGAGATTGCCATGACACAGTTGGAGGGGATGGGTCGGTGATTTTAGCCGATATTGCCATGACACAGTCAGAGGAGACCAGTCGACGATTTTAGCCTAGATTATCGCAACACAGTCAGAGGAGATCGGTCATATATTTTGGTCGAGATTGCCATGACACGGTAGGAGGAGATCGATCGACGATGAAATCTAAGATCGCCGAAACGGTCGGCACCAAATTGCGAGTTTTTCTCCGAAACAGGTCGGAGGTGAATTTGAAATCCATCGAAACAAGGAAATTTGATCAGTTTTCCAGAAAGATTTGGAGGTGCCAAAAGTTGAAAAATTCCATGGAACTTATGCGCCAGATTGCATGAAATCGAAGGATTTACAAAAAAAAAATCGAGGGCGTTGCAATCTTCACAAGGGGGCAATCCCCCTTGACCCTCGTCGTCCCCCAGAGACAGTTGTTGAATGTATGAAGGACATTACCTATGCTTGGAATGTTCACTATGAATTTCATAAAGGGGTTGCGGAATCCTTAGTAAGAGTAATTGGTTGTAATATCCATTATGGAGGATGAAAGAGGGAATTTTCTCACCTTAAACTATTTCTGTTTACAACATAAGAAGTGTATGCTTGGAAAATAAAAAGTAGGAATGATTTACATACGTATATGTATTGAATTGATACTTGGTGAGAAATCACAACCAATGAATCCTTGTGTGCTTGGTAGGGAAGCCAGGAAAAGGATCAGCTGTGATGTGGAGGAGGAACTCCATGTCATGATGGGGAATTGGAAGGCAGAATCCCTCCTCTACCCTCTTGCTATTGTATTTATAATTATGAAGTTGTCATGCATATAAATTATGGCATAAGAATGCTGAAAATGCAAGAGATTAGATAGATGAAATGAATATGCACTAGATGGCATATTAATAAACATTGCACAGTGCATGCGAAAATGTTTGTGCATGTATATGACATCGCTTATTGGTAAAATAGTGAGGTTTTACATATGCAATGAGCCACTTAAGATAATTATGGTGGTTTCTAATAATTAGTTGTGTTCACATTGGTTGTAGGACCAAAGACAACCAAAGCATGGCTAAAGACGTTGATGACGTTGTTGCATGCGACTAAAAACCTTATGGAGAAAGGATGGTGCAACAAATCTGTGATCATGAGGTTGGAAAAAGGACTATGTAGTCTTGGTAAGAGGCCAACTGATCAGGTAACATCAAGCGTTGTTAATGACAACCATGTAGCTAATGGTTATTTGTGCTTAATTGCATGAATGTTGAAAGAGGATTTGGTAAGATCCCTTCAACTATGTTTAAACTATGTTGATTTGGTTTGCATGTGGTATTGAGTGCCTGAATGTGAATGTCAGCGTACCAAGTATGGTGAGGTGTGGGTAAGTGAAGGAAGGGAGACTTACACCCTATAGTTTCTTAGAAAGAAACCTCAATACATTCATATGAAATTATATCATACCATTTGTGTATGTTGGTTGTGAGTTAACAACCAAAGCAAGTGAGGACTTATGGTCCTGTTGTGGTAGTGCATGCCATATGAGATAGTCATGGTTAAGGCCATAATGTGGTTGGAATGGTAATGTTATAGTGGAGAAGGAAGGCACCCAAATAGTTAACCAAGTGATTAGGGAGATGGTTGGGTGATGTGTTGAGGCAATATGCATACTTTCCAAAACATCACAATGGAATGAATGACATGACCTTGTGGTATTCATGAATCCATGCAAGAAATAATTGAGTGAGTGCACATCAAAATATTATGTAAATGTTGTGAATGTGCATGCATATGTGTTGGTGCACATGTTGAGATGCATTGTGTGAATGCATGGTTGTGAGATATATATATATATATATATATATATGTTTCAATGCAATTAGATAATAGATGAAATGGTGAATTATTTTTAATCTTGAGACCATTTCATGAGCTGTTGTGAATGTAGGAGAATGATTGCATGAAGAAGGTAGATATGTTGATGGGATACCAGAGTTCTCTGTTGGAAGGACAGAGTTGCATAAAAGGAATATGGTTGTGACGTAATGAATATTGAAGTTTTTATTTAAATTGCAGGGATAATGTGACTATGTCTTGCAATTATATTATGATAATGATGCCTATATATATATATATATATATATATATATATATATATATATATATATATATATATATATATATTTCATTGCATTTCAAATGTTAACAGCTGAAGGTGTTTGAATTATTGAGTGTTATAATTCTGAGATCACTTTAGTGACTGTTGTAGTAATGAAAATATTTTATGCATAGATACTCAGAACGTGTTTGGCTGATTGAAGTTACAGATTTCAAGTAGAAAAGTCTTATGTATGGAAATGAGGATAATTCCATAGTAAAGGCCGGGATCTACCATGTCTAGAATCTGAAGGTTATGAGAAGGTTCTCATGGTTGTGAAATTTAACTTATGCATGAAATAGATATGTAAATTTCAGGTTTGAAATTTGGCTAATAATTGCTAACGACTGTTTGGCTTATATAAAATTGTGTCAGGAAGACATGTCATAGGTGGATGTTCATGTATGGTAGCAAGTGTAAAACTATAATGGACAAATTGATACAACTTACAAGAGCCAAACAATATGAGGATGGCGTCATGGTTAAACAAATCAATTTCTGTAGGAGATAGAATTGTAAATTCATGTTTGAATTTAATTATTAATGCCATTGATTGGTTATGAAACAATCATATTTGAATTTGATTGTCTAAATGTTGCTGACTAGTTGGCTATTTGATAGTGTTCTAGGAAGACACCTTGCAGGAAGACCATGTGTGATGGCCTGCAGAAGCCAAACTCCATGGGAAGGACTCCATGCTTTGGAAATGGGTTTCGGGTGAAACGCCATAGTAAATTTTGATAATATCCCAGTTGCACTGCATGTTGGAAAACCATGTGAATGAGATGTTGAAATTATGCCAAGGAGGCATGTGTGGGTTATGAAACGTGAAAAGATTGGGGTGGAAAACCGAAGGACTGTTGACTTATATAAGGGAGCCCCCATTCTTCGCAAATGAAGAAAATATACATCTGTAAAACGGATAAGTATTCTGTGACCCTAAGTAAGAGTATACATGTCTGGTTATTAGATTTAAAATGCAGAGCATGTTTTATTATTTCATTATTATTCCAGACTGCTTGAGTGTGACTAAGGCCTTTATGACTCACATTGGAAAGGGATGGATACCTTTCGGGTGCTAGGTTATGTTAGGGTTGTCGATATTGACTACACCCTAAGGGAATGGACGCATTCCTGGTGTTTCAATACTTGATAGTGAATGTTATGAAATATGGTTACAATTTTAGAGCAGCAATACTGATGAGCCTGCTTATCCCTCTTTTGCTATCATCTTACACAGATGCAATTTGGTGTTGCATGTTAAGAGGAAAAGTGAAGCAAGGGTACTCAAGAGAATTGTACAGGTAATGGTAACCTTTCTACGCTCACACTAAGGGACACTAGAAGGGATGGATAGGCCTGAGCAGTTGTGTAGAAGAAAAAGGGTATCATCCTTATATAGTGTGAATGGGTATTGTGGGGCCATTCTACCCTACAATCAAGTGAGTCACCTATGGAATTCCTGGAGGGAACCACTGGTTTTCATAGGAGAAGGAGCCGCGTAATCGTATTGTGTTGTTCTTATTTCCTGATAAACCTAGTTGGTGTATTGGCTTGGCAATGGGTTTTGTATGCTTGATAAACCCAATCGGAGAACTGGCTTAGCATATTGGTTAATGGAATGCCTGATAAATCCAGTCGGTGTACTAGCTTGGAAATGGTTTTTGTATGCTTGATAAACCTAGTCAGAGAACTGGCTTAGAATATTGGTTAATGGAATGCCTGATAAACCCATTCGATGTACTGGCTTGGAAATGGTTTTTGTATGCTTGATAAACCTAGTCGGAGAACTGGCTTAGCATATTGGTTAATGGAATTCCTAATAAACCCAGTTGGTGTACTGGCTTGGCAATGGTTTTTGTATGCTTGATAAACCTAGTTGGAGAACTGGCTTAACATATTGGTTAATGGAATTCATGATAAACCCAGTCAGTGAACTAGCTTGGAAATGGTTTTTGTATGCTTGATAAACCCAATCAGAGAACTGGCTTAGCATATATAAATCTAGTCAGTATATTGGCTTGGCAATGCTTATTTGAATAATGTGGTGGAGCCAGTGTGCTGTCATGACATTTTCTTTATACATATGCACAGGTGATCCGAGGCTTGCAGAAACTTGGTTACCTTTCGATGCACACCCTGAAGAGCACTGGAAAGGGTGGGTATGCTCGAGGGACTATGTAGCGGAGAAGAGGTACCATCCTTGTGTTGGGTGGGGCAGGTCTTGTGGGTGCCATAGTTGTCTGAAGTCAGTACAGGATGCCTGTGGCGCTAAAGGAAGATGCCCAATACAGATAAGTACTTGATTTTCATTCATTGTCGAATAATGAAAAATTTCATGAACAAGTCTTATGACAACCAAGCTAATACATTGTTGTTTCTTTGTTGGAAACCTTGGCCATTACAGGAAGTAAGGACCTGGAAAGAACTACAAATGCTTGGTAAACTAGAGAGTAACTAGTTGGGTGATATAAATGCTCGGTAAATCCAGAAAGTAACTGGTTAGGCACTACAAATGCTTGGTAAAACCAGAGAGTAACTGGTTGGGTGATATAAATGCTCAGTAAATCTAGAGAGTAACTGGTTGGGCGCTACAAATGCTTGGTAAAACCAAAGAGTAACTAGTTGGGTGATATAAATGCTCGGTAAATCAAGAGAGTAACTAGTTGGGCGCTACAAATGCTTGGTAAAACCAAAGAGTAACTAGTTGGGCATTAAATACTTGATGTTGTGGAGTAGCGTGTGTGTTGGCCAACCATTCCTTAAATACCTGATAAACCTAGTCGACGTACTGGATTGGCATTGCCAATTTGAATGATTGTGGAGTAGCATGCGTGCTATCCCAACATTCACTATTGTATCCACGGGCGATCCAAGGCTTGTAAAGCAAAGAAGGAGCCTATGGAATAAAGTGAAGACATCTAATACAGATAAGTATTTGGTTATCTTGCAGCTTCTTGCTTATGAATATACATGTGTATATGATTTGGTTATGATTTCCTAAACTCTTGTTTAGAGATAAACCCTATGAAAATAAACTAAACATGTGAATAGATTCAATGTTTGAGTGTAGGTATTGCTGGAAGCAAGGATTATGAAGGCATCCTAGGGATGCATGTGGACATGTGACCGTCCTAAAGAGCTTAGTATGAGCAGTAATGAAAGATGGTGCTAGTGGAGCTGTGTGGGTCCTAGAAGCCAAAGGTTCTATAGGAAACAATGGGGAAGGGTTCCCTAGTTGAAAAGCCTTAGACAGACCTTAGACACTAAGTGTCATAGCCAAGAAGGAAAAGTCAAGCATTCACATTGAAGTGAAAGAGGCTAAGGAGAATGAAACCACAGTGGTGGTGTGGCTCCGGATTGGAACAAGACTAAGAGGGGGAAAATCTTACTCATATCTTTCCTTTTTGATTGATGCATTTCAGAAATAGAGGATTGTTGAGTGCATGTCATGGCTGAAAATAGATTTTGTTTAATTGCTTGAAATGAATTGTGAATGCTGAAATAGTAAATTTCCTATGAAAGGATGAACATGAATGAGTTCATGTGTATGTTGGGAAAGCATGAAAAGTGTGGAAGTCTCATGAGTAAAGCATGTACTTTCCATTTCAATTGGGAAAATAATTGATTGAATTTAATATTGTGTTATGCTTGGACTAACATGAATTGCCATAATGAATCTCACAGGTGAGAAATTGAAAGCCATTTATTGCAGTTGTTACCAGCCAAGTGTTGCTAGTGAGCAAAGTGAGATCCAGTTGTGCGCATTGGCCATGGCATAAGACCAAAGGCTATGGGGTTTGGATAAAAATCTTCTTCAAATAGTTTCCATGATGGAAAGAAAGATGGAATCCATGAAACTCCAGACTTGTAAATTAGCTAGAAGGTAAATAAAAGGAAGGGACTGTTGTGGAGCAATGCCCACCTGCAAAGCTGGAAGAGAAAAGCTAGTAGGAACAGCTTGTGGAAGCTGAAGGACTTGGTCCTGAAAGTTCAAAGTAAAAAGATGAAACACAAGAGAAACCTGCCACATGTTTTTTGAATTTTGGACATGTGTAAAGTGGGTATGTATTTCTAAGTTTTGGAACACCGAGGACAGTGTTATTCCAAGGGGGGGAATTGTAATATCCCAATTTTGACCTCATTGCATTAAAATGAAAATGATGTAATATTGTTATAAAATCGTGGTGAGGAGCTCAAGGCCAAGGCCCCACCATCAATTTAGTGATGCATATGATTTATGTGCTATCCATGCACAATGGAATTGTAAATATCATGTAAATATACATTTTAATAAAATACCCACAACTAGCTATGCAATGTAACAAGAGATGGGGGCATGATATTTACAAGGAATTGGGAGGGAAATATTCAAACCCTTGGTTCCAATCAAGTCAATTCAAGTGTCAATGAGAGAACCCATAAAACCCTCAACTACCCATGTTGACTTTTGTACCCAATCATTCATTTCTCCCAAGAGTTGGGTGAGGTAGTTAATGCCTTGGGGAATGGAGAGGTATGGCTATCCAAATTTGGGTATGGGAAAGCCACCCTTCATGGAAAATCGTGTTGGACTTCTTGGGAAAGAAGAGAGCCACACAATTGCCCCCCAAGCCATTACCCATCAACCAGTTTTTCTCTCTCACGACTTTGGAGCTACTTGGGCATTTTCCCTCCATGTTTTTGCTGGTTTTCCCTTGTTTTCTAGCTGGGAAGAGGTCATTTTTATGTTGCAGAGCTGATGGGAGGAAGGGAGCTCGATTTTGGGATTCATGGAGTCCGTTTTGGCCATTGGAATTCTCATAACATGTGGTAGAAATCGGTTTTTGCTCCCTGTGGTTGAATTGCCCTTTCCACAGTCTGTGTTTGGTGTGCCCACGATTTGGGGGAATCCCATGGCCATCTTGTTTGTAAATCCCATTGTTAAAATGTGTATCCATGCCCAATGATTGTGCTTGCTGTGTGTAGATAGAGTATGTTGGGGTATGGGTTATGGGTATCCATTGTTTTGACTTGAGCTTGAGTGCAAGTATCCAGAAATGAAGAGGGTTAAAATTTAGCATGATAAACCCAGCTATGGGATGGCTTGGCTTAGATGAAATGTCTATTTGGTTGTGCATGAGCTTGAGTTTCCCCTTTTCCTTGTAGAAATCATGCCCATCTTGGGGGTGGTCTCTGAGTGCTGAAAGAATATAGGTTGGGTAGAGACCTATGGTTGGGTGGAACGTTGCAGCGACATAGCTAGTTTCTTAGGACAATTGCACAATGAAGATAAGTATTTTTCTGTCTATGTGTTTTACTTCTGCAATGTTATAAATTGATGACTGTTTTTAATATGCTGAATGCATATGAAATGTGTGTGGATGATTTTTTATTTTGCTGTGCATGTTTGCTTGATTTGCATCTGCACACATTTATTTTTATGAATCTAATGAATCGGGCTGAGTTTATGAAAAAGCCCCAAGATTTGGTATCATGTTCCCTTCCTTGAATTGGGTCCACGGGAGGGGATGTGACAAAAACACACGTGCGTTCCTACCATAGAGTTAGCCTTGATATATGTGACCCTAAAAACTATGGCATATTAGCATTTATCTATACTTGCTAACAAATCTGGCCTCTAACAATAATGGATTTAACAACATTTATCCATAACCTCAGCAATTATATATCCCATAACCATGTTGAAGTCCCCAAGGCCCTAAGACCCATACATAGTGCCATAAATACCCCTACAAACTCATGTGTGGTGCTTCAAATAATTGTTCATGGATCTGGATATCTTAATGGTTTCTTTAGGGCCTAAGGCATAGTTTTCTTTCTTGGAATGTCATTCCCAAGGTCTCGATACACATAAATAATACTCAAAAACACTTAATGGAACCAACATCTTCAAACATAGGCCAATGATACCCTAAGGAGGAAATGTGTGGTTGGTTGAAGAAACCTTCATAGCCGTGGATGGATAAAAGATTTTGTTAGGGCCTATGGTTCATGTTTCCTCCCATGGCCATGTCCAAAGCCCCAATACATGGATTCCTAGTACATGGATACCCTTGAGAAGTCATGCATAGTGATTTGAGGCATTGTTCATGGATCTAGATGCCTCAATGGTTTATTTAGGGAAAAAGGCATGGTATTCTACATACTTACTTCTCAAAAACACCTAATGGCATCGAAATCCTCAATCATAGACCAATGATACCCTTAGTAGTGATTGGGGTAACCTTCTTATCCTTGGATGGCTAGATGATTCCATTAGGTCCCGAGGTTCAAGTCTCCCCCTCTAATGATGTATAATTCCTAAATTCCCCAAGACTCATACATAGTGCCATGGATACTTCCAATAGGTCATGCATGGTGTTCTAAGGCATTTTTCATGGACATGGATTCCTCAATGGTTTCTTTAGGGCCTAAATCACAGTATTATTCCCTGGAACACTTCCAAGGTCCCAAGACACATACTTACTGCTCAAAGGCACCTAATGGCATTGCCATATTCAATTATAGGCCAATTATACCCTTAGGAGGACATGTGTAGTTGATCAAGGAAACCTTCATGGCTTTGGATGACTAGAATATTCCTTTAGGGATTGAACTTGAAGTCTTCTCCCTTTACAATGTCCAAGGCCCTAAGAACCATACATAGTGCCATGGATAACCCTAATGAGTAAGGTGTGGTGCTTCAAGGAATTGTTCATGGCCTTGCATGCCTCAACGATATCTTTAGGGACTAAGTCATGGTATTCTTCTCTAGAACACTTCCAAGGCCCAAAGACACATACTTGCTGATCAAAACCACCTAATGGCATCAAAATCCTTATTCATAGGCTAATGATATGCTCTAGAGGGCACATATGAAGAAATATTTTTGGCCCTGGATGGCTAGAAGATTCCTTTAGTGCCTAAGGTGTAGGTCTCCTACTCTCACCATGTTTAAGGCCCAAAGGACCCAAGACCCATGCAAAGTGCCATGGATACCCTTGAGAAGTCATGCTTCGTGCTTGGAGGCATTGTTCATGGCATTGGATGCCTCAACATTTTTATTAGGGCCTAAGGCATAATATTCTTTCTTTGAACTCTTCCAAGTCCCTGAGACACATACTTACTACTCAAAAAAACCTAATGGAATCAACATCCTCAATCATAGGTTAATGATACCCTTAAAGGGACATGTGTGCTTGATCAAGGAAACCTTCTTGGCTCTGAATGGATAGAATATTCCTTTAGGGCCTAAGGGTCATGTATCCTCCCCTAATCATCTCCAAGACTCCAAGTCCGAAAGACCCATATATAGTTCCATGGATAACCCCAAGAAGTCATTCGTGGTGCTTTCAGGAATTTTGAATGGTCATGGATGCCTCAATAGTATCTTTAGGTCCTAAGGAACAACCTTGTTCCCTAGAACAATTCCAAGGTACTGAGACACATACTTACTTCTCAAAACCACCTAATAGCATCAACATCCTCAATAATGGGCCAATGATACCCTGAGGAGGACATGTACGGTTGATCAAGGAAACCTTCTTGGCATTGAATGGATAAAAGATTCCTTTAAGGCCTGAGGTTCAATTCTCCTCCCTTGACCATGTCCAATGTCCTGAGGCCCCAAGATCCATACATAGTTCCATGGACATCCCTGAGAAGTCATGCATAGTGATTTAAGGTATTTTTGATGGATTTGGATTCCTCAATGGTTTCTTTAGGACCTAATTGATGGCCTTATTCCCTAGAACAATTCCAAGTCCTTAGGACATGTGTATATTGCTAAAAACCACTCAATGACACTGTTATCCTCAATTGTAGGCTAGAGATACCCTATGGAGGCCATATGTCATTGTTTGAGACAACCTTCTTCACTAGCGATGGCTAAAATAGTCCTTTAGGTTCTAAGGTTTAGGTATCCTCCCCTAACCATTTCCATGCCCATAAGACCCCAATACCCATACAAAGTGCAATGGATACCCCTGAGAAGTCATATGTGATGCTTCAAGGCATTGGTCATGGATATGGATGCCTCAACAATTTATTTAGGACTGAAGGATTGGTCTTCTTCCTTGGAACATTTCCAAATACCTAAGACACATACATACTTCTCAAAACCACCTAATGGAATTGACATCCTCAATTATAAGTCAATGATACCCTCAAGAGGCCATGTCTGGTTGGTTGAGGCCACATTATTATCCCTTGATGGATATAATATTCCTTTATGGGCTAAGGTTCAATTCTCCTCCCTTGACCATGTCCATGTCCCCAAGGACCCAAGACCCATACATAGTTCCATGGATACACTTGAGAAGTCATGCATGGTGCTTTGAGGCATTGTTCATGGATCTGGATGTTGCAACAATTTTTTTAGGGTGCAAGGCATGGAATTATTACCTAGAACATTCCCTGAGATCTAAGACACACACATACTTCTCAAAACCACTTAATGGAATTGGCATCCTCAATCATAGGCTAATGATACCCTCTGGAGGCCATGTGTGGTTGGTTGAGGAAACCTTCTTAACCTTTGATGGATAAAATATTACTCTATGGATTGAGGTCCAAGCCTATTTTAATGACCTTATCCAAGGCCCCAAGATCCATAGATACCCATGTGAAGTCATGTGTGTTTCTTTGAGGCATTGTTCATGGTTAGGGATGCCTCAATGGTTTATTTAGGGCCTAAGCAATGGTCTTCTTCCCTATAATTTCATTCCCAAGGCCCCAATACACATACATAGTTCTTAAAACCACCTAATAATACTGGCATCCTCAATCATAGGCCAATGATACCCTTAAGAGGCAATGTGTGGTTAGTCAAGGCAATATTCTTAGCCCTAGATGGCTAGAATATTCCTTTAGGGAATGAGTTTTAAGTCTCCTCCATTGGCCATGTTGAAGCCCCCAAGGCCCAAAAACCTATGCATAATGTCATGGATAGACCCAAGAAGTCATATGTTGTGCTTTGAGTCATTGTTTATGGATTTGGATGCCTCAATGGATTCTTTAGGGCCCAAGCCATGTTATTCTTCCTTGTGACACTTACAAGGCCTTGAGACACATACTTTCTACTCAAAACCACCTGATTGTACTTCCATACTCAATCATAGGCCAATGATACCCTAAGGAGGACATGTGCGGTTGGTTGAGGAAACCTTCTTGTCCCACAATGGCTAGAATAACTTTTAGGGCCTAAGGTTTAGGTATCCTCCCTTGACCATGTCTAAGGCCTCAAGGCCCATATATAGTGCTAAAAAAAAAAATAGAACCTATATACCTAATTAGAGGAAGATGATTCCCTCAAGTGATCCTTTGGGGTGGTTCAAGGCGAAATTATTTCCCCTACATGCTTGGAAGCTTCAATTAGATCCTAAGGCTTGGTATTCTACCCCGAACCATATACGAGGTTGTGAGAACCACACTCTATGTTCAAAACCTCATAATGTTGTCTATATGCATTTGGATACTAAAGATACCCTTGAAATTACCTTTTATGTGGTTCAACATGACATTGTTGGCCCTACATTCTTAAAATATAGTGCTTAAAATATTCTAATAGAGCCCATATCCCCTCGTAAAGGCCAAAGGTGGGTGGCATAGTGGCAATAAAATGTGCATATTATTATAGCGTGCATGTGCTTTTTTAGTACATATGAATTGTAGAATGTGCATGTGTTTCTATGGCACAAGTGCATTCGTTGAATTCAAATATTGGATGAAATGTCTTGTAGGGCCCATTTTATGGGAATGACTCCTTTTGCAGATTTGGGGTTCAGAACCTTCCAAGGCTTATTTGAGGGTCTAAATGGAATTTTTTGGGATAAATAAACCCATCGCTAGTGAAATCATACATGAGGTAATTCTACACTTCGAGACCTTTCCAATGGTACAAAGATTTCCTCATTCATAGTATGTATGCAAAAGTTATGCCTCCCACAAGTTGACCTATCCAGTTGACTACTATGGTACTGAGTGGATTCCACGTTAGCTCTCATTTTTCATACATGTGGAGATATTCATGTGTGGACCGTTAAGAACATTCTGGAAGGACCAAAAACCTAACCCTAATAAGGAGTTGAGGCATCCAAAAACTCTAAAATTAACATTAGATACCTATCGGGGTATGTTAAATACCGAGCTGCTAGAACAATAAGGGGGAGACATACTTTTGATGTATTGTATTGTTCTATAGTTGAGAAATATGATAGGAGTGGATGTTAGAGAAGAACATAGGAGATAGGAGATCATGTAGTAGCCATTCTAGCCGCAGAGTCATAGGTAACTCCATAGATAGTACAAGTTCCTTTGTGTTTGCATTTTGATATGAAGAGCAAGGAATAGTCCTCATTTGTGGATGGGTTTTTCCCCATAGTGGGTTTTACCATGGTATACTTGTGTTATTTTGTGGATTGTGTACTTATTTTCTCTAGTTTCTCTTTTAGTTCCATTGTATTTTTTACGAAATTAAATTAACACAATCAACTAAGTAGTAAGATATGTTGTGATGAACTGATCCAGTGGAATATCCATATAAATTTATGGATCACATGGTCTCACAATTTCATGGGGTATAATGACTATCATAATTTTAAATAAATATAAAAATAATATTATAATTATTTTTAAAAATAATCGTCCATAAGAAAAATCCACTATCTACAATTGTACCAAAAAATTTAATGAAATTACATCATTTAGGTACTCAACACTTGCACTAATAGGAACACATGCATTATGCTTTTCCTAAAAAATAACATGCTAATGTTATAAAAGGTCGAGTTAACATATGCTAAAAATCCGTAAATAAAACATATATATTCCAGAAGGTAATTTGATTTCCTATATTTCATCTTCTTACACCATATTCAAATTCATTATGAAAGTACCTCAAATCATCCTTCCAAATCAACAAATTGTTGTTTCCCCATTTCTACATTGAGTAAAGCACCATAAAATACAAGCATTAGATTGCACTCACCATATGACATGTGCATGCTTTAAACTTTTTATAACATATTAAATTCCATGCTACTTATGGATAAGGTGTGGTACTCTGATAAGCATATCCTCAAAATTTCTAAATCTCCGTTATTATAAGTGTTAATGCTTGTCACATGAATAAGTGGTATTGAAACTTTTTTATTTAACATCATCTCTTAGAATAAATATAGAAGGCATTCAGTAAAGGGAGGATGGTTCAACGAACTAATAAATTCCATAAGTCAAACAACTTATTAATATTAAGAAGCATAAAGAAATAAACAAAATCCACCACTCACAACTTGAGTTCAACCTATTTTAATCACTATCACTATAGGAAACTTAATCATAGTGAGGGGCATACTATTAGATTATAGTTGAGTCCAATTCTACACACACCAACCTAGGATTAGTTTCCATGTTTTAACCAATTCGAGATATGACAATCCATACACACAAAACTTGGAACTCAATTCATCCTCAAACCACTTTAAAACATAACACAAATCATTATTTAAATTATTATAAATTTGAACAAACTTAATAAATCTTTTTAAATAAACCAAAACTATTAAAATATATTTTAAAATAGTAAATTTATTTGATAAATTAGTGATGAAATTCAAATTAAAACTTAGAGTATAACTTCTAAAAATATGGGAACAAATCTAAACATAACAAGAGAACCTGCAAATCAGCAAGTCCTTGGAACAAATCTAAACATAACAAGAGAACCTGCAAATCAGCAAGTCCTTGGCTTATGGATTTGTTGCTTTACAGTGAGAATTAAAGAGAATGCACATGAGATAAATGACCATCTGCAGCTTAAGCGAGCAAAAGAAATTCATTTTGAATTGTGGGATAGAATACAATCAATGGTAGTTATGAGGAGTGATAATAAGTGTGACAAAGCGATAAGAAGGCAGGAGAGAGTTTGCAACTCTACATCAAATAGATCGACCAAACCCTAAAGAAAAAAACTAATGTAACCTAGTGGTTTGATAAATCCACCACAAATGTGGTTTGGTTTTATTTCTATTATATCATTGGTATTAATAACATTGGTATTAATAACAGCCAAATATTAATTCTTCCCGATAGGAAAATATAATTATAATTCTATGAAACATATGTAAAAGATAAGGCTACCGAAGGTGAAGCCTTGATATTCATCCAAGAGTATTACATTGTAAATACTCCAAAATAACATTTCTTCAAAACTCTAGCTGAGGGTTAGATAAATCACGGAACAAAAATAGTAGTGCATGGTAATATGTACATGCTTTTAATTTGTTAATTAACCGAGTTTAAATCCAATAGAACAAGAATTTTTCAATGGCTATAATAGAACACAAGAATACAAGTAACATATTGTTCATCAAAATTACTGATTGTTTATCCATAGATTAATCCTCTTATTAAGGATAAAAGCTATAGTTTAAATATAAAACCCTTACTGTAACATGTTTATGTTTGGGAATAAAACAAACAAATCTTGCAGAGTAAAGGAGTTACAAACGTAAGACTTATAAGATTTATTCATTGGACGGATAGATATATACAAATTCATAGCTATATCTACATATGGACAATAATCCCTAATCAAATAAAACATAGCATAAGTTAATTATCCAGTAAATATAAAGGGGCGCATGCTACCCTACATTACTTTCCATTGATAATGCGAGAGTTAAAATGTACAAGGGAAATCTTTAGGAAATATTTACGATCGATAATAGTAATGGTTTGGAACTCATTAATATTGACACATTATTAAAAATAATAATTGTAAGTTAAAAAAAAAGTGTAATGCCACAAGAGAACCCCTTTAGCTATGTGCTAGAATATCCATGGTTTATAGTCCAATCGTCCACTTCACATTGGAACCAAAATACAACATCGTGAAATAAATTCCACAAAGAAATCAGAGTATTAAAACATAAGTCCAGAAAGTGTCTAGTCAACCTCATGCTCTTCATATGCATACTTGAAGAAATGTGTTGAATTTATGCCCAGGGTATTGCTCCAAAACGCTGCAGGAAAGCATAGAAGGAAGACAAAAGGGAAGTTACAATTGGAGGAATCTGTATCAAAACCCATGAAAAATGTTGTAAATCTGTCGTATATTCATACATATAAATATGTGGATGACACTTTGAGTTCTATCCATCATTCAGTCAACTCAATGGTTTTGGGACAGCCTGCAAAACAAATCCAATCATACTTTCGTGAAGTTCTCTCTCTCTCTCTCTCTCTCTCTCTATCTATATATATATATCTTAAAGGAAAAGAAATGTAAACAAGGTGATCAACCCAACAATATATTAGCTTAATTTCATAACAAAAGGGGTTAAGCAGAGATGGGCCTCCTCATGAGGGCTCTGAATATAATTTTGAGCCATTACAAACTCTAATTCTTAAGATTAAAAATTTATCAAAGAATCTCAATAAACGAGCATTTTGGAACTAAGTTATGTGACTCACGGTTAATTCCTAAAAAAAAAACTAATTGTAGATTTGAGATAAGTGACAATGACTCCCCATAAAACACCAGCAATAATAACTACCAATGAAATAAGACAAACCTACGTTCCACGGCATAAGGAATCTATTAATATACAAAAATGAACTAAAACCCTAGTCTTGGATGTAACATCCTCTTCACCCAATATAGCCAGCAAGGGGGACATTAACTAAAGCATGGCCTAAAAAAATTTCCCCATAACCACAATTATGAATTTATATAGCTAAAATGCATGTGCAGATATGGAAATAAAATAGATCCACACACACATAACATGCAATTTACATGCATAACTATCAATTGAATTCAAATAAAAATCATTGTACATGAGATACATAAGAATACTTATATTTAAACAAACAAGATCGAAGCAAGTGGATGTGTAAGAGCGATTTTCCACCTAGCCATAGGCACTCTATCTAGCATATACTATTTATGTTGAGAGGCCACCCCCAAGCTAGACTATGAGACCACCAAGGCAAAGAAAATACCTACATGATTCTCTCTCTCAACCCACAACCCACTCTGCTCTCTATGCTTAGCCAAAAACTCCAACTGAGCTCTACAGAGGTCTCACTAAGCCATCACAACCATGGAAATCCTTCCAACTGCCCCACACAAAACAAGGAAGGCATTTCCCTTCACTGATCCATAGTTCCCTCAGAAAATCCAACCCTTACAGTGATTACCAATGCAGTAAGAGTCCAACCTATATGATATTGGAGAACCTACTGCAACATTAATCCATGGCTTCTCAAGCATCCAAAAGTAGCAGAACTCAATGGGTAAAGGTTCTTAGCTTTCCAAACATCCATGCTCACCTACAACCATCTATTTTCCTTTCCAAAAATGCAGCCCTATCTCCAAATTCGAATTTATGGGTTAAACACAGTCTGGTAATGGATATGAACAACATTCGAAAACTCTACATAGTGTAGGGACATGCATGATAGAATGATCAAAGATAGTGTTGACTCCAAGGATATGAAGTCAGGGTGAAAATGAAACTGATATAACTTTTGAGCATAGAATAAAAAAGGACTATTGAAAACTGACATAATTGTCACAACCCCATGCTTCAATGACTACATGAGGTGAAATTTCCCACCAACCTCACATTTGCAATCAATGATTGGGTTTAATAGTCAAGAGAAGGAAATTGGCTCATTTAAGGAACATGGCATATTTTTGGATGAGTTCTAAGGTTGACACATGGCAGTAAAGGATTTGGTTTCCCATAGGCCCCCTTCTTCTTCGCCTCTGGTGGAATCATAACTCCTCTAGTGTTCTTTACACAACCATCTTGGACCATTTTATTAATTTTCAACACAATATTTACATACATTTTGAATTGGCATGATAAACTAATCATATGATTCAAATAAAAATATATACATCATACATGCCTAGCCATCCGCTAGTTGGGCCTTGGTTTTGAGCCCCACACTAGGAATCTATACTAGTATATTTACAACATTCACATAATTTTCATTAAATACATTCCAAGCCAAAATTGGGGGTATTACATTCGAATTCTTTAATTTTTCCATCATAGTACCTATCAGAGAGATACTCTTGCTTGAAGTATTTCTTGAATTGCTTCCAAACAATCTTCCTTTCATTGATATTCTTCACCACAGAAAATTTTTGGGGCTAATCTTAGCCCAATGGCTAAATTTAGGGGTTTTAAATTTTTAATGGGATAACTTTTTATTAAACACCCATTAGGTATGATTATCTCACATTTTATTTATTTATTTTTAATGAATAGGAGGTTAGCCCCATCGAATTTAAAAAGGGGAGCCAATATAAAACAATTTCACCCCTCTAAAGGTGGATTTAAACATTTGTTCCCCATGAAAAATTGCTAGGTATCTTACATTCTTCCCTAATTTCCAGAAATTGTAGTTGCTAGGGGTCTTTCGCCTTTTATTGATCATGGAAATCGAATTCAAAGTTACATTCGTCCATATTTTATGGGTTGAATCTCATTTTCAAGTTTCTTAATGTCCACATGAGAAGGGTAGTTGATATTTACTATAAATTCTTATAGCGACCCATTTGCATCTAGGGGAGTTTTAAATTCCATCACCTCATATCCAAAGTTTTCCCAAGAAACATGGGGATTGTGAAGCTTGTGATCGACGATGCGTCAATAAAATTTTCGTGGGATTTTGGGGCATCATGCCTAGGGGATGGGACTTCATTCATATCCACGTATTTGGGCATGTCGGGGCATGACTTGCAAAGGAGAAACTTGTCCAAAGATTCACCAAGACTTCACAAGGTTTTATAATTTATTGAAAGATTCGCTAAGATTTTACAAGGTTTTATAATTTAGTGAAATATTTTTCAATATTTTACAAGATTATATAATTCAATGAGAGATTAGCCAAAAAATTATTTATACATAATATAACATTGATCAAATAGCCTTCATGTTTTCCTATATATCATGGGAATTCGCCCATTTATTATATATAGAAATTTAAGGGGGATTCTTAAATTTTTCCCTATTCTTCACTTGCCTAAGGTGATCCCTCCATATAGATGCTCTTCCATTCAAATTAAATATATCCACTATGGATTTCATATTTCCTGAGTAGTCTTGGACTTAGAAATACTTCCTCATCCCAAGAAGCCAAGCCTCATTTTCTTGACGAAATTTTATCTTACCATAAAATGTAGGAGGTTTGGCCTTCCTAAATTCTTCATGTGAGTTTTTCCTTGAATACCTCTTCCTCTTCTTCCTAGGAGATGAAGAGCTTTATCCTACACTGGAATCCTTAGAGTTAGATGACTCACTAGAAGAGATTTCTGGAGTATATGACCTATCTCTAGAAATTCTTCTTGAACTATGGGACCTCTTGTGTGAATTCCTCCTTGAGCTGCTCCCACTCTTTTCCTAATTTTCTGAGTGATTTCCATAGTTAATCTTTCTTTGAATGTATGTCATACTTTTGAGCATAGCTGCATTGAGTTGATTCTACTCTGCATGAGCTCTAAGGAACCTCCCATTGTTTGCTATATAACTTTGCAGCTCCACCCTTAGGCTCCTCATGGTTTCTGAAATGTCTAGTGGAGTCACTTGGTTTCTCCTACCATTGGATTATGTCTCTTCATTATGAACCTATATATTCTCTTCAACTTCATAAGGATCATGTGCATCATCCATGTGGATGACCTTCTTGTCCCAACCAAGATCAAAGGTTTCTCTACCGCACTATACTCACTGTTGACCCTTTAACATTCACTGATATAATTTTGAATATGAAAAAGTGTTGATACAAACATAGTTGCTAGAATTGTTACAAAATAAAAATCAATTTTCATGTATTTTGGAAATTACCCATATTGATAGTTTTTGTCAAATTATGGCTACAGGCACTTTTTGGGTAAAATTACCTAATCATCTAAATCATCAATTCAGAATTGGACTTTGTAAAATTTCTCCCCTTTGCATAGGCTTTCCAATAATTATAAGCATGCTCAATTCAGATTCCTGAGAACAAAGTTACAGTTCTTCAAAATTGTTAATTTGGCCCCAAGTTCTACACTTTTCCTATCGGTGCATTTAACCCAAATGTCCAACTTCAGAAACCTACAAAAGATCACCTATGGAGAACCAAGATAAATTCCTTATTGGTTTAGATAATAGATGTGACTAGGATTACTCACCAATTTTCAGTTCCTTGATCTGATGCTCCCATCACTTGCTATAGAGTTCTGGAATTTACTTTGTATTTTTCCACTTCTTCTATACATAGAAAAATTTTCATTCATGTAGCATCCACCTCCATAATTCACAATCTACCTAGATTTATGCTTCTCCAATGGCCACATTCTAACCCCAAATCCAACCTTGTTGATTAAAAAAAAACGAAAATGGCGGTCAAGGGGGCTTTCCCCCTTGTTGCATGTTGGAGGAGCCTAAGTCGGTCGCCCGACTAGGTCCTTCGTTCGACCACTTTGTAAAACACGTCGAACAAATGTGTCGGTCACTACATGTCGAGTCGGTGAGTTGAACTGACAGGTCGTTATGTAACTATCTGTAAATCATATATATATGATGGAGAGTCAGATACATGAGTAGTTGAAAGATATTGTAAAATACTTATGTACATGTTCTGCTGAGTAATAGAAATACTTGTTGACTCTATCTCCATTACTTATCTTTTGTTCATATCTGTATACTTGCTTGTTTATTCTATAACATGTATTGCTAGTAACTATGCAATCCGCTCAACTACAACATTGATTCTATTGTCGGTGATACATGCATAGGATGATAATGAGCATGATCAAATGATATCAGAACACGAGATAAAGGAATGGTGGGAGAGAAAGATAGCAAACTATCTGCAAAATTATGCCAGAAGAAACAAGTTGACTATCACTCAAGAAAGGGAGAAGTTCTTCTCTAAAACACATGAAAAGTTCGTTGAATCTGTGTTGTTCTCATTAAAGAAACTCTTGGATGAAAACACCTGTAGATGAAAAAGACCGACAATTGCTCGAAACGCTAACCAGAGGAGGCCGCACAAATATGTTTGAATGTTGAGAATCAATTGCTGACAAGTTTTGTGAAGAATGTGTGATTGAAGAGTGAGTATCTGTTGATAACGTGAAGCATAGGTTATATAATGACCTTACCGAATAATTTATTTATTCTTTACCGACACTTTTGTTCAAATTCTTAATCGACAGGGGAGCAACACATATTGTCAAATCTCGACCACTACTATTAGCACTGCTTCCAAACAAAAACTAGGAAGACAAACAAAGAAAGTGGGAGAAATTCATGCAAGAGCAAGAGTGGGAATACTTCCTGACCAAATGAATTGTTGCATCACCCTAGTTCTCTAAAGAGATTTCAGGTCGACAATGGGGGGGTATCTGACCACGTTCTTGATGGAGTAGATGAATGATAGTTAACAAATGAAAATACGATATGGCTAGCAGTGAGAAATCCCAAAAAATTGACAAAGATAGAATGATGATCTATAAGAGCACTCCATATATCCAAAAGATTGAATGAAAAAAGAGGAGCAAGAGGGTAGTAGACTAGTGTGCTCTGGAAAAAAAGAAGGTAGGGTATAGTGACAAATACAATAGGAGATCCGCTAGAGTCGATTCAATCTCGACAGAAAGAGGGCGATGATGAATCACTGTCACTGATGGATGAATACTTGTGGATGGAGCATGGCAGTGCTCTCGAAGTGAGTATAACCGAAGTTATAACTGCACATTCTCCATTACATCTAACTCAGAGTTCCCAAGTGTAAGAAATTGTCGAAGAAGATCTAGGACTTCACGCTGGTCAATATGGAATCTGGATTCGATGGAACGACGAAGGTAATGAGGTTGATATATTATTGATTCATTAACCGCAAGAAGGAAATTGGGTCACCGTTTAACCTAAATTTTCCAACCGGATTTTCATCTACTCTATTTAGATCGTGAGAAAGCACCCTCCCAACCACTTCCAGCATTGAGTGATTCGTTGAGTCAGTCGGGAACTCTGAAGAGAAGTACAATCCAAATAGAACAGAACTTTACTCGGGTATCGACAGAAGCTGTAGAAGAAATTTGACACCCGAGATCCTACGAAGAATCGACCTAAGTTAGTAACATTGTTGTCAAAAGTGAAGAACATGCATCAACTCCTGTGAATACACATCAAGAAATAGTACTCGTAGAAAATAATTGTCAGAGCATTTTTGTCACCGGAAGTGTTGGCCCGGTTTTGCAACCAGGCTTAGTGCTATGGGCACTTGCTAACTAGTAGCAGCAGTTTCAATGGAAATAAATAACAATAAACTAATTAAACAAGACTATTCATGGATCTAAGCAAAGATATTAAGCAAATAACAAAAATAATTTAAAATCAAGAACAAGAACATATATAAAATAAGAATTTGTATTGAAAGGATGGGGCAAGCAAGTGCTTGCGAAATCAGTACCTCTAATGGTGAGGTTGAATAGCTCCAAGGATGAGCAACTTCCAATCTCCAATGATCTCTTCTCCAATGTGGTTTGCAATGGCTAAAATGCTCAAGGGAGATTTCAGCAGCATAAGGATGAGATAATGGATGGATGTGAAATGAGGAGCCCCTACCACCTTTTTATAGGTTTTGGTGGTGGGAAATACCATTTGTGGTTTTGTGGAAACCAAATGGTATTGACCAACATGGTTTAGGTACTTTTCCCTCCTTTTTCCTTTTTTGAATAAAAATAATATTTTAATTCCCTTTTTAATATTTTTGGGAATTTGGACCCTTTTTGAGGGTTTTTTATGATTTTCTTGGAAAAATAATCTTTTTTAATGGAAAAAGGGGTGTACTAGGGTCTTTTGGTGACCTTTTGTTGGTTTCAGAGGCTCAGATGGTGGAAAAGTGGACAAATGGGTCATGTGAATAAGGGAATGAGCTAGTGAGCACTTTTTAGGTGTTAACAGATTGCCCCCTGATGTGTGAGGGCAGGAGCTCATCGTATGGCCGATAGACATCATAGTTCTTTTGTCATTTTTTCTGGGGTTTAGGGGAGAGAAGAGACCGGTTGGAGACTGGAGCCGCGGCCCTTGGAAGCTGCAAAAACAAAAAATATTACATGGCCTCAATATGAATGAGGTATAATCTCTGATATAGGACGAGGCGGGCATTCCCATGCTCGTATCAAGACATATACAAAACAATTAGTCCCAAGAAGGGGGATCTAATACATAAAGAAATATACTGGTACATCATAATGATCCAGAGGGGACATTATTGTGGGATATACTCATGATCATGGCTGATCTCATTACGTGATACACTGGAATAACTGTTGAACTGCTGAAACTGAAGGTGTCCAACATCGGTATGGACTCAATGACTGTGAGTCGTTTGGGATACTGTCGCCATACGCAACCCGGATATCTATAGAAAAAATGTAACTGGTTGTATCCATAGGTAGACTCTCAAATGTGGAGGAGTCAGGTGGTATCCGGGGTCTTCGAATAATAACTGAACGGACCAATACCCTGTGCGAGTCTCAACGATGCGATCAAGGTGTTGAAGTCAAGCATGTGAGAAACAATCATTCGGAGAGGCATTGAAGATTCCTCTCGAAATGATTCGTAGGCACTCATCATAAATGGTAATGAGTCCAAGACACAGGGACCTCTAGGTCTATCCTCTGGAATCAATGTGGTTGTCGTCGACAAAGGGAGACCAGCAACTAACAAGGCAATGATGTTTCCTTGATAGGAGCACGAGGTGTATAACTGAAGTGATGTAGTACTGCTGGTAGGACTGACATACTTGTGGAGATGGGAAATAACTGGGTCAAAAAATGGGTAGACTCAAACTTCCTTTGTTCAGAGCATGATGACATGGTTGACCTGGCAGCGTAGGGAACTGACTTGTAGGTGTGGGGATCATTGCTTTGACTGATTGGTATATTGACTCTGGGGGGAGAGGACGAGCTGAGGGGTGTCGTCGAGGAATTATGAAGGTGACATACTGCAGAATACTCTGAACAAAGGCGACCGAAATGGGGAAGCTGCCATATGAGTAGATGTGATCTGTCGTGGCGCCAAGAGGCACCATTGGTTCCTTCTTCGTAGTTTTAATGAGCTCCAAGAAGGGATAAAAGTGTGCTCTGAAATGGTGCGATCCTGTGGATTTTGTGAGCCCAGGACGGCTTAGCTCATGGTTGCTTTCATGTTTAGAGAGTCTGAAAGCGGTAAGTGGACTCTATTGGTGTTTCTTTTTCGTAAGTTTAGTCTCCAAGGCCCAAAAAAGCATAAAATGATGCGGATGGAGAACTCTTCTAGCTGATGTGACTAGAGTATACCTTTTTCGTACTTAGTCTACGAGGTCCGGAAAAGGGGTAAACGTATACCTGGTAGACGCCCTTTCAGATACGTTTAGCGAGCATGAAAGGAAGCAAGATTGCTCGGTGATCTTTTCATTGTTTTAGGAGTCAGAAAAGAGCTTAACAGAAACTCCCTAAGTGCCTTTTTCGTAAAAGGGGTTGGTCGGCCCGAAAAAGGGATAAACTTATACCGAACAAAAATGGATTGATGAGGGAGAGAAAAGGTCTCAAGCATCGTCATCGGTGCGGAGAACTGGATCCGGTGACATAAGGATTGTCGAAAAAGGAGAACGGCCGGTGTGGCACGCAAACCGAGGTGACGAGGGGGCGTGGAAAAAATGCCCAAAAAATATAAAGTTGAGAGCGAGAAATGATCTCTAGCATCATCACGAGCACGGAAAACTGAATCCGATGATATAAGGCACGTCAAAAACGGAGAACGACCGATGTGGCACGCAAACCGAGGCGACGAGGGGGGCGATGGAAAAAATGCCCGGAAAATCTAAAGGTGAGAGCGAGAAATGATCTCAAGCATCATCACGAGCGCGGAAAACTGAATCCGGCCATATAAGGCACGTCGAAAACGGAGGACGGCCGATGTGGCACGCAAACCGAGGCGACGAGGGGGGTCATGGAAAAAAAAATGCCCGAAAAATTTAAAGGTGGGAGCGAGAAATGATCTCAAGCATCATCACGAGCGCGAAAAACTGAATCCGGCCATATAAGGCTCGTCGAAAACGGAGAACGGTCGATGTGGCACGCAAACCGAGGTGACAAGGGAGCATGGAAGAAATGGCCGAAAAATCTAAAGGTGAGAGCGAGAAATGATCTCAAGCATCATCACGAGCGCGGAAAACTGAATCCGGTGATATAAGGCATGCCCCGAACTGAGAACGGCCGATGTGGCACGCAAACCAAGGTGACGAGGGGGCATGGAAGAAATGCCTTGAAAATCGGGACGCGACAGCGAGAAATGATCTCAAGCATCATCACGAGCACGGAAAACTGAATCCGGCGATATATGACATGTCGAAAACAGAGAACGGCCGAAGTGGTACGCAAACTGGGGCGACAAGGTGTCGGGACACAATGTTGATATTGGTCCTAGTGAGAGCGAGAAATGATCTCAAGCATCATCACGGGCACGGAAATATGAATCCGGCAGTGCAAATGGTGCGAAAAACGGAGGTCATAAGGACTCCGGAATGGTTTAAAGGAAAGAACTAGGTTAAAAAATGGCTACAAATAAAGGTGATCTCACCAAGCGAAGGATGCAGTGGTGGGGAGAAATGATGACCCATGGGGGCAAAATACTAGGTGTATCAAATCAACTGAAATATACAAGTGACACGTGACCTCAAAAATGGTTGAGATCACGAATATGAAAAAGTGAGCAGGGTTAATGACCTACCCCCATGCTATGTGCATGGGGTTTATGATTATGGATCACATATGTGTTGGTTTGAACGATGGGTTCATTGAGGTGTTGAGATAGAGATGATGGGAAAGGTTTAAAATGATTGATCATGCCCCCTATCCCGGGGTCGAGGTAATCTATTATGCCCCCCTAACTCAGAGGTGTCAATGTGGTGCAGATGTTGTCTCAGAGAGAGATCAATAGGGCATTGAGCAACTGCTGGCTGGGTGTTATACCATGAGGCTGTGGGCTGTGGTGGCATACTGAAGTGATGATATGATGATGGGGGATTCCCTTTGTGGTGTGGATGCCCCCAGTATCTCCAATGAGGATCACAATGATGATGAGTAGGCAAGGTTTTGGACCTACCCCCATGTTGTGGACATGTGGTTTCCTGGTCGATTTGAAAGGGTTGAACCTGTGTGTCAAAGGGATCAATGGAAGGGACCGACTGGACAGAGGGGTATCCAGTGGAGAACGTATAAATGGCGGGGTCAAGGCCAGGCATTTCGGTATCTGACCAAGTAAAGACATCAGTGAATTCTTGGAACAGTTGTTGGTATTCTCCGATCTCATGCTCACCGTGGGAGGTTCCTAATGTGATGGTATGAAGGGCACCAAGTGGGTCAGAGATGTCAATGTGGATGACGGGAGAGATATCGGCCATGGGATCCGTTAACCAATCGATTTTAGTAGGAAGGAAATCCTTGGACTCAACCACGGATTGGGTAGCGGTGGTGGATGAAGTCTCTTCCGAGAGGAAGTATGGACGATGGTGCATGTCTTCCCCGGGATAATCAAAGGTAGTAGGAGTCTCGAGAACCTCTTCGTCATTGCGGGAGCTTTGAGTGGTCAAATCGAGTGATGAGGTAGTGGTAGTCGAAGAGATCATGTAGATGGTGTTAATCTCTCCAGATGAGGATGATGCGGGAGGGTAGATCTCCTCGATAGTAGGGGGTGTCGTCTCTAGGTCCAAATTGTTCATCTCGTAGAGAGCTGCTCTGTAGTCTGGGATGTCAGGACAGTTGTGGGAGTAGTGGCCGTAAATACCGCATATCGCACATGGGTGGTTGGTACGCAGTGATTTATCACGAGGCATGGGGTTTGGATCGAGCTTGACCACCGGGATGTTGGGGTCGTCGTCCAGCATTTGCATGTGTTCCTGCAATGCAGGTAACTGTGGACACTGATGGGTTGGATGGCCTAACTCATCACACAGCGAGCATTTTGGAGGAGCACGGAATATGGGGGGAGGTTTAACTGCCTTGGGTGGGGGTACCGCAGTGTATGGATGTGGGCCTCTGCCCCCAGTGGGCCTGATGAGTGGAGGGGGATTCGTCGATGACGAAGGAGTAGTGATACCGGGAGGTGGTTGGGTAGAAGTAACAATGGGTTGCACCGGTTGTAGGATGACATTTGGTGTCGGCGGTGGAACTGGAGGCGAAATATACCACACGGGTAATCCCAATGTTAACCCGGGTAGACTAAGGGTAGCCATAACCAGGGCGCTTACTACACCCGAAGGAGGAAATAGAAAGGGGATTGTGTGGATGGGTGTAACCCCAATGTGACTAGGGACCAATGGTGGTTTGGGTAACAAGGAGGGTTGATTACCGGGTGTTTGTGAAAGGGTGCAGAGGTTAGCGACGTGGGTCTCCGGTGACGGTGGTGGAATGACCTGGAATGTAGAGGTCATCGGCACCTCGGAGTAAATTCTGGGTCCTACCGAGGAATTGAATGAGGTAGTTGCATCACAAACAGGTTGTTCAACCATGGGGAGAACATTTTCAGGTGTGGCGGGGGCCTTGGGATCGTAATAGGTGAGCTGGTCGACCTTGACCACGCGTCCCTCATGGGGGAACTGCATGGTGCGAAATACGGATGAGGCAACAGCCCGCATGGCATACATGTAGTTGCGATCAAGTAAAAGGTTATAGTCTAGTTGGGCATTGATGACCTCAATGTCAATGAGCACGGTTTTACCCGCCAGCTGGACAGGGACATTGGCTAAAAGACCTTGGGGTTGAGCCGAACGGCCGTCGTAGGCTCGTAATGCAGTGGTGGACTGATGGAGAGTAGGGGATCCCAACATCTGCCAAACGAATGTGGACATGACGCATGTGGAGGCCCCTTCATCGATAATGCACCTATGGATGACAAGATTCCGAACAAAAACAGAAACTTGGAATGCTAAAGAGGAAGGCAGGCGGGGTTCAGACTGGTCTGAATCGAATGCGATCAACTGTGAATCATTGGGGTCAATGGCGCCAATGGCAGAGAGTAAAGTCTTGCGCTGTGAAGGACAGTTTTTCAAAACTTCTAAAGCAGACATGGCTGCAGGAGACTGAGCTAAGTCGTCTACGATGTTGTAATTCGACGCAGCCCGAGCATTGGGATTATTGTTGATACGACAAAGTGGGAAGCGAGGTGCTTTGGAAGTGCCATCAAGTGGAGCCGGAGGTATACGTAACGTTTGATCTGTGGGATTAACGTTAGTGTTCTTGTCGGCGGGAGGGGCTTCAGAGGTGGAGCCATATTGGTTCCAACGAGTTTGGAGGTTAGCATCGGCAGTCGACATCATCAACAAATGGTGAGTACCTGAATCGAACATGGGTTGATCAGGGGTTGCATAAGTGATCTGCTGTGGCGGCACATTTACCTGAGGGGGGGCTAACGGCTGAGTGTTCACTACACCCTGGTTTGGGAAGGGGTTTTGCAGCACCAAAGGTTGATGTTGAGGTGGTGGAGGGTTGGGTGGCGGCTGAGAAGCCGCTTGCGCTTAACGATGGGCATCGTTGGTCCAGAGTTGCCGAGCTCGCTCCAGATGTGGGCAAGCGTGGCTATAGTGGCCATAGACACCGCAAATGGAACAAGGATGGTTTGTTAGTAAATTAGCATTTTTGGGTTGCTTAGGTGGTCGATCAGGATTCTGATGAGCAGGCGCCGCGTTATTGTTTTGCGGAGGATGGGTAGGTTGTGGAGCTTGGTTACGGTTTTGATTGTTTCCACGGTTGCGTCCTCTTCCGCGGTTTGGTTGCCCACCCTGGTTGCGTTGGTTATTTTGGTATTGGGGCTGCTGTTGTTGTGTGTACACATGCCCTTGAGCATTGGGGGGATTCTGAGGAGCCGCAGGTGCGGGAGCAGGTTGCGGTGGATAGTATGCAGGTGGAGCTGGAGGTGGTCCAGCTGCCTGTTGGAGTTGTTGGTACCCCCTGAGCTGGTGGAGGTGTGAGGTTAGCTTGTGCAACCGGTTGTGGGTAATGCATGGGCTGTTGTGGGAACTGCATGGGGGCCTGTACTGTAGGTTGAGCATAGTATGTAGGAGGTACATATGCTGATGGCGCTTGGCCATAACAATGTTGTGGACAAGAGGGTCCATGAACGTGATGGGTCTGGTTTGTTGGAGCATAAGAAGTTGTCGCTCCGGAACTGGATGTGGCCCTAGAAAGGTCTGGGGTGGGCATGGTGCTCACCATACTGAAAGGTTTTGCTTGCGGTGTAATTTGGCCAATAATGCCATCAGCGGCATGTGATGCCCCCGGTGCGTCACCGCGTGCAGAGTCGCCTCGTGGGGCGTCCGGTATGATCGTGTATAAGTAACCCGACTGGGCGTAGATGAGATCAAACTGTTGGGCCTTGAGGATGGCCTCTTCCTCGGACTGGGGTCTTTCAGATGCTACATCCTTCGCAATGAGAGGAAGGAGGGATTTAAGGAACCAGTCTAAAAAGATTCGGTCGTCTAATTTGATTTTGCATAGGCTTCGGCGCCGGCGCCAATCATGAATATGGTCAGTGATATGCGTGGCCGTGTTCTGTCTGCAAGACAGTAGGATTTCGACGCCCGCATCATAGCGGACAGGTAGCTGGAAGAACTGCAGGAAGGTCGAGGCAAGGGAGGTAAATGTGGAATGTGTCCCATGGGGTTGCTCGATATACCATTTGGCTGCAGAGCCAGTGAAGGTGCGCTGTAATAAACGGAGGCGGACAGAGTCGTCCACTATGGAGTTGGAGGAACACCATAGATGGAAGGACATGATATGGTTTTGTGGGTCTTCTCCTGCCTTACCCTCAAATTTAGGGATGTCAGAGGGGAGTTTGGTGGGCATTTGAGGCCACGCCGGATCATGTCTAATGGGGTCATTTGTGAGCCTAGCTAAATCTGGCAGGTTTAGACTCGCCATATATGGTAGTCTAGCAGATGTGGTGATTGGAACTGGGACATGCCTGGCCATAGTGGTATGGTGAAGGGGTCCAGTAGCGCCTAAAGGTATGCTAGGTATGGAGGGTATATGCCCTCCGAGAGGTGTAGTATGGTATGGGCCAGCGCCTCCAAGTGCAACTTGGGTTACACTTGGGTTAGGAATCGCACTAGGGATTCCTGGGATAGCACTCCCAAGTGCAACATGGGTTGCACTTGGGTTGGGAATCGTACTAGGGATTCCTGGGATAGGGTTTGTGGAAACCAAAGGGGGTATGACCCCCATGTTGGGTGTACCCATGACAGGTGGTGGCCCTGTGTTAGGCATTGCTAAATGTGGAGTGTTATCCATATTGGGCATACCCAGGGGGGTGGTTGTTGCCGTGGATGGTACTACAGCAGAAGGGTCTGCAGATGTCTGACCTATGGTAGTTGTAAATAGTGGATTAAATGGTGTTCCAGACATAATGGTGGTTGGTGGTAACTCTGTGGGGTTTTCGGATTCTACCTCCAAATCAAAGGTGAAGTGGGGTATGTCAGAATCGGATGACTGTCTAATTGATTGACGATGTGTCGAATCAAGGGATAAGGCTCTGCGTCCGTGACGTGGAGAGCCAAGTGGACTAAACTCTGGGAGTTCGCCCTGTAGACGGCGAGAGCGTCTAAAATTCTCAATGGTGAGAATATGTTGTTGTATAAAAAATTTGTTTAAGTATCAGGTGGTGATATAATATAAAAGACTCAAAACCCTTATGCAACCAAGGGTGCAAGAAGGGGAGTGAAAAAAGAAGGCTCTCAGGCCAAAAAATCAATCCTCAGAAAAGGCACTTATTCTAGCAGCTGTGCTACAATAAGTGGAGGAATGCAACAACAGGTCAGAATACCAACACGCAAGCGGCTCCTAGAAAAAATAGGTGTAACTAGACCACAGGTAGGTTGAAATCATGCAAACACCTAATCTAAAAGTATTGTGACTCAAACAGACGATATCCTCTGCAAGGTGATGAAATCCAAGTCAGACAATATGAATGTTGAGACAACGGCTAGATATCCCCCTACCGGGAGGGACACCGGGTAATCAATACTAAAGACAGGCTACTAGGATACTCCGTTCATGACGCGTCGAGAAAAGGTAAATCTGCTGTTTGGTCCTTTGATCGCAATATCCCAATACAGGGATATCCCGAGAACTGCGAATGGTAGCCCTTCGGTTACTGAATGGGTTTCGGTATCCCACTCAGGCTTCCGGAACCATCCTCGCGACTTCAACCCTCCTAAGGGAGAGGCCTTCCCACAAACCGATTGTGACCGCGCCAAAAAGTACTAAGAGATTTTAGCTCCCTAATTGGACAACTTCTATGTCTCAGATGTAAGAACTGAGGGGTGTTATTGGAACACCTATCCCCCCAATACTACCTAGCTACAAGAATTCTTTTAGTGTTCCCCAAGTGGGGTTAAAAGTGTGTTCAAATTAAGGTACGTTTTAAGGCTTAGTTCAATTAAGTGATCGTGTGAGTGCACGTGAAGTGTTGTAAACTGAACTTGAAAAGAATTAAATGCTTTACAGGAAACTTTCAAAAAATAAAGGATTTTTCGAAAATAAAAAAGCAAATATTTATGACTTTTCACTAAAAGGAATTTAAATGCTTTTCAAAAAATAACTCAAAAAATAATGGGTTTTTTGGATTTATGAAAGCAAATAATAGACTTCTTTTTAAAAGAAATAAATGGATTTCTTCGTTTCAAGAAAAATTGCTAAGGGCAAGATTTTAAAGAAGTAAACAAGAAAAAATTTGAATCTAGATAAAAATGCAAAATGAGTCTTTCTTTCACTTTCTTGAAAATTTTTAAAAAGATTTCTAGATATGCACTTTTAAATAGTAAATTTTTTTTTCAAAGCTGTAAAATATTCAGGATTTAGTACTGTAAAAAATGTGCTATGGGCAGAAAGTACAGTAAAATTTTTTTTCAAAATCGGGATGGCCGAATGAAAAATTCAGCCGCGCGGGTTTTGGACGTACAGCCGCGATGGGCCGCGCGGGTTTTGGACGCACAGTCGCGATGGACCGCGCGAGTTTTGGGTGCACAGTCGCGATGGACCGCGCGGGTTTTAACCGCACAGGCGCGATGGGCAGCGCGGAAATTGGCCGCGAAGCCGCGGTGTACAGCGCGGAAAAACGCAGAAAAGTCGCAATGGACCGCGCGACTGTCTGGGAAAAAGCCGCGGTGGACCGCACAGAAAAGTGCAGAAAAGTCGCGATGGACCGCGCGACTGTCTGGCAAAAAACCGCGAGGCGGAAGCCGTGCACGGAAACCGAGAAACGAACCCGAAAATTGAAAATTTCGGGCTGTTTATGGGGCCAAATCTCAGAGCAGCAATGGATCTGCTGTCTAAGATGGCAGATCTATGGATCTAAAGGTTAAAAACTCATAAAAAACTAAGATTAAAGGCAAAACTAGAGATCTATAGTTCAAACCAAAGCGGAGTCGCCAAAAACTGTTGGCCCGGTTTTGCAACCAGGCTTAGTGCTATGGGCACCTGCTAACTAGTAGCAGCAGTTTCAATGGAAATAAATAACAATAAACTAATTAAACAAGACTATTCATGGATCTAAGCAAAGATATTAAGCAAATAACAAAAATAATTTAAAATCAAGAACAAGAACATATATAAAATAAGAATTTGTATTGAAAGGATGGGGCAAGCAAGTGCTTGCGAAATCAGTACCTCTAATGGTGAGGTTGAATAGCTCCAAGGATGAGCAACTTCCAATCTCCAATGGTCTCTTCTCCAATGTGGTTTGCAATGGCTAAAATGCTCAAGGGAGATTTCAGCAGCATAAGGATGCGATAATGGATGGATGTGAAATGAGGAGCCCCTACCACCTTTTTATAGGTTTTGGTGGTGGGAAATACCATTTGTGGTTTTGTGGAAACCAAATGGTATTGACCAACATGGTTTAGGTACTTTTCCCTCCTTTTTCCTTTTTTGAATAAAAATAATATTTTAATTCCCTTTTTAATATTTTTGGGAATTTGGACCCTTTTTGAGGGTTTTTTATGATTTTTTTGGAAAAATAATCTTTTTTAATGGAAAAAGGGGTCTACTAGGGTCTTTTGGTGACCTTTTGTTGGTTTCAGAGGCTCAGATGGTGGAAAAGTGGACAAATGGGTCATGTGAATAAGGGAATGAGCTAGTGAGCACTTTTAGGTGTTAACAGGAAGTAATCCACCATCACCACCATTTAGCTTGGAATTCACCATTACAGTAGATATGGCACACATAACAACACATCTTCCTTTCTATGAAGGCGATGAAGATCCAAGAAGACACTAGTTTGTTTATGAGTCAATATGGGAGGCCAATGCCATTTCCAATGAAGATCGACAAATGGCACAATTTGCTAGTGCCCTTCGAAAACAACCTCTCACATGGTACATCACTTATACAGAAAGAACACCTACTGCAACAAAGGCTCAGATAAAACAACAATTTTTGTCTTTCTTCAAAACTCCAGATGCAAAATATCTAGTTGCTAAGAAATTGAAAACCACATTTCAAAAGCCAACAGAAATGGTCAGGGACTACGACAAAAGATTCAAAGACTTGTTGAGCCAGATTGAGTATGATATTGAAGAACCCTTATTAATACAATGCTTTGTGGCTGGATTACTCAAGAAAATTAGATGCACATTCGTTTACACGATTTTACTACATATGAAGATGCATTGACAAAATCACTACAAATATAAATGGATGATGATTATCCTACAGTTCCTATTGGCCGAGGCATTGAATAACAACTTGAGAATATGAAAAAATATATTCATGAAATTAGCCTTAGAGGAGCCGACCTATGGTGTACAAAATAATCAACAATGGGTCATACAAAAGATCATTGTCGACAAGATGACTGTCGACAAGACGTTCGGTTTGTACAAACAAAATGCTTCTGCGACATCTGCCAAGAGCATGACTCACATTCAACAAAACATTGTCCATACAATATGAAAAATGATCAAGTTCAATGGTGTGCCATATGTAACGTAAAATCCCATTCCACAACAGAATCTAGTTTAAATATGAAAAATAAACAAAATGATCATGCAGTCTATCAGACCAATACGGTCAACCAAAGGAATGATATAAACGACATAAATGACAGAAACAACGGTCGGCGATATGATCGACAAAATGACAACTTCAATAGATGAGGAGGATTCCAAGGTCAGGGTCAAAGTAGTGGAAATCGAGACCCCCGACCACGTCAACAACTGCAGTGCTTTACGTGCATGAGTGAAGAACATATTTTTGCAGACTGTCCCTTCAAAGATCGGACATACGTCAAATTTTGTACGAAGTGTGGGGTGAGTGATCACTTCTTGGAGGATTTCCCCACCATACTTGAAAATATTACTAATAAAAATAATGTTAACGTCTTTTCCAGTGTTCCTAAGTCTGATATTGTTAAAACTAAGAATCTTCAGATTGTAAGTCATCAAGGAACTAAAATTGGTGCTGATAATCCGCAAATTAGCAAGATAAAAAGTAAAGATGACTATCCTAATCCAGTTGAACAGAAGCACTTATATAATAATGCAATAATTTTTTTTCGAGAGTTGGATTCCCAAGAAGCTAATGATGAATCTTGTCAAAGAAATATTGATGAACTTCTCAAATTAATAACCAAAGAAGAAGCAGTCGCAAAGCTAATAGATCTCATGAATAATATTAGAAGCACATCCGTCGAAGAAAATAAAACTAAAAATCTTTGTCGACTAAATAAAAGAGATAAAAATGATTCATACCCACTTGTCGACTTAGAAATTGAGGGATACTATGTTAGACAAGTCATCCTCGAATTTGGATCACAAGAAAATATCATGACTCGAGTTACTTGGGAACAACTTGTTCGACCACAACTACACGAGTTAGGCATATACCTAAAACTAGCCAACCAAGGATTGATTGAACCAATTGGAGTATGGAAAAATGTCGGCACATCTATCAAAGATATAACAACACAAGTTGATTTTGAAATCATCAATCTGAAGGAAGGATCCAATTCCTTCCCTCCCCTAGTTGGCCGACCATGGAGAATAAAGAGGAAAGCATCAATATCACTTGACAAAGATAGGATAAAACTGAAAGGAAATGGGAAGAAAGTGATTGTTCCAATTCAACCATCACAAGGAGAGCCCTAGACAGAACCTATCGACGACGATGTTGACATCCGAAAATTATATCAAGTAACGAACAATGAAGAATATACTAAGGATAATGCACAAGCGGAAATCCATCTTGGAAACCCTTCTTCAGTCAGATATAATTCAAATGCTAAACTCTACGACTAGAAAATGGAGAATTAAGAATTGCAAGGACTAGAATGTTGGACGATTGAATTTATCACCAAAAATAAAATTCAACAATGTTTTTATGTCTTTGTCATGCCGAAGATTTTTGAAAGAAAAATCAGAGAATATCTGACACTCACACTAGTGAAAAATGATTTGTCGGGTGTTCCATTGTTTATATACAAAGAACAAGAATCCCCTTCATCCCATGTCGAGGAGGTGTCAAAGAATATAGAAGAACAAGGTCAACTTCAGAGTTTGGTCGAAACCTTCATAGGTCAAGCTGCAAGATGGTGGGATACACATCAGTCAAGACATCAGAGTTGGACTAAAACTTCGACATACTTTATCGAAATATTCAGAGGAATAAAAATCACAGCACAAGCAAATATTACAACTTTCACACAAGGCCAAGATCCTGAAAAGCATATCAAAAACTAGGAAAAAGAATGGAAAATATTAGGCTACAGAGACGAAAGAATCTGGCCACACCTCTTTCCAACTACACTTGACGATCTACCAAAAAAATGGTATAAAATGGAAGAATCAAGAGGAGAAACATTTATCTGGAAAGAATTGAGAGAGAATTTCATCAAGATTTCACATTCTCTCCACAGGACGATCTATTAATAGAAACAAGCAATCAAGTCAAAAATTTCCTCTAGCCAACAAGAAACAAAATATCGTCAGATAATCAACACTGACTTAACCAACAAGTTGCTACATGTAACAATATCAAGTCGATCGAACTTCAATAATCGACAAGACTACAAATGGAAACAGACAAAACAAAAGGGAAAAGTTTACAATGGAAACGAAATCATCCAAATAATGTTGAATCTTTACAGAAAAATAAGCCTGGAAGGTTGACAGAAGCAGATTTTCCCTCGACATTTACACAGTTCAAAGAAGGTGAACAACAGATCAATGAAACCAGAGCACCTGAATGGATAGATGCACAACTTAAGGTAAAAGAAATAGATATATCCAATGACAACAGACCCAAGATGGAAAAATTAGGTGATTATTGGAATGAAGAACAAACAACATAAATTACAAACCTCCTAAATGAGTTCCAAGATATCTTTGCACGAGATTATAAAGATTTGAAAGGACCTGTCCAGGAAATGGGATAAATGAAGATTGACATCAAACCATATGCAAAACCAGTAAAGAAGAGACCATACAATCTCGCACATAAATACAAAGAAATAGTCAAGAAAGAAATAGACACCATGCTTTCCGCCATAATTATATATCCAGTTGATCATTCCGAGTGGGAAATACCAATGGTCATTCACCCCAAGAAGCACTACCCGACACGACTGTGAATCTGTGTCGACTTTAGAAAAATCAATAAGGTAACAATTACCGACCCATTTTCGACTCCCATTGCTAACGAAATTATTAATGAAGTTGCAGGACATGAATGCTATTCATTCATAGATGGTTTTTCCAGATATAACCAAGTACCTATTGCTGAAGAATATCAGAAGAAGACCACATTTGTATGTGAATTTGGATCATTTTCATATAAAGTAATGCCATTCAGATTGAAGAATGCACCAGTTGTGTTTTCCAGAATAGTTGTCAAAGATTTCCAAGAATATATCTACAAAAACATGGCCATATATTTTGATGATTGGACGATATATTGTATGTTAAAGGACCATCGCAAGTGTCTAAGACTTATGTTGGAAAGATGTCGACAGATCCAAATGTCACTGAATATTAAGAAATATATATTTGCAACTATGATAGGAATCTTACTTGGCCATGTCGTATGTAAAGAAGGAATAAAAGTCGACTTTGCAAAAATTAAAGTAATTCTCGACCCGAAACCTCCAGTCAACTCCAAGCAAGTCAGAGTTTTGCCAGGGCATACAAGATATTACAAAAATTTTATCCGTCACTACTCTGACATGACATACTCATTGGAAGAGTTGCTGAAGGAAGACCAAGACTACTAGTGGACATAGGAATGTGCTACATCAATTGACATTTTAAAGAGGAAACTAGTCGAAGCTCCCATATTAATATTTCCAAACTAGTCGATCAAGTTTCATGTACATATTGATGCTTCTGGCATAACAGTCAATGCGACCCTAGCTCAACCTGGAGATTATGGAATGGATTACCTGAATGCCTACAGTAGCAGAAAATTAAATAAGGAGGAAAGGAAGTATTCAACAACTGAGAGAGAAGCACTGGGAATGTTATTTGCACTTCAAAGATACTTTCCAATCCTTTTATGTTCTATACATATCATCAGGACCTGCAATACTTAGTCAATAAACCCCTATGCCATAGAAGAATTTGTCGATGGTTGTTATTATTCCAAGAATTTGAATTTGAAGTTATAGTTCAATCGGGTAAAGAAAATGTCAGACCCGACAAATTGTCGAGGATAGACACCGGAGAAGAACAAAATCGATTTGTGGTTGACTTACCTAATGCTCACTTATTCATAATTGAGGTTGTTCCATCAGATTTAATAGATATTGCTCAGTTTCTAGAAGCAGAAAAAGCTCTAGAAGGAATGTCGGAAAAGAAAAAGAAGATTCTAGCAATGAAAGACACACCCTATACTATAATAAATGGATTTCTCTATAAGATTGGAAAAGATGATGTACTCAGTTGTTTCGTTCTTGACCATGAAAGAAAAAGTATAATCAATGAAGCACATAATGGACCAACAGGCGGACATTTCCAAGCCGACACGATAGCCAGAAAAATTCAGCAATCAACATTATGGTGGCCGACAATCCATAAAGATTGTCGAGAGTTTGTGAATAAATGCAACAGATGCTAACGACTTGGTCGAGCATTAACAAGTACTGAAATGCCTCTAATATCAGTAAATCCAAGTCTAACTTTTGAAATCTGGGTAATCGACTTCATTGGTCCATTTCCAGTTCATGGTCGACGAACGGGAGCAAGATATATCATCACTATGGTCGAGTATGCTACTAAATGGGAAGAAGCAGAACCTGTCGAGACTTTCTCTAGTGAGATAGATTCCAAATTCATCTATGAGAATATTATTACAAGATTTGGATGACCACTCTCCCTGATTAGGGACCAAGGGTCCCATTTCTTCAACAAAACAATTTCTATATTAAGAAAATAATTTTTAATCGAGCATAGAAGGAACACAACATATCATCCTCAATCTAATAGCACAATAGAGGCATTCAGTAAAACACTCACTACAAGATTGAATAAAATGTGCAATATCGACAAGGATGACTGGGACGACAAGATACTCACAACACTGTGGGCGTATAGAACAACATACAAAAGATCGACATGTCAGACTCCATTTAAACTCATATATGGATAGGAAGTAGTTGTTCCCCTACATTTTCGACAATAGGTACCAACGATTGCAGAAATAATACATATTGATATTAAATAGGCTAGAAAATAAATATTCTCCCAATTGTCGAAACTTGAAGAACATCGACCGATAGAAATCCATCATCAAGAAATCGAAAAGCAACAATAGAAATCTTGGCACGACATAAACCTAAAGAACAAAAACATATCAGTTGGCGATCTAGCCTTGATTTACAATAGTCAAATCAAAGGAAAGCCTAAAAATCTACACACTGCATGGATAGGTCCCTATGTCGTTGAATAAATCCATGCTAATGGATCAGTTCAACTAAAAACACTACAAGGGAGCGTGTTCCAGAAACTTGTCAACGACGCTCGACTAAAACGCTACAGAGCATAAAAAAAATTATATATATATATATCAATATAAGTTAGTTATAACTACCTTCAAAAAAATAGCAATATAAATACTCAGTTGAGATAAGTGTATTGGACGATTCATCATGACAAGATACTGGAGAGACAGTACTGATAAAGGAAATGCAAGAAATCACACAAGTAAAAGATCTTACAAAACCAGACAACGAAATCCGAAGCATGACCATCAATATGAAAATTATAGACAAGGTGGAACAAGTCGACAAGAAGTTGTCGAATGAAATGATCGAACTAGATAACATGAATCCGACCAACAAAACACTCCAAAGGATAAGGGAGTACACCAACACCACACCGACGAATGGAAAAATATAAAGTCAATTCATCAACAAAATTGACATAGGGAGCATCGAATTTGGTATGCTGCGGATGATTCCCCGACCAACTGTCAATTGAATTTATTGCCTTCATGAAATTCACAATTAATACAACCAACTACTAGGTGCTCAAACGTGACTCACAATTCCACTATAAATACTAAATTGGAAGAGACTTAGATTCTATTCTACCAAGAGATTGAACAATAGAGCACCAAAACTTTCGAAAAAACAAACTAGACTTCTAAACCAAAAAACCCTTCAAGCACAATGGCTCCCAAGATACTTCAAGCAACCACCATCTCCATGGCTTCGAAAGTCCGATAGCTGGAAGAAGCAGACACACCCTTGAAAGTTCAAATCCAAAACATCTACAATGCGAAGGTGGTAGAAAAACAATGGAAAAGAATCTAGAACGAGATCCTCGAATGGGGGAAGGATTCTAACGGTCGATGGCAGGAGGAAGTGCAGAAAATCCGAACAAGCATGATACTGAACTATATCAATGCACCATTGGTCGACAGTTTTTCCAGCCTCAAAGAAGTGATTTCTCAATTCATTATGATCCAGTATCAAAATGGAAAATTCTACTTCGACAAACTAGTCGAAATCAATGGCGACCTGATTAGTCAGATCACCGGACTGTCCAACAAAGGGGATTTAGTACCCATCTGACCAAAACCTTCTTTGGTTAAATATTACGTAGGTACCCCTACAGAAAAAAACTATAGAGGCTTAGTTGTAAACCAAATAATCTATGGAACACATAGAATAGTGGCATGGGTCATGTCGGCCGCTTTAACAAGTACTAGTCCGATCTCAAACTCGACATGCTCGAAGCCATGCAGAATGTGGCATCGAAGGGAAAAGTGTACAGATGGGCTGAAAACTTGGCAAAAATTGTACAACATATCTGAAACAAATGCCAAGAGGAGGGATCAAAGATCTGGTACCCCTCACTTATTATTTGGATCTCCATGTCTCACCTCCAACCAATAGGAGACAAAGAGTTCACTGCACTTAAGGGATCACTGATGTGCAATTTCTGTTCATTTTCACAAGGTGGTTGACTCAGTGCGGCAATAGTGAAAATTTGGCTCGAAAACTAGTTCCAAGCATTGAATGTACAAACAACTAGATGGAGAGTCCCACGGAATATACGACGAGGTATGCCACCGACCACACACATCCATCTAGCACTTGACCACACATCGATATGGTATCTAGAAGGAGCAGCGGGAGCAACAGAAGAGCTCGAATTCTATCCTATGGTCGACAAAATATTTGAAGAACTAAGCCGACAGTCCAATACTGTCATTAAAATACCACCACAAGAAAAATTGGTTGACCAACCAATGGTCGAACCCCTGACAGATGCTGAGAAAGAAGAATACTATGAAGTCCGACTCCACCTCAACACATTCACACTGAAGCCTGACCAAGTTGTTGACATCAATCCTTTAGGGATTGCGATGACTCCTCATCAGGAGCCATTGAATGCATCTGACCAATCAATTGATAGTACTCAGTCGGATACTCCACTTCTGGAGTATGCCTTAAGAAAAAAGAAAATTTGTCGAGTGGCCGACGATATATTCAGAGCATGATAGAACAAAAATAGCAAAGCACATGGAAAGGAAAGAAAAATCTTATCCTCGAGGAACTGACAGAATAATATAACGTTGAACTCTTCGACCATGCATCTCAGGTCTTGCAAGATTCCGCTAAACACAATATTTATGTCAGCAAGCGGCTTGCAAAATTCATTGTAGAAGAAGATCAACAACAGGCATAGGCACCACCAAGCAAGAAATTCAAATTTGCGGACAAGCCACATGTCGACCTCACTTATAGTCCACCACCTCCTTCCGCAACTACTATCATGGAAGAAGACACCGGGCCAGCTTCTTGACTGTTGTCACACCACCACTCACTTCTGCACTACTTCGACTTTTAGCCCCATCTTTGTACAACAACTCCCCTCTCCTCTAAGAGAAAAAATCCAGACTGATTTCGACCTGTAAGAATTCATTAATCAAATACCCTTAATCCTTCTTGACTGGAAATGACTTATCATAAAGAAACCATTCGTAGTCGACCCTGACTCGCATCGCAACTTACCTCCATCAGATGTTCGTATATCCGAACAAGTGCCACCACCATCAACTTCCAATCCAAACATTGTCGGATATACTAAAACAATCATAGAGAAAAACCCCGATCCTACAAGTGAGGTTGAGTCTCAAAAAACATACACCTTCACACCCTTACTAGTAGACTAGTTCACTGCACTTCCATCACCGACCCCTTCATATTCGGAAGTCACCGACCAATTAGATGCTACCGATGTGCCACTGGACACTCTATTTGAAGCTTTCGAACCACCTACTGAACCTTCCGCAAAAAATAACCAGGAAATGCCTTTGTCGTAGGAAATTCTGACCTCGACCAAAATTTATGATCTAGCTCCCTCTCCGTCGATAGAACTCGACATGACTGACCTACCAACTTCACCGTCGACCACTTCCTTGCTACTGACCAGTTCCCTGCCATCGAATGATTAGACTGAAGTCGCCTCCCCAATTCCAGTTGATGCATCCGAGATACCATCTCCTTCTACTGTCAACTTAACTCCTGCAACACCAGTAGAGCAGCAAAATGATGAAACACAAGTTGCGCAATATAAAGAAGTTGCCGAAACAGAAAAAGCAGATAGAACAAGAAAGAAAAATGAAAAAAGAAAAAGAAAAGAAAAAGAAGAAACAAAGGAAAGAAAAGAATAGGAAAGAAAAGGAAAAGCAGAAGCAAAAAAAACATCTACAACACCTCTAGCAAAAAACTTTGCTTACTGTCCATCTAGATCAAATGGGTCCTATTTCCACTTTTGACCCCCCACAAGCAAAAGAAGACGAACTGGATCTGCTCACAGATGTTATAGAATGGGAGAGACAAAAGAGAAGAAATGAAGACAAAGAACACATTGAAACAATCCAAGCAAAACGATCTTCATTTTTTACTAAGTGTGAAAACTTAGTCCAACAATTAATACCTATCTCGTCGAGGCCCGACATTGAATACCTGCTCGAAAAGGCATATGCATTATTTGAGAGTGTCGTGTCAACTCTCCAAGAACAGTTGGATATAGAACGACAGGATTAAGAGGAAGAAACATCCATCATCATGAACAACCAGTATACGACCTTCATAGAAGCACACAGTCTATTAGCACAATATGCCAAGGAATCTGCTACAACTACAAAAGTATTGCACAACTGGTATACACATTATGGAAATTTGTTTGTTGAAATGCAGAAAACCCGAGATCTTATTAACACTCTCCAACAACAACAGTAGACTGTTGGTGAAGCCTTAGAAAAAATCCTCGACGACCAAATCAATAAGGAGCACATGAAGCTAGAAAAGTAGGAGAATAAAGAAGATCAATAGATCACACAAGCTCGAGTAAGTCTATCAAAATTTGACAAGATCCAACCACATCTCCATCAACTTCTCTCCACTGCCGACAAAAAAAAATCATCCTGGTACAAAACATGATCAATATTCGAGACCGAACAGTTCACAACAAAATGGAGAGCCTTTCTATCCTCACTACTATTACTATTGATATTCCGAATGCACTTCATGCATGGGAATATTTTCAACATCACTTGTGAGTATCTGTAGAAGCCATTGTCAAAATATGTGTTCAATAGCAAATTTCTGCTAGCACCAATCAGTCCCAGTGTTAACGACAACTTCTTCTCATTACTCAGCCATTCACAATTTCGTCATTTCTCTCCAGTTCAGTTCTCATCTCTTTATTTCTCCGGCATGAAGAAAGGTATTGTTGGTGGGGGAGATGTTGGAGGAGCCTAAGTCGATCACCTGACTAGGAACTTCGTTTGTGTTAAGATTTAATATGCTAAGACAGAAAATAGTAGCATTACATTCCATTTCACAATAATAGCATATACAGGATCACTGAAGAAACAACAATCATAGCATAAACACAAGAGACACAAATTTATCCTGGGAAACCCTCATGGGGTAGAAAACCTAGCAAAGCTTCCTCAATATAGATGACCAGCAATATACAAAGATGCAAACCAAAGACATGATCTCCTCCTCCACCATAGCAGACCTCTCCTCCACAAGTGCGCCTCTCTCAAGTGAGTGAGTGTGTGTCAAATGAGGAATACACCTCCTCTATTTATACACTACTCTGACTTGTCTTTTACATAAGACATGTAGGCTCGTATTTAACCAATGGGTTAAATACCCCACTACAACTGAATGGGCTGACCCCTCTAGGGTGGTCTAATAACCCCTTGACCCACATAACACATACAGGGCCGACCCCCACTAGGGAAGTCTAATAACCCAAGTTACCACATTCCGACGGAGGAATAAACATCTCCAGATATACAATAAGATCTTCACGGAGGAATGAAACATCTCCGGAATAATAAAGTACAAATATAATATTCTTTGAAGTTACAATATATCAACACTCCCCCTTAACGAGAAGGATATTATAACAGCATCTGCCCGAGCAAGGAGTCATCAACATCATACATGATACATCTATAAATCATTGGAAGCTTTCTCAACATCATCAGTAACACAAGTAGTTACTGGAATATCTTCAATACTGGAACATCAACATCTTCAGTACTGAGTCTTTATCTTCTGCAGCACTCGAACAGCTACAACACCATCAACATCTGGATCCTCACGATCATCAACATCGTCATCACATGATCATCACAATCAGCAGCATCGTCATCTAGATCATCACAATCAACAGCTTCGTCATCTAGATCATCACGATTAGCAGCATCGTCATCTAGATCATCACGGTCAGCAGCATCATCATCTAGATCATCACGATCAACAACATCGTCATCTAGATCATCACGATGAGCAGCATCATCATCTAGATCATTACGATCAACAACATTATCAATACAAGTATCCTCATCAATACAAGCATACACATCATCAATACAAGTATCCTCATCAATACAAGTATACATATCATTAATACAAGTATCCTCATCAATACAAGTATACATATCATCAATACAAGTATCCTCATCAATACAAGTATACACATCATCAATACAAGTATCCTCATCAATACAAGTATACACATCATCAATACAAGTATCCTCATCAATACAAGTATACACAATAGCAGCATACCCTGCAACACACATGATCCTTCCTTTCGGAGTCACAATCATGTTTAAGACTATCCTTCCTTTCGGAATTACTGGATTTACTGTCTAAGGATGATTAATCCACTCAATCTCATTTAGGACTATCCTTCCTTTCGGAATTACTGGATTTACTGTCCAAGGATGATTTAATCCACTCAATTCATTTAGGACTATCTTTCCTTTCGGAATTACTGGATTTACTGTCCAAGGATGATTTAATCCACTCAATTCATTTAGGACTATCCTTCCTTTCGGAATTACTGGATTTACTGTCCAAGGATTATTTAATCCACTCAATTCATTTAGGACTATCCTTCCTTTCGGAATTACTAGATTTAATGTCCAAGGATGATTTAATCCACTCAATTCATTTAGGACTATTCTTCCTTTCGTAATTACTGGATTTACTGTCCAAGGATGATTTAATCCTGATCCACTTACGGGATGATCAATCCCTCTCACTTTAAGACATCTCACCATGTCTAGGGACGATGCAATCCCAATCTATTTACATGATGATTAGTCCTTATCACTTTAAGACATCCCACCATGTCTAGGGACGAGGCAATCCCAATCTGTTTACAGGATGATTAGTCCTTATCACTTTAAGACATCTTACCATGTCTAGGGACGAGGCAATCCCAATCTAATTACAGGATGATTAGTCCTTATCACTTTAAGACATCTCACCATGTCTAGGGATGAGGCAATCCCAATCTAATTACAGGATGATTAGTCCTTATCACTTTAAGAAATCTCACCATGTCTAGGGACGAGGCAATCCCATCATGTAGATTTTGAACCGAGGTCCAGGGACGATGCAGTCCTATCTTTAATTCTCGGAGACATCAGTCTACGGATCAATTCTGGGACCAAAGTCCGGTTAAGATACAATCCCCTACCTATTCATTCAGGACTTCATTATCGGAGACCCAGTCTACGGCTCTCTTTAGAACATGTGTTCAAGGATGATACAATCCCTCTTCTTTCTCGGAGATATCTGTCTACGACTCCTTTTAGAACATGTGTTCAAGGATGATGCAATCCCTCTCACGTCCACCAAGGACTTCATTCTCGAAGACATACGTCTATGGTTCTCCAGGGATGATCCAATCCCCTCATGTCCACCAAGGACTTCATTCTCGAAGACATACATCTACGGCTCTCTTTAGGACTGAAGTCTAGGGATGATCCAATCCCCTCATGTCCACCAAGGAATTCATTCTCGAAGACATACGTCTACGGTTCTCTTTAGGACTGAAGTCCAGGGATGATCCAATCCCCTCGTCACCTTAGACCCTGTCTAAGGACCATCCACCAACCTCTCTGTCGGCATCACCAATATAGGTATCCACATCATCGACCTCACTGTCGATGCGGGTAATCTCATCATAGGTGATCACATCGCTCCCCCTTTCGAGGAGGGTCCTTCTGAACTATTTTAAGTTTGTATCAGAAAACTTTACTTGAGGTATCGGTTTGGTTAGTACATTGGATCGGAAGAGGTTTGGTTAGTACATTGGTAACTTGTTACAAATTCGAACTTTAATTCTTTTCTGCACCATATCTTGTATATAGAAATGTCAGATCTCTATGTGCTTTGACTTATCATGGAATACTGGATTCTCTGCCATTTTGGTACAACTCTGTTTGTCACATAGGATCACAGTTGGGTCCATTCTAAATCCATACCGCTTCACAACTAGCGGAGCAAGCAACCATATATTCCGCTTGTGCTAAGAGCCACACTAGATTGATTCCTTCTAAACCATGAGATCATGGCTGATCCCAGACAGTAACATCCTCTCGATGTGCTCTTCCTGTCTGATACAATTTCTGCCCAATCAACATCTGTGTAGCCATCTGAAGTCATGATCTCTAATATAACATAGATCAAATTCTATCATATCCTTTAGGTACCTCATCACATGCTTTGCAACTAACAGGTGAACACATATGGTTTCGACTAGATACTGACACAAGGTGTTCAGAGCAAAGCATATATCTGACTTAGTATTTGTTAGACACATCAATGACTCAATAATTTGTCTGTACAGATTTATATCCACTAACTCTGATGAGTCATCTGCTAACAACTTCAAGTTGGAATCCGTGAGAGTGGCCATTCCAACACATCAAGTCCTTTTAATATTTCTCAGCATGCTTTCCCTGGTTTGAGAAATATTCCTTCTGAGCCTTGCCATACTTCCAGACTTAGGAAGTAATGCATCAACCTGAGATCTTTCATTTTCATTTCTGCAGCCATCTTCTTCTTTATTTTCATGATCTGTTTCTCTTTCCCTGTCAGAAAGATATTATCTACATACAATAATAGTATGATCCATAACCTTTAGGAACAACTTTACTTTTGGTAAATCCCAAGCTTATCAAGAAATTGTCAATTCTCCCTTGTGACTGAACATCATTCACACTCTGCATTGAATGATCTTCTACATATCTATCTATGCCATCTCTCGTTAGATGGGTCTACTGATATAAGCCTCAACATCATTCAAACTCTATGGTGAGTTCCTTCTTGAATCCAGTTCATCAGTGTATAGAAACCATATTCAACCTTGTAGCAAAGGTTGAGATCCACATCACCCATGGTGATCATTAAGCTCATCAATTGATTATCGATCCTGGGTACCCATACAGAACCTGATTCACACTTCTTCTTTAATTACACCATTAAGAGAATGGTCTTATCTAGCCACTTGGAGCAAACATCTCATCATGATTCTCTCCCTCTTTCCAAGAGAATCTTCTAGCCACAAACCTTCTATAGTGTGTTTGATTTGTAAATCCTTTTGTTGAACATCCATCACTTGTTCAGTGTTTCATCATTCATCATGATCTTTCCTACAAATCAAAATTAAGTACATGATTAGTAATACTTCATAATCATGAAATCATGTTGACATGATAACCTAGTATGCATACAGATATCATTTACATAGTTATGCAACTATCTTCACCAATACTTTGGCACAACACTTTTCCATATCCTGTATGCATACAGTGGCTATCTAGACGCCTTCCATCTCTACCAGAACATACTATCGAGAGTGTGCACAGCTCTCAGCATGTCAGTAAAGAGGTTTCATTCTAGACAAGCAACAATGGAATGTTTGTCCAACTTACCAATCATATGCATATTAGTAGTATATTGTTCAATGCTCTATGAATGTTTACACTCAGCATGATATACTCTAGGAATACAAATATGCATACAACCTATTTCAAGCAATATCATTTACTATTTCAAATAACAACTCAAATACTTATCTTTTATGTTTGTGTGGTTGTCTCCCGCTTGATCTTCTGTATGTCTTTTGAACTTCTATTCATTCTGTACCACTGTGCATGCTCAAGTTTCATCCTCATGATCTCATACACAAACATACATCCATTAGTATATTCTCAATGTTATCAAAACATTATAGTTCCAAATAATCTTGAATATGTATAGTCATGATCATTAGATAATATTCAAGGTTTCAGGGAAGTCTTCTTTTACTCATGCATATTCTTGTTTGATCTGGTTAGTTAAATCATCAACCAAGATAAGAGACATAATATGCATAAACCCTTGATTACTAACTTTATGAATAAGCATAACCAATCATACCAAGTATACTTATATAAGGGATCCATGACATAGGAAAACATACCTGGATTAGTATACCTGCTTAGTTATGTCTAACATACCTAATCAATATCTTCTTTGTTCTCTTCAATGATTTAGAGATCCTATGTTGGAACCTGCATATCTCATAGGTTAAGCATAATAGAACAAAGTCATACATACCTCGTAAGTAGAACAAAGATTATGGATGAGTCTTTGTCTTCATGTTGTCATGGTCATGGAACTTGATTTGTCTTTTGTGATGTACCTGTATCTTGTTGGTAGACAACATCAACCTCACACAACATAATAATGCATTAGTACAATCATATAGCCCTAATCAATGAATGTCTTGATCATTCACATGCATTCATACTGTTACTAGGGTGATAAGACAATTCTAACATTAATCAAGATTGTACTAATAAATAATATGAAGACAAACACATCATGAACTTAATCAAGAATCAGCTTTCAAGACATACCTGAACATCCTTAAGTCATACCTGTCGAGACTTCTTGTAGTCTTCTTATGTAAGGCCTTAGCCTCAAATCCCCCTGAAACTTGATCTGGAGCTTGATTAGGGTTTGCTAGAGAAAACCTAAAAATTCAATCTTTGAATTTCAAACTTCTGAATGGATGGAAGGATGTGTCTTGTTGAGCTGATCAAACTAGCATACTTCAATTTTGAAATCTCCAAAATTTGACCCCTCAAAATTGCCTTCGAAACTTCTGGATCTTCTAGACAGGAACCCAAACTAGGGTTTGATGAAGCCCACCCTTCTGTCCAATCAAAAGGTTTGATCCAAGGCTCTAAACTCTTATTTTTTTGAGGAGCTTCCAGCCGTGGTTAAAGACTTCAAAAAATTCCAACTTTTGTTGAAGCCCTAATTTTCCATCTTTCCGATCAAAATCCCAAACTGGGGTTTGATCAAGCCCGGTCTTCTACCCAACCAAAAAATTCGATCTTGGTCTCTAAATTTCGATTTTCCTAAGTAGCATTCAGCCGTGGATTCCGATTCCAAAGATTCTGACTTTCTCCGAAACCCTAAATTCCAGAAGCCATGAATGAAGGTGCTCCAAAAATAATTATGTTTTGACATAAATATGTACCTTATTGTTTCTGCTGTAGCTCCGAAATTTTCGCTCCACAGGGTTTGAATACTTTTTTTGTGATAGCTTGACCTATCATCTTTCCAACGCAACAGGTCTGACCACAATTGGATTTTCTGAGAGAGAGTTATGCCAAGTGTCGCAACGTGACCTGTTTATGGGATAAAACAGGAGAGCGAACTTGTACGGTGTTCCACGTGTCACTGGTTAAACTTCGGCCTCTGAAAACATTTTTTGAGATAGTACAGTCTGTTTACTACCTGTCACTTTTTATGAAATTTCATTTGGAGCTTCCTATCCCAAGTTATGCCAAGTGTCGCAACGTGACCTGTTTATGGGATAAAACAGAAGAGCGAACTTGTACGGCGTGCCATGTGTCACTGGTTCAATTTCGGCCTCTGAAAACGTTTCCTGAGATATTACAGTCTGTGTACTACCTGTCACTTTTTACGAAATTTAATTTGGAGCTTCCTAGCCCAAGTTATGACCTTTTTTCCTAGGTCACTTGATTTTGACTGAGATCTGGAAGAGGCAGAAACCCTAACTTGTACTGATCATAACTTACAAAGTACAACGAATATGAGGGTTCCCTTTAGACACAAGATACCTGGAGATGTTATCTACGACCTGTAAAGGTTTCAAATCCTGAACCTTTGCTAAAATGGATTTATGCCAAAAGTTCCACGATGGTTGGTTTTTGCTATATAAAACCCTAACCTTCAAATTGTCGTAAGTAAAGGAAGTGTCATAAGTGCCATACCTTGCCTTCCTTCAAGTTAGCTCTGATACCATGTTAAGATTTAATATGATAAGACAGAAAATAGAAGCATTACATTCCATTTCACAATAATAGCATATACAGGATCACTGAAGAAACAACAAGCATAGCATAAACACAAGAGACACAGATTTATCCTGGGAAACCCTCATGGGGTAGAAAACCCAGCAAAGCTTCCTCAATATAGATGACCAGCAATATACAAAGATGCAAACCAAAGACATGATCTCCTCCTCCACCATAGCAGACCTCTCATCCACAAGTGCGCCTATCTCAAGTGAGTGAGTGTGTGTCAAATGAGGAATACACCTCCTCTATTTATACACTACTCCGACTTGTCTTTTACACAAGACATGTAGGCTCGTATTTAACCAATGGGTTAAATACCCCACTACAACTGACTGGGCTGACCCCTCTAGGGTGGTCTAATAACCCTTTGACCCACATAACACATACAGGGCCGACCCCCACTAGGGAAGTCTAATAACCCAAGTTACTACATTCCGACGGAGGAATAAACATCTCCGGATATACAATAAGATCTTCACGGAGGAATGAAACGTCTCCGGAATAATAAAGTACAAATATAATATTCTTTGAAGTTACAATATCTCAACAGTTTGAACACTTTGTAAAACATGTCAAACAATTGTGTCAGTCACTACATGTCGAGTCAGTTAGTTGAACCGACAAGTCATTATGTAACTATCTGTAAATCATATATATAGGTTGGAGAACCAGATACATGAGTAGTTGAAAGATATTGTAAAGCACTTCTGTACATGTTCTGTTGAGTAATAGAAAGACTTGTTGACTCTATCTCCATTAATTATCTTTTGTTCATATATGTATACTTTCTTGTTTATTCTATAACATGTATCGCTGGTAACTATGCAATCCACTCGACTACAACACGGCCTCCCTGCACTATTGCAGGGCAATGCCCTTTTTTTTCTTTTTTTGTAAATTATTCAATTTCGCACAATCTGATGCACAAGTTCACTATCGATTTTCACTGACTTGGAAAGGTCCTAACGTGGCCTGAAACGTCCCTCCTGAAATGTCAGACAGGGGATTTCGACCTGCGTCTTCACCATGTCATCTCTAGCCAGCCACCATGCCACCATACCACCATACCACTCACCTTTGGCACTGACAGTTTCTCTGTTACCAAAAGTGATAACACATCCCCACAAAGAGGTTTTGGAAAAATATCCTTAGGGAGGCGTTGTAAATCAAAAAGTGACACGTGCCCCAAGTGGTTTTGGGAACAACATGCTCCTCGTCCCATTTTATCTATCATGCACTTTATCGATGCGTAGTGAGTCTAGGTTGTTGATATTCGATAAGATCTGACGGTCATATCTCTTCCCTCCCATTATTAACTAGCACACATTTTCCTAAGGCGATGTGTGTCACAACAGTTAATTTTAACCCGCCATCCAACGATACCACTCTTCCCAGTGCTAACCACCGCGCAGTTTTCCCATGCACTCTCAACTACAACCCTCGATCTTCCCTAGCGTTCGATGGTCAGATCTTCACCTGCCTCCATAGTCCATCAGGGGAAACTTCATGCATGGAGATTTGATGTGGTTGATATACATCATGCCTTCTACCCACGTGGATCCTCCACATCACTCATCCATGTGGCATGGGTGGGGTCCAAATAAAATTACCAAATTTATAAGATTCATATTTAAACCAAAATTACTATTGGGTCCTTATCTATCACTTAACAAAACCAAACATTAATAGGAGTATTCCATCTACAACTCATGTTTTTTCCTGTAATTGTGCATTTCCAACCCAGACAACTTCATTGTTACAACTAGAAGCTTTGATACCACTCTGTAACATCCACTTCACCCTATCTAGCTAATAAGAGGGGGACATTAACTAAACTGGGGCCTCAAAATTTTTCCCCATAACTACAAGTACGAATTTATACAACTAAAATGCATGTCCAAACATGGAAATAAAAACAAACAGCGGAAATAAAATTGATCCACACACACATAACATACAATTTACAATCATAATTATCAATTGAATTCAAATAAAAATCATTGCACATCAGATACATAAGAATACTTATCTTTAAACAAAGAATATCCAAGCAACTGGTTGTGTAAGAGCAATTTTTCACCCAACCATAGGCACTCTGTCCAACATTTACTCTTTTTGCTGAGAGGCCACTCCCCTGGGCTATGAGGCCACCAGGGCGAAGAAAAATCCTACAGGATTCTCTCTCTCAACCCAAAACCCACTATGCTCTCTATACTTAGCTAAAATATCCAATTGAGCTCTATAAGGGTCTCACTGAGGCATTACAACCATGGCACTCCTTCCAACTTACCCACACAACAAAAGGAAGGAATTTCCCTTCGTTGATCCATAGTTCCCTTGGGAGATCCAACCCTTACAATGCTTACCAATGTGTGTAGTAAGAGTCCAACATCTTGTATGCTATTGGAGAACCTCCCGCAACATTAATCCATGGCTTTTCAAGAATCCAAAAATAGAAGAAATAAATAGGTAAAGGTTCATAGCTTTCCCAACCTCCATGCTCACCTACAACGATCTATTTTCCTTTCCAAAAATGTAGCTTTGTCTCCAAATTCGAAATTTTGGGTTTAACAAAGTCTGGTAATGGACATGAACAACAATGGAAAACTCTATGTAGTGTAGGGACATGCATGAGAGAATGATCAAAGATAGTGTTGACTCCAAGGATATGAGGTAAGGGTGAAAATATAACTGAAATAACTTCTAACCATAGAAGAAAAAGGACTATTGACACCTGACATAACTATCACAACCTCCATGATTCAATAGCTACATGAGGTTACTTTTCCCTCCAAATTCGCATATGCAATCAATGATTGGGTTTAATAGTCAAGATAAGGTAATTACCTCATTTAAGGCACATGGAATATTTTTGGATGATTTGTAAGGTTGATACATGGAATCAAAGGATTTGGTTTCCCATAGGCCCCGTTCTTCTTCCCCTCTGGTGGAATCATAGCCCCTCTAGTGCTCTTTACAAAACCATCTTGGACCATGTTATTAATTTCCAACATAATATTTACATACATTTCGAATTGGCATGATAAGCCAATCATATGATCCAAATAAAAATATATACATCATGCATGCCTAGCCATTCACTAGTTGGCCCTTGGCCTTGAGCCCCACATTAGTAATCCATACTAGCATATTTACATCATTCACATAATTTTGATTAAATACATTCCAAGTCAAAGTTGGGGGTATTACATTGGATATTTGGTGGTATTCACTATGTAATGGGAAAAACAACCTTCTAAGAGTAGACAATAAATGAGAGTTGAATAATAAAATTACAGGTTATTGATATGTACCAACAGTAGGACATAGATTACCTGGGTTGAGGCATTTTGATCCCTTCCCACTTCTCCACTCTAAAAAATATTGCACACATTTAAACATGGAGATAAAATGCATCAAGGATAGTGAATCCCATGATAAAAGTAAAAAGTTGAGAAATTAAATTCAAGCTTGCATATAAAGTTCCTTAGAGGGTTGAATCCATGGAGTATGGTGCTTGACGAGGTCGATGTCAACACATGCACTCAACACATTTCCCTTCCAAAAAATCATCGTGAAGGAGACGAGGTATAAAGTTCTCTGAAACAACCTTCGTCTTCTCTAAGGCTAAGTCTCTCCATACAATTCGATGCTCGGAATAAAGAGGAAACCCATTACAGTGAGGAGGAAGTGAGGCCGAAGGCCTTTTCCAGTCCAAACCGTAGTATTCCACCAAAACCTTGATGAAGTGAAACCATTGTAGTACCCTCATAATCAGTAACAATGTGCAAAGATAGGTAGGAAGGTTAAAAGGCTAACAAGTGTTCCCACAATTAAATATTAATCATTTTCATGATAGCTGGAATGCTACTTTCGTACGCCATATCTAAGTACTAACAACATGAATTTAAGGAGCTCAACTTACAAAGCTATCATATTCATTAGTAGATCAATTTAGATTCCTCATATAGTCAACAACATATAATAATTGATGATGTGCAAAACTAAAACCTAGAACTAATATGTTTAAATTGTTTAACATTCGAGGTCACAGTCACATGTTAGTAATATAATTGTGCACCATGCTCTCATCGTGGATGTGAATTCATGTTACACTCTATACCCTTGCTTGATTACCATGCAATTAAGCTTTGCTTAGCATGATTCATATACAATATCCTAATAATAATAATACATTTTCCTTGAAAAGAGGCCAAATAAGGACTCTAATTTAGTGCTTGATAACCAATTTTTGAGTGTGAAAAGATTTTTATTTTCATGAGATAATGACATGTGAGTTTAGAGTAACAATTGGAGAGGATGAGCCTAACTATGACATTCATCGCTGAATTGTTGTTGTGTTCCTCTTATTATTGGAAAAATCTTGTAGTTCAATGTTCCTTTAGGTTCCTTCTAGTTTCAAGTGGGGATTTCTTTAAAGGCATCATGCATTGTGGAGAAATTTACGTACATATATGATGATAGGGTGTAGTTGCATGATTCACTCCTCTCCTCTAATAATTGGATTTATGAATCCTTCCTACAGGAAGGAATTTGTAAAAGAGTGTGCACCAATGTGATTGTGGGTGGAAAAGAGGGGGGAATGACAATGTGAGGTTGTCTCTCCCAATTGGGGGAATGCCTGTGAATTATTTTCAACTTGTTGATGATATATACCATATAGAAGAAAGAACAAAACATGACCACTACCATCAACTATGTCGAAAGAATATACTCCTCTCCTCTCCTTGAACTTTGAATTTAGAATGCAACTCACACACATCCAATTTGCATCATTAGCACCATCCAAAGGTACTAAAAACCGAGCACAATAAAACACCAATTTATTTCCCAAAACTATTGGTCATAACATCTATCCACAACCACTAAAAATAATCCATCTGCAAATAAAATAATGTATTCACCAGGGTCGTGAAGACCAATGTCCAAACTCCTATAAATTCATCAAAATTTAAACAAATCCCACAAAAATTCAATATTGGAAAAAGGTACGTGAAGTGCATGGAAATCATCAAACCAAGAAAGATTACCTTGCACTAAAAGTAGATCCGTGAAACTTCTCTAAACAAAAAGTATAAGTATACAAGAGTGTTGATATCACTTGCATTGCATAACTAGAAGCTACATTTGAACCTGCTAAAACCATGTTGCAGTTGCTCACTGATATAACAAACCTCAAAAATAGATACCAATCTCAGCCATCGAGGTACAACCCATAACTCATTGCCATATCATTATTAAACCTTTATTAAACATCCACCGATGAATAAACCAACATCAACAAGAGGTCAAAGGAGAAAAGAGTTCTCCTTGAACATTTATGGCACATTGCAAGTCCCCATGATGATGTCAAAACTATTATATATATTCCCATAAGCATCAAATTATAGGAAAGCTCCTTCCAAATTCTTCTTGCTAGTATCCTTTTGGAAATTGGAACAATCTTTCCACAACTCCATAAAAACTCAACATCAATCTGCAATAATTCCTTAATCATTGAAATGTTGTCTTTAAAATTTCAATGTAGCTTTAGTAATCTCCATGGATAGATGTGCCCAAGCAAATTAGCTATTAACAAGAGACCACAACCAAGCTAAAATTGTAACCTATAAAATTATAAGCAAGGCATGTTATAATAAAAGACATCGGCACTCAAGCCCCAATTATCAAATCCAAAAGGGAATCTCTGAAAATGAATTGAATATAGTATACTTGAATATGATATACCAAATCTAAATTTTCACAATCATTGAATCAAATTTAGGGCTATAATACTATTGGAAGACCTTGATCCTAATGCTCTTAATTGTTGTTCAGCAGAAGAAACCAAGTTTAGACACCGAAGCGAAGAAACAAAACAGACATCCACATAAAGGTTGTGCACCACTCCCACAGACACCAATTTATTGCTTGACTCTAGATTCATTCAATGATATCATTGCAATGACACTGTTGTAACCCATCCATGGAGGGAATATTACAAATTGCATCCTAGTTGGTGAAATTTGTTGGCATTCTTCACATGCCAATCTTTATTAAACCATAAAACCCTAATTATAGGAAATAAACACAAGACCACATATTTTGTAGCTAAAAAAAACAATAAGTAAACACTAGAAATATAACACCAATCCTACCTGCTTTATTAGTGCAAAACCCAACTGATTACGTATGCCTCTCTTTCCCATGGAGAGTAAGGGAGCTGATCTTGTTCACTCCTCTAACTCCCTTATACACCCACAACTCTCTATTGAAGATGGGTTTTCAAATAAGGATATAGGACATGATATCATACCACACCAAAGCCCTAAATATAGAATGCTTGATGGACATGGGAAATAAATGCTCCATAGCACCACTTACATACAAAAACCCACTATTTCCATTAATACCCATAACCCAAATAACTAATATATGATCATACAATGAGTCATATAATGAGTAATTGCATTCATGAAAAACTAGGGCACGATACTCCATAAGTTTAAGGGGTCTGGTGAATTCGTACAAATAAATTTCCTTATGAAGATAATTTATGAATACATCATGATGTGATTTTATAGGAGACTATGTGTAATGGGGAGAATGAAAATGTAATCCTTAATTTGATATTTAGGATTATGATTTTCTAGTCTTAGAAGAGAAGGTTTATCACACCTCTAGATCTTCTAGAGACTATCAATTGTCAGTTGACAATTGACTTAGCAATCAAATAAGCATTTAATTGGTTGGTTCTAGTTCAACCATGCTGGTTGGTTGGTGCATGGATCAAGGCAATATTCAAGGAGTTTGTTACATGGGCTCGATAATCAAAGTTGACTATGTCTTTTTCCACTTCAAGGGAGTTATACTCTCTCTCTCTCTCTCTATATATATATATATAATATATATATATGTGTGTGTGTGTGTGTGTGTGTGTGTGATCTTGTGGAGTCAGTCTATCATGGAATCTTATTTTATCTTTGTGTTTCCTATGTCCTATGTTATGTTGAACTATGCTCGCTTGTGCTCTGAGTGTTGTAATGATGTCTTTAGACACCATCTCTTCTTAGAATGATTAGCTCCTTAATCTACTAATTATGTGGTTCTCCAAAATGGTATCAAAGCTATCCATATGAGACTTAACATGTTGTTTACATGTCTTTTGATGGTTGTTGATTGCACATGCTCTTGTTTGTAATGCCCCAATTTTGACCCCATTGCATTAAAAATGTAAATGATGTAATATTGTTATAAAATCATGGTGAGGAGCTCAAGGCCAAGGCCTCGCCATCGATTTATTGATGCATATGGTTTACGTACTAGACAGGCACATTGGAATTGTAAATATGCATTTTAATAAAATACCCACAACTAGCTAATGCAATGCAACAAGAGATGGGGCATATTTTACAAGGAATTGGGAGGGAAAACATTCAAACCCTTTAGCCAATCAAGTCAAGCCAAGTGTCAATGAGAGAACCCATCAAACCCTCAACTACCCATGTTGACTTTTGTACCCAATCATTCATTTCTCCCAAAAGTTGGTTGAGGTAGTTAATGCCTTGGGGAATGAGAGGTATGGCTGTCCAAAATTCGAGTATGGGAAACCACCCTGCATGGAAAAACGTGTTTGGCTTCCTTGACAAGAAAAGAGCCATGAATTTGCTCCCCAAGCCATAACCCATCAAGGAGTTTTGCCTCTCTCACGTTTTTGGGCTGCTTGGGTGTTTTCTCTCCACGTTTTTGTGGTTTTTTCCTTATTTTTCTAGCTGGGAAACAGGTCGTTTTTGTGTTGCAGAGTGGCTCGGAGTATGGGAGATTGAATTGGGGTTTCAATGGGGTCATTTTGGCCATTTAGATGCCCAAGATACCCATGGAAAATCGGATTGGCCCCCTATGGACGATTTTCCTTTTCACATCTTGTTTTTCGTGTGCCCACGATTTGGGAAAGTCCATGGCCATCTTATTTGTAAATCCCATTGCTGAGAATGGGAATCCATGCCCAGTTTGAGTTGCTGTGTGTAAAAGAAGGTTGGGGTTGAGATGGGTTTCTATTGCTTTGGTTGTGCATGAGTTGGAATGTTCCCTTTTCCTTATAAGAATCATGCCCAGCTCGGGGGTGGCAGTTGTGTTGAGAGAATTGATGAATACAACTGGCCTATGGTTGGGTGGAACGTTGCAGCGACATAGCTAGTTGTTTGGTGCCATTTCACCATAAAGATAAGTGTTTATCTCTCTATGCATTTACTTCTGTAAATGTATTAATTTGTTGACTGTGTTAAATTTAATGGCATCATGTAATGTGTGTGGATGATGTTATTCTGTTGTGCATGTTTGCTTTAAATCGCATCTGCACACATTTGATCTTTAATTGCTGTGAATTTAATGAATGGGCTGAGTTTATGTAAAATCCCCAGATTGTCATCATGTTCCCTTTCAAGAAATCGGCTAGATGGGAGGGTATGTGACATTGTTGATTTGGATCTATTTCCTATATTGACTCTAGGTTTTGATTGTATCAGGGTTTAGATTTGTAAATCACAATCATGAGTTCCAAGAAATAACCTATGCTTTTGAATGAACACAATTATAGTATATGGGCATAACATATGGAAACATTGTTGAAGAGTAAATTTCTTTGCCCATTTACAATAATCTACCTATCCATGATTGTTCGTGATCTCCAAACCAAGATCCATGATCTATGCAATCCTTGTGAAAGGATCTCTTCCCAAGATGATTGTAAATGAAAATCCAAGATTTTCTTTCATTTTGATTCAATATAAAGGGATTGACGGAGGTAAACATTGTATAATAGCAACACTCATAAGATAACACATATAAAAATACTAACAACATAACTTTTTGTAAACAAAGATAGAGAACATGAAGGGGAGTTCTTTCTTTTATAGGCCATTACAGAGGAAACAAAGCATGACACTTTATAACTTATTCCATGAATATGTGTTAGTCACCACTTCATCTATTTCCATTTTTATTTTTTTTGCACATGTTCTTCTGTACCTCGAAGCATTTTTTTCTAGGTTTGTTATAAGACCATGACTTCAATGGAAAAATTGGTGGATATCTACATGCATTGAGAGATTAATTGCAGTCATCCATTTTATTAGTTTTTTCTATTGGAAACATGCCATATTTTCTGTTAAACTTTGATTTCAGGATATGGACTTTGGAAGATGGCTTAGGAGTGGACCTCTTGATGATTTTAGTAAAAATTGTGGTTTCATCATGTGATAACTAAAACCATGAATAGCAATTTCATTGTAGAGAAGAAGAACACATGCAAAAAGAAAGAGAGAACATAATTTAATCCAAATTGAAAGGACATAGCAATGTCTCCACACAACAACACACCACTACTAGGAATTATGAGCAACCCTGATGCTAGCAGTCATTCCAAAAACCACAATAATGAATGCATGAAAGAATCGATTTGTAATGGTACTTCTATTTGATCTTCGTTTGACTCATTCTTCATTGATTCTTGAACTTGTACTTCATTTGCGACATCAATGTTTATAAAATTTTCCTTGTTGGATCGACAAATAGCAATGGCAATTGGACTTTCATCAAATATCCCATAAACTTTCAACATCGCCATAGGCACCTTTGTCGGAATGTTGAGAAATCTTTTCTCTGCTTTAATAAAATCTGCCTCTTCCATTTTGACCTTCGCTTTTCTTTTCTTTTCCCCTTTTGTATAAAATAATAATTGTATTTAATACAGTTATTAAATAATTATTATTACTATTTATAGTAATAATAATATTATGATTGTTTTGGATGGAAGGCAAAATAGGGGTTTTAAAAATGATTTATAATACTTATTATTATATATAATAAAAATATTAGTATAAAAAATTGGATTGGATAAATTATAATAATATATATTATTATTATAAATTTATATATCTAAGGTTGTGAAGAATAGAATTTTAATAAAACTAGAATGGTTTTTTTTTTCCTTGAAAAAAAAGCAGTAATTTTATTTCATCTTGCGAGTACAAAATTATATTGATATCTTCACCACTCTTTAAGAGTGTAATTGCTGTTAAGCAGAACCAAAACCCATCTAAATACCCCCTGTTACAAGGTAGCCATGAAAGGCTCAAAACCAATAGACCCGCTCATAAAGAACCAGAGAACATTGCTCAGAACAACTAATCTCAGGCCAGCCAGGAGTGGCTCGTAAAATGAGCTAAGAAAAAGAAAGAAACTAGAAATATTGCCGACAGAAACAGAAGAAAATGGAGAGCAAAAAAAAAACGAGTTGATAGGTCCCAACGACCTTCAAAAACAGGAGGGTAGAAAAACCACCAGAACAAAGAATAAGCCACCACTAGGAGAGCCATTGTTGGAAGCCTCCCGCACAGCTGAAAGCTTAGGGCCACCATAATCACCACAATGTCATGAATCTTGCTGGCATAGATGCGGCTCCCCTCTTCAACTGCCGCCGCCGCCACAGGAAAGCAGGAAACCCTGCTGCGCAATGGGTCGCCGCACAAAAGTCCGCCACCACTCCATCTGCACAAAGAAACACCTTCACCCGTCGATGACCTTAACTGATAACTTCAAGGGAGAAGGAGTATGGCGACCAGGGAAGGAGCCCTGGCTGCTGATTTCGACTGTCGCCATCGCCCCAGCGCCATGGATGCTTCAACAAGGCATCCCACCGCAAATATCCGCCACCATCACAGCAGAGCCTGCTAATGAGATGAATCGCTGCGCAGAGGGTTCAACCATCTTGCACGCAGAGAGAATCCTTCAGAATTCACCACCCGTCGACCCGTTCACGACTCAGAGGGAAAGGGAGGTGGCCATGGAAGGAGGACCATGGCCGCTGGGCCAGCTCCGATCAACTCTCAAAACCCTAAATAGCCCTTGCCCTCCAAAACTAGAATGGTTTTATAAAACTATGTTCTTGATTTTTTTTTAACTTTTCTTTTCTTACTTTCCTTTCTTTTTATTTTTTATTTTTTTCTACTTTCCTTTTTTTACTTCTTGCTTCTTTTTACTTCTTTTTTACGTCTTCCTTTTTTTTGTTTTCTTTATTTGTTTGTTTTCTTTTTACTTCTTCACTTCTTTGTTTCTTTTCTTTTCTTCTTTTCTTCTTCTTCTTTTTTTTTTTTACTTTTTTCAAAATTAAAAATCTCAAGTACTTAGGAAAACCCTAGTTTTTAATGGAAAAATTCCAAAATTTAGAGAATCTCTGAGATGATGTCTAATAGCCAGATTGGCAACGAAGCTCTGATACCATTGGAACAGTAAAATACTGTTCTTACGGGAAAACCCAATGTAAGTAACGTAAGTGGTCCATAAATGGATCAATAGTAATGTAAAAATGTAATGTATGGTAGATGATTAATAGCTACATAGGTTTGGGCTTTATATAAGCCCGTCATGCACCTTTTCATAAAAGGGCATGACTATTGACTTAAGATAGTCTTTAATTATAATAAATTATATTAAGATTAATTTATCATTTTATTGTTACACCCTCCCACATAATAGAAAGCATGTGGACAACACCTATGAGTGGAGTGTTTGTGAATGCAACAATATGAATGCATACGCATATTCTAACCATGCCAAAGAGTATATTTTGGTTGAATGCATGAACCAACCCAACAAACCATTTTCTATAACAATATCCTGACCCTCCTAGACAACACCAAGCAAAGGGACAACACCAATGCTATGGAAATGAACAATAAGTGTTCCGAATAATCAGATACAATGTCAAGCAAAGGGACAATACCGACATGCGGGGACAATGTAGAGCAAAAACAATAACAATGCCTACTAAATTGTTGACTCTAATAATGCTCTCACCCTTCCACACAATATCAATAGAGAAACAACATTGACAAGTAGAGGGACAACATCTTCAAGCAAGGACAACGACCACCATAATGAATATTAATTATTCCAAAATTCCCACATAATGTCGAGTAAAGGGACAACACCAAGGAATAAGGATAACACCAAGTAGAATATGTAGTAACAATTCCAAAGACCGTGTAGGAGCTGAGTAACCCAATCGTTGGAGATCTAGTATTAGACCACAATGGCCAAAAGGTCGAGGGGCTATAGGGTAGAATCTCGAGGAAAATATAAAATATCATTCAAAAGGTACAATTTTCTCTCATTCTTTTGTAACGATGAATGATGTGTAAATTTACATTGACAACAACCACCATACTAAATATTCATCATTCCAAAATTCCCCCCTAATGTCCAGTAAAGGGACAACACTAACGAATATGGATAACACCAAGTAGAATATGTAATTAGAATTCCAAAGACCGTGTAGGAGCTGAGTAACCCAATTGTTGGAGTTCTAGTATTAGGCCATAATGGCCAAAGGGTCGAGGGGCTAAAGGGTCGAATCTAGAGGAAAATAGAAATATCATTCGAATGGTACAATTTTCTCTTTTTCGAGCGATGAATGATGTATAAGTTTATATTGAACGAACGACATGCAGTGTAGGAAATTCAAATGACATACACCCATCAAAATTGCCGGTTTTAAATAAATTCTAGAACGTTTTCCATGTTACAAGCCAATTTGTGACGGCCTGGCTGAAATGTTAATCGTATTTGACGGTCAAATTGGCCTTTGATGGGCAATTCAACCGTCAAATTCCATCACTGACGACATGATTCGAATCCAAGGATGACGTGGTTTGGATGATATCATGTGGGGGCGGTTCTCACATGTCTACAACAAGTTTTATTCCATTTGCTATGATAACGTTACAAAAATACAAAATCTATATAATGCCAAAATACAAAATCTATAGAATGCCAACATTTTAAAGAAAATGTTGTGTGCATATGGATAAAGTCCGTTATTCTCAACTTTATTTGGATAAAGATAAATCTATAAAAATAGAATGTACAAATTACTTGTTCCATATACACAAACATTTCGTACAATTATTTCATTGATATATATATGTTACAATTTATTTTATTTTATATTTTTAAATATTTAAAGTAAATCATAATAAGATCAATCTAAAGGGGTTGGATTTATTGATGAACAATGAGGAATTTTTAACTGGTGGGTAAAGTTTAATTCATGTGAGGGTTTAGCTTGAAGCTATGGGTCACCTTGAGGTGGTGGTTGAACATGTAGTTTGCACACAAAGAGATTGTATTAAATGATCTCGTGACCCGTGCACATATAAGTGGAACAAAGCCCAGCCCCATGTCCTTCAAATTTTTCCCTCAGATGGAACAAGAAGGAAGACATATTTTTTCCATCCCGCTCGACACGTGGTGATGACATATGTCAATGAGGGATGTGAACGCAAAATAGAAGGATAAGGGCATGTGGAAGATCAATTGCTCAAGCATTAATCTAGCTCTTTTGCGTGAAGTTAACTAGCCGATTCTTGTGTTGTTGTTCCATGCTTGAACATTCGTGGCCGCTAGGAGGAGGAGCTTGCAACCTCAATCCTAGTTGTACACTAGCTCAAGGTTATTGTGTGAGGACTTAAGCCATTGTTACTCAATTTTTTATGATGAAGGGATGGTTGGAAAATAACATTCTAATCTCTTTAGACTCACCAGGTTTTGGTTGGCCTTTTTTCACGGGTATTCCTTTCACCTTTGGCTCTCTCCCTATCTTCCTGGTTGGGGACTTTCCATGCTGTGACAATGAGCACAGAGTCGTCGATGAGGAGGCATAAGGTAGTGGCCGCTAAAGAGTCGATTTAACAAAGAGATCCCCTAGCATATCTAGTATGAAATCGATTAGACGGAGGTGGCTCTTACAACGAGTTTTCAACCTCAATCAAATATGGAAATGGAGGTCCAATTGGAAGGCATCTGCGAAGTTGAGACCCCAACTACAGTGGCCATCACTAGGTCAGATCCCTTTTGGATTATGAAACTTCTCCTAGGCAGGGCACTCCTCGAATGCCACAAAACTCAATTTTGCATTCTTATGGTTATCATTGCAATCAAGGAAGACATCAACACCATACACTCCAAATTGGACATTCTCGCAGACACAACTAATACTCCACTACAAGTGTACACCCAATAACATGATGAACCTACTCATGTTCCTCCCTCGGTTTATGTAGATGATAGTCTTAGGTAGCTCTCTTGATTTTTTTTCTTCTTCGAGTAGCAATAGCAGATTTGTTTTAGGTTTAATAATTCATTTTGTAAAATTTTGTGCTCTATAAATAATTTTAATTTTGAACACAAAAGATATGGTTTCCCAATTACTTTGGGCAAGCCCTACCTCTAAAAAACAATGCTCGTTCTTATATGGATATTACAACTAAAAACAATGCTCGTTCTTATATGGATATTAAAACTAAATCCTATCTGAAATTCATATTGACTAACTTGGTTTTCCAATTGGTAGGTTAACCATTTCATCATTATATTTTAGGTTTATTCAAAGTCTAGCATACCAAAAAAGAATCATAATAAAATTGATTTGTTACTTTCATCACAATTTATTCTATACAAATTATTTTAATTGTTTAAAGGAATCTAGGTTATAAAAAAGAATCACAATAAAATTGATTTGTTACTTTTATCACAATTTATTCTATACAAATTCATCACAATTTATTTTATAGAATTTATTTTAATTGTTTAAAGAAATCTAGGTTATCAAAAAAGAATCACAATAAAGTTGATTTGTTACTTCCATCACAATTTATTCTATACAAAATCACAATAAAATTGATTTGTTACTTCCATCACAATTTATTCTATACAAATTATTTTAATTGTTTAAAGGAATCTAGGTTATCAAAAAAGAATCACAATAAAATTGATTTGTTACTTTCACTATAAATTATTTTATTTGTTTTTACAAAATTTATTCTGTACAAATTCATCACAATTTATTCTATACAAATTATATTAATAAATTATTTTAATTGTTTAAAGGAATCTAGGTTATAAAAAAAGAATCACAATAAAATTGATTTGTTACTTTCATTACAAATTATTTTATTTGTTTTTAAACATTTAAAGTAATAATTATTTTGATTCGATTTACTTACTTTTGATAATAATTATATTTTATAAAGGTTTGAGGAGATCTTTACACTTAAATTGATTTTTTTTTACATATAATATATTGGAATAAGAGAGTTATATTGGTATTCATTATATATTATATATTAATGAGAAACAAATAATTTGTAGTTTTTGATAAATCTTTGTATTATTAAATATTAAATATTTATAATTTATAATTTTTTTATTAAATATTAAATATTTATAATTTATAATTTTTTTATGTCAATGAAAGGAATAACTTCCTTTTGATTCAATAATATTGTTTTTATAAAGTAACAAGTCTTAGTTATAAATTGAACATGAAAAGAATCACACAACATAACAGATCATAAAAAGAATTGCATAACAACAATATTGAATATGAATATGAATGGAATTACACATCTCCCACATTTTTGGGGGTCCTATCTACATAAGAATAATAACCATGGTAAACACTGTTATGACTACATAGTTATACACTGTCCGTCATCGGGTTTATATTAATATATTTGAATAAGAAACGACAAAAAAATAATGACAACGCGTCGTTTTCCTCAATTTTTCAAGAGGAGATGAGCGATGAAACTGAGGCTTCTTTACAATTCAACCAACCTGACTCAATCATTTGGCAGAAAATTTGCAAGTTATTTATGAAGACATGAAGCATGGGAAAGAGTATTTACCTACAGGTTGGGGTTGGGATTTGGCTTAAAGCTGGAACTATTAAATTAATTGAAATTGGAACTGTTTAGAGTCACAATCCTTCGGGCAATTTCAACATAAGAGCTTAAATCCCAAACACAATGTAAATTTTTCATATATTATGTTACACTTGAATTGAACATATTCCAAAGAATATTATCTTCATGTACACTACAGAATTGAATTTTCACAAAACAAGGTAAAACGAAATTAAGAATTTCTATAGATTTATAATGGTGTTTATATATTAAAATTCAAGTGTTTTGAGATTGAAGATTTATATTGACTTTTGGGTGAATTCACGAACATAGTTAAGACAATGATGGTTCACCGTTTGTTAAAGGGCATCATGTCACTTACAAGAATCGAACCTAGGTGGGGAGGGAAACAATCATTCCTCCCAGCCACCCAAGCTACAATCAATGAACATGGTGAAACATCACTCTAGTAAAAAAAAACTTATTTCTAGTTTTCCAATACAAATATATTAATGAATCACTGAACTTGCAATGTATATGAATGAGATAACTTATTCTTTTTATATCCATGCCTTGTTACATGTAATTTAGTTGATGGAATCATAATCAAATCGCCTATACTCATATCCTAAACCTATGATTGTAGACCTATACATACCCAATTTATATTTTATTTTATGGTCTTATATCAAACAATGTCTATTAATTATAATACTCCACCATAACTAAGAGGCAATTAAGAGGAGAACATGGATTGTAGTCTCTTATTCATCTATAAATAAAAATTGTAGAAGACATAAATGGGGGAGAGAACATGTGTGCTAAAATTATGCTAAACTTTGATCTTCCATGTTTACTTAAATCTGTGCAAACCTAATCAAAGTTCTAATGGTATGATGATTCACATCATGGTTGTAATATCCCGAGTTTGACCCCATTGCATTAAAATGTAAATGATGTAATGTTGTTATAAAATCGTGGTGAGGAGCTCAAGGCCAAGGCCCCGCCACCAATTTACTTCCGAAATGTTTAAATTGTGGACTGTTTTTGATATGTTGTAGGCATACAATATGTGTGTGGATGAGTTTTAATTCCGCTGTTCATATTGGATTAATTTGCATCTGCACACTCTTTATTTTAATGATGTGAATCTAATGAATTGGGCTAAGAATATGTTTTGCCCAGAATTTGGCATCATGTTCCCTTACCGGAGTTGGATCCGCGGGAGGGGACATTACAATGGTCCAAACACTTGTAAAATAATGTTACATTCCCATAGAAAGAATATACTATTATCTAAATTAAATTAGTTGTTAGCTTTTTGTCATAGTACATTACCAACCTAAGTGAAATGATAGCTCACTTGCACTTAACTTGGGTGAAAATTGCTAGGTCAATACATATAAACCTTAACCTAAATATCTTATAACATGTAAACCCTAATCCTATAACTTACACCACCAAATGAGGAACCCTTATAAACCACTTAGACCTAGCCCTATCTTACCCTTAATCAATAACCCATCTAAATCCTACCTTTTGACCCCTAAATCGTATAATATATATCTCAAAAACTATGATAATCCTTAAAACATATAACCCCTAAACCCTAACCTACATATCTTGTATATTCTTTTTATCTTCAATATAAACACTATAGTTTCGAACACTTGGCCCATATAAGCCTTAGAACTGTAACCACTAACTTGAATAACTCTTAACTTTTAATTGTTAATCAATTAAACACATATTCTAATAATCCATAGTCGCTAACCTTTGTAATACTAACACCTAACATTGATAAACACTATTATTCTATCCCCTAACCATTGAAGTTCTAAATTATTAAGAAACATGTCCCTATAACTATTAATATGTAACTTATACTACCTTAATCCATAATCCATGTAGCCTCTACAAGCCCTAAGCTATATAACCATTAACATCTATCATGCCTATATCATATACCTTACATATCATATTTATAAAACCTTAACTCTATAAATGCTATTATAATAACACATAAACTCTAAAGTTATAAACTACATCCTGAAAGACATCACCATGACACCAAATCCCTAACTTTTAGTACCATTGACCTTTACAATCCCTAATTGTTACACGAAATTTTCATCAGTATTATGAATCCTGTAACCTAGCATTGTCACAATACTTGAAGAGATTATCATGGAATATGAACCATATTTTCTTTGGCTTGCAATTCACCTTATTTTGCAACCTTGATGCACTTTGCTCTCCTAGCAACCTGCACCGAAACTCTCTCGATGCAGTGTCTCTCATTGCAACATGCCTTGCTGGCGTGCCTTGCATTTACAACAAATTGCGTCAACCATGATAGGCGCATGTTGTCCAATACAAATCGCGTAGACCTCTGTACAGGAGGAACATTAGGTTTTCGAGAAGTTTCTAGAGAAAATTCTTGTTGGAAATAATTTCCTCCCTATTTCTATGGATCTAGCTCGAGCTCCAAAACTGTTGGAATCATATCTCATTCACTTTCCCTAATATTCTCACCCCTCTCTTATCCTTAGTGTCCTATAATTGAGACCTTTGGGCATGGGTGTGAAGGAGGAAGAATTGGTAGCAAGTAAGTGCTGGAGAAATTTTCCCAGAGCATTAGACTCCTGATGTGCTTCCTTTCAAGACAAGGGTGGCATGTTGGAATAAGAGGAACCTATCGGAAGGAGACTACGACACCAAGGCTTAAGGTTGTATTTATTTATGTCATATTTAATACAATGATGTTTTTCCTTCCCATACTTGATTGTTATTCTCATGTATAGCAAATATCCTTGGTCATTTGCTTAGATCATTTATATTGTTTCTATTTCAATCCACTCGTTATTTGCTTGTATTGGATCTACTATAGGTTCTCTCATACGCGAAGTTGGATCGCATTAACTTGAAGATAACAAGAACAAAATTCATATCAAAGGTAAGCTTTCTCTACTTGATTTCTTGTGAGTATTCAATTGATCTAGGTGAAGGTGTGCATATATTGTCATGTTTTGTTCTAGTTTCGACTTATTCGAACTAGGGAGGTTCACTCGTGGCTGCACTTGAGAACTAATCCTTCAAAATAATCCATAATAACATATATAATCCTAGGACATACTATTTAACCTCTATTATTCCTATATCCCAATACTTATAAATTCACCCTTGAAATGCCATAACTACTATCATACCTAGACCTTCATGATGCATATAATCACTAAAATATTAGTTCTAATAATCCCTAACTCAAAATGTCTCAATGTTATAACCATTGTAACCACTATATATCCTATGACCATGAACCCCTAACCCTATCAAACTTAACTCATATACTCCTAGCACTAATAACCTGAAAAAAAGTAACCCTTAGTCCCTAACTTCTAACCACTACACCCTATAAAACCCTTATAAGGCCTCACAATTGGGTGAATCGATGAAGATGGGTAACAATTTTTGGCCAAAAGTGATGGTGAAAAGTCATTTTTTTGTTCATTCATTAAATCGAAGCCCTCAAAACTCATATATGCCTTGTGAATTCTGACATGCAACAAAAAAACAAATTGTAGGGAATTATGTTGTCTTTCCTCGTATATTTTCTTTTAAAATAATAATATTATTTAATATACCAAAATTGCATTTAATGATATGTTTGTTCTTGTAAATTTTAAGAAAAGTTTACAAGTGGCTTGTGTGCACATAAATAATTTAGTGGTAAATGCATAATTTTTGGAAAAAAAATATGAACATAAACTACACAAAATGCACTTGTGCGCACATTTTTTTTTTAATTTCTGATGAAAAATTATATTATTTTTTAATTTTTGAAACTGACAGTTGCAAACTTTAACTGCATTTTGCACACATGTGTTTGAACGTAAATGTCTTTTTACTGGTTACAAAAAAAAAAAAAAATGCTCTTTTGGAGAGCATGCGTTGGTTTGGGGTGTGTGTGTGTGTGTGTGTGTGTGTGTGTATTGTTGTGTACCTTTTATGTTGTTGATTTTTCTTTGCGCTAATCTTCAAAGTTGTGGACATGGATTTGTAAGTGTAAGTTTTGAAAGAAAAAAAAATTTTATCAAATGAACTCATAAACTTGTAAATTATATGTCAATGGATAGATGATTCGTTGACGAATCGATTGGTATGAAGTACGCAATCTAAGGTGCATCCCAAGGCAGGGTTTAGGTCTGGTAAAAAGAGTAGTAAAAATAAATATTTAGAAAAGGGGTCTAAAATGATGTTTTAAAGCCCTCGATCGAGGTATTAGCCTCGATAGAGGATTTTAAAAACCTCGATCAAGTTTTTGCACACATATTGAAAATACCTCGATTGAGGGTTAATGTGTAGTTAACCAGATGCTCAATCAAGCATTCTAAAGACAATTTATTGAGCTTAATAGCTCGATCAAGTTATTGTTTGCCAACATTTTCAATGATTTCGTCTCTCTTCCTTCCCTATAACCATACCTATGAATTACATACCCACATTTTGCATTTAATGAACTACATTGTATAAACAAATCTATAAAACATGCATATAAACTCAAATTTATCAACTGTAACTCCATTTTTATTCTCTTGAATCTCTCATAGTGTACATTTTTGTAAGGATTTCAAGGGAAATTAGACATTTTCATTTCCTATTAACCAATCAACATCGCAAACAAGAAATATCCACGGGGACTTCACTTAATGACTGTCTACCATAGCACGTTCGTTCGTGGCATATGAAATAATACCCCTAATTTCAAAAAAAATTGGAAAAAAAACATCCCAAAATCATTTTTTTAACCCCCTCCCAATATGCCTTCCAAATTTTAAAAAACCCCTATTTTCCCTATATATTGTATGTATCCATTTTTCATTTAAATTTTTTATACCCCATTATATATCTACCTAGTATATTGCCATGATACCATGGGCTTGACTAAACCTCCCAAGGCATGTAATAGGCACATGTGGTTGGGTATTCAAGCCCCCAAGGCCTATTGAGGGCCTATAACAGGCCCTGGAGGCTTAGAGCCTCCCAAGGAACCCTGGAGGCTTGGATACCGTCATGGTATACAAACAAGTGAGTATGGGATAAGTAAAACACAACAATTTAGATATGTCTTAGATGTGGACCTCTACAACTCCAAGACACTAAATACAACTAAAGACACTAATTATCGTCCTGAAAATTTCTGAAGCTCTTAAATCCTTCATTGGAATCCAAGAAGGCATGGAAGAGTAGGGATAGTCGATCTAGCAGAGCCATATGATCTTTGGTGAGTGCACCCAATTATATAATATGTTTTCTACAATATCGCTAGAGTTCATGAGGATGCATCCCTTACATACTGAGGACACAAGAATGGGGTGGGGATATCCTCTGCATTTGGCTATTGAATGAGAATGCCACGAGAATATCACTTTGTGGTGGATGAGCAAAGCACAAAATGGTAATTCCCCCTTGTCAATTAAATGGATTATTTGTAGTATTCTACAAATATGTACTTTGAAATACCATAATAATGTTGAGAAGTTATTTGGATGTACTAAAAGGAGAAAGAAATTGCAGTAAAAAAACACTTCTTATGGTCCATTGATGATTACCAATAAAACATAGGAAAAATAAAATGTAACCCTGCAACTTTATTATATTAGAAAATATGAGCGTGCATGGTATTTGTTTCCTGATTTTCATGTATGCATGAAAAATACTAGAAATAGATCAACATAGAAGACTAAGGAATTTTACTATATACGACCCTTCTTGTTGAGAAATCACTTATGGAAAGCAATTTCAATCTTGCATATATGGTATGTGGTCAAATATAAAATACTCTTTGGAAGGAAATGATGATGGCACATTGTAGAATGACCAATAACATCCAATATACAAAACTCCTTAGTTACTAAAGGTCAAAGTACAAATTAGAAGATGTGATGAAACTTCTTTTGTTACGCCACTCATCTTTCCACTGTTAGTTCCCTACTAAAGAGCATTGGCACTTGGGAATCAATTTTATTAGAAGTGTGATGCTACCATAAAATATGATTTTCCAAAAGGACTGGACATCTCCCACTGGAAGCATAAAATTAGTGGATTTAACATGGAAATGAAATGCCAGTCCCTCTAGTGATCAAAACTGTTGCAGAAAGCTGGGAAAAGAAAACTATCACTTTGAAAAAAAAAAGCATGTTAAACACTTCAAATACAAAATTGAATTTAACTAAAATTAAGAAGTCCAACTGCACCCTCCCAAAATGATCTCTAAATGCAATACCAAGCTAAGTGTCTCTCACTTGTGATAGAGTAATAATAATTTTAACTGCTATAATATATGAAAAGAAGGTCCTAGAGCTAAAGAACCCAGTAGCATGCGGTTCACATCTATGCAACACAATTATTGTATACAAGATAAACCTAAGTTTCATACCTAGTTATAAGGTGGCATTATCAAACTGATGATCATTAGAGAATTCATTGTGGAATCAAGAGTATGAGTCCCAAAGGAAGAAATCAATTCTAACCAATAACATAAAATCAGGCCCTCAATAACCACAGAAGAGAAGTACAACTTATCCTATTTTTTAATTTTTTCCCACATCTGGAAAGCGAAGTGTAGTAAGGCCAAAGATAAACCAAAGAGTGACAATTGTGGCAACAATTTTTCAGATATTTGTGATGTTTTGGTAAAAAAAGGTATACAACTTGACCTATAATCACAAGCATTCTATGTGAAAGTAGCAATGGAGAAGGGACTGAACCAGCTTCAGGTTTTCAAAGACTCAATTTTGGTCATTAATTGGATGAAAAACCTTCTACAAGTTCAGAATATAGCCTTACTACCTCTGGAAGATCAACTTAAGGAGATAGCCCTTCACTTTCACACGATTACTTTCACTCATGTACCGACAAATGAACACTATTACTGATACATTATCTAAACAACACTCACACTAACTGTGGGACAAGTCTTTTTGGTGGAGTCTCATGAGGGCATCACTATTAAAACCAGATAGAATATCTAGCTGTCATAGACTGATTTCAAGCAGAATACCTGAAAGTCATAGTCTAGATGATAGATCTCTTTTGTCATGATGATAATAGAATTCCAAATTGTGATTTACTCCTGGATTACTGTAATATGTCATAATGGATAATTGCACTTTTTTTATGATCTATTTTGTAACCAAAACTTATTTGGAGAGCTCCATATATGTACTTTCTAAAGTTCAGGAAAACTGCCTCCATGAAGGATTTCTATCCTTTTATATTTAACATGCCTGGAGCACATAAAGAAAGTGTTTTTATACTAGAATATAAAATGCTTTTTTTCCTTGGAAAAAATATCACAAGCATTCTCTTAAGAAATTGGCAATAAAAAATAGACCAATCTAGTCAATACAAACATGCAGTGAAAACACACAGTGAAAGTAATGAATGAGAGAGAAATCAACTCCCAAGAAAACTGGTGTGTCACTGCATTACCCTGACAACAGAATTTTTATAATAATTTTGTGACAAATTTGGATACTGCAGATCAATATAGATTGTAGAATTTCTTAGAACTTTCACCACATGAGGGTGGCTAAAAATACTAAATAGCCAATAGACAATAGACTAAATCCTGTGTCTCACCACCAGTCCATTAGAAATCCTGATTTGCAACTCCAGTCTTAGAAAATATCAGCTAAGGACATTCGTAAATAGGAAACTCATGTAGCAATGAAATTTACCAATCAGAGCTTGCAAGTTCTAATGGATATACAACCTCAGAGGCCAAACCAAAAACTCATCAAACTGTATTAATGAGACGATGCCCACACAAGTAGGGCCTTCCCTCTCATAGAGAAAAAGTAATGGGCTTTTACCGTCACCCTTCCCCTCAAGCTACTTTGTTGGATTCTTTTGGAGAGGTTTATTTGGAGAGAGTCCCAGGTGGCCAGGAGTGCTACGATCAAAATCATAATTAAATAGACCGTGTTGACTAAAATTTCCTTATGGACCTCCCAACCCAGGGTGTGAATATGAGTTCCTATTAAGAAAGGAGTTACATTGGAGCCCTAAGCTTCTAGGTAAACATCAAAATAAAAAATTACACTACATGGACACTGAAACAGAACTGCTAGCTTCTTGAAGGAATCCAACCTGCTAAGTTTATCATGTTCACCTCATGGAAAATACTAAAAGGGCATAATGTAAACGCTTTTCTACAATTCAAAACTTGAAGCTTTCGTAGATAAAAAGACCCAATAAATAAACAAGGACAAGTTGTATCAGATTTCAAAACAAGTTACCATTTTAGTTCTTTCTAAGCAAACCCAAGTAACAAAAATATATAATAAAACCCACAACCAATCAAAAATTGATACGATGTTCGATGTACTGATTGGAAGTGATAGTCTAAATACACCAACCTTTTAACATAGTGAAAACAAGGCATTCAACAGTCCCAAGAACTTACTTCCAGCGATGATATTTCTCGATTTAACTGATCCAATTCAGCTTGTTTTCTGTACTTTCCATTGATATCCGGATGACAAGGAGGTGTCTTGGGTTGTGGTTGTCCCCTCCTAGATGTCGAATCCACTTCCAGATGGCTGACAACTGGCTGTATTCTCTCTTCAAGCACGTCTATATGGACCCCTCTATCATACACAATGACCCATTGAAAATATCCTTCATGGGGGGCCTGAAACTTTTATCATGCATTCTCGGCCAACAACAACGTTGTTGGTGCTGTATGAATCTTTGTTTCTATGTTAATGCCAAAATCATACAAAAAAGTATTGGTTTTCCAAGGTGGCCATGGAGGGTCCAGATAAAATTAAAAACACTATACACAACAGGCCCTTGCAAGGATGGCAGGGCTCCTCAGACAAGTGGGGTGGGGTTTCCTATCACACATTCCTCCAGTTGGGTTTGCTGGTTTTCACTATACATCAGGATTACCCTCCAGTTGCCCATTATTTTTTTTCCATCATCCCCTACTGCTTATAGCTTTCACCAAACTCGTCTCTTTCAGCATGAGAGGGGGTTAGTTTAGAATCACTGAGATCCTTCATGGTCTCAGCTTTATTGTCGGACTTATCATCATCACTAGTAATGTTTACATCAGCCTCTTCATCGCTTCCAGAACTACGTTCACTCTCACTATCACTAATGCTTCCACTCCCACTTCGAGCTGGGCTTCTACTCTTGCTTTTGCTTCTACTTCTGCTCCTGCTTCTGCTCTGACTCCGAGCACTATCACTTCCAGTGTCACTACTTCCATTGTCACTTCCGCTATCACTAGAACTACTGGAATTGATTCCATCACTATTAATTGCCTTCTTCTAATTGTCAGTCACATATGGGGACTCATGCATATTGTCATCTATTTCATCAACAATGTTTAAGTCTGAATCTTGTTTTGGGGTTGAGTGCATCTGTTGCTCATAAGATGGTCCTCCAGCTTTGTCTAACAATGGTGGCATGTCCACCAATGGAGAGACACTGGGTTGGCGTTTAGGAGAGCTGCAAACCAAATTCAAAACCCCACTGAATGCCATAAAGCTTATATATTTCCAAAATATATCAATAAAATGTAAATCAAAGGAAGTGTGTCATTTAAAGAACTGTCTAATTCTACTTATTAGTAAATTGAAGGGCTTTTCTTTTTGGATTTGGGATTGAGTGCATCTGTTGCTCATAAGCTGGTCCTCTAGCTTTGTCTGACAATGGTGGCATGTCAACCAATGGAGAGACATTGGGTTGGCGTTCAGGAGAGCTGCAAACCAAATTCAAAAACCCATTGAATGCCATAAAGCTTATATATTTCCAAAATATATCAATCAAATGTAAATAAAAGGAAATGTGTCATTTAAAGAACTGTCTAATTCCACTTATCAGTAAATTGAAGGGATTTTCTTTTTGGATAGCATGCTTCCAGTCAACATGAGTGCACAAGCATGTGCACTTGTGAAAGCAAGCCCTTGGCTAAACTGCCACAACTAGGGAGTATCTATTCTACCAAATTCACTCCCCAACTGTTATAGCAAGTACTGGTGCACAACAAACACAAGGGAAAGCTAGAGTGTGTCCTAGGTGAGAATTGAACTTTGGTAACATTGCCAACCAGGAAAAGATTTTTAAGATTTAGACAACCTGTAGCTTGAAAAATATGAAAAGACTATAAAGAGGAGCCCAAATTCCTGGAATGAATATATTACTCTATGCAGTGTGCACACAATATCATGAAAAACATCTATATCACATAAAAATCAGAGATACAGAATGAAGAAAAGTGAAAAGTAGTCGAAGGAGAAGGAAATGTAGAAATGGAGAGGTCAATGCAATAATCAAATCATTTTGGACATGAAAACTATAAATTGAGAAGAGAGGTTTGTTAGGAACCCATGTCTTTCCTTTGTTAGTATATTGTTGTTGGACGCATATGATTGTAAGTCGCCCCGTAGTATTTTTTTATCCATAGTTTGTGTTATTCTTGTTTGGCGCATATGCTTTGTAAGTCGCCCGTAGTATTGTTGATCTATAGTTTGTATTGGCCCATGGTTTTGAACCATAGTATTGGCGCTTAGACTTAGTATATAAGTGTGTGTTGAGGCCTATGAAGCCACCGTGAAGTTATTTGTATTGAGATTTCTCAAAGGAGGTTGCCCCCTCAAAGTGTCCTGTGATCAATAAAAGTGATTATGAGTTCTGTTATTTCTGCTATCTTGTGTATTTTCATTAATTAATTGTTGCAGGTTCTTCACATCTGGTATTAGAGCACTTTCTTGGGCTCGTTGGGTGGAATTTCTGCCAATTTTTTTTTTCGCATCTATTGCAAGTTCGGATCTGGGAATAATCCCTATCTACTTAACTGTGGGAATTACTTGGGAATAATCCCTAAAACTCATTGTGAGGAGTACCAAAGGAACCCCAAAGTAGCTGGCCCATTGAGAGGACCTGTCAGCGAAAAGGGAAATGACCCCTTCTTGATTGACTAGTTCACACTCGTGAGGTAAACAAGAGTTGTCGTTTGTGGCAAAGTGGTTATTAGTTTTACCTGAGCCATGGAGTGAGGGGTACTGCCCCAATACGCAAGCCGTCACACAGTATTGGTGGCCGAGTGACACCCCTAAACTGTCAGAAAGCTAGACATACTTGGGATCCATATCTATTTTCAGCTGAACTGTTGCCGATCACTTCCACATCGTTTCAGATCCAGCCGTTTCAGATCCATTCTGAAATTCATTCCAAATCCAACCGTTTCAAATCTATTTTGAAATCCGTTTCAAATCCATCTGTTTTTATCCATTCGACGTCATTTCAGATCCCTCTGTTTCCAATCACTTCTGCACCGTTGCAGATTCATTCCTAAAAAAAAAAAATCCTGCTTTTTTGCCATATCTCCCTTGTTTTCACTCTATTTCCCTTGAAATTTCCCTGAAACCCCTATCATCCCACTCTACATATTTCATTCCTGAGGACCCTATCCAAAATTCCACTTCCTAAAGCTAGAAATCCCACATTTGTCTATTTTTAGGGTTTTCCATAACTTCTTTAATTTTCACCCAATCGCCTTCAAATTTTGCCACCGTGTTCATTTCCTATTTCCGCTTCTTTATCCCTCTCTAACAAATTTTTCACCATATATCCCTTTCTTTCACTTTGTTTCCCTTGAAACTTCCCTGACACCCCTATAACCCCATTCTGCATATTTCATTCCTGAGGACCCTGTCCCAAATTCCACTTCCCAAAGCCTGAAATCCCACATTTGTCTATTTTTAGGGTTTGCCATAAATTCTTTGGATTTTACCCAATCGCCTTCATATTTTGCCATAGAATTCCTTTCCTAATTTTGCTTCTTTGTCCCTCTCTGCCAAATTTTCTCATTCTTTTAGCCCGCTTCTGAAATCCTCATTTTCTGCTTCCCTATCCATTCGACAGTGTCCAAAACCTAGTCAAACCCAAATTACCCTTCAGATTTTTTCCCAAATCTAGATTTTCCTTTACTGAAATAGCTTCTGTTTTTGTTTTTCTACCCACTAAAAAAAAAAAACTCCTGGTTATGGTTGTCACCCGCGCAGGAGCAAAAACCATGGAAGAAGCACTTATAGGCATCCAAGCCAAACTCCAAGATCTAGATGAAAAATTTCTCAGCCTCCATCTTGAGCATTCATCCATGAACAACAAACGACAGTCCGAGTCTTCATTAGATAATGGGTTCTCTTCTTCCAACAATTTCCATGGTCCGAAGCTTGATTTTCCTCGCTTCAATGGTACTGTCCAACTGGATGGATCTATCGTACAGAACAATATTTCAGTCTGCATAATACTTTTGATGTCAACAAAGTTCCACTTGCATCCTTTCATTTGGAACATGAAGCTCTTCAATGGTATCATTGGTACATCAAGGTTCATGAAGAGCCAAAATGGACAGATTTTTGCCAGCTCTTTTTGGAACGATTTGGTCATAGTGCTTTTGATGAATTCATAGGAGCCCTCACTAAACTTCGCCAAATTGGCACTATGAGAGAGTACCAAACTAAATTTTAGAAACTAGCCAACCACACCGAAGGATTGCCTGATGACTTCTACCGGAGTTGTTTTATCAGTGGTCTAAAGGATACAATCTGCTCTGAGGTCAAAATGTTCTGTCCCAACACAATGATGGAATCCCTGGGGTTGGCTAAGTTGGAAGAAGAGAAGATTACAGCCCAACAATGCTCCAAACCCACTTTTGTTCCCTTCCGAAATATCGATTCTCAACGTCCTCCCATCCCGCCAGCTCCTTGACCAACTCCTATCAAGCATTTGTCTGAAACCGAGATGCAGGCACACGGAGAAAAATGGATTTGTTATAATTGTGATGAGAAATTCTCTCGGGGACATAGATGTGTTCAGCAAAAGCTCTATCTCTTGGATATGGATTCTCCGCCTGCCTCTGAAATTGGTGAAGAAGCTCCAGATACAATGGATGCTCAGGTCGACATTCTCGAGCTGCCTACTAACCCTCTGTCTCAGGATGACCAGCCAGAGATATCCCTCCATGCTTTAGCTGGAATCACCACCCCCCAAACCATGAGGGTCAAGGGTTACTTCAAGAAGCTTCCTCTTACAATACTCACTGATTTTGGTAGCACTCCTAATTTGATTGACTCTTGGATCGCCAAACAGGCTGATTGTTTTATCCATCCTTGCTCCAACTTTGAAGTCATGGTTGCTACTGGGGGCACCTTACATTGCGAAGGTTAGTGTCGTAATGTGCATATCTCTATGGGATATTATAACCTGCACTCTGACATATTTTCCTTGACCTTAGGAAGATGTGATGTGGTTTTGGGCGCTCAATGGCTACGCACAATTGGCCCCATATTATGGGATTTTGCTGAAATTTGGATGCAATTTTTACCCAATGGACAAAAACACACATTAACAGGCTTACAACTAGGGTCGCTCAACATCATCAATTCACATCGCATGGAAAAACTCCTTGAGAAGAATTCACATGGTGTCATCACCGAGATCCATTCCATTTAGATGCAACCATCAGCAGTCTCCACTACTCCTTTGGATCTACAACAAATTCTGGATCGATATACAGGTGTCTTTGCTGAACTAGTGGGATTTCCACCTTCAAGGCCAGAGGACCATCGTATTCATATCCTTCCTGGAAGCAGTCCTCCCAACATCAAGCCCTATTGCTACCCATTTCACCAAAAAACAGAGATTGAAATGCTCGTTCAGGACTTACTGAAGCAAGGTATTATTCACCCAAGCACTAGTTCCTTTTCTTCACCGGTTCTTCTTATCCGCAAAAAAGATGGGTCATGGTTCCTTTGCATTGACCTTCGAGCACTTAATCACCTCACTATCAAGGATAAGTTTCCAATTCTTGTTGTTGATGAGCTTCATGGTGCTCAATTTTTCTCCAAGTTGGATCTTCGTTCTGGGTATCATCAAATTCGGTTTCATGAGGATGATATCCCTAAAATAGCTTTCTGCACACATGATGGCCACTATGAGTTTTTGGTCATGCCCTTTGGCCTCACTAATGTTCCTTCCACATTCCAGGACTTAATGAATAAAATATTCCATCCCTACTTGCGGAAATTGATTCTGGTATTCTTTGATGATATCCTCATCTATAGTAAAACATGGGCTGAACATCTCCAGCATCTAGATCTTGTAATGAAACTTTTCTCTAACCATCATCTCCACGCCAAACAGTCTAAATGTGTTTTTGGACAGAAGGAAGTCGAGTATCTCGGGCACATTATTTGAGTCCAAGGGGTTTGCGTGGATCCTGCCAAAATCAATGCCATGAACAATTGGCCACATCCTATGACACTCAAGAGACTTCGTGTTTTTTTGGGGTTGACTGGCGATTACCGCAAGTTTGTTAAGGGTTATGGGAATATTGCAGCTCCATTAAATTCTCTATTGAAAAAGGATGCGTTTACATGGACACATGCTACTGAGTGTGCATTTGAAAAACTGAAACAACCTATGTGTACTACACCTGTTCTATCTATGCATGATTTTTCCAAGCCCTTCACTATTGAGAGTGATGCTTGCGACAATGGACTTGGTGTTGCTCTCCTTCAAGATGAACACCCCATTGCGTTCACCAGCAAAGCCCTTTCAGGTAATAATTTAGCTGTCTCTACATATGAGAAGGAAATGATGGCTATTTTGCATGCAGTACATAAGTGGTGACCATACCTATTAAGGAATCATTTATGCATCAAGACTGATCACCAGAGTCTGAAATATTTCCTGGAACAACGTGTATCCTTCCCAGCACAACAGAAATGGGTTAGCAAACTCATGGGTTATGACTATGAGATCACTTACAAGAAGGGTAAGGACAATATTGTGGCGGATGTTCTTTCTCGCATATTTGATGACCAAGGTTCTCTTTCAGCTATTTCTATACCTATTCTAAATTGGTTGCAATCTGTTCAACAGGGCTATGTCAATGACTCTTCATTATCTCAAATCATCCAACGCTTGGCCAACAACCCTTCTACTATACCACATTACTCTTGGGATGGTGCTTCCCTGAGATACAAGGATCGTTTGGTGCTTCCCCAGAGCACAGATCTTCAACAGGTTGTCTTCTATGAACTCCATGCTTCTCCATTGGCAGGGCACTCTGGGTTTCTCAAAATGTATGAGCGGGCACGTCGTAACTTCTTTTGGTAGGGCATGAAAAGGACAATTCAATAGATGGTGGCTGAATGTGATACCTGCCAACGTAATAAGGGTGAAACGACACTCCTTCTAGGATTGCTCGAACCCTTGCCCATACCTACATGGATTTGGACATATATTTCTATGGATTTCATTGAAGGGATCCCTAAATCTGGAGGGAAGACGATGATTTTGGTTGTGGTTGATCGCCTCTCCAAATATAGTCATTTTTGTGCTCTCATCCATCCCTATACAACCTCCTCATTCGCTCAAATTTTCTTGGACCAGATCTTTCGTCTTCATGGCATCCCTTCTTCCATTGTCTCGGATCATGATGCGACTTTCACTAGTCATTTTTGGACAGCACTATTTCATCACACTGGCACCAAACTGAAGATGAGTTCAGGGTATCACCCACAAACAGATGGTCAGACTGAAATTATCAATAAATGCTTGGAAACTTATCTTCGTTGCTTCACCTCTGAACAACAACATCAGTGGGAAAAGTGGCTCCCTCTCACTGAATGGTGGTACAATACCTCTTACCACATTGCCTCTAAAATGACCCCATATGAAGCAGTCTATGGTCAGGCACCGCTAGTTCTTCTTCCATACAACCCCTGCAGTTCACCAGTTCAGGAAGTTGACACAGTCCTTCAAAACCGCGATTAGATTCTTCACATTTCACCGGACAATCTTCACATGGCAAGAAATCGCATGAAGCAACAAGCCGATCAACAATGTTCTGAGGGCAATTTTCAAGCAGGTGATATGGGTTTTCTTCGTCTCCAGCCGTACAAGCAATCCTCCCTGAAACTCAAAGGGTGTCATAAGCTCGCTCCAAATTTCTATGGGCCATATCGGATTCTTCAGAAGATTGGGTCTGCTGCTTATAAATTGGAACTTCCTCCTTCTTCCCGCATTCATCCAGTATTTCATGTCTCTTGTCTGAAGAAAGTTCTTGGCACCAACATCAGAGGACAAACTATTTTACCCGAACTGGATAATGAAGGATCCATACTTTTGGATCCGAAGGCCGTCCTCAATAAGCGCACTCATCAGCTTCGCTCTCGCTCTATCACAGAGGTCTTAATTCAGTGCCACGACATGCAACCAAAGGATGCTACATGGGAATCACTCCTTCAGATTCAACAACAATTTTCACATCTAAATCTTTGAGGACAAAGATTTTTCTAAGGGGGAGGGGATGTTAGGAACTCATGTCTTTCCTTTGTTAGTATATTGTTTTTGGACGCATATGCTTTGTAAGTTGTCTTGTAGTATTTGTTGATCCATAGTTTGTGTTATTGTTGTTTGGTGCATATGCTTTGTAAGTCGCCCGTAGTATTGTTGATCCATAGTTTGTATTGGCCCATGGTTTTGACCCATAGTATTGGTGCCTAGACTTAGTATATAAGTGTGTGTTGAGGCCCATGAAGCCACCATGAAGTTATTTGTATTGAGCTTGATCAAAGGAGGTTGCCCCCTCAAAGTGGCCTACGATCAATAAAAGTGATTATGAGTTCTGTTATTTCTGCTATCTCATGTATTTTCATTAATTAATTGCTGCAGGTTCTTCACAAGGTTCCTCAGAGAGTGTTATAAATTAAGAATAAATATCTCTAGTTATGGTTTGGATAAAATAAGTTCTGTGCTCAAAATGGAATCTTTGAGATCACAAGTTGGGTTATTTTTCCAAAATTATTTATACACTATTACAGTCAAAGTAATTAATTGGAATTAATTTATGTGCAAATGTCATAAAAATGCCCAGATGTATAGAAAAATTCATACAAAGGCAAGTCAAACATAACCTCAAATGTAAACATTCTGGAATCAAGAGCTTGGAGAATGAAATGAAATGAAATGAATTATATTAATGTTCATGAATGACCAAAATAGGTCAATGGACTAGGAAAAACATTTTAGAACAGTAATAAGGAGGTCCTAGAGCATCTCCTAAGAAGTTCTACAATCCGAGGTCAAAGATAAGAAATAAAACTACCTATCTCACCTTCCACTACAAGGTGAGAGCTTCATAGAGCCTTCTTTCTCCAAACTTGGTTTCAGAATGTATTTTCCTAGAGCCTGGTAATTTGTGATCTAAAGCCAAAAAATTAGTGTCAAAATGGGAACATTATAACTTAATGTGTCCACCTGCAACCAAGGTAGATTGCTTGATTAATTAACTACTTACCAAATAAGTTGAAAGAGTACTGCTGAAAGCATTACGCAACTGATTGATGAAACACAGGGACTTGAACAAATCATGTAAGTAAGAAAGTATTATCCTATCAGTAAGAAAATACCCAAAGAAGTATACATTAATCTTATCCCTTCCTTCTGAAATAAGTGACTCAAAGGGGTGAGCATTCAGACAGAATTGAATTAACCAAGCGAGGATAGAGATATACTAAAGAAGGGTGCACGACTAAAACTTCCCTTTAGATCCTTTTATCAATAAGTATTATTCCCAATCCCTTATTCAAGTGCAGTAGCGATGAATCAAACCTCGTAACTCTTCCATTTATCGTCTAAAAGTATTATGGAGGTTAGGCCTTCATACCGCCTCATTCTCTCCTTATCCATAGGAATCCTCATTCCCCAATACCTTATTATCGAATCTGATTTATCCCTTTCCACCCAAATTAGATAGGTTCATTTCAATCTCAAAAAGATGTGTTTTCTGCGAAGCCCAGGCCCAGTTAGTGTTGTGTTATTCTTTAGAGTCTGTTCCCCAAAGACCTGGCCCACCAGACCAGCTTTCAATGCATTATGGAATTATTTACTCAGTCAAGCACAAGCCATAATTCCCTAAAATGAATTAACAAGCTAAATCCCACCACCTTCCTTATAACCCACTGACTTACTGGATGATAAGCGAAAAAGCAGAAGTGAACGGCATTAATTTACTCTATACGGTGAGGTATCTCCTTACCATTTATTTCCGGATTGTATGGACTTACTACCTGGGTGGTTAAACTATGCTGGATAGGTAGAACATGTGTCTAGGTCAAAAAGTGGATATGTAGTGTGCACTATATCAGCATGTGATACTGTAAGTAAGCTGGCTGTTGGGTTCATCCTATCCCAAGGATAGAAGTATAGTGAAACTAAACATTAAGGGTTAGAGGAGTTTTTTATTTAAGTAGTAAACTTTAATGCATGAACATATAAAATTATATTTAGAACAGTACTGCTCTAATAAAATTTGAACTGTAATAAACAAACATAACTTTCATCTCTTTCAACTTAACGCTCCATTATTCACTGCGTTAAAGTTGGTCCTCGAGAATTATCAAATGCCATGTACAGTAGATATCAACAGTAAATAATCATAACCAATATTTGAATCAACCATATACTCAGATTTTTCATATTTGATCTTGTCACCAAAGGGACAAGTCAATCTAGACAAACAATTTACGTACCTTGAGAGAGATCCAAAGAGGGTTAAAGAAGAAGCATACTAACCACATACTGACCCATACTTCCTAGTCAACAAGCACATTCATACCTAGTACAGTCATGCTAACAAAGGACACACAGTCATGTTGGGTAAGGATGCAGTCAAATACTGCAGAGACACACAGGCATACTTTGCACAGTCATGCTTGAAAAAGAACAGTCCACCCATAAAGTGAAACTCACTATCACATTGGGGAAGACCCCAAAGTCCACACAAGAAAACAAGCTCATGGTCACCTCATGGTCATGCTAGGGAAGGACCCACAGTCCACCCGAGAAAACAGATAGGGTATCAAAACATTAATAAACATAACCTATGGACCAAGTACGATACATGTAAGATAAAGGATCATGATTCAACCAAGGGGGCCATAACAAAACAAACCACAAACCCACAAGGTCAAGGTGAACTATATAATGTGGACAAGAAACTCCTTTATAGGAGCAACAAGACCAATAATCTTTTCTCTCTCTCAAGATACACTGTTTTATATATTTTTGTCATCACTGTATAAGATTCATTAGTTATAGAACGTAGAATCCACGTAGAACCAAATAAACAACTTATACAAGGAAGAGAAGTGAAATCCATAAAAAGTAGTTAGATTGGAAACTGCAACTGCAACTAAAATACATAAATAGGCATCAACGCAACTGTAAACCATCTCAAACAGACATAAACAATGACAAACGATGACAAAATAGTACTAGAAACAAAATAGTATCGTTTTAACTAGACAAGATAAGTTTAAAGCATAATTTTAATCTCTTTCAACTTTAACACTCCCTAAGGTCCCTGTGTTAAAGTTGAAAATCATACAAAGACAATAAATATCAACAGTAGTAAATCTAACTCAAAGTACAAAGAATACTAATACGATAACCTACTATGAGAGTTGAAACCTTCCTTATACTCAGCTTAGCACAACCAGACAGTGCAGCAAAGATATCAGTCCACACAAGTCTGAACGCATAGTGTTCATCTCTTTCAATTTTAACACTCCCAAAGGTCCACATTTGGGATTTTTAAAGTTGAAATAAATGAAAACTATGTTTTGAACTTATCTTTTCTCACTCTTGTCTAGTTACAGTTGAAAAGCATACAAAGACAATAAATAACATCGATAGTAAATCTAACTCATGTCTAACTCAAAGTACAAATAAAACAAATAATATAACCCACTAGGAGAGTTGAAACGTGGTTGAAACCTTCCTTATACTCAGCTATATTTTTTTTTATCAGAGCAAGGAATCCCTAATTACTGGAGCAGTAGAGCAAGGAATCCTCGTGGTTTAAGCAGGTTTAAGTGGAATAAGATCTATGTTGCACTGTATGAGTGTTTGGGTCTGCTTAAAATGAACCATAAGGAAACCCCAATTACTGGAGCAGCAGACCCGGAAACAACAATCCATAAAATTTCAAGTAATGATGAAAGTTCACACACAAAACGTGCACAAACCAAATATTCATTTGTAGCCCATACAAATCCCATGGTTTTCTTACAACTTAGCACACTCAAATAGTGCAACAAAGATATTAGACCACTCACGTATGAAACCACGGGGGTGTTGCTGATGGACCAACACCATATCACGTCTGTTCATATTGGGGGCTTAATAATTATAAAAAAAACATTATATTGGGAAAGTTATAAATCATTGTAATATTGTTATATGTTTGACAAATTCATATAATTTGGGACAAATTCAAACAAATAACAATATTACACTAAATTATAACTTTCACAAACAATTTGCATTCACATCAACATTTCGTCAAACACATTGGAAACAAATTGGGGTACTAAATAATCATGAAAAGGCAAGGCTCGGGCGCGCTGACAAATATGCGCGAAATGGAAATGAGGAAAGACTCAGGCTTACCAGAGTCATAGGGAAATCACATTGCTTGAGGCCAGGTTTTTGTGGTGAAGACACAGTGAAGAGGCAAGGGCTGGTGTTAACACCTAAAAAGTGCTCACTAGCTCATTCCCTTATTCACATGACCCATTTGTCCACTTTTCCACCATCTGAGCCTCTGAAACCAACAAAAGGTCACCAAAAGACCTTAGTACACCCCTTTTTCCATTAAAAAAGATTATTTTTCCAAGAAAATCATAAAAAACCCTCAAAAAGGGTCCAAATTCCCAAAAATATTAAAAAGGGAATTAAAATATTATTTTTATTCAAAAAAGGAAAAAGGAGGGAAAAGTACCTAAACCATGTTGGTCAATACCATTTGGTTTCCACAAAACCACAAATGGTATTTCCCACCACCAAAACCTATAAAAAGGTGGTAGGGGCTCCTCATTTCACATCCATCCATTATCTCATCCTTATGCTGCTGAAATCTCCCTTGAGCATTTTAGCCATTGCAAACCACATTGGAGAAGAGACCATTGGAGATTGGAAGTTGCTCATCCTTGGAGCTATTCAACCTCACCATTAGAGGTATTGATTTCGCAAGCACTTGCTTGCCCCATCCTTTCAATACAAATTCTTTATTTTATATATGTTCTTGTTCTTGATTTTAAATTATTTTTGTTATTTGCTTAATATCTTTGCTTAGATCCATGAATAGTCTTGTTTAATTAGTTTATTGTTATTTATTTCCATTGAAACTGCTGCTACTAGTTAGCAGGTGCCCATAGCACTAAGCCTGGTTGCAAAACCGGGCCAACAGTTTTTGGCGACTCCGCTTTGGTTTGAACTATAGATCTCTAGTTTTGCCTTTAATCTTAGTTTTTTATGAGTTTTTAACCTTTAGATCCATAGATCTGCCATCTTAGACAGCAGATCCATTGCTGCTCTGAGATTTGGCCCCATAAACAGCCCAAAATTTTCAATTTTCGGGTTCGTTTCTCGGTTTCCGTGCACGGCTTCCGCCTCGCGGTTTTTTGCCAGACAGTCGCGCGGTCCATCGCGACTTTTCTGCACTTTTCCGCGCGGTCCACCGCGGCTTTTTCCCAGACAGTCGCGCGGTCCATCGCGACTTTTCTGCGTTTTTCCGCGCTGTACACCGCGGCTTCGCGGCCAATTTCCACGCTGCCCATCGTGCCTGTGCGGTTAAAACCCGCGCGGTCCATCGCGACTGTGCGCCCAAAACCCGCGCGGTCCATCGCGACTGTGTGTCCAAAACCCGCGCGGCCCATCGCGGCTGTACGTCCAAAACCCGCGCGGCTAAATTTTTCATTCGGCCATCCCGATTTTGAAAAAAAAAATTACTGTACTTTCTGCACATAGCACATTTTTTACAGTACTAAATCCTGCATATTTTACAGCTTTGAAAAAAAAATTTACTATTTAAAAGTGCATATCTAGAAATCTTTTTAAAAATTTTCAAGAAAGTGAAAGAAAGACTCATTTTGCATTTTTATCTAGATTCAAATTTTTTCTTGTTTACTTCTTTAAAATCTTGCCCTTAGCAATTTTTCTTGAAACGAAGAAATCCATTTATTTCTTTTAAAAAGAAGTCTATTATTTGCTTTCATAAATCCAAAAAATCCATTATTTTTTGAGTTATTTTTTTAAAAGCATTTAAATTCCTTTTAGTGAAAAGTCATAAATATTTGCTTTTTTATTTTCGAAAAATCCTTTATTTTTTGAAAGTTTCCTGTAAAGCATTTAATTCTTTTCAAGTTCAGTTTACAACACCTCACGTGCACTCACACGATCACTTAATTGAACTAAGCCTTAAAACATACCTTAATTTGAACACACTTTTAACCCCACTTGGGGAACACTAAAAGAATTCTTGTAGCTAGGTAGTATTGGGGGGATAGGTGTTCCAATAACACCCCTTAGTTCTTACATCTGAGACATAGAAGTTGTCCAATTAGGGAGCTAAAATCTCTTAGTACTTTTTGGCGCGGTCACAACCGGTTTGTGGGAAGGCCTCTCCCTTAGGAGGGTTGAAGTCACGAGGATGGTTCCGGAAGCCTGAGTGGGATACCGAAACCCATTCAGTAACCGAAGGGCTACCATTCGCAGTTCTCGGGATATCCCTGTATTGGGATATTGCGATCAAAGGACCAAACGGCAGATTTACCTTTTTTCGACGCGTCATGAACGGAGTATCCTAGTAGCCTGTCTTTAGGATTGACTACCCGGTGTCCCTCCCGGTAGGGGGATATCTAGCCGTTGTCTCAACATTCATATTGTCTGACTTGGATTTCATCACCTTGCAGAGGATATCGTCTGTTTGAGTCACAATACTTTTAGATTAGGTGTTTGCATGATTTCAACCTACCTGTGGTCTAGTTACACCTATTTTTTCTAGGAGCCGCTTGCGTGTTGGTATTCTGACCTGTCGTTGCATTCCTCCACTTATTGTAGCACAGCTGCTAGAATAAGTGCCTTTTCTGAGGATTGATTTTTTGGCCTGAGAGCCTTCTTTTTTCACTCCTCTTCTTGCACCCTTGGTTGCATAAGGGTTTTGAGTCTTTTATATATATATCACCACCTGATACTTAAACAAATTTTTTATACAACAACATATTCTCACCATTGAGAATTTTAGACGCTCTCGCCGTCTACAGGGCGAACTCCCAGAGTTTAGTCCACTTGGCTCTCCACGTCACGGACGCAGGGCCTTATCCCTTGATTCGACACATCGTCAATCAATTAGACAGTCATCCGATTCTGACATACCCCACTTCACCTTTGATTTGGAGGTAGAATCTGAAAACCCCACAGAGTTACCACCAACCACCATTATGTCTGGAACACCATTTGATCCACTATTTACAACTACCATAGGTCAGACATCTGCAGACCCTTCTGCTATAGTACCATCCACGGCAACAACCACCCCCCTGGGTATGCCCAATATGGATAACACTCCACATTTAGGAATTCCTAACACAGGGCCACCACCTGTCATGGGTACACCCAACATGGGGGTCATACCCCCTTTGGTTTCCACAAACCCTATCCCAGGAATCCCTAGTACGATTCCCAACCCAAGTGCAACCCATGTTGCACTTGGGAATGCTATCCCAGGAATCCCTAGTGCGATTCCTAACCCAAGTGTAACCCAAGTTGCACTTGGAGGCGCTGGCCCATACCAGACTACACCTATCGGAGGGCATATACCCTCCATACCTAGCATACCTTTAGGCGCTACTGGACCCCTTCACCATACCACTATGGCCAGGCATGTCCCAGTTCCAGTCACCACATCTGCTAGTCTACCATATATGGCGAGTCTGAACCTGCCAGATTTAGCTAGGCTCACAAATGACCCCATTAGACATGATCCGGCGTGGCCTCAAATGCCCACCAAACTCCCCTCTGACATCCCTAAATTTGAGGGTAAGGCAGGAGAAGACCCACAAAACCATATCATGTCCTTCCATCTATGGTGTTCCTCCAACTCCATAGTGGACGACTCTGTCCGCCTCCGTTTATTACAGGGCACCTTCACTGGCTCTGCAGCCAAATGGTACATCGAGCAACCCCATGGGACGCATTCCACATTTACCTCCCTTGCCTTGACCTTCCTGCAGTTCTTTCAGCTACCTGTCCGCTATGATGCGGGCATCGAAATCCTACTATCTTGCAGACAGAACACGGCCACGCATATCACTGACCATATTCATGATTGGCGCCGGCGCCGAAGCCTATGCAAGATCAAATTAGACGACCGAATCTTTTTAGACTGGTTCCTTAAATCCCTCCTTCCTCTCATTGCGAAGGATGTAGCATCTGAAAGACCCCAGTCCGAGGAAGAGGCCATCCTCAAGGCCCAACAGTTTGATCTCATCTACGCCCAGTCGGGTTACTTATACACGATCATACCAGACGCCCCACGAGGCGACTCTGCACGCGGTGACGCACCGGGGGCATCACATGCCGCTGATGGCATTATTGGCCAAATTACACCGCAAGCAAAACCTTTCAGTATGGTGAGCACCATGCCCGCCCCAGACCTTTCTAGGGCCACATCGAGTTCCGGAGTGACAACTTCTTATGCTCCAACAAACCAGACCCATCACGTTCATGGACCCTCTTGTCCACAACATTGTTATGGCCAAGCGCCATCAGCATATGTACCTCCTACATACTATGCTCAACCTACGGTACAGACCCCCATGCAGTTCCCACAACAGCCCATGCATTACCCACAACCGGTTGCACCAGCTAACCTCACACCTCCACCAGCTCAGGGGTACCAACAACCCCAACAGGCAACTGGACCACCTCCAGCTCCACCTACATACTATCCACCGCAACCTGCTCCCGCACCTGCGGCTCCTCAGAATCCCCCCAATGCTCAAGGGCATGTGTACGCACAACAACAGCAGCCCCAATACCAAAAAAACCAACGCAACCAGGGTGGGCAACCAAACCGCGGAAGAGGATGCAACCGTGGAAACAATCAAAACCGTAACCAAGCTCCACAACCTACCCATCCTCCGCAAAACAATAACGCGGCGCCTGCTCATCAGAATCCTGATCGACCACCTAAGCAACCCAAAAATGCTAATTTACGAACAAACCATCCTTGTTCCATTTGCGGTGTCTATGGCCACTATACCCACGCTTGCCCACATCTGGAGCGAGCTCGACAACTATGGACAAATGACGCCCATCGTCAAGGGCAGGCGGCTCCTCAGCCGCCACCCAACCCTCCACCACCTCCACAACAACCTTTGGTACTACAAAACCCTTTTCCAACACAAGGAGTGGCGAACACTCAGCCGTTAGCCCCCCCACAGGGCAACGTGCAACCACAACAAATCACTTACGCCGCTCCTGATCAACCCATGTTTGATTCAGGCACTCACCATTTATTGATGATGTCCACAGCCAACGTCAATATCCAAACCCGACGGAACCAATATGGTCCTACCTCCGAGGCTACCCCCGCCGATAAGGAGGCTAACGCTAATCCCTCCGATCAGACGTTACGGATACCACCTCTTCCACTCGATGGTGCCTCTAAAGCACCTCGTTTCCCTCTCCGTCGTATAAATAACAACCCCAATGCACGGGCTGCGTCAAATTACAACATCGTAGATGACTTAGCTCAATCTCCCGTAGCCATGTCTGCGTTAGAAGTCTTAAAAAACTGTCCTACGCAGCGCAAGACTTTACTTTTCGCCATTGGGGCGATCGACCCAAATGATTCGAAATTGATGACCTTTGATTTGGACCAGTCTGAACCACGTCTGCCTTCCACCATAGCAGTCCAAGTTTCCGTTTCTATTCGGAATCTTGTCATCCATCGATGTATCATCGACGAGGGTGCTTCCACATGCGTCATGTCCACATTTGTTTGGCAGAAGTTGGGATCCCCTCCTCTCCAGCAATCCACCACTGCATTGCGGGCCTATGACGGCCGGTCAGCTCAGCCTCAAGGTCTACTACCCAAGGTCCCCGTCCAGTTGGGTGGGAAAACTGTGCTCATCGACATAGAGGTCATTAACGCCCAGCTCGATTATAACCTTTTACTGGGTCGTAGTTACATGTACGCCATGAAAGCGGTTGCCTCCTCCGTTTTTCGTACCATGATGTTCCCCCATGAGGGACGCGTGGTCAAAATCGACCAACTCACCTACTATGATCCCAATGCCCCTGCAACCCCCGAAAATGTTCTTCCCATGATTGAACAACCAGCTTCGAGCGCAGTTACCTCCTTTGTGTCTTCTGTGGGAACCGGACTCTACTCAGATACACCCATGACCTCTACATTCCAGGCCATTCCACCACCGTCACCAGAGACCCAGGTCGCAAACCTCTGTACTCTTTCACAGAATACACAAACACCCGGTAGTCAACCACCATTGGTACCAAGTCACATCGGTGTTACACCCATCCACACCATCCCCTTTCTATTTCCTCCTTCGGGTGTAGTAAGCGCCCCGGTTATGGCTACCCTTAGTCTACCTGGGTTAACATTGGGATTACCCGTGTGGTATATTTCACCTCCCGTTCCACCGTCGACACCAAACGTCATCCTCCAACCAGTACAACCTATTGTTACCACAAATCAACCTCCTCCTGGTGTCGCAATCCCTTCGTCGTCAATGAAACCTCCTCCTGGTCTCACGATTGCTTCGACGTCAACGAATCCCCCTCTTCTTGCTAAGCCCACTGGGGGCAGAGGCCCACAACCGTACACTGCGATACCACCTCCTAAGGCAGTTAAACCCCCACCAGTGTTTCGAGCCCCACCCAAGTGCTCATTATGCGATGAGATAGGACATCCAACTCATCAATTCCCACACTTACCGGCACTCCAAGAGCATATGAATATGTTGGACGATGACATCAGCATCCCAGTAGTTAGGTTAGAGCCACCTCCACAGCCTCGCGACAAATCACTGTGCACTAACCATCCTTGTGCTATATGCAGTGTTTACGGCCACTATTCTCACCATTGTCCTGATCTACCTGACTATAGAGCAGCATTGTACGAGTTAAACAACGTCGACTTAGAGATATCTCCTCCCCTCATCGAGGAGACCCACCCCCCGCCATCATCCTCGTCGGAAGAAGTCAATACAATTTATATGATTTCAAGAACTTTTAAACCAGAACCCCTTGATTTATGGTCTGACTACTTCAATACTGATGAGCAAATTTTGGAGACACTCACTGCACCCGACTACCCTTGGGATGATATACATCATCGCTCGTACTTCCTCCCGGAAGCATCTACATCCACCGTATCCAACCAGCTGTCGGTCGAGTCGAAAGACTTCATACCCACTAAGGTCGATTGGTTAAAAGACCCCATCCCAGCACCGGATGCCTTTGAAGAAGGGAACATGTCAAACATTTCCCCCACTATACAGATAGACATTTCCACAACACCAGGCAAACCTGAGCTCATCTCGCTGGGCGCATCTTGCACTCAAGCAGAAACTCAGGCATACAAAAAGCTCTTTCAAGAGTTCCGAGACGTCTTTGCCTGGTCCTATACCGAGATGCCTGGTCTCGACCCCGCCATTATTGAACACCACATTGATACATGGCCTGAAGTACCCCCTGTTCGTCAGAAACAGCGACCCATACACCCTTCCAAGCTCCCCGCTGTTAAGGCTGAGGTCGAGAAACTTCGAAAAGTAGGGTTCATTTACCCTATCCCGTACACCACCTGGGTATCGAACCCCGTTCCCGTCAACAAAAAGCAGGGCACCCTTAGAGTATGCACTGACTTCCGCGATTTAAACCACGCTTGTCCAAAAGACAATTTCCCCACGCCATTCATTGACCAACTCATTGATGAGTGTGCGGGCCATGAGGTCCTATCCTTCATGGACGGGTTTTCCGGATATAACCAGATCCACATCCGCAAGGAGGATCAGTACAAGACTGCATTCACCACCCCATGGGGCACCTTTGCCTATCGCGTCATGCCATTTGGCCTTAAAAATGCTGGTGCCACTTTCCAGCGAGCCATGACCTATTGCTTTCATGACTTGGTCCATATCCTGCGAGTCTATCTTGACGACCTCACAGCTCGTTCCCGAAAGCGATCAGACCACCTTAACGACCTCTGGCAAGTTTTCCTGCATTGTCGCAAATATAAAATCCGTTTGAACCCACACAAGTGTGTCTTCTGCGTCCCGGCGGGCCGGTTGTTGGGTTTCATTGTTTCCCAAGACGGAATCACTGTCGATCCCCTGAAAGTCAAATCCATCTTAGAACTTCCCCCTCCTCGCACGCTTCGGCAGCTTCAGAGCTTGCAACGGCGGTCCAATTTTCTTAGGCGCTTTGTTCCTGATTACGCCACCAAAGTCCATGGATTCTTACGCTTACTTCGTACCCACATACCTTTTGTTTGGGATGAGCAAGCAGACACGGCATTCGAAGCCCTCAAGAAAGCTCTCACACAAGCCCCCTTGATATCCCCACCGGATTTCTCTCAAGACTTCACCCTTTATGTCTCGGCATCTGAACATGCTGTATCTGGAGTTTTGGTCCAAGAAGATGCCTCTCACAAAGAGCATGTGATTTATTACGTCAGCCAGACCTTGTCTGGTCCACCTCTACGTTACCCATACGAGGAAAGATTAGCCCTAGCTGTAGTCTTTTCCGTACAAAAACTACGACACTACATTTTGCTTAGTCATACCACGGTCGTGGCCGACTCCAACCCCATGGTCTATCTCCTCACCCGGCGGCTCCTACAAGGTTGTGTTGCTAAATGGGTCATTATCCTCCAGGAATATGACCTCACTTTCAGAACTCCCAAAAGCACCAAAGCCCTCGCGCTTGCTCACCTCATTACAGACCTCCCATCCTCTTCAACATCACCCGTTATCCAAACGGACCTGATTGACGAGCAGATCTTCATCATTTCGTCTGACGACCCTTGGTACGGAGACATTTTGACTTACCTTCGTACGCAAAAATTCCGACCACACATCGATCGTGATGGACGCCGTCGCATATGACACCACGCCCCTCGATACCTCCTGATTGGGGATGTACTTTACCGACGCGGCGTTGATACTATCTTACGCCGCTGCCTATCCCATAGTGAGGCAGAACAAGTCCTCAATGATTGTCATAGCGGTGCCTGTGGAGGCCATTTCTCCGGCATGGCCACCGCCCAGAAAATCATTCGGGCCGGTTATTTTTGGCCATCATTGTTCACTGATTGCATCACAGCAGTCAAGCACTGCCAGAACTGCCAACTATTTGCCCCCAAAGCAAGAACCCCCCCAGCCCCCCTTCATCCAGTCATCACTGTCGGACCATTCTGCAAATGGGCCATTGACTTCCTCGACTGCAACCCCCCGTCAGCCGGCGGCCACAAACACATCGTGGTGGCTTTAGATTATTTCACCAAGTGGGCAGAAGCCATGCCGACCTATAATTGCAAAGCCGACACTGCAGCACGGTTTTTCTTCAACCATGTTATCGCTCGCTTCGAAGTACCACAGCAACTAGTCTCTGACCACGGCTCTCACTTCGAAGATGCCGTCTGGAAGGAATTATCAACCATGTTGAAATTTGAACACCATTTCTCTTCCGCTTACTATCCCCAAGGAAACGGCCAAGTCGAAGTGATCAATAAAATCTTGAAGACCATTCTCCAACATACTGTAGACAAGCACAAATCCAATTGGCACCACATGCTTTTCTCGGCACTATGGGCCTACCGCACATCAACCAAAACCGCCACCGGTTTTACCCCTTTCCATTTAGTTCACGGTGTCGAATCTGTCCTCCCCATTGAGTGTCAGATCCCAGCCTTACATATTGTCGTTGAGCTCCTACCGGACACTTCCCCGATCGAGCAACGTTTACTGCTCCTAGAGCAGGCCGATGAAGATCGGCGCACAGCCATTCAAAACATGGAAGCTGCTAAACAACGATCGAAACTAAGTTACGACAAACGCGTCCACCCAAGAAACTTTTCGGAGGGAGACCTTGTCCTCGCTTACGATCAAGCTCATGACAAAACCGGAAAGGGAAAGTTCGTGTCCATGTGGCAAGGCCCCTACATTGTACACACCTTCCTTGGGCAGGGGGCATACATTCTGACCGATTCAGAAGGAAACACCCTACGCAACCCACGCAACGGGTTGTACCTTAAACGATTTTACCCATAGAAAATCTGATGGACACCATCGTCCATTTTAGTATAGGCATACATTTTTTGTTCACAAAAAATTTCAAAAAACCTAAATATTTGTTTTTCTCTGCATGACCACAGATGGAACCTCTTCCACTCTGCCATGTCGGTTTCGCTAATGGTGCAAGCCGTTGGTCTCCCAATCTCGCCTCCACAGCTTGGGTAATATACTCCCCTTCACATGAGTTAATTCACATTGACGGAGTATGTTTAGGTGCCGCTACCAATAATCAAGCTGAATACGATGCCGTGACTGGTCTCCTGGCCGCTGCTCTCCAGATGAGCATACGTCACCTCAACGTTTTCTTGGACTCACAGCTCCTAGTTTCCCAGCTCAACAATGATTACCAGGTACGCGATCCCTGTCTCTTCAGAAAGTTCCTGTGCACTAAACAAATGGTTAGACAGTTTGAATCCATTACATTCACACATGTCCCAAGACACCTCAATAGTGTAGCAGATAATATGGCAAACAGTGTCCTCGACTGGCACACCAATCACGTCATGTCATATCCATAAACAAAAAATGCATCCATGTGCAAAACATGTGCCTCCATGGGCATATACAAAAACCAATATTGCATCCACGTGCATAACATGTGCCTCCACGGACATAAAACAAACAAACCAAATAATGCATCCATGTGCATAACAGGTGCCTCCACGGGCATACATAAATCAACAAATATACTGCATCCACGTGCATAACATGTGCCTCCACGGGCATATACAAAAGACAAATGTGCATCCACGTGCATACACGACAATATATCTCAAATATATATCCACATATATATATAAATCAAATAGTCAAATGTCATAAGTGCCCTCAGCACCCGATATACAAAAAATACATCTGTCGTACAAAAATGCTTCCCCATATGCTCATTAGCATTTGGGGGCAGATACAATATATCTACTCATCAGGATCCCTAGGATCCTCCGGCTCCTCCTCCGACTCCTCCTCCGCCGGCCCCGCCGGGTCATGACGACCCCGAACTCGCCGCTCTGCCGGCCCCGCTGGATCGTCCCTCAGACGTATCCTCCCCTGAGCCGGCCCTGCCGGAGCATCTCGTCCACCACCCCCATGCCTCGCCACGAACACCACTGCCCTCAACAGGAGCGACTGCCACTCAGGCGGCGCACCAAGACATCCCTGCAAAATGTCCCGATCAAGGTCCCTCCAGCCATCCTCGGGGAGCCCAGCTACGATCCGGGCTAAGGTCCGTCGGACACCATCTATGGCGTCGTCCTGAGGGCCAACCCCTCGCCCACGGGCTGCATATCCTCCACCACGCGGAGGAGGTACAGGTACAGGGGGACGAGCGACCACCATCGCCCGCCCCTGCCGAGCCACATAGTCAGGTGGTGGCACTGGACCCACATCTGCACAAAGCAAGTAAACCATTAGATACTATATAACAAAATCATCATGATAAATCAAACTACACATGATATAATATCGAATAAAACACAAAAACATACCGTCTAAGCTCCAGGCCTATCCTGGGGCACGAGGCATCTCTGGGTCACCCCAGTAGTCCATGCCGGCGTAGGGATAGTCCTCGATCACCAGAGGCATCTGCTCCCACTGCTGATAGAAATCCTCTGTGAAGTAACCGCGGATACCACCGCCAGCACGGGGCATCATCTGCCCCCACCTCATCATACGAGGCTCGCTCAGAAGCCCAGCACGAACGGGTACCCGTGGCCGCAAGGTCGGCACCCGCTCAAAGAAAAAACAGCATAAAAACGAGGCGTAACAAAACTCGCCTCCCTCTCTAATGGCCTTGTCCAGATCTCTCCGGACACCGGCCAGGAACATCTGCGCCCAGGCATAGTAAGTACCCTGTAGAACGGAATCCACCATCATCGTCTGCCCCCCAGACATACGATGTGGTGTAGCAGCACCCAGTATCCTCAGAACGCAAGCACCAACAGCTCGCATATCCCACTCACGTAGGAATCTAAGAGTAATAGAGTTGTTTACCAAAACAGCATCATCCACACAGAAAGTATGTAAGAGGTCCTCCATATCTACACCCGGAGGCAACCTCGGCGAGATATCACCCACCTCACCCAAGCGAGGCAACCCAGTCAAAAAATATACATCAGTGAGAGTGATCTCTAATCTCTCACCACCAATAATGAAGGCACCCTCTGCCGGCACCCACCACTGCACGAGCTTGTTCAGGAGTCGCCTCACTGAACGTATAGGAGGAATCTGATCGAACTTCAAGAGTCCGCTCATGGCCAGGGTCTGTCTCACCCCTCCATCAGTCTCAATCCTCAGCATGAGATCATCGTCGATCTCCCTCTCCCGCCACACGGACAGAGGTCTCCGCAACATCCTGCCAGGAAAACAGAGAAATTTTTTTAGCCCCAGCACAAAAATTTTTTACAAAAATCCCATCGCGGCTTTTACACAAAAAGCCGCGATGCCCATCGCGGCTTTCCCGCAAAAATCCACGATGGCCATCGCGGGATCCATGAATAAACCCGCGATGAACATCGCGGGTTTTGGCCGGACAGTCGCGATGAACATCGCCACTATCCCCCATGAACTCGCGATGAACATCGCGGGTCCCTACTTCACAGTCGCGATGAACATCGCGACTGTGAGCCTAGAACCCGCGCGGTTCATCGCGGGTTCAGCCCCGAAACCCGCGCGGTTCCACGTTAGAGAGTCAACGTGGAGTTTCGCGGCCTTCGGGGGCCAGCCGCCAAACAAAAAAGACATAATTGACAAGGTTAAGGCGAATAGAGTTACCTGCAACTCGCTAAATTGAAAACCAACGGTGAAATCTCCCGGAAATCGAGAAATAGCTCTGACAGCTCTATCAAACTCACACGTAACAATGAAATGTCATTTTGGGCCCCACGCCCTATTTATAGAAATTCCACAAATTTCAAACAACCATTACGGTAGCATACGAAGTCCATTTCGCAAACCGTTGGTACCGTTGGGATCAGCACAGCGAGAACTTCATACAGGTTCTTTCCGTTTCCCGTTTTCACGAAGTCCATTTTTTCACCATTTTTTGGCCTCTCTCGTGGCCTCGGTTTGCGTGCCATATCGGCCGTTCTCCATTTTCGACGAGCCTTATATGGCCGGATTCAGTTTTCCGCACTCGTGATGATGCTTGAGATCATTTCTCGCTCTCATCTTTAAATTTTCCGGGCATTTTTTCCATCGCCCCCCTCGTCGCCTCGGTTTGCGTGCCACATCGGCCGTCCTCCGTTTTTGACGTGCCTTATATGGCCGGATTCAGTTTTCCGCGCTCGTGATGATGCTTGAGATCATTTCTCGCTCTCACCTTTAGATTTTCTGGGCATTTTTTCCATCGCCCCCCTCGTCGCCTCGGTTTGCGTGCCACATCGGCCGTCCTCCGTTTTTGACGTGCCTTATATCATCGGATTCAGTTTTCCACGCTCGTGATGATGCTAGAGATCATTTCTCGCTCTCAACTTTATATTTTTCAGGCATTTTTTCCACGCCCCCTCGTCACCTCGGTTTGCGTGCCACACCGGCCGTTCTCCTTTTTCGACAATCCTTATGTCACTGGATCCAGTTCTCCGCACCGATGACGATGCTTGAGACCTTTTCTCGCCCTCATCAATCCATTTTTGTTCGGTATAAGTTTATCCCTTTTTCGGGCCGAGCAACACCTTTTACGAAAAAGGCACTTAGGGAGTTTCTGTTAAGCTCTTTTCTGACTCCTAAAACAATGAAAAGATCGCCGAGCAATCTTGCTTCCTTTCATGCTCGCTAAACGTATCTGAAAGGGCGTCTACCTGGTATAAGTTTACCCCTTTTCCGGACCTCGTAGACTAAGTACGAAAAAGGTATACTCTAGTCACATCGGCTAGAAGAGTTCTCCATCCGCATCATTTTATGCTTTTTCGGGCCTTGGAGACTAAACTTACGAAAAAGAAACACCAATAGAGTCCACTTACCGCTTTCAGACTCTCTAAACATGAAAGCAACCATGAGCATGAGCCGTCCTGGGCTCGCAAAATCCACAGGACCGTACCATTCCAGAGCACACTTTTATCCCTTCTTGGAGCTCATTAAAACTACGAAGAAGGAATCAATGGTGCCTCTTGGCGCCACAACAGATCATGTCTACTCACATAGCAGCTTCCCCATTTTGGTCGCCTTTGTTCAGAGTATTCTGCAGTATGTCATTCTAAAACTCCCTCGACAGCTACCATCAGCTTCACCCCCCCGGAGTCAGTACATACCCTTCAGTCCCTAAAAAAAAGCTATGATCCATGCACCTACAAGTCAGTTCCCTATGCTGCAAGGTCAACCATGTCATCATGCTCTGAACAAAGGAAGTCTGAGTCTACCCATTTTTTGACCCAATTATTTCCCATCCCCACAAGTATGTCAGCCCTACCATCAGTACTACTTCACTTCAGTTCTACACCTCGCGCTCCTATCAAGGAAACATCATTGCCTTGTTAGTTGCTGGTCTCCCTCTGTCGACGACAACCACATTGATTCCAGAGGATAGACCTAGAGGTCCCTGTGTCTTGGACTCATTACCATTTATGATGAGTGCCTACGAATCATTTCGAGAGGAATCCTCAGTGCCTCTCCGAATGATTGTTTCTCACATGCTCGACTTCAACACCTTGATCGCATCGTTGAGACTCGCACAGGGTATTGGTCCGTTCAGTTATTAGTCGAAGACCCCGGTTACCACCTGACTCCTCCACATTTGAGAGTCAAACTATGAATACAACCAGTTACATTTTTTCTATACATATCCGGGTTGCGTATGGCGACAGTATTCAGATGTACCCCAGTTTTATACTCCCTTGAGTATACAGTTACATTATTTCTCAGAGATGACTCATAGTCATTGAGTCCATACAGATGTTGGACACCTTCAGTTTCAGCAGTTCAACAGTTATTCCAGTGTATCAGTTATTGAGATCAGCCATGATCATGAGTATATCCCACAATAATGTCCCCTCTGGACCATTATCATGTACCAGTATATTTCTTTACGTATTAGATCCCCCTTCTCGGGACTAATTGTTTTGTATATGTCTTGATACGAGCATGGGAATTCCCGCCTCGTCCTATATCAGAGATTATACCTCATTCATATTGAGGCCATGTAATATTTTTTGTTTTTGCAGCTTCCAAGGGCCGCAGCTCCAGTCTCCAACCGGTCTCTTCTCTCCCCTAAACCCCAGAAAAAAGGACAAAAGAACTATGATGTCTATCGGCCATACGATGAGCTCCTGCCCTCACATATCAGGGGGCAATCTGTTAACACCTAAAAAGTGCTCACTAGCTCATTCCCTTATTCACATGACCCATTTGTCCACTTTTCCACCATCTGAGCCTCTGAAACCAACAAAAGGTCACCAAAAGACCTTAGTACACCCCTTTTTCCATTAAAAAAGATTATTTCTCCAAGAAAATCATAAAAAACCCTCAAAAAGGGTCCAAATTCCCAAAAATATTAAAAAGGGAATTAAAATATTATTTTTATTCAAAAAAGGAAAAAGGAGGGAAAAGTACCTAAACCATGTTGGTCAATACCATTTGGTTTCCACAAAACCACAAATGGTATTTCCCACCACCAAAACCTATAAAAAGGTGGTAGGGGCTCCTCATTTCACATCCATCCATTATCTCATCCTTATGCTGCTGAAATCTCCCTTGAGCATTTTAGCCATTGCAAACCACATTGGAGAAGAGACCATTGGAGATTGGAAGTTGCTCATCCTTGGAGCTATTCAACCTCACCATTAGAGGTATTGATTTCGCAAGCACTTGCTTGCCCCATCCTTTCAATACAAATTCTTTATTTTATATATGTTCTTGTTCTTGATTTTAAATTATTTTTGTTATTTGCTTAATATCTTTGCTTAGATCCATGAATAGTCTTGTTTAATTATTTTATTGTTATTTATTTCCATTGAAACTGCTGCTACTAGTTAGCAGGTTCCCATAGCACTAAGCCTGGTTGCAAAACCGGGCCAACAGCTGGAAAGGGCCAAGAAGACGAAAGTGTCGAACTCATGGTCAAACTGTTATATTCTCTCTCAAGGTATCACCAAGGTATATATTCCATAACTTATAAGTGTTCCAAACCACAGTAATATGTTTTATCATCACCGTATAAGGAAGGTCCATACCACATCCATACCCACTCCATACCACAACAGGTGCACAACAGTGAGTTTTATAACAATAGATTTCCACACCGTAGCCATCTTTCGAATCAACAACAATCACAATTTCCTAATGAGTTAATATGCACTCCACACAAACATGATGAAATTAAAGAACACTTCCACTGGAAAAATTTAAGATCTGAAACCATAAACATCGAATGGACTATCAAGATTTAAACTTGAAAATTTCTCTGATTTCTCAACTTTGTTGTCAACTGGTGAACTATTACCATCAACATTGTTGCCAATAATATCAGAAAATACATTTTTGCAAATTCATGTATAACAACATGAGACTGAAAAAAGAGAGTGAAAATAAATACCTTTTGTTTGCTTAAATCATTGTTCTAGAAGTTTCCGATGTAGACTGAGGTTCTTCGCGGTTTCAAGGAACCAACAAAACCCCTTCTCACCGGCCCTTTCGGCAACAACCTGCGAACAGGATTAGGTCTCACCCGAGGTGTAGCTACGGGGGAGCTGCGGAATCAAGTTTCCACAGCTATGTGATGAGTTTTTTGGATGAATTACAGCGCAATGTACTGCGGGGCTCGCGCTGCGGATTGAAGACTGTGCGACGATAGCCTACATCGCAGCTAAAACTCCTACAAGCTAAGATGCTTGCACAACCAACGCATCTACAGACTGCGCGGTTCAGACAGGATGCAAATAATAGGACAGCGCAATTGACTTATACGCTTCCTCTTCAGACTTAACCACTATGAAGACTTTAATTATTACTTTATTCACCCATTTACTGCCTTAGATTATTTAGCCTTATAACTGATGTAAACATACGAGACACACAATATTGCGCACTTCCGGTGTTGCACGTCAAAATATTTACACAACCCAAACTCTACATACATATGTGATTATTGAATGAACTGATACTTTCACAGACTTAGAATACTGCGCATTCATCATTCATCCATACATGTGAAACTTAACATATTATTCCCATCTCTCTCCTATGGAAAATACATATAAAAGCATTAACATAACAACTGATAAAAGAGAATTCAACCATCCATTGTAAGCAATCAGACAAGTGTAAAACATAAAAAATCACACTACACAGGATTTAACGTGGTTCACCCCCAGGATAGGAGCTACATCCACAAGAATTGTTGTTGCATTAGTCTTTGGGAAGGGTGCAACAGTTCTTGTATGCGCACTCAACTACAGATTCTCTTCTCTCTTAATAGGTCTATGAGGTCATGGGATTCCTCTTGTAGGGGTTGCGACTTGTTTGCAACTTCGGTCTCCCTTTCTCTTAACACTTGAACTTCCTTTTTCAGTGCGTTGACTTCCCGATCCACTGGAGTCTTTCTCTTAGCAGTAGTGCTTTAACCTCTACGTCCAGCAATTCGAATGCTTCCTGCTTATCCTTCACAGCATTCTTGATTTCCAGCAACTCCTGGTCTTCTTTGAGGGAAGTGAATGCCTTCGACGCCTCATCTAACATACTTTGGCACTTAGCCACCTCGGTGGCTATACTTTCTATTGCGGCCTTTACTTCATTTTCTCTTAACTGTTGCTGATCAGGTGGAGTACGTGCTTCCAATGCAACAGTATTTGCTTCATAGCTAATTTCCATATATTTCATCTCTGCCTTAAGCTCGTTAACCACTTCGCCAATCTTAATGTTGGTCTTTAAGTTCTCCTTTCTAGCAGACCCGGGCTTGCGGTAATCTTTTAGACCAACAGAACCCTTAGCTCACTGGCCCTTTCGGCAACAGGTCGCAGAGGCAACCTGAAGTCTCACCCGAAGTGATTCTAATGGGAGGCAGAAGACTCAAGTATCCTCAGCCAAGTTCCGAGGCATCCAGGGTGCTTAAACCCACCTTAACCCCTTTCACGGGAGCTGTCTATCTCATTCCATTACTCCGGCTACGCCTCTGTCTTATCGCATTACGCAGGGGATGCGATAAGTCCTCCCCCTATGTGAAACCGTCTAGCGATACCTAAGATATCGTAGGCGCGATATCTTCCCCTTCTAGTTCCTGCGGTAAGTGAACTTTGACCGCTTCCTGGATTAATAGGTGGTCTCCGCTATCCTTATCCTGGTACTGCAGTTAGCAACAACATTCAGTCTCCAAGCTTAACCCTCGCTAATGAACTTGACCCCTGATATCTCGCAACAACGTAACTAAGTAGAATATTACTTTGAGCAGTATCTAAGTAGACCATTCATGACTTACATTCAGTTCATACTCGCACATTATCCTCTGTTTAACAATTATCTAGTTGCTATGCGGGTAGCTATGATTATCACAATTATTATACATCATTCAGAAGTTAAACTGACGACCATGTACATTACTTATAACAGAATGAAGCATTCATATATAACACGGACAAGTGAATGAGAGCGGCAGCTACACAAATACAATAGTGCGACTTAGATAAGCACGCTGTTACTCCCAGGGCGAGAACTACGCCCAGGGGAGCTGCGGTTCTTGTTTACAACTCTGAAGAATAAACACAGTTCCGTTCCACTCTTTACAACAAGGGTCTTCTGGGAAACTCCACCTCAGTGGGAGCCCTTCTCTATAGACCTCTTTTCTCTTTCTCTCTTTTACAATGCACTCTCTTTCTCTCACAATCCCTGCGGATTGCACGATCTTTCAACAGGTTAGCCCTTGTATTCTCAGGGATGTTCAGACTCTGCAACAACAAAAGGGCTTGACTAGCCTCTACCTGATGTCTCTATCCCTATGTGGCCAACCCCTTATCATATAAACAGACTCCTATATATAGATGGCCCGAAGGTCTCATCGCAGTTACAAAACTGTGGGCCTTATCCCAACAGTGACTCAACCCTAACCACTTACAGTCAACTGGCTGTACTTCCATGGCCGCCTTCTGTCTCGTCGCCGCTTCCTGCAGTCCTTAGTCTTTAATGCATCGGCCCGTCGCTTCTTCTTGGTTCAAGCAACGCTGACTGTAGTCCTTAGTCTTTAATGCATCGGCCCGTCGCTTCTTCTTGGTTCAAGCAACGCTGACTGTAGTCCTTAGTCTTTATGAGGGTAGCTGAACCCTCTCTTCATCTTCGGCGCCTTTATTGCGGTGGTTGAGCTCTCCCTTCGGCCTCTTCTTTGTACCACCTGCTTGACTTTTCTGTACCTATCGCCGTGATTCCCGCCGGAATTTGCGCTACGGCGATATCTTTGTCTTACCGCCAAAATTGGTACTTTCTCTCCAAAATTAGTTATCCTTCCCAAAATTAGCAGCTTCCTAAATGCTGCGGAAGTTCTCTCCAACAACTCCCCCAACACTTACTTGTGGCTCGTCCCCGAGCCACTCGCAACAACAGCCTGATTCATCTGCCTAAGCTTATCCTTTGCTGCTCGTGAGATTGCTGCGAATTGTGCCTTAAGCGCTTTAATACTTTCATCCATGTGTGTTACTTCTTCCTGCGCTGCGCTGAGCAGCTCAGCAGTTACCAAGGAGTCCTCTGTGTCCTCAATGACTCCTTTACTTGAGGTGAAGCTTTTCACCTTTTGCTCTAGTTCGTCAACCAGATGTGCGACTTTGCTTTCATGCGGGCTAACTTCGTTAGCCAGGTTGATCTGCTGTTCTCTGTATTTCTGCACCTGCTGCTGAATTTGTGTGATTTCTCCTTTCTTTCTTATCTTCGCAAGAGCACTCAAGCCCTTGTACTCTTCTTCAGCTCTCGATATCGCATCTTCACAGTGCTTAATGTGTTGATCGAGCTCGGCTTTCTGTGGGAGCTCCTCTAGCTCCAGCCATGTTTTTGATGCATCTTCCAGGATAGCCTCTGCTGCTTCCACCCGACAGTGCATCTGTGTCTGTACAATTCTGAAAGCTTGCACTCGTGCTTCTTGGATTTCCTCTGGAGTAGGTGGCTTATTTGCTTCAAGTGCAGCAATCCTTGCTTCGTATTCTTCCTCCATCTTTTTCTTCTCTTCATCTAGAGCCTTTTCTCTTTCCGCTATTTTTCTGATCTTTTGAGTTATTTCTAACTCAGGCCTGATATCGCACTGCGGAAGTTCTGCTGCAATATTCTTTAAAACAAGAGAGACATCCTGCTCTCGCTGAACATATTGCGTCAACTGGGCACTCTCTGTCTCATGCTGTGCAATGAGCTGCACATTGTCATTAGACAGCAAAACATTTTGCTCATATGTGACTTGTTCTCTGTGCCTCAGCTCCGTGCCTATCTGCTGGAAAATTTCGTACAACTGATCCACAGGTACTTCTGGTAGGTTCACCTCAAGAGGATGAACCATCTGCACTTCCATAGGTACAGGGAACTTGATACTTCCCGGCGGTATACGAACAATGTTCGTGCGGTCCCTTGCAATACTTTCTTCTCTGCTCTGTGGAGGGGGCTGCGAACTTTCTGCGACTGCAGTTGGAGCTGGCTGAATCTGCATGGAAGCAGTCTTCTCAGTTATTGCCTTCAGCTCTCGCAATTTCTTGTCAAGGCTGATGCGCATAAGATCCTGCGATGACTGAATCGCAGCGAATTTATCCCGCATCTTCTCCTGTATTCGGCTGGCGATGAGATCATACTCATCCTCTGTCATGATTGGTGCCTGCGGTTCGTCGGAAGTAACCGCCTTTGTTCTCTTCTTCTTTGCTCGCACCGGAGAAGGGCCTTCAATAGCCTTTCTCTTAGAACCTATTGGTTCTTTCTCTTTGTCTTTAGGATCTACCTCCTGAACATCTTCTGGGTCCTCAGCTGGGGGATCAGCTGGAACTATGCCAGAGGATAGATCATCATACATTTGTTTCATGTCCTCATCAAAACAATTCTTAATGGTATCTTCAACCTGCTGGATTTCCATGCGATATGGGACGGGGGCCCATTCGTTATGTTTCCTGAATCCTTTGGGTCTGATGTAGGTTTTATCCCTGTCGACTTTAAATTCCAGCTTGGACTGATAAAGATCAACGACCGGCGAGTCGACACGCGGAATCGTTGCGACGGATTCAAGCAATAGCGTATAATATTCATGGAATACCATTGCGTTATTCTTGTGCTTCTCTGGGTGACTACTCGCCCAAATATTTGAGTACCTCGACCCTCTGTACGCCCCTGGTGCCAGTTGTGGAAACTGCGAATTGGGCGGCTCTTTCCATCCAATGAAAGCCATAAGGATCAGCAGCCACGAGAAGTGGAAGCTGTGAAGTGGATCCTGCTGCGCCTGCGCACAGTCTTGAAAGAAACTATTCAGCAAAAATAAACTCCAGTTGTAAGGTTTACCTTTTATGACTTCGATCGCTAGGCGGATAACTGAGCCTGTGACCTCCTTCGGCCTCACCTTGAGGAGGAGTTTTCCGGCCAACAGACTAACAGTAAACCGCAAGGCGTCATCCTGTATTGAATTGACATCGTAGGCGCGACCGCCTCTTTGCAGCTTATACTCCGCAACTTGCTTGGTTGAGAGCCTGGCATCCTTTGTGGCGCCATCAATATTTATCTGAGGGTCGAAACCAGTCTTCGACAGACCGGTAATGCGGTGAATGAGGTCAACATTAACATCTATTCGGTTACCCAACCATAAGTAACCACCATGCACACATGACAGTAGCGTCCGCACCACAGCATTGACCTCCGGGCCCCGTCCAAAGTGTGGAATCTCCAGAAGATTGAGCAGTCCCGATGGTGCTAAATGGCTTACATGGTCCATGGGGACGAACTCATCGCGCTGTGTCCTTGGGTTCCTCTGAATTGTCATATAACGATCGCAGCGGAATTGTGGGTACAGCGTATAATCTCTCAGATTATAATCAGTAAACTTAACAGCATGCATATTCCCCCACAAGTTACCTTCTTCCTTCACTCGGTTATCCAGCGGTGGGAGTATGAGTTCATATTTAAAGTCTCTTGGAAGAACAATGGCTGGTGCATTTTCTATTCTTGGTGGGAAGTATATGGTAGTGACTGTAACTTCTTCCGGAAGTTCCTGCTCCGGTTCTTCTGACTCTGTGCTATTCGGGGTCTCGCTACGCTCCATATTAGCTAAGGTTCCTGGTGACTGGCGTGTAGACGGAGAACCAGCAACAATTTTCTTTCCTTTCTTCGCCACAACCGAAGTCATAGCGCACTCGATTCCACCCCTTTGGAATCTCTGCAACACATCTTCGAGGGTCTCGTCTGGCGCGAGGGACCTTCCCCTATGGTACTCTGGACTTCCTATGATTGCTAATCTTAATGCAAATCAGAGTCTGCAACTGTTTCTGGTTTCCCTGCTCAGAACTCTGCTAAGAATACGCTTGGCTCGGCTCAACTGCGCTCAACTCTTTTGGTGAAAATGACCAAGTAGCCCCGTGCTTTGAATAGAACGTGTATTTATCATAAGGCGGAATTTCAAATGGCAACGGACCAGTAACTGGACCCGTTGGCGGCATTTAATGCATAGACAAGACAGCACCTCGCGCCCATTTATTGCAAACGTCGTTTGAAATTTCGCTGGGAAACTGTGCGCCGGAGTGGTGTCGCATCGGATTTTCCAAATCTAGAAGAATCGTCGTACTGCTGCCAAATCTTAGTACAACAGATACTTGTCAGCCGTGCAGTTAATGCTTGTCAGATGGCGAAGTGACTAGCCCTCTGATCAATTCAAAATTTGATATCGCATCAATCTGTTTTCTGTCCTCTGCGATAAGATATCGCATCGTCTGGAGATGGAAAGTGCCAAAAACTCGCCTCTTATCAAAATTATCGCAACCACCAGGAAAACTGGCTGCGACTTCTAACCTAAAGTATTTCCCGGTGTAGACTCCTTAGGGTGCGATGCTTCATTTCAACTACACTGAACATCTGCACCATTTGCTTCCTTTCTGGGCTAGGGCTAGGAGGTGGCATGGCCTTCGCATAAGAACCAGTGTTGCTCAGGGTCCTCCGACCCTGTACCTTTGAATGTTGGTAGCTTCATATCATCTCCCATTCTGTTTCTAGATGGTGGGTTCTGGTTTGCTGTATGATTACCACTCGGCTGTGTAGATGTGGAGGGTGTAGCGGCAGTATTCGTTGTATAAGTGCTACTGGACGGGGTTCCTGCGGGATTATTCTGAGTTCCGACTGGCTTTTGAGGAGTCCTAGGGTTCTGACTCTGCTGTCTCGGGTGATCTGAGCTGTCTTCTTCAGAAGAAGATGAATCGTTGACTCTATATCTTTTACCACTACGTGTATGTCCAAGATACTCGTAATCACTTTCAGAGTCTACTGACATTACAATATCATGCTACTATTCATCTGAGAGTATATCCAGTACTCCTTTTTCATATAGTAATTGCCTAATGGACAGACTTAGAGAATTTATGTACTTACCGCGATAACCCTTGAAGAAGTACCGTTCTGCTGCGCTGAAACTCTTTCTCTGATCAACCGCGAACTCTGTGATGAAGCCTTCCAGCAGACTCGCAAGCCAGAAGTCTACTGCGCGTGAGATGGGGTTATCGACACCTTTCAAGGTCTGACTCAGCTCTGCTGTCCAGACAACTTCTCGATTCTTCTTGACACCGCTGTTGTCAGCAAGCTTTGATAACCAACCATATAACTCAATAGCATAAGTTACGAAGAATATCTCATGGAGATATGTAAAAATGTGCTTCTGTAGCCAAGCCTCAGTGCTCAGTCTAGGATTCTTGTTTTCTTTTGCAGCAAACTCTCTTTCTTTTGACTCAACCCACTGGTTAAGTTCTTGCTTGGTAGGATGCCAACAGAACATCAGCTCAATGTGTTCAAACCGGCAACGGAACCATTTGTTGGTCTTTAAGTTCTCCTTTCTAGCAGACCCGGGCTTGCGGTAATCTTTTAGACCAACAGAACCCTTAGCTCACTGGCCCTTTCGGCAACAGGTCGCAGAGGCAACCTGAAGTCTCACCCGAAGTGATTCTAATGGGAGGCAGAAGACTCAAGTGTCCTCAGCCAAGTTCCGAGGCATCCAGGGTGCTTAAACCCACCTTAACCCCTTTCACGGGAGCTGTCTATCTCATTCCATTACTCCGGCTACGCCTCTGTCTTATCGCATTACGCAGGGGATGCGATAAGTCCTCCCCCTATGTGAAACCGTCTAGCGATACCTAAGATATCGTAGGCGCGATATCTTCCCCTTCTAGTTCCTGCGGTAAGTGAACTTTGACCGCTTCCTGGATTAATAGGTGGTCTCCGCTATCCTTATCCTGGTACTGCAGTTAGCAACAACATTCAGTCTCCAAGCTTAACCCTCGCTAATGAACTTGACCCCTGATATCTCGCAACAACGTAACTAAGTAGAATATTACTTTGAGCAGTATCTAAGTAGACCATTCATGACTTACATTCAGTTCATACTCGCACATTATCCTCTGTTTAACAATTATCTAGTTGCTATGCGGGTAGCTATGATTATCACAATTATTATACATCATTCAGAAGTTAAACTGACGACCATGTACATTACTTATAACAGAATGAAGCATTCATATATAACACGGACAAGTGAATGAGAGCGGCAGCTACACAAATACAATAGTGCGACTTAGATAAGCACGCTGTTACTCCCAGGGCGAGAACTACGCCCAGGGGAGCTGCGGTTCTTGTTTACAACTCTGAAGAATAAACACAGTTCCGTTCCACTCTTTACAACAAGGGTCTTCTGGGAAACTCCACCTCAGTGGGAGCCCTTCTCTATAGACCTCTTTTCTCTTTCTCTCTTTTACAATGCACTCTCTTTCTCTCACAATCCCTGCGGATTGCACGATCTTTCAACAGGTTAGCCCTTGTATTCTCAGGGATGTTCAGACTCTGCAACAACAAAAGGGCTTGACTAGCCTCTACCTGATGTCTCTATCCATATGTGGCCAACCCCTTATCATATAAACAGACTCCTATATATAGATGGCCCGAAGGTCTCATCGCAGTTACAAAACTGTGGGCCTTATCCCAACAGTGACTCAACCCTAACCACTTACAGTCAACTGGCTGTACTTCCATGGCCGCCTTCTGTCTCGTCGCCGCTTCCTGCAGTCCTTAGTCTTTAATGCATCGGCCCGTCGCTTCTTCTTGGTTCAAGCAACGCTGACTGTAGTCCTTAGTCTTTAATGCATCGGCCCGTCGCTTCTTCTTGGTTCAAGCAACGCTGACTGTAGTCCTTAGTCTTTATGAGGGTAGCTGAACCCTCTCTTCATCTTCGGCGCCTTTATTGCGGTGGTTGAGCTCTCCCTTCGGCCTCTTCTTTGTACCACCTGCTTGACTTTTCTGTACCTATCGCCGTGATTCCCGCCGGAATTTGCGCTACGGCGATATCTTTGTCTTACCGCCAAAATTGGTACTTTCTCTCCAAAATTAGTTATCCTTCCCAAAATTAGCAGCTTCCTAAATGCTGCGGAAGTTCTCTCCAACACTTAACAACAGTGTCCGCGGGTTTTGGCTACACGTCACACTCCGATATGTCCTCGACGACCGCAGTGATTGTAGACTCTAGTCTCTTCCGTCGATCATGCTCATCTTGCAGTTCCATCTCCCTCCGCAAGCTAGCTTCTTCCAACTTCTTATTAGTTGCTTGCAGGTCGGCTTGCTGGTTCAGAGCATCCATACTTTGCTCATGCATCTCCTCAACAACCTGCAGATGTAGATTGTGTAGACCGGGTAGTGGTATCTTCGCAATATCAAGATCCACACGCTCTATGTCCTTCGTGTCCAACATTATTTGTTCTGGCAGTGGAAGCCTTACACTTAATGGATCAAGATGGACAATGCGGGACTTCGCAGGCATGGTCATGGCTAGTTGCGGATTCTTCTACTGCGAAGTACCTCCTGAATTTCCTTTAGACTCGGAGACCCACGACAAGGGTAATTTTTTGTGTACTTCTTCAATTTTCTCTGTAATTCCCTACAACGTGGTTAGATTTTCCTGCAAAGCTTCTTGAATCACTTTGTCCTTTTTCTCCTTCTCCTTCATCAGGTCTTCCATCTATACTATGACCTTTACTACGATCATTTCATAATCATCATCATGGAGTACTGCTTCTGATTGGCCTTTAGTGGCTTTCTGTTTCTTCCTCTGTACCTTCGGCTGTACAGGGCTCTCAGCTTCCTTCCATTTTCCCATATCTTTTTCTTCCATAATGGGACATGGAATGGGATTGTCCTCACCAGAGTCGCTTTCAATATCCACAATTTCAACTCGAAACTTCGCAGGCCACTCCTTCATAATGTTATCAATGTCTTCTTCAGTAATATGGTACCTTCCTGTGAACCATTCAGGCTTCTTCGACTGTGCCTTGGCTGAAATGTGAATAGACCGCATGTCAGCATAAAAATTTATTGTATGAATATACTTGAAAGTTACCTCTTTTGTTATCTGAGGTGTGACACTGATGGCCTTGCGCAACTGTTGATAATACGTGTAGAGTACTTCCGTTGTTGCGTGCTATCTTTGCGAATTCAAGTTTTCCCAATGGTTCGCAAAGCGGGCTCCTCTACAATCACTGTTGTTGATTATTACGCCGACGTAATGATTTGGGTCCTTCCATCCTATGAGCGCGATCAAAACTATTAACCATGTAAATTGGAAACTACCACCATTGATTTGTGTCTCAATTAGTTCCTCCAGAAACTCATTCAACAGGTATTGACACAAGTTTAATTTTCCTCCCTTCGCGATAGAGACACCAAGTAGTATTGTGCCCGCAGGTACTTCTAATGGCCTTTCTTTTCTGAGAATCTTGCCAGCTAACAGCTGCGTGACAAACCGCGTTGCCTTGTCATTGATGTCCTCTGTCTAAAAGCCTCTCTTTCCTTTGATAACGGTTTGAGTTTTCTTCATCTTCGTGGCCACTTCTTTGTCTGTTCTTTTCCCTTGGAAAAATTGCTTTGGATCTTCACCTCTTTTGCTCAATTCTGTGATCTAGTGGATTAAGTCAATGGTTAGGTCGATTTGCGGTCAAGACACAAATATCCCTAGTGGATGCGCGACATCAGAGTTCGCACCACCACATTCAGCGCTGGCGTTCTGTCGAAGTGTGGGAGTCTCAACAGATTGAGCAGTCCTGACTAGAATACTCCAGACAACCAACTTTCCGTGACCAAGGTGAGGTTCCCTTTCATGTCTTTCTTCCAGCACATGTACTGGTCCAGCTAAAATTGTGTGAACTTAGGTTCGCTCGGATCTTTCTACATTTGTAGCAGATCATAATCTTCCCACTTACATTCTTGGATCTTACTGAACATGTTTGAATCCACCTCGGCATGTTTCAATATAGATGAGAGAGGAATGTCGTACTTAGCATTATTCATTATCTTGATGACCGATGCGTCCAGTGCATGCAGCGAGATATAGTCAGGGGTGAGTTTCAACTATATTTCCTTATCGGCCAGCGGAGCCTGTGGCACAGTGGAACTCATCTTTGGTTGCTTCACTTTTGGCCCAACTGGTCCTTTCCCTTTGTCTTCCATTATTGGAGCATGTCTTGGTGATCTTCTGGAAGCTTGACCTTGTTCTATTACGACTTTCTTGACAGGGGTTCTCATCAACCCTTCGATTCCACCGTATTTGAATACCTTCACAGTCTCCTCGATCGGGAACTCTTCCTCAATGGAGGACCTCTCACACATTCACTGGACGGACCTAGGCAAAGCACGGAATCGCTGATAACTCGCTGTAAACAATCACACAATATCGCTCACAAGAAAATTCAAGGGCTTCGGTAACGCACGCAAGTCCAAATACAATGGTCTTTATACGCACAGCTAGCCCCCTCCACGCCCTTCAACGGCTAGATAAGCATTAAATGTGGTATTCGTTGGCCAAATCCAACAAAGATTTGGGTCCTTTCGTTCATTAACTCGTTCAGAACGGCTATTTCTTCATTAAATGCTCTAGTGGTCATTGGCAAAGTACTGTATAACGGCTATTTTTGTGATTGATAGTGTAACGGCTACTTTTTTGGAATGTTGTGTCGAACTGCGTGGTGGTAATCACTACTCCTGCTCCTGAACTTAGCCTCTTTTCTCATTCAACTTGAGCTTTGTAGTTGCATTCCGGTCTTCGCAACTGCGCTGTTCCGTTTTTATTTTTCTCTTTTCATTTTTCTTTCTTTTTTTTCAGCGCAGCTTCACTACTAAACAAGTACTACACAGTATATACACTTTCTTCATCACACTTCACATACAGACTCTTTCTGCTTTCTAGTGCCCAATTTCAACTGTACTTGGCACTTAGAAATTTCCTTTCTTTCTGATCATCAAGGGTTCTGCGAAGTAGGACTATCCCAATAGGGTTTTAGTCTGCTTCCATTCATTAGACTGGGCAAGTTATCTCCTGCTAATGTGGCTAACTGGACTGCGCCACCATTAGTTACATGTAAAACAGTTTATGGGCCAATCCAATGCATTTTAAAATTTCCAGGAAACTTCATAAACTTGCTATCATACAGGAGGACTAGATCACCTACCTGAAAGCTCTTGTTTTTTATATGGCGATCATGCCATGCTTTTTCTCTTTCTTTCTGCACTTGTTGGTGAAATCCTGCGATGAAGCGATCCTCCTCCAGAACAACCAAGTGTAGAATCCTTTCTTCTAGTGCGTTGCGATTTTCCATGCCTGTGAATGCAACTATTCTCAAGCTGGGAACAATGTATTCCATCAGCATTATTGCTTCCTGTCCATAGGCCACCCTAAAAGGTGTGTGGCCCATCAAATTTTTGCAAGTAGTTCTATATGCCCATAAAACAGTTGGACTGCGCAAGTCCCAATCATCTCTATTCACATTGCATACCTTAGTTAGCGCATTCTCCAGTACTTTATTGAACTCTTCAACAATTCCATTCGCTTGTGGATGATATGGTGTCATGCACTGATGATGAATGTGGAATTCTTCTGTCAATGCCTCAATAGTTCTATTCAGAAAGTGATTTCCTTGATCACTCATCAAAATCTTCAGGCATTCAAACCTTGTAAGGATGTCTTCAAATATGAACTGTGTGCCTATACCCGCGCTACATCCCTTCACTAGTTTTGCTTCTACCCATGTGGTGAGGTAATCAGTTGCAGTAATAATGTACCTCGCACGAGTTCTTTTTCTCGGTGGGTTTATAGGTCACACAAAATCAATTGCCCATTTCTCAAATTATTGTAATGTCAACTATGGATTCAATGGCATCTCATCCCTTTGTGACAGCCTTCCTGTCCTTTGACAGATATCGCAGCTCTGGAAATGCTCCTTCGCGTCTCTGTGAATCGTAGGCCACCATAGCCCTGCTCGCAATATCTTATGCGCAGTGGCTCTTCCTACGTAGTGACCCCCTATTGCTCCAGGATGTGCATCAGCCAGTATGAATAGTTTCTCGTGCTCTAACACACACCTGTGTAGTACTTCATCTGGTCCCAATTTTTATAGCTGTCCGACAATTATGGTGAAGTCTGCTGCTCTTACTACCAGCTGCTTCTTTTACTGCTTCGTAAACTCTATGGGTGCCAACCCAGTATTCAAGAAGTCTATGATGTATTTATAATATTCATCAGCTATCTGGATAGCAAACAACTGTGCATCAGGAAGATTGTCTTCAAGGTTCGTAGGCCCTTCTCCTGACTCGATCCTTGACAGATGATCAGGTCCGAAGTTTAATCTTCCAAGCTTAACCACTATTTCAAAGTTATACTCCTGAAAGATTAACAACCATCTACAGATTCTCCCCACTAACAATGGCTTGTTGACCATGTATTTCAAAGCAGAATGGTCAGTGAACATAGAGAAGTGCGCACTAAGCAAATAGTGCCTGAACTTATGTAACGCGTAGACCATAGCGAGGCCCTCTCTCTCAGTGGTGGTATAATTCTTCTCTGCAGATGAGAGCTTCCTACTCGAAAATGCGATCGGATGGTCAATACCTCCCTCTCCTGGTTGTGCTAATACAACTCCCAATGCTATACATGAAGCATCGACATGGACATGAAATGGCTTCTCCTAATCTGGAAAAACTAGGATCGGCGCAATTACCATTTTCTCTTTCAAGGTGTCAAAGCCTTGTTCACACTCTATGTTCCAGATGAACAATGCATCTTTCTTTAATAGCTTCTCCATGGCTGCGGTTATCTATGCATAACCCTTTATAAATTTTCTGTAGTAGTCAGTATGCCACAATGTAGTGCGCAACTGCTTTACTGAATTTGGTGTTGGTAAGTTTACAATGATTGCAATCTTCACAGGGTCAACCATCAAGCCCTGTTTGCACACAATGTGTCCCAATAGAATTCCATAGGGTACACAAAAGATACACTTCTTCAAGTTTAGTGACATTTGATGCTGTCTACATTTTTCTAGCATCAATCTGATATTTGCGCAATAATCCTTTAGCAACCCAAATACTGTCCAATCGTCAAAATAAGCTTCTAAGAACTTATGCATGAAATCCTTAAATGCTGCGACCACAACTTTGGAAAAGATGGCAGGCGTGTTCTTTAGACCAAATGACATCACCATGTACTAGAACGACCCCAATTCAGTAGAAAAAGTGGTCTTATGTCTATCCACGGGATCAATTCTTATCCGATGATATCCCGAGAAGCTGTCAGTAAAGGAATATGCCTCATTTCCTCCAACGTTATCAAGTACCTCATCAGTAAAAGGAGTAGGAAATGGGTCATGCATCGTTCAATTTTCTGAGATCCACACAAATCCTGATCTCGCCTTTGGTCTTCTTATCTTGGACAACCATAGGGCTTATCCATTATGACTCTTCGACTGGCTCAATGATCCCTGCGCCGAGCATTTTATCGAGCTCTTCCCTAACTCGTTCTTTGTATCACGGATTCAGTCTATAAGGCCTCTGCTTAACAGGCTTTACACCTGGCTTAAGAGGTCTCTTCATAACCCCTAAATATCCCAAAATACCCTTCATCTCTGTAAACTTTGTCAGGAATAAATCCTGATACTCATGTAACAGGTCTGCTTGCGACAGTCTGATCATACCAATAGTCTCCATTACTTGCAAACTTTGGCTCTTTGCTAGTGCCAGTGCTCACTTTCCTTGTTTTCACAGGTCCACTCATGTCTGGGATTTCCAGCGTAGGTCCCTCTACATCGTGCACTCCTTCTGAATCAGGAATTCTTATGTTGCGTGGATCCTCCTCATCACTTCCTTCTTTATCTTCAACCTCTTCAGCTAGGTTTTAGCATTCCATGGCATGCTCTACCCATTCCTTCCTTTCTGTCTGTAGGCTTGCAGGTGTGCTACCCGCTCCAAAGAATTCCTCTAATGTCATGTTTCGATGTGGACATTCTAGTATGAATATTCTTTCCTTAATAATCTACAGCGCATCATTTATGGTTGGACTCTTGTCTTCAAAATTGAAGCTCTTCTGGAATTTCACAGTCAGGGTAGGCCAATCTGTAGTGTCCCTGCGCAACTCCATATCTAGATACCATTTATTTGGAATTTCTTCCTCCAACGTGTGCACAAACAGATGCACCCATTCTGTCTGTGGTCTCTCCTCCCATGCTTGTGAAAAGACCTCAATATGCTACCTTGGATCTATTTGTCCATTGTATTTCTCAAAGGGTAGGGTAACCTTGTCAGCAAACCTGATCTGCATCTTAATTCTACACTGCTCCCATGTGTCAATGTCTGCTTATGCGCAGCCCACCATTAGGCAGGTGTCTTGTGCAATGCCATGTCTAGTGCTAACAAGCGATGTTCATCTGCAATTGCTACAGTATATTATTTGATAAAGGAATAAACATTAGATAAACCATCATAGGTGGGGATTGGGCTTACCTCCTTTCCAATCTAGCACAGTGACTTTGTAACCTGCACGTATCTCCTTGCTGATATTTCGTGCATACGACTTTTCCAGTTTTCCAACCCTGCATCAGAGTCTGAGATGCAAGAATTGTCGCATCTCCAGCTGAGTGTTCCATCCACAGTAGGATTAATATAGTCTTCCTGGTTCGAAGTCATCTTGTAAAGGCGGTCCAAATCTTGAGCCCTGGATTCTTCCTGAATCGGCTCACTGTATCTTTCTCCGTCCGCAGGGTCCAATGGTGCAATGACCCTGAGATGATTTCCTTCGAAGATCATCATCTTTGTCTTCAAGCTTATGACGGAGAGGTTATCTATATCCCAGTCAATTCCTAACAGTGCATGGAAAGGCTGACTATCATCCACAATCTCGATAACCTCAAAATCTGCATAACTTTGCACTCAATCAATGTCAACAACAACATTCACTAATCTTACAAAAGGTATGACTTTCTCATGATTGGCCATCCTCAACTGGATAGGTGACCATAACAGCTTTGGTCTCCCCATTTGCTGCCATGTCTGTTTAGTTAAGACATTTACTTCTGATCCCAGATCAAGAATGATCTCACCCATTTCATAGTCTCCTATCTGTGCACCGAGTCTCATTTCTCTTCCTATTCTCTTGTGTTTCTTGATGTGATGAACTGCATTATCAGTAGTTTCAATTTTGCTGCGCGGTTCATACTGATCTAACAACTTCTACAACTTTTCTATAGCGTTTGGACTCTTCAGCAACTTCATGCAGCTTCTAAGGAACTACGCAACATAGGTTCCTGTCTCTGATGCAATGCTCGTTTTATCATAAGTAGCCGGCATATCTTCTATATGCAGTATTTCGCTACGCAGTGAGATTCTTGGCGATCGAGGTGCTGGTTCTTTGAAGATATCCCACACTTCTTCAAAGACTTCTCTATTTTTCTCTAAGTTGAAAGTAAGTGCTTTCCCATTAGCTTTTCTTATCCATATTGTTTCAAGAGGAGTCTGCTTAGTGTTAAAGTTTCCAGAAGTTGAAGCTTTTTCTCCTCTATCTCTCCCTATCGTAGCGCCACTTCACGTCACTACATTGATACTTGGATCCACAGGCCTCCTCTCTGCTGCGATCAACTGAATGTTTGGGTTCAACGCATCTGGACGCTTCCGTTTCTGAATTTCTACCTCTAACACTGGGTAGTCTTCAATAACATGATCGAACGATTTACAATAATTACACGTAGTGCATGGGTTGGTACAGTATCTAGATACATGGCCATCCTGACCACAGTTATAATAGATTACTTGACCTTGGCCTCGTCCTTGCACTGGGTCGTTATTCCTTCCTCTCCCGCGGTATCCTCCACGGCCTTTGTATGCTCCTTGATCATGCTGTGCATTATCTTGTTTATGCAGAGTCTCTTCTTGGACTCTGTACACTCCTCCATACATATGCTCAATATCTTTCTTTCTTTCCAACATGAGCTCATATGTGCGGCAATTGGACCCATCATGAACAATTGACTTACAGAAATTGCAATATAGGTTTTTAGGCGTTCTTACATATTTCTGAATAAGGTAGCAGTCTTCTGGCCGGTGTCCTCTAGTTTTGCAAATTTCACACCATGGCCCTTGGTTCGGATTTAATGGTTTTGGTGCACCCATGTTAAGGAAATCTTGAAATAAATGACAATGATCCTTAGCGTGTCCTTCTCCCTTACAACCTGTACACTAGGCTTCCTGTCTCTCTTGCTTTCCTTTCATGATATCCTGTAGCTGTAGCATCAAGGTAGCCTACTAGGTTTGAATTTGCAACATCCCAGTGCTAGTTTCTCCAATCGGTGAAGCTTCTAACTTCATCACGATCTCCAAGGCTTCTTCCTATGAAGCCACTCTCTGCTGCTTCAACGACAGTATGATATGAGGAAACAACGCAACTATAATCCATTCCTAGTGCTGTTGCAGTGTTATAACGAAGCTTACTTGGTCCAACAGTGTTTTAAATTTCTGGTCAAATTCCCAGACAATTTCATTGGTTTTCTGCTTGATCTCTTTTAACTCTGTTATACACTGTGATTCTGACTTCGGCTTCTTAAATTCTGCTAAGAGTGCAGCCTTGATTTCTACCATGGTTCTATTCTGTCCCTGCAAATATTTCATGAACCAAAGCAAGGCTCTATCTCTAAATGTGGTGATGAGATGTGCTCGCTTCACAGCATCATCCTGGACTTGTTTAACACTCCATACGGCTTCACATAGAAACCAATGTGATCAGGGTCTTCTAGACCCGTTCCTTTGAATATCGGCAGCTTAAATCATCAGTCATACTTCTTCTAGGTGGTGGAGGGTTCTGCACAGGTTACCAAGTGGAAAAAATAAAGGTAGTATTGCGCAGAATGGTATGACCCAAAATGTTCTTAGTGCTAGGGATATTCACAACTAGGGAACTCTGTGAGATGGCAGGTTTACTGTTCATAAGTGGTGGGTTCTACGGAGTAATAGGATGATAGGTAGAGATTGAGGTGCAGTTTGGCTTTCAGGATTGGATTGTGAATCAACGTCTACGTGGAGTCCATGTCCACTAGAATTTTTCTTAGGTATATATTTATATATTTTCCCACTTCTTAGATTATGTGTCTCTTCGTCGGACTCACTAAAAATGCTATTGACCATTACAGATTCAAAAATTTCACTGCATTCTAAAAACACCTTTCTCGACTAAAAGCATTTTAATGTATAAACTGAGGTTGTTCAAATACTTACCTCGAAATCCCTTGAAAAACCCTCTTTTGGCTGCACTGTAGGACTTTAGCATGTCCACAACGAACTGCGTCACAAAGCTATGTAGTGTACTGTTGACCCAGAAATCGACTGCTTGCGTGAATGGAATATCTACTACTTTGAGACTTTCAATAAGCTCTAGTGTCCACTCGGTCAGTACGTCTCGTGGTGTACAATTTCTTTGCTTTGCGAGCCTTGACAACCACTCGTGTAGCTCGTTTCCAAAAGACGCCCAGAAAAATTCATGAACATCTTTCCACAGGTATTTTTTCAACCACTGGATGTCAGAGAGATGCGGGTGTCTATTCTCCTTTCTTGCGAAGTATGTCTCTATCTTGTCACACCAAGCCCATATTTCTTTATTGTCTGGATGCCAAAAGTCAATACCCAACAAAGCTTATTCTTCATCGCACATCATGACTTCAACTCATCACGGATTCTTAGCGCGAAAATGGAACCATTTGTTGGCTTAAATCACTGTTATAGAGGTTTCCAATGTAGACCCAGGTTCTTCAAGATTTCAAGGAACCAACAAAACCCCTTCTCATCGGCCCTTTCGGCAACAGCCTGCGAACAAGCTGAGGTCTCACCCGAGGTGTAGCTATGGTGGAGCTACGGAATCATGTTTCCACAGCTAAGTGATGAGTTGTTAGAACGGATTACATCGCAGCAAAGTGTGGGACTCGCACTGCGGATTGAAGACTGTGCGGCGATAGCCTGCGTTGCGGCCAACACTCCTACAAGCTAAGATTCTTGCACAACCAATGCATCTACGGACTGCGCAATTCGAACAGGATGCAAATAATGGGACAGAGAAACTAACTTATATGCTTCCTCTTCAGACTTAACCACTATGAAGACTTTACTTCTTACTTTATTCACCCATCTACTGCCTTAGATTATTTAGCCTTATAACTTATGTAAACAGACGAGACACACAATACTGCGCACTTCCAGTGTTGCGCGTCAAAAGAGTTACACAACCCGAACTCTACATACACATGTGATTATTCAATGAACTGATACTTTCACAGACGTAGAATACTGCGCATTCATCATTCTTCCATACATGCGATACTTAACATATTATTCCCATCTCTCTCCTATGACGGATACATTTAAAAGCATTAACATAACAACTGATAAATGAGAATTCAAGAATTCATTGTAAGCAATCAGATAAGTGTAAAACATAAAAAATCGCACTACATAATATTTAACGTGGTTCATCCCTAGGATGGGAGATACATCCACAAGAACTGTTGCTGTATTAGTCTTTGGGAAGGGTACAACAGTTCTTGTCTGCTCACTCAGCTGCAGACTCTCTTATCTCTCAATAGGCCTTTGTGCACACAGCTTGTAGAGCCTTTAGAAAAATGTCTCTCAATAGAGATCTATTCAGTCAATAACAATGAAGAGTAACCAAAATAACAACCCTTTCCCATACAAAATATGCCTTATTTATAGGTCATGCCCATAGGTCATATATTTACATCTGCAGGCAAAAAACCTAAGGTTTACAAAACTGTCGTGGTTTTTAGGTAACCAAACTTGCAAGTTTCTGGTAGCGAATATTCCATCATGGCCGCCTTCAGCACATGCCCATGTCACTATCAGCCTCCTTGTCGCATGCATGCCAACAGGTCGCTTTCACCGATTCGTTCTTCCTCTAATGGCCTTATCGGGTTGGTTTGTGTAGTGGTTCTTTGACATGTGCGACCAGTCACTTTCCTTTCGCATTGCTCCTTACCCATCACCTGGAAATCATGGAGCATCTTTACCAAAAATATACCATCGATGGTCTAATTGGAATCTATGCCGTCTTTCGTCCAACCTTCTGCCTTTCCAGATCTCCGTAGATCAGGTTCTTTGTAGCACTGTCTCCTCGCAACACTGTACTTTGCAGCTCTTTCGACGCTGTGCTGCACTCCACTTCGCAGCATCCCAAAACTGACATGTCTGAAAAGACTTCAACTGAATTGCACTTAGTTCTGTAGTTCCAAAATTTGACTTGCTCAAAAATGCCCCACTCGGGCCATGACCAACACCTTTGGTTTTAGTAATCATACTAAACTTGGACTATGCTATGCAGCTTCCATGAGCTAATAACACATAGTCAGCTAATAAGCTTTGAAAGCATAAGAAAAAATGAAGCAAAACTGTAAGGCATGCTAAATAACGTGTAAATAATGAACACATCAAAATTTAGTGTGAATTAAGTCTGAGTATCCCACTGCTTGTTCGATATTTTGGAAATGCATCTTCATACCTCAGGATTTGCATGCATCTTTAACATAGAAACAAAATACTATCGTTTTAACTAGACAAGATGAGTTTAAAGCATAATTTTCATCTCTTTCAAGTTTAACAATCCCTAAGGTCCCTGTGTTAAAGTTGTTAATCATACAAAGACAATAAATAACAGCAGCAGTAAATCTAGCTGAAAAGCATACAAAGACAATAAATAACATCGGTAGTAAATCTAACTTGTGTCTAACTCAAAGTACAAAGAAAACAAATAATATAACCCACTAGAAGAGTTGAAATGTGGTTGAAACCTTCCTTATACTCAGTAATAATTTTTTAGATCAGATCTTGTCTATTAAGAGACAAGTCACTACTGGAACAAAGGACCACCAAAGGACATACTTGAGAGAGAATAAATTCAGTTACCTAGTCGACAAGCAAGGAATCCCTAATTACTGGAGCAGCAGAGCAAGGAATCCCCATGGCTTAAGTAGGTTTAAGTGGACTAAGATCTCTATTGCACTGTATGAGTGTTTGGGTCTACTTAAAGTGAACCGTAAGGAAATTCCAATTACTGGAGCAGCAGACCCAGAAACAACAATCCATAAAATATTAGGTAATGATGAAATTGCACACACAATGTGTGCCATCCATTACAGCAACCAAAAAACAATCACATATTCAATCCATCATTAAGGCTAAAGAATGACTAAGGAGTGGAACCACCACAATTAGAGCTTCTCAGGCTTATTAAGTGTATCCATATATTTCCCATGGGTTGAGAATAAACTTTTAAAAACAAAGTAGCAAACTAATATTGGAGGAGAGTAAAATTAATCTGGAACATAAACATAGAGTTTTACTTGGAAAATGTGTGTTCATTGACTTCTCTATAAACAGAACAACCCAGACATAGTTCTCTGAAAACCAAACCCCCAATAGTCAGCAACCAACCCCGATATGGTTCTCTGCAAATCAAACCCCCTATAGTCTCAAGGTTTGACATGCAATGCATTCAACTATCAACACATAAATAGAAAGGTGGCCAGAAAACAAAGAAGAGATACAAGAATTATGAAAAGGATGGCTATGAATCTCCAAAATATAAAATATGTAAAAGTGGTTCTTTAAAAAAAATACATATTTCAAGAAAAATCAAATTCAATTTTAATTGCACTCATGGGAGGAAAAAAGGATGAAACACCCCCTTCATAATTAAAGGCTAATAGAAAGCCAATATTAAAAAAAGTAGCATCCTTCATAAGGGATGAGATCAATGAAAAGAGCATCCATCAGAAGAATTTACTACCTTAGCAAACTGGGAAGTCCCAAAAAAACTTTACTTATGTACCTAATTTATGAGCAAAACTTGCACTCTTTTACAGTATGATACAACAAACATAGCATAGTAGGAATATTTACCATGTTGTTGGAAGGGAAAAAGGTTAACAGTTGTTAAAAAGCTAGCAATTGCAAAGGACAAGTTTAACCAAAACAAAGTAGTTCCTACCAGCAAAACTCTTTACCAGTCTCAGGCACTATCCAAAGACACTGTTGATGAACCAAAACATAGTACCTTTTGTGGTCACATCCATCCCATTTTCAACTTGTTCAAATTGTTAAAATATAAGACTTACATATGCAATAAAGCCACCCTTGTGACTTTAGGGTTTTCACTTATCATTAGTGTTTAGCATTTTGGACAAATAATAATATAGACAATAAAATTGTTTGTGCAAATAGCCCACAAAGAACGCCAATCCAAAGTCCCTGAAGCATCCAACAAAATCAGTTATCAGATGTAACGTACATAGAGAAACAAGAAAGAAGTCCCTACTTTCTTCGAACATAAATTTTCAGGGCTAGGTATGGATGGGACCTTCCATACATGTAAATTTGGTCTTGGAAATATTTCAGCATGACAATTGCTCACCAGTCCAAATACCTAGCCAAGAGAATGAGTAGAAATGTAGTCACCATGTGGGGAGAGCTTAGAGACCTTGAGCATCAGACATGGAAGGATTTGTATAATTTGGAGGGGGGTAAGAGCTTGCCGAATTCAGATAAAGAAGCAAAATATCCTCAAAAGCTTATACTTGAAGAGGATTTGTTTATAATAAGTGGCTTAATTGAGGGACCAATCTGGAGGCACTGGTGAAGGAAATTTAGTAAGCCTATTTTTTTGTTTGACACTCACAAATTCTATCAATCCCTTCACTCAAGGGCCATGTTCTCATCAATCTTGAAAAAGAGGTTGGGAGTTAATGATACTAGAAACAATTTGATAGTTAGGATTTAAAAGGCATGGTTATTGCTCCTCACAAATTAAAGACTTTTTCATGGTTGTCAATCTATCAATGTCCACCTGGAGAAAGCAAGTCTTTCATAATCTTGTTTCATAGAGCTTTCTTGTCCTCACTATTAGAAGAAGGAATTGGTTAAACATCTCTTTGGATTTCCTAGAAGCCAAATGCATTTCGAGCAAGCTACTTGTTAGGTTCCATATTATAATCCTTTGTTAGATGAAAGACCTCCCAAACTCTATATAATAAAGGTGAAATCTCATTGTAATGGTGTGAAGTATTTGCGTAATAAAATATTGTTATTGCATGTATCTCCATTTCAACCCTATTTAGGGTTTCAACATTTAGTGATCTAGCTTATTTTATAATACAAATAAGGCTCCACAAATCTATAGAGAAAAGGGAAGAAGTTTTGGTTCAAGGATTTGATCATGAAAGATTTAAGATATTTAAGAAAGGGAAAAGAACATGACTTAAAATGACTTACTGAGGATGGGGAAAAGAAAATATATACTGTATCAGATGAAGGCTAGGTAGGATTTCAAGGAACCACAATAATTAAACAACAAGATATCAAGATGGAGTTCAATGACTTGTCTCTTGAGGTCAATATAGACTGCAAAATAAAGTGTTGACTATAATTCAGAAAGTAAAGACAATTCCCCTGTAACAGAAACTTATTTCCAACCCAAAGAGGAGAATCGGGTAGCGAAATCAATAAGTCTGCTCTCTCTGGAAAATTGGACTTTGGCAAGAAACCAGAAGGATAGTTCTATGATAGAGGCATGCCAGTGGCCAGAATCCCTATTTGAAGAAGAATACTAGTATTGTTCCAATAGCAAGGAATGGTGCTTTCACTTTGATATCTAATTGTGGCAGATCTGATGATGATTTCCAGTATTTCTAATATGGTAGATGTGGCCACTTTGACCTCTGTCTGATATCAGAATGAGTAGCAGTCCTAAAGATTCCCAAGATGATACTGACTAATAGGACTACTCTCTTTTTTCTTAACCAAAAAATTCACTGAAATTCACCTTGGCTTTGGAAAAAGGCCAATATAAGCTCGAAATTTGAATTTTTTGGGTCATTCTTTTATGTTGTAGTAACCAGAAATATTAAATTCTCAAGGTAAAAGCTTATATTCTTATTATATTTCATTTTAATTAACTTTAAGATTACCATTAATAATTTAACGATGTTTGAGAGTGGATTCAACCTCATATAACTTCATATGAGGAAAATAGAATTTGATATCCCATTCAGAATTCAACAGAATTAACAACTTTTTTGGTTTCAACATTCCACGATTGTTGGGTTTGCAATATTTCAAGACTAAATTCTATCATGTATGAGGGTATGGGATTAGCATTTAATCAAGAGAACCAAGCCCTCTATGAACCTCTTTGTTGGTGGTGTTCACTATTGGAGTAATTCGTCATGACCTTAATAAAAAATTACCTTTCACTCAAGTCAAAACCAATGGTTACTGATTAGGAATGTTAAAATTTCTACCTAATTTTACAGCTTGGATTAGCCAATTTCATCAAAATTGGATGGTGTTTCATTGCAAAACAACATGGTGGATGGACTTGGACCCAAAAATATTACCAAGTACTAGTACTAATATACTTGGAGGATCAATGAAGAGGCCAAAGGATGAGGTAGAGGTTTCTATCGACGACGAGGATCCCAATATAGGGTATGATTTTGATTATATGTAATTATTTGTTGTCGCATGATGTTTTTTGGACAATGACTGTCATTTAGAGCCTTTGAAGTATTGCAAGCACTATCACAATATTATGATGCACAACCCTTACATGATAAAAATATGGAACTACTAGTAGTACAATCAATATGATAAAATCGAATAACATGTTTACCTCTAAGTTACCAGTAAAATACTTCTAAACATACAATTATGTCTATTAAAGAATTCATGAGTGCCATGTTGAAATAAATATTTAATTGGAAAAATGGTTACATGTTAAATATGAACCCATATCACATATTCTCTAACTTTTCCCTATAAAGTTAATTTGACCTACCATCATTGCTCAAAGAGAAAAAGAAAAAATACTTGCAGAGTATCACCATCTAAAGCTAACAAATGCTTCAAAATAGTACAACTACATGTTTTCCTACAAAAACAAGGTAGCCTGCTAGAAACAAGTGCCAGTTTACATCATGCACACCATCACTCAGTCATCATTGTCGACATGAGCATACATCTACGAAAAAGCTTAATAAAGACACGCATTAGCATTTACAATCCCAACTTTTCCAAGGGAACACTACATGAGCTAGCAAGCTCTACTCAAGTACTCTGGCAAAGAATATGAAAATGCATAAAATCCTCTAGTATAGTGGCTTAACAAACAAAGCAGGGCCCTTGTGAAAAACTTGAATAGAAATCAAACTCGAAGATGCCTTCACAATGTGGGCACTCAACTCATCAATAATACAAATAGTGAACATGTAGAAAACATAATTATGAAAAAAACAACACAATATAGAGAACATGAAAGGAAATTTAAGGACAACTGCACCAAAAATATCCAAACCTTAAGGTTAAAACTCACCTGCAACATACATCGATGGAAAATCAATGAATTCAGATGTTTTAAAAACAATTTTTTCTCCATATAAATGCTATTTAAAATGAAATTATATTAATGACCACAAGTGACCAAAGTATGTCACTGGAAATATAAAGTACAAGCAATAAGAGCAATAGAAGAGTGAGTGGAGCATCTAAGAAGATTATATTATTCTGCCTTGCCCTTGTGAAGACAGTATACATTAAAAGGCTAGCTTATTCTCCATGTTTTCTACTTGTTCAGGAAAATGGGTATTTGTCATTCTATGGAAGTATGGTATCTGAATCCTTGGTTGTACAGTATCCTCTTAGGTTACTATGCTAAACTCTAATGCAATTGGGGTATTTGAATTTTGAACTATATTGTAGTTATTAAGTTAACAACCATGTAAACTTCATTTCTGGTTTGTGAAAAGGAAGGGAGGACAACGACAATTTTTTCCTTTAAATTCTCTACGCTTGCCATTAATAAGAAGCAAATTTAAAAATAGAAATAGAAAATATAGGGCATGAGTGATCTGACATAAGTATATATTAGTTGGCTGCAATCATTAAGAAATTAGTTCATCCTAAGGAGGCATGACAGGACAGGACCCAAATCCACAGCAGAATGTAAAGAGACAGCTCCTCAAACCTACCTTTTTATTAGTGAAATTGTAATATAGAAAAGAAAAAATTAAAATGGAATCGCCCTTACCAGCACCCGGGGTGATGCAGACAAGTCCAATTATCATGCCGTGAACAGCTCCAATGACTGATGGTTTCTTGAAAAATTTAACATCCAAGCAAGTCCATACAATAAGGTTGGTAGCTGTACATATGTTAGTATTCAAGACTGCCATGGATGAAACAACATTGGCAGCATAAGGGATGCCTCCATTAAACCCTGACCAACCCATCCACAAAATTCTTGCTCCAGCTAGCATAAGAAACACATTGTTTGGAGGAAATCTTTCATGATCTTTAGCCAATCTAGGTCTGACCTGTACTCGCCACCCACAAAATAAAACCAATCAGCATAAGCAATCTATGGTATAGACTAAAAATAATTGATAGGTTGCAAGGAGTATGAAATAATTGTAACATACCCAATAAGCTGCAGTGAAACCTACAATTCCAGAAGAGAGATGGATTACATAACCACTAGAAAAATCAATGACTCCCCACTGAAAAAGGAATCCCCCTCCCCATATGCTGAAAGATCCCACTGTATATGAAAAAGTGAGCCAGAGTGGCACAAAAACCATCCATGCCTTGATGTTCATTCTTCCAAGCAAAGAACCAGCCAGTAGGATCAGAGTTATAGCCGCAAAAACGAACTGGAAAAACACACGGGTAGCCATAGGAAAAAAGGGCTCAAGAGCTTGTGTCTCCAAGTCTCCATTCTTATGATGGTGGATTGTTTCAGGGACTTTGTCTTATTGGATGAGAAACTCTTGGCCAAGTACAAGCCCTGCCTTGCCCCAGAATGGCAGAAGCTGATCGCCAAATGAAATTTTATAAGCCCGGGTGATCCAACAGATAAAAATAGTTGCAAATACATAGAGTGCCATGAATGCAGAATTGATGGCCCATTTCTTCTTCACAATGATTCCATATAGAATGACAAGGCCTGGCATGCTTTGCATTCCTACAATGGTTGCAGCTATCATCTGCCATAGATTGTCTCCTTTATTAAGACAATATGGTAATGTCATCCCATTCTGGTAGGCTACTGGCAACCCATCCATGGCTGCTACAAACCAGAAAACTCAAATCCAATCACAAAATTCAAATCTTTGCACATAATCCATGAAAATAAACGAAGTTAGCTGTCACAGAAACACGATGCATTACAAGATTTCACGCTCTGCAAGCCCTTGCCTCTTCACACCATACCTAGGGGATTCACCACCACAGAAACCCCTGGCCTCTGGCCGCGACGCGATTTCGATTTCCCTATAGGGCTCCCAATGCCATTTTCGGGGGCATTTGGCAGCCCGGCCATATATAATATACCTCAACGTATTGTGTATTGCTCTATTAAATAAATAAAAACCCTAACCACCCTTAATATATAAGCAATATAATATTATGGTTTTCATGTTTAATTAATACCCCCAATATGAACGAACATGGTATAATATTGACCCCCAAGTGAGGACCTCGTGGAAATATCGAAGTAGGAAACATGATCATGATCAAATTAATGAAGAAGAAATATGAGAAAATACCAAAGAAAGGATGAGGAGATGACAACTAGAATTGAGAGGGAAACAAGCATATGATGGAGATCAACCTTTGGTGGATCCGGATCCAATTGAGGATGATATCGGTATTTGTCTTACTTCATTCTTCAAATGATAATTATTTCAAACAAGCTTCTTAATTCTTACTTCTTACCTATTTCTTTCAATTATCATGTTTCAAAATTAATTACAATTATAATGTTGAAATTAGTTACAAAATTATCGTATTGATTGATTGGTAGTCATCATATTTTCAATATATTATATGATTTTTATTGGTCACAATTTTATTTAGTTTATTTGATTTAATATTGGTCACAATTGATTTTATATACTAAATAATGTAGCGAAATGTTCATACATGCATTGAGTGTTATTAGAGAATATTATTTCATGCTAGTGTAACTAGTATCAATCTTGATATAGCAAAAATTTGTGTTCTCAAAATTTCCCTTATAGTGTTAAATTTTATTCCTAAAGGTTGGTTTTGATGGGACTTCAAATATCATCTAGTGGAATTCGTAGTCAAATTAATGGAATTCGTAGTCAAATATTCATAGTAATGGTCACTCTAGAACAACTTAAATTCAAATATGTATTGATGTGAAAAAAACAAATCCTTAAACTAGAGGTAATGTTTATTTATGTATATGATTTATCTTTAAACTAGAGGTAATGTACATATAATTTCACACATACAATGATAGCTCAAGAGACATGTATTGTAAATTACTTCCTTGGGATGGATGTTGGAACCAAATGTGAAAATATCTTCACTTTCCATTTTATAGAACCTTTACAAAGTTCACTTTAATTTTAAATGTGCGATACTCCATGCACACTAGATATTGTACAATTATTAAATATATAATGGCACACACCTCTAAAAATCTACTATGGCTAGTAAATTAGGACCTCTTAAGATACAAGAAACCCATGTTCAATAAATTTGGTAATTTCATTTTCACTTGATGTTTTAATTTTAATCTTTCCTTAATTTAATAAAGAATAGATAAAATGTTTGGTTTTTGTACATTAGATTAGCAAATACAAACTGTGTATAGTTTTTATATATTATATATATTTGAAGTGATATAGGTTCCATTTTTATTAAATTTGTTTTACTTATATCAATTAAATTTGATATTTTTAAATTAAAATTCAAAGCATAGTTAACATAATCAAGAATTCATTTAATGTAGAGCACTAAATTTTATTATTTTACAATTTGGATAGTAGGAATTTGTATTGTCATGTATGTTCATAAATTTTTAGATTAAAAGTACCCTTAAACATTATGGTACAATATTAAATTGAAAGTGCGGATGTATTAAATAAATACGCATAGTCACTCTTTGGAAAATTGTTTTAAAAAAGTTTGTATCATATTTAGTTATTATTTAACATGTACATATATAGAATATGTATAATTTAAATTGGATGGATTATTTTTTAGTAATGATTTCTCCTTCTAATTCCACTAAGTGAAAAAATCCATTAAAAAATCAACCACAACAACTTAATCCAACTGACATAATTTCTCCACGGGAGGGCACAAAATAATTTATTAGTATAAGGTAAGATTGTTGGGATAGGCATATAAATAATGTCCATCATTCATTTCTCATATGAAACATAGTTGTTGTCTATAAGGAACCTTTGAAAACCTTCATCATCAAGGGGAAAATAATATCTGGGGAAAGAGGCACCATTCCAGAGGAGGTAAAACCCGAGGTAACATGTTTCTATTCTCTTAGGGGCTCTAGCCACCAGTTCTTTAAAAGAGGTGACACAATACCGCTTGAGGGATAACGTATCCCCCCACTTGACGGAGGTTCTTAGTGGCCAAAACATAGTATAATACCCTATATGTTACTTTTGTGGGATGCTGGCAGTACCTAGATTGGAGTTTGTTGGCCGTTGGTACCGCTCTCAGTTCCCATCGTTATAACCGATCATTTGTTACCTTCATGGGTTGATGTCTCTGATGGGTTTGCGACCATCGACACGAGAGCCTTCAAAAGGCCTAGTTACAATTTGAGTAGAAGGACGCTAGGTCATAGGGACCTATTTACACTTTATTTTTTGGATATGTTACATGATAAATTTTTGAAATATAAGCATATCCATATGGACAAAAAAATTCAATTACGACATGGAAAGAGATATGGACAAAAAATTAAGGGACATAAGATATTATATAGTGATCTCTAAAATGGAACTATGAAGAGATTGAACACAAGTGAAAAGTGTATTTGACTTCAAATTTCATGGCTATCAAAAGAGAATAAAATTTGAAACATAACCCCAAGTGGAGTTGGAATGGATTTCATTGCAACACCGAGAGTTCTAGGAAGTCCAGGTAAAGTTACTTTTGGGGAAAAATTGACTAAGGGAAGGAAACAATATAAGAGAACACCGATATTATTACTATATGAATTAGAATTATGAACAACATATTTGTGCTTGGCTAGAATTTCTCAAGGTAAGTGGAGAAACAAGACTATTTGATCAATATACATGCACATGAAACTAAAATTTAGGAAAATATTGTTACATAGTCAAATTGGCCTTGAGGATAGTTGAAGACAATAGTGTTACCCAAGTTACCACTAGTAGCATGAAAGATGTTGATGGAAGCCATGTAGTCATAAGAACCTCTTCAATCATATTTAAATACCCTAAATTTTCATACATTTTCTTGTGATGTTTGAATGCATTTGAAATAATCATGGGTGAGACCATAGTCTTTGAATGCTTCTTACTTCAATTCTATTTTTTTTCTTAATTCGAACAAAATTTCATTATTTGGTCAGAGTGGAACCTTGAAAATTTCAATTGGACTATATCAAGGGATGGATCCAAATCAGCCATCATAGGACCTGTTCCCTCTCATACATATTCAAGAGTAATTAGGACTTGCAGTGGGTTTGTAAGACGTTCAAATTATTTAGAAGACCTTAAGGATGTTTCCGTAGGAGAAGAGTTCGAGAAACTAATTCATGCTCGGACAGTTAGAGAGTATTTTGGAAACATTATCAAGTTGAATTTTGAACAACAATCAATTATGACACAAGCTAAAATCCTACATGGATTGCTAAAACATAAAATACTAAAAGATGCCACAAACTTGTTAGGTTTTGAAGATGCTAAAGGTAAAAGGGCACATGACACTATGATAGAAAACACAACAAAAGCGTTATCTTCATTTGGAAAATCAAGAGAACCTGATATATCAGCTTCTAGTGGGGAAATTAAAATACAACTGGTGTTGTGGCACTAACAAACTCACGAAATTGAATGGTGGCAACAATGTAAAAATTGCTCCATGTTTCAAGAAAAACATTGCACAAATATACTAAATTCAGGGTTTGGATAGATGAAAACAATCAAGCTACTTGTTGGGATATTATTTGTAGGCAAACCTATCGAGACAATATTTATTAAGGTGTTAGAGAGAAGGTGGTAGAGTTTTGGGACAACCATTCTCCTACTATACCGGATTGAAAGTGTGTCATGTGGAAACATTTATAAAGATGGATTTATGTTGAGCATTGTAAGCATGTTATGGAGGTGATAGGATTTTTAATGATTGAGGAATTTTAAGAGGCCAATCACAGTGTCGAGATATCAATCAACACGTTTGAAAAGCTAAACCGTGGTTTATTATTCTGAACACAATTCGTGACACTTGTTGTTGTTGATACCATGTTGAATTTCAACTCTATTATGACATATTTATAAACTTTTGCAAGAGACACTAAGTAGGGTAAACTAGATCCTCCCACGTGCGATATTTTGTTTCTACTATACTGTGCAAAAGGAATCTTAAGGATGTTTTTTTCAACAAAATATGTGTAGGTGGGAGAAGATGCCTTGAATCTAGTAATTTGGCATTGTTCCATAGAAATTTTATGTTTGATCCAACACACTATGGATTGTTAGATATCATAGCTATGTGGAAGAGATATGAGTATATAACCATGGATGCGTCTCCTTTTTCATCTACGCCATATAAAAGGATCAACTTGCTTGAGGAAAACATTCTTATTCCAGAGTCATGGAGAAGTTCCAAGATCAGATTTATAAATACATCAAACACTCTGATAGGTCTAGGTGGAAACCTACTGAATTGAAGCATTATCATGAGGTATTTGAGTCGGGAACAATCTTATCATTGGTAGACTTCACCGAGAACTATAGTTTCTCCCCAAACTGAGATACAAAGTGAGTACTATCACTCTGATGACGTGTCAATATTCGTACATGTTTTGTATAGACATGCTTAGGAGAGAATTGATGGCATGGATAACACTCTTCAGTCACGCAATGTAATTAAAGATTACCATTTTTATGTGAGTGGTGATCAAGACAATGACACATTGTTTTTTCAACACTACTTTGGGATGATTTATGGCTCATTCAAAAGAATGGGGTGCCATTTATAGAACATTGGATTTGGTTAGATGGGTGTGCAGGGTAGTTCAAATCAAAACACTTTTTTCACTAGTTGATTCACCTTCATAAAGAGAAAGGAGTTCGACATACTTGTATTTTTTTTTAAATAGGGCACGGAAAGGGCAAGCATGATGGTACAAGTGCGTGTGTGAAAAAGGAACTTAGACGTTACCAGATCAGTCATGGTGCAACCTAAATCAACTCATCTGTAGAAGTAGTTGACTTGTGCACATTGCATTTGGGACATGAAGGTCACGAACAGGCAAGGTCAATGTGTAGGTAAGACACTATCGTTTGTAGTTGAAGTTCACATTTTGAATGTTCTTTGAAGCATCATCTTAGTTGAAAATTTATATATTTGATACATTTATTTCGATGCAATTTCTTTTGGAATGTTTCCATTGGCGATTGAATAGATCCATTCCTTGGTATTGTGAGACAATAATTGGGATGAGGGAGTTACACTCCATTTACAGTGAAGATGTATGGGACAAATATTTTCCATAGAAATGAGTGGTACAAGGAAAATTCCTTTTTGTGGAGGTTATAGTGGATGCTACTCTAAAAAGAGCCCAAATATCTGTTTATAGTGGAAGTCACTACCGGAGGCAAGTGGGAAGAGGTTTTAGTAGATTTTGTTTTTGGGTGCATTTATACATATTAAATGCATTGGTGCATACATGGCATAAATGCACTAGTGCTTCAAATATATCATGTAGAACCACATATGAAAACACCATCAAGCAATTTTATTTTATTTTACAAATGGTGCATTTATATTAACATAGCGTACTTGAGTTCCATGTAGTTAAAAGAACCAAAGTATGGTAAATGGATAGGTGAGAGCACCATATTACCATATTTTACTATTTTTAATTTCAACCACCTATGTGGTTCATCTAATCCACTACACTAGGGTGCTATATCCTAATCCGCACCGCATAAGGTTTAAAAAAATCAGAATCTAAAACCACGAAATACATTATTTTTTATTTTAATTTTTTATATTTGGTGTGTTATATATAGTCTACCACAACGGTCCGTTATAGTTTCTGGCACACCATGCTAGGATTTATTTTTTATTTTTTTACAAGCAGTGCATTTAAATGATAAAACGCACTAGGGATCCACGTAGTTTAAAGCACTGAAGTACGGTAAATGGATAGTTGAGAACACTAGATAACTATATTTTTATTTATTATTTCCATCATTGTTGTGGTTCTTCCACTGAATAGAACCTAGGTGGTATAGCCTAAGCCACACTGCAACAAGGTTAAAAAAATCCAAATTTAAAACCGTTTCCTCTATTATTTTTTATTTTAAATTTATTATTAGCAGTGCATTGTATATAGCTAACCCCACCGGCGCATTCTAGTGTCGAGCACATTGGAACAGGGTTAATAAAAAAAATTACCACATGAAAAAATTAATTTTACCACATCAACAGTGCTTTTGAGGCCTACAACATCGGTTCCATACATCCCCTCCTCAGACACCCTGACATTCGTGCTCCATGTGGTGACATTGCTCACTTCGGTTGGTTGTTGACTATATTTTGATTTTTCCAAACGGTGGGAAAATTTTCAAATTTGACTTACATTACAACCATGCATGCTCTCCGACGCCAAAATGTCTAGGTAAATTCTTTGTTACTTCATAATTTAATATTTTAGTAGATTAAAATTAAAAATTAACATTTTTTATACTTAATTTAAAAAACAAATAATAACCGTGCACGATGTGTTCGAGCTATTTGGCTCACACCATGAATGCTGCACCTTGTAAATTCACAGGGTGCACCATCTATGGTACGTTTCAATAGGATGTGCATCACAAAAAAGGTGGGCTATAATTTCATAACGTGCCGATAAAATAGGTTTTAAAAAGTATGAACATAAAATGGTGAATATACTAAACCAAAACACACCGTATATACAATGTGTTGACATGTGCCAACGCATTTCCAAACCAAACGTTATTAAAAAAATTCATTGTGTTAAGTGGTGCGTTCCATTAAACGTTTTGCACGGACGTCTCGGTGCACCAATGTGTATCCGAAGCACCATTGCGAAAATTAATTTTTGACCTCATTAATGGCAGGTGCGATGTGCTCTAAGAAAGATTATGCACTTTGAACAATGAGATGACATGTCCACAACACATTAGTTTTGTTGATACGAAATTTTAAAATATAAAAAATACCAATCGTTTAACGATGCGGTTTGATAAATGCACCACACTGATTTGTCGGTGCGTTGACGTGTTCTGGCACACCATAAACAATACAAATTTTAAAAAACTTGTAAATGACTTCAATGGTGTGCACAATAAACCCGAATGTTATGTATAGAAGGTGTGCTAACATGTTCCAAGCACACCACAAAAACATATGTTGTTTAAAAACAATATTACCGTAAGTGACATGTGGTCCATTAACCATTCTGCATCATTATCATGGTGCGCTAATGTGAAAATGGTGTGTTGTTATTACAAACAAATTGTGGAATGCACCAAGTGAGGCTACGGTGTGATTTAAGAACCCGTAGGCATCATTTACAGTGTGATAACATGTCCACAACGCACAAATTAAGTGGTGAAAAAATTTAAAAATTCCAAAGAAAACAAAACATTTAATGGTGCACTATGTTAAACTCTCCACACTAATTTCTTGGTGTGTTGATGTGTAACAGGTGCACCATTGAAACATACAAACTAAAAAACTCACAAAATACATCAATGGTGTGATTTATGAACATTTGTACACTGCTTTTGGTGCACTGATGTTTAATGGGTGCATCGTCATCAATCATTTAAAAAGTATAATTTAATCTTTCACATTTAATGGAATAAAGGCGTTCTCACATATTTCTGAATTATTTTTTTAGAATTTGATCACAGATTCAATTTTAAACCCTTTCCGGTGAAATGTGGAGAGTGTAAACCCTAAATCTAAAGCATAGAAACTATTGAAATTGAAGGCACAAATGTTCCAATCGATCCAATTTCCCCAAACATGCCTCTTCTCATACACCACCGTCAAATCCATGATTGTTGAGAACCATTCCCTTCCTACATGAAATAGAAAACAAGTATACCATATGGAAAAAATCAAGCAGCATAACCCAAGCGTTTAGAAAAGCCCAAGCAATAGGTGGCCCCATTTTTAAATGAATTGAGGAAATAGAAACTACGATGAACGTTGCCACAATATTAAAAAATAAATGGAAACATTGGCGAAGATTATGAGAAAATAGAAAAGGAATCTCTCATTCATATGTGGAAAAATCATTTGAGAATGGATGGAAGGTGAAACTATGTAGCAAAAACTATGGAACATAGTTATGCAAAAAAACAAAAAAACAAAAACTTCCATACATGAGTTTTATGTTTTTTTCTCTATTTATTTAATCTTTAATTTTATGGTATGGCATCAATAATCTTTTGGAAAAAAATCAATATATATAGATATATGAAACTTTAGTTACACTTTACACATTTTGAAAAATTAAATGTACTTGCATGAAAATAATAGAAAAAAGGAAGAAAACAATAGTCTATGCCTACGGAAGAGACTAACAAGAAACATATCGAATAATGTTAACACAATGTTTTTCTCAATTTTAAGGAGAAGATGAGCAATGAAAAGCACATCAAGGAGTTTTTACCAAAAGCTATAATGATTAAATGAATTGAAATTTGAACTTCCTAAAGTTTGAATATGCTTGTTATTCTTTATTTATTTATAAATATTAAATGAAATAAATAAACATATTTGAACTTTAATATTTTTACGGAGAAAATATGCATTTTTAACCATTACGCCCATTCATAATAATTATAACAATACAATTAAGATATTATGTAAAAAAAAATTCAAATCCACACTATTAAAGAAATATAAAATATATATCAAATTAGCTCTCGATGTTGTCATGAAGATACTAAGTCAAGAACCCAAAATAAAAAGACACCCTCAAGGATGTATATTTATTACGACCCATCATTTTGGTGTGGTATTTTTTTTTCTTCTCATAAGAAAACTCCAAATGGGTTGAGAAAATCATTGGGAGAAGACAAGACTAGCTGTGACAATTGTGGTTGTGTTGCATTATTCACCCATCTCCTCCTATAAATAGATTTATGAAGCCCTCCTACGAGGAAGGCCTTTTGTAAAAGCATGTATAACGTTGGGTGAAACATAGGGAGATATGATAATGTTAAGTGATTGCTCTTATATGTTAAAAAAAAATTACATAGAGTTAAAAAAATATTTCTTTGATATAAAATATTCATTCATAAGAAAATATGTTTATTATGCCGTGTACATGCTTTTAACATTCTATATAACATATTAAACTTCATCCTACTTATGGATATGATGTGGTGGTCAGAAAGAGACCCAACGTTTCAAACTCTCCTTAATAAAAACTGATACACTATTTGCAAAATATGTCTTTATAAGTGTTAATAGTTGTTTGATGTGGTGTAAATTTATGTATGAAGTGGTATTGAAAAGATTATATTCAACACCATCTCTTGGAATAAATGTAGAAGGCATTCATTAAAAGGACGATGGTTCAAGAGACTAACAAATTTTACGAGTAAAAAAAACTTAGCCGTTAGAATTTAGAAGGGTAGAGAATGAAAGAAAAAACTCCACCACTCATGACTTGAGTTCAACTTATCTTATTTTTACCATTCAAAGTAATTTAGTCTCAATAATAATTCAAAATAATTTAGTCACAATTATATATATATATTTCATGTCAACCCATTCAAGATATACAAAATCATACACACATAACAATTCGTCATTAAACCACTTGAAAGCATATTATAATTAACCATTTAAATTATTGAATAAAATGAATAGATCTTTACATAAATCAAAATGATTAAAGTATGCTTAGTAAATTGATTTGATAAATTAGTCATAAAATTCCGAGTAAAACTTTAAAAAATCACAACAATATTTAAAACACACATAAATGATTGAAAAATATACTCAAAATTATTAAAATATGCTTAGTAAATGGATTTGATAAATTAGTCATGAAATTCCTAATAAAATTTAAAAAAATCACAACAATATTTAAAACACGCATAAATGATTGAAACATATACACGAATTGTCTTTTCATCCCAAAGTTCCATGCGTTTACTTTGATATCCATGAAAATTAAAACTTTAAATACATATTCTACACATACATATCATGTATATTTAAAAATGATTTTTTAATAATAATAATAATTATCATGTATATTTAAAAATGATTTTTTAATAATAATAATATTAATAATAATAATATTAATAATAATAATAATAATAATAAGTTGAAGTTTATGGAGATTTTATGTGGATTTTCTTTTTTTGTTTAAATGGGTACTTTTTATTAGTTAAATATGGAAATAGATAAAAATAAATTGTTTGTGTTTGTATGGAGATGTTGAGGCAACAACCCACATTGGGGAGGCACTGATGAGGGAACATGTTATGGGAAGTAATCTTTGCGTGTGGTATTTTTTCTTTTCTTTTCATGGGATAATGCCATGTGTGTTGAAAGAAACAACGGAAGAGATTGTCCCTAACTATGACATTCATAATTGAATTGTTGGATTTTTAACCTAATCTTATTGGAAAAATATTGTAGTCCAATGCTTCTTTGGGTTCTTTTAGATTAGAATAGGACTTTCTTTAAATTCATCATGCATTGGGAAGTAGTATATATACACATACATTTACAGGGTGTAGTTGCATAATTAACTCCTTTCCTCTCATCAATGGATTTATGAATCCTTCGTATGAGAAGAACTTTGTAAACACGTGTGCACCCATGTCATTGTGGGACAAAAAGAGTGGGGATGACAATGTTAGATTATTTCTCCCAATGGGGGATCGACTATGCATTATTTTCAACTCTATAATGCCAAGTATCATAAAGAAGAAAAATAAAAACACAACCACTACTATCAACTACGTCGGAAGAATCTACTTCTCTCCTCTTGATCTTGAACTTTGACTTCCATACACAACTTGCACACATATCAACATCATTAGAATTGGCTAAAGGCACACATAATTAGGCATAATCACACACCAATTTGTTGGTCAAAACTATTTCTCATGAACATTATCCACAACCACCAAAAATCATCCATCTGCTAATAAAATAATGTGTCCATTGAGGTCATGAAGTCTAATGTCCACGCTCCTGAAATTCATCCAAGTTTAAACAAATACCAGATAAATTACCAAGCTACATGAAGGGCATGGAAATTTTCAAACCAAGAAAGATTAACTCACACCAATTATAGATCAACAAAACTTATATGAACTCAAATTCTAAGTATACAAGATTGTTGTTATCACATGCATTGCATAACTAGAAGATACATTTGAACATACTAAAATCATGGAGCAGAGGATAACTAATATAACCTCAAAAATATCTATCAATCCCATCCATCAAGATACAACCCATAACTCATTTCCATATAATTATTAAATGTTTTTTAAACATCCACCAATAAATAACCCAAAATCAACCAGAAGTCAAAGGAGAAGAGAGTTCTCCTTAACCGTTTATAGGTACACTACAACTCCCCATGATGATGTCACAACTATTCTATAGTTTTCCATGGGCATCAAAAGTAGATGAAATATCCTCCCTAACTCTTCATGGATGCACCAATATACTTCTGCAACTTGGATTATCTTTCAACAACTTCATAAAACCTTGGCATTGATCTACAACAATCCCCTAATCATTGGGATGATGCCTTAACAATTCCAATGTAGCCTCAATAATCTCCATGGATACATGCACATGACCAAATTAATTTTTAATAAGAGACCACAATCAAGCTACAATTGCAACTTATAAAATTAGAAGCAAGGAAATCTATAATAAAAAACATCACCACTCAAACCCCAATTATTAGGTCCGAAAGGGAATATGTGAAAAGGATGTGAATAGAGTATACCACATCATAACCATCAAATAAAATTTAGGACTGTAATACTACTACCAGAACTTGATCCTACTTATGTTCATTGTTTCTTATCACAAGAGACCAAGTTTGTATGTTGAAGTGAATAAATCAATTGCTCATCCACGTAAATGTTGTGCATTGATCCCGTAGAGATCTAAATATTGCTTGAATCTGAGTTCATTCAACAATATTTTCACCTTGACATTGCTTCCACCCATCCATAAAGGGAATACCATAAATTGCATCCTTTATGGGTGCAATTTGTTGGCATTCTTCACATGCCAATCTTTATTAAACCATAAAATCCTAACTACATGTAATAAACACCTACCCAAATATTTTGCAACTATAAATAAACACCAAGTACACACTAGAAATATAACACCAACCAGATTTACTTTATTAATGTAGAAACTCCCTAATTACATATGCCTCACTTTCCCATGGTGTTCAAGGAAGCTAAATTTGTTCACTCCTCTGATTTTAGTATGTACCCACAAATATCTAATGATGAGAGGGGTTTTCAATTCAAGATATATGACATGATATAATACCACACTAAACCACTAAATACAAAAAACCTAATGGATGCAGGAAATAAATGTTCTAGCACTCCACTTACAAATAAAACACATTTTTTCAATTGATAATCATAACCCCACTAAAAAAATGACCATACAATGAGTAATTGCTTTCATCCAAAACTAAGGCCTATCACTCCACAAGTTTAAAGGGTATGGAGAACTCCTTAAAATAAATTCCTTCGCGGAGATAATTTATCAAGACATCAATGATGCCACTTTCTAGGAGACTATGTGTAATGGGGAGGAAGATAAAATAACTTAATTTGCTATACAATAATGTGATTTTGTAGTCTTAGAAGAAAAGGTTTATCACACCTTTAGTATTTTGGAGATATTTAGTTGATAGTTGACTAGTAGAGTCTACTAAGAAATCAACTAAGCATTTAGTTGGTTGGTTAGGTTAACCATGGTAGTCAGTTGGTGCATAAGTTGAGGAAAAATTCAAGGTGTTTGTAACATGGGATAGCTAATCAAATTTGAGTATTTCTTTTCCACTTCAAGGGAGTTAGTTATACTTTGGTTCCATAAATATATGAGGCTTGTGGAGTCAATCTATAATGTAACCTTATTTTCTCTCCATGTTTCATATGTTATGTTGATATATAGTGACTTGTGCTTAATTTTTGTGATGATGTCTTCTGATATCACCTATTCTTGGAATGCAGAACTACTTAATCTACTAATTAAGTGGTTCTACAACATGGTATCAAATCTATCCATATGATAATTAACATGTTGTGTACATGTCTTTTGGAGGTTGTTAATTGCACATGTTCAAGTTGATTTGGATCTCCCTAGTATATTGACTTTGGGTTTTGACTTGAAGATCATATTAGGGTTTAGATATATACATAAAAATCAAGAGTTCCAAGAAATAATCTATGCCATTGAATGGCCACAATTATGGTATATGGGCACAAAATATGGAAACATTGTTGAAGAGTAAAGTACTTTGTCCATTTATTAAAATATACATATCCAAGAGTTTTGATAATCTCCAAACATACCCAGCCCCATGATCTATGCATTCCTTGTTAAATGATCTCTTCCTAATCTAAATGCAAAGACTATGCATTCCTTGTTAAATGATCTCTTCCTAATCTAAATGCAAAGACAATCCAGACCTTTCTTTCCTTTTGATTCAATATAAAGAGATTGAGGGAGGTGAAAATTGTATAATAACAACACTCATAAGATAGAAATGAATAAAAAAATGATCAACATGACTTTCTTTTCTTAAATGGAGGTGGATAATATTAAGGAAAGCTCTTTCTTTTATAGGCCATTATAAAGGAAACAAAGCGTGACACTTCATAACTTATTCTGTGAATATGTTAGATCTTATTCAAGTCACCACTTCATCTATATCCACTTTGAGTTTTTTGCTCATGTTCTTATGTACCCATAAGTTTTTTTTTAAAGGTTTTATATAAGACCACGACTTCAATGGATTCACTAGTGGTCTATAGCTATCGAGGAATTAGTTGCAGTCATTATTTTTATTAGTTTTTCCTACTTAAAAACATGTTATATTTTCCATTAAAGTTTCGTTTCAAGGTATGGAATTTGGAAAATAACTGAGGAGGGGAACTCTCGATGATTTTTAATAAAAAAATGTGGTTTCATCATGTGATAACGAAAACCATGTAATAAAAATTTCCTTAGAGAGAACAAGATCACATGCAAAATACAAGAGGTCACATAATCTCATCCAAATTAAAAGGAGATAGCATCATCTCCACATAAGAGGACCCCACTATTAGGAATTAAGAATAAACCTTATGCTAGCAATCGTTCCAAAAAACACATTAATGAATGCATTAAAGAGTGTACCACACAACACTGATTAGAGGTACAACATTGAGAAACAATGTAATAGTTAATGCAAGAGAGTGCAAGAACAAATACAATCAAGAGAGTGACAACCCAAATCCTACAACATTGAGAAACGACGTAATAGTTAATGCAAGAGAGTGCAAGAACAAATATAATCAAGAGGGTGACAACCCAAACCCAACATAAAACCCACACTCTCATTCCATGCTTTCCACATTAGCAAAATAACTCACCATTAAGTAAAAAAATGAAACCAAACATTATTTCCATACAAGAATAATATTGAAGTAAGTAACCATTCCATATAGAACAAGATAAAATGTAATACAAAACTCACAAAACACCTAGCAAAAGATCAACATCGAAGAAAAAGGAAAAATAATAATAATAAGGGAGAGTCCAATAGCTTTGTTAGCTTAGGAAAATAAGGTAGAGAATATTATAAATCATATAAAATCAGCACTTGAAAGAGGGACCACATTCATGAGTAGGGTGATTGGCATTGCAAGAACAACCATATAGAATAAACATTGACCAAAAAAAACCACTCACCTATTATTTTGCAAGAAATAAATTAGTAAGCCATCACCAACAACATCCTATCCCTCGTAGTTACAAAATCCCACACAATTCCCACGAGAGGGAAAACACCAGAAAGCAATGATGATCAGCTAGAGTAAAGAATGACTACAGATGTACATAGATATTTTCCAACCATTCCAAAGAGCACAATGTCGAATTTCATTAAATTCTAGACCACCCCCAATACTCAGGAGTTTCACTTTATGAACCTATGACATAGGACATGTGTTCGTAGGATATTAAATAATATCACTAATTTCACTAGATGTTAAGGAATGTTTGAGGGAAAACAATGTGATGACCCATCCAACCATGTGATGTCATTTAACAACTGTTTCCTGTCCAACAACATCATCGAAGAAACCATTCATATTCATCTCTTTCATAGAACCATCAGTGAATTACTCCACTTTTGAGTTGATAGCCACCACCTTCCTCACATATTTTCAATTACTCATACACCATGATCTAGGGCTTGATATTCTCACAAAATTTTAACATAATACCTTTACTCACATAGCACATCACATCTACGAATGACATAGGTGTAGGAACTTGTGCAAAATAGACTTCCTCAAATTACTCCAACCAATGATCGTGAAGGATGTGGCAACCACTACACCCCAAACAAAATAAGAGGCCATTCTCAAGGCCCTACATTTTGATTTAATCTATGCACATTATTGGTATTTGTATCCCATCCTCTCTGATTCACCTCGACATCATTCTATGAACTAGGCAAGATCTCCCCAACCATAGATCTCTATGCATACAATGCGGCATAATAGTACCCACCATCACCTTCCGCATCAGTGGCTCCTCCAATTGATACAACTCCTCCATTTGGATAACTCACATATGGACCATACAGTCCAACATATCCCAATAATAATCAAGCACCTCTAGTATTACCACCTCAAGCAGAGCTACTAGCTCCTACATCTACTTCATATGGATCCCCAAACCCATACTTCCCCACACCCATATACAATCCATATTTCCCATATCTTGGTCCACCCAAATCTCTCCCCATGCCTCATTCTAGGGTCAATCTAGTACAAGATTCCCTTGTAAAAAAAGCTCAATAGTTTGAGTAGTTAAATGCAAGAAATACCCTAATCCAGAGGATCAAGGGAAAGAGAAATGGAAGAATAGGCAAAAATAACAGCAAGGGCAGGGGGAATCCCCCTCCCTAGAAGAACTAGATATTAATAAATAAAAAAGAGGGGACCAATAATCCCCCCAAGAAAGGAAAGAACTCAATTCTCAGGACCAACTTTCCTTGCAACATGTGCAACAAGTATGGGCATTACACTCACCATTTCTTGCTAAAACTTGAGTGTCAATAATTAATCAAGGCGAGGAAAAAGGATACCACCAATCCTCCTCAACCACCAAATATTCCACAGCCTCAACAGGCTATGTTACAACAACCCTTTTCCAACCAAGGACTGGTCTCTCAACAACATGAACCTCTCCAACCAAGTGATGGAACCTTCCAAAACATCTACATGAATACAATTGAAGTCAACCTTCAAACCCATATGAAATATTATGGAACGCCTAACCCCCTGCATGGGGAGGATTTCCTATATACCTATAGAGGTCTTCTGCAAATACCACATCCAAGCAATGACAAGATATATCACATCCCTAAGACACCACTTCGATGAACTTCCCATAACCCACATATGAAAGCGTCTCACAATTACATCATTGTGGATAAGTTGTCTCAATCCTCTGCCACCATGTCAACATTAGAAGTTCTCCAATATTATCCTTCTCAAATGAAGAAATTGGTTATTGCATTAGGAGAAATTGGCCCTTACAATTCATGCTTAATAACCTTCATACTCTTTAAAGGCAAGTTACGACTACCCTCGTTAGTTTCTTTTCAAATCCCAGTCACTATCAAGAAAATATTGATTCATTGATACATAGTCGATGAAGGAGCATCTACTTCTGTGATGTCTACCCATGTATGAAATGTCTTAGATCTCCAGACTTAGTCCCCTCATATATCGGCCTCTACACTTATGATGGGAGACCATCAAAGCCACTGGATTTGCACCTGAATATCCATATTGAGCTAGGGGGGGGATTGTACTCTTGGATATCAAAGTGGTCAATGCTCAACTCAACTATAATATTCTTTTTAGATGTATTTACATGTATGTCGTGAAGGTTGTAACCTCATCAGTTTTATGCATCATGATGTTTCCCCACAATATAAAAATTGCCACCCTTGACAATCTTAATTACTATGACCCTCATCCTAACTCAAACCATAACAACATCCTACCCACCATCGGATTAGTTACTCCCTCATGATATGTCGATATAGGTCTGGGAACTTACAAATATTCTAAACTGTTGGGGGAATAATTTGTCCCTCCACTAGTTATCCCAACATCCACAGAAAATCTTATGTGCACTATGTTCACCTCCAAAGACAAGACATAGGCCCCATCCCTGTTGATGTATATGTAACTTCGGAATGTATTTCATCTATGTATTTCATATATATTTATTGTACCCTTATTAGAGAGGTGTTATTCCTCTATAAGGAAGTGTCGTCATGTGGATTGACAAGTGTCGCAAGTGTGTGTACTTGCCGATGGGTTATTAGACCACCATGTGTGGGGTAGGCCCTAAAATATACATTATATTGTGGATGTATCTAGATAGACAAGTCGGCCCCATAAGGTCACTGGGAAAATAGGTTAGTATAAATAGAGATCGGGAGATCTCTATTTTGATCATTCAGAAAGTCACACTTCTCTCACTCAGAAAGTGGCGCACTAGTGAGTAGGAGGATCATCTACTACTAGGAGACTATCTCAGTGTATTTTGGTTGTAATTTGGTTGAGCCATTGCTCTCTCTATCTCTGAGGAAGTTGTGGGGTTTTTCACCTTAGGGTTTTCCCCACGGAAACTCTGTGTCTCTTGTCTCTCAAGCTTTTGATTCTTGTGATGCTTGTGATGCTCATTGTGATTGTTATGCATTGATATACTGTATATGTTATTCTCTCAGTGAAGATCCTAGAGTATTGTCAATTAATGCTCAAAATTTAACATGGTATCAGAGCTAACCTGAGAAGAAGACATTCTGCAGTGACAGAAACTTGAGTTTCTTGTTTATTGGGTTTCTCTCCACAGATTTTGGAAAAGCAGTATAGTAGATTGACTCTACTCATCAAGGAGAATCCATCTGTCCAATCAGAATTCAATTCTGAGCATTTTCAGATTTGGCCCTAAAAATTAGGGTTTCCACAAAAATAGGAATTTCTAAAATCTGAAGACATAGCTGGAAGCTCCTTGCAAAAATCGAAGTTTAGAGCTTTAGATAGAGATTTTTGGCTGGGTAGATCTCTAGGAAACTCAAACCCTAATTCAGGCTCTCCCAATGAACCCAGGAGGACAAAAAAAGTCAAATCTGAAGGGTAAAACTTTGCTGATCTCAAATTCTGAATACACCAGGCTAATCAGCTCATCAAGGCACATCTTTCTATCCTTTCAGAAAGTTGAAATTCACATTTTGAATTTTTAGGGTTTTTTCGACAAACCCTAATCCGGGACCAGATCCAGTTTTCAGCATTTCAAGTGGTAAGACCTAAATCTTTTCTATTTCCATTTGAAGTGCTCTTTAAAATGTCTCACCACACCAAGCTTGAGGATAAGCTTGAAGGGGCTGATAACTTCCGAGCTTAGAAGTATAGGATTGGGTTAATCCTGGAAGAGAATGAGTTGGACTCATCTATCAAAGAAGACATCCCTATCCCAGAGGATGAAGAGGCTAAAGTATTGCATAAGAAGAACTTGGTCAAGGAAAAGAGAATCATTGTTGATTCTATCAAAGACCATCTCATACCCCATGTGTCTTCTCTAAAGACACCCAAAGAGATGTTTGACTCTTTGACCAAGCTATTTGAAGGGAAGAACATAAATCGAAAGATGACCTTGTGGAAACAATTGAAAGGAGTAAAGTTTTAGAATGGAGAAACCATTCAATCTTATTTTTCAAGGGTCTCCCAGATCAAGGAACAACTAGAAGCAGTGGATGAAATGGTGGAGAATGGTGAAGTTGTCATGACCACTCTAAATGGCTTACCTAGGTCATGGGACTCCTTCATTCAAGGAATCTATGCAAGAAAGAAGTTGATTTCCTTCAGTAGACTATGGGAAGACTTCTCACAAGAAGAAGGAAGGCTTGTGGCACGAGAAGAAAAGATGGGGAATGAAGATCAAGCTCTCACAACTCACACCAAGAAATGGAAGTCCAAGAGAGAGCCATCTCACTCCAAGAAATCTTCACATCACTTCAAAGAAAGAAGAATATGCTTCACCTGTAATGAGAAAGGACATATTGCCATAAATTGTCCCAAGAACAAGAAGGACAACAACAACTTCATCAAGAAGAAGAAGGGCAGCAAAAGAAGGTTTCATGCTCATGCTGCCGAGGATGATGAACCACCCAAGAAGAAAGCTAGGGCAGAAAGTGATGATAGTAATGATGACTCATCAAGTGAAGAAGAGTATTTTCTGATCTCTGCTCTCATAGGTACTATCTCCCATGGTTGTAATGATTGGTTAATTGATAGTGGGGCTTCCAAACACATGACTGGGTTTAAGGAATCTTTTGTGAACCTATCTGAACATGAATCACCCCATAAGGTGAAACTTGGGGATGATTATCAATACCCAATCAAAGGAAGTGGTGAAGCCTCCTACAACCTAGATTCTGGAAAATCTTTGAAGATGAAAGAAGTCCTTTATGTACCTGGTCTCAAGAAGAACTTACTCTCCATCTCTGCATTGGATGCAAAAGGTATGAGGGTTGCATTTGTGGATGGCCAAGTCCTAATGTGGCCAAAGGGAAAGAACATAGATGATGTAGTAGTGATTGGAGAGCAAGAGGGAGGTTTGTATAAATTAAAGGGACAACCTAAACATGCCATGGTGCATGAATCCATGGAGCTAAGTGAACTTTGGCATAGAAGACTTGCTCATATGCACTATAGGGCACTTCTAATTGCAAGCAAGGCTGTAGAGGGTCTTCCTGAAATCAAGACCAAACATGAAGGTGTTTGCAAAGGATGTGCAAAAGGTAAGAACATTAAGAAGGATTTCCCAAGTAGTGAAAGCAAGACAAAGGATATCCTGGAAATCATCCACTCAGATGTATGTGGTCCTATGTCATCCAGTTCTCTAAGTGGGTATGTTTACTATGTCTCATTTATTGATGACTTCTCGAGGAAGACTTGGGTATACTTCTTGAAGAACAAAGATGAGGTGTTTGATAAGTTCAAGGAATTCAAAACCTTGATGGAGAATCAAACTGACAAGAAGATCAAAATATTCAGATCCGACAATGGTGGAGAATTAACCTCAGGTGACTTCAAGAAGCTTTGCAGTGATTCAGGGATTAAGAGGGAGTTGAATGCTCCTTATAATCCTCAACAGAATGGAGTTACAGAAAGGAAGAACAAAACAATCATGGAAGCAGCAAGGGAAATGCTGCATGACCAGGATCTACCTATACATCTATGGGAAGAAATAGCTAGAACAGTTGTATATGTGCAGAACAGAACACCCCACAAGATATTGGACAACAAGATACTAGAAGAGGTCTTTTTTGGTAAGAAACCTGAAGTCAACCATCTCAGAATATTTGGTTGTCCAGTATACACTCATGTCCCAAAGGAAAAGAGGACTAAACTAGATCCTTCAGGAAAGAAGGGTATCTTTGTGGGTTACAGAGAAAGCTCGAAGGCTTACAGAATATACTTTCCAGGGATCAAGAATATTTATGTGAGCAAGGATGAATATAAGTTCAAGGACAGGTAATCCAGGAAGCAAATATCAAGAGGGAGCACACTCCAGCAGCTCTTGCAAGGATGCAGATTTTCAGAGGTAGATGACCATCTTCCTACATTCCACAACAGAAAGGTGTAGAAGAAGCTACTTTAGTAGCTCCTGCTAGGAAGCAAAGACTCAGAGGGAGTCCACCCAACAAACAAGCAAAGATAAGTATTTCAATTATCATTTCTTGCCTATTTTTGTTTAAATAATATTATGCTTATGTTCCTAGACTTAGGAGATGTATTGTGCATATTAGAATGATTGCATTAATGAACAGTATACTACTAATATGCATGTGATGGGTAAGTGGCCTATGGCACTGTACAACATTCCAGTGCTATTTATCTAGAATGAAACCTCTTTGTTGACATGTTGGGAGTAGTGCAAACTCTTAACAATGTTCTGGTAGAGACTGGAAGGCATCTAGAAAGTTGTGGAACATGGATAAATGTTGTATGGAAGCATTAGCTAAGATAACTGCATGACTGCATGACATATTTCTTTATGTGTAAAGAATTTGTTCTGAAAATTATGAGATGTTTCTAATCATGCAATTTAACTTGTTTTGTAGGAAAGACTATATATATTCACCTACAAAAGAAGGACTACAACATTTGTTCCAGCAACAAAGATATCTATTGAAGATATTGAAGTTCCCAGGATCTTGGATGAAGAAATGGAATGCCATGATCCATCGATCATGAAGATGATGTTTGGGATGCAGTCCCAAGACCTGACAGGGAGTCACATGTGTGCAGATTGAAGAAAGCCTTGTATGGCTTGTAGCAAGCTCCAGAACTTGGTGTGATACAAAGAGGAAGCTTGCAGCTGAGTTCGATATGAAATATTTGGGAATGATGCATTATTTCCTAGGTATGGAGGTGTGGCAGAGTGCAGGTGGGATCTTCCTTGGTCAAGGGAAGTACACAATAGATATCCTGAAGAGATTCGAGATGATGGATTGCAAGGACATGACCACACCTATGGCATCGAATCTGAATCTTCTATGTGATGCTTCATCTGAGCCGGTTGATGTCTCTGTGTATCGTCGGATGATTGGGTTCTTGATGTACCTGACAAACACGAGACCGGATATTTGCTTTGTTGTGAACACATTGAGCCAGTTCCTGACGGATCCAAGGAGTGTTCACCTGGTTGCAGTAAAGCATGTTCTGAGGTACCTGAAAGGTACAGTGGATTATGGGCTCAAGTATGAAGTGAATCAAAAGTTTAACCTGTAGGGTTATGTTGATTCAGATTGGGCTGGCAGTGCTACAGATAGGAAGAGCACATCTGGGTGCTGCTTCAGTATGGGATCAGGTGTGATCTCTTGGTTTAGCAAGAAGCAGTCCTGCGTTGCATTGAGTACAGTTGAGGCACAGTATGTTGCAACTTGTTCAGCTAGTTGTGAGGCAGTATGGCTACGGAAGCTACTGTCTGAGTTATTTGATCTCCCATTGGATGCTACTGGTATCTTCTGCGATAACTAGAGTTGTGTGAAGCTGTCTGAGAACCCTGTGTTTCATGACAGGTTGAAACACATAGAGATCAAATATCACTATATCAGGGATATGGTGCGGAGAGGAGCTGTGAAGCTCCTGTACGTTGCGACGGATGAGTAGATTGTAGATGTGCTGACAAAGCCACTAGCCAGGGTGAAGTTCGAGTACTTCAGGGAGAGGTTTGGCGTTCTTCAGATTGATGACACTTCGTGGAAGAAGTGATGGACACATTTGATGAAGCCATTCCAAGCATGTTGGAAGGAGGATCCTTCACATGGCTGTGGATGTAAGCACCAGATAATGAGCATCAGGATGATGTTCTGGTTTCTGCTTTGTATGATTAGTTGGATCATTTATATGTATATGTATGTACGCATCATGTTGGATGCTGGATATGATCAGTTGGATAATTTATATGTATGTATGCATCATGTTGGATGCTGGATATGATCGGTTGGATCATTTGTATTTATTTCGTATATGCATCATGTTGGATGCTTGGACCATGTATCTGTATATGTATGAGGTGGATACATTGTATGATCAGGAAGATCATGTATATTGATATGTATCAGGTATGATCAGGTAGATCATGTATATTGATGGATACATTGTGTGGATCATGTATCTATGTATTAGGTGGATACACTATGTATGATGATATGTATTAGGTAGATACTTGGTGTGCATCAGATGGATGCATTGTATGATCAGGGTGATCGTGGATGATGAGCTTCTCCAGATGACATGCAGTAGGATGTTGCAGCGATGATGATCAGTATGATCATGTGTACATCAGGATGATGTATGGTGAGTATCAGATGATACTTTGTGGCCGTGGATCAGGTTGTGTAGATGAGCATGTTTGGGAGATCCTATAGGTCGGAGTTGCATACCCAGAATAGCCTGGGATGCTCTTTTGAGACATTGCTCTGGGAGGACATGTAATTTGTGCCCTAGGAGATCTTCAGGTCGGAGTTGTGTACCCATAACATCCTAAGATGCTCTTGTGAGGTTTTGTCCTATGGCATGTAATTTGCTCCTGGGAGATTTGGACAGGATGAAAAAGGCCTCATATGCTTCAGCCAGGTTTTGTGGTGGACCACATGTAATTTGGTCCTGGGAGATCTGGACAGGATGAAAAAGGCCTCAGATGCTTCAGCCAGGTTTTGTGGTGAGATCACATGTAATGTGCTCCTGGGAGATCCGACAGGTAGAGCTGTGTGCTCGTAATAGCCTGGGATGCTTCAACCAGGTTTTGTGATGGGTCACATGTAATGTGCTCCTAGGAGATCCGACAGGTAGAGCTGTGTGCTAGTAATAGCCTAGGATGCTACAGCCAAGTTTTTTGATGCACGTAATAAGTCCCGAGGATTCCATAGTATGGCCAATGATGATGAAGACCTGCAGGTGGTGGGCCTACATCCAGTATGAAAAAGGACTGGCTCTGTAGAACTTCCTATGATGAGTAGAGTCAGAGATTGGTTGACATAGCAGCAGCAGTGATGATGATGATGACGATGCATCGATGACGATGATCCCGAGAAGAAGACTTGTCTAGCAGATCTATGTCGAGAAATACCTTCCTAGTTAAGAGGCAGTGTTGATGTATATGTAACTTCAGAATGTATTTCATCTATGTATTTCATATATATTTATTGTACCCTTATTAGAGATGTGTTATTCCTCTATAAGGAAGTATCGTCATGTGGATTGACAAGTGTCGCAAGTGTGTGTACTTGTCGATGGGTTATTAGACCACCATGTGCGGGGTCGGCCCTAAAATATACATTATATTGTGGATGTATCTAGATAGACAAGTCGGCCCCATAAGGTCACTGGGAAAATAGGTTATTATAAATAGAGATCGAGAGATCTCTATTTTGATCATTCAGAAAGTCACACTTCTCTCACTCAGAAAGTGGCGCACTAGTGAGTAGGAGGATCATCTGCTACTACGAGACTATCTCAGCGTATTTTGGTTGTACTTTGGTTGAGCCATTGCTCTCTCTATCTCTGAGGAAGTTGTGGGGTTTTTCACCTTAGGGTTTTCCCCACGGAAACTCTGTGTCTCTTGTCTCTCATGCTTTTGATTCTTTTGATGCTTGTCATGCTTATTGTGATTGTTATGCATTGATATACTGTATATGTTATTCTCTCAATGAAGATCCTAGAGTATTGTTAATTAATGCTCAAAATTTAACAATCCCCACCAATTTCAAGTCCTAAAATTAGACATCACACAAATCAAATCATAACTCCAGCAGTACCACAAGTATTTCAGATCCCTTCCTTATTCCCCCCACGGGAGTGCAAGGAACTCTAATCATGACCCAACTTACATTACCTGGGATTACTTTGGGACTACTTTGTGGTACCTAACACCACCATATCCAAAAATGATACCAAAACAAATATTCCCTATATAATTTTATTTCAGTATCAACTGCAAGTGTTTCATCAGCACCAGTTGTACGTATGGTCCCACCAGTCACAACCAAACCCAATGTTGGGGGTATCAAACAACTGAATTTGAAATCCCCCACTGCAACAAATACTACGCCTACCCCAAAGGTAAACCAACCGTGTTCTTTGTGTGGATAGTTGGGACACACTACAAACTCGTGTCCCACATTACTAGAGCTCAAGAATTTGCTTAACACACCTATTAATACAATGCATGCTTCTAGCTCTTCAAAAAGTGACACAACAGCTACTTCAATGAACCAAGACCAAATTTTTTTGCACCAACCATGCATGCACAATTTTTTCATAGGTTGGTCATTATATGCATCATTGTCCTAAAATCCCTTGATTTTGGGATGCATTGGTGACCATTTTCCTCACAGACACCCTGTGGTTGAAAGACCTCAACTAGTTTCCCAAGAAACTGCTTCCATCAACATTGTCACTACATTGGAGCCAATGAAGGAAGAGCACAACTAGTTTTTTTCATGTGGGAATCACACTCATATGATCCCACCTACCATAAATGTGGCTCCACCCAACCACATCATGAGGCCACTAAGCCCATCCCATACATTGAACCATTCATGTTCCACTAGACCATGTCAATCATGTGGTTTTTTAACTCATTACTCATGTCATTGCCCCATCTTGTGCACAAAATGAGCCAACCACTCAGAAAAAATGTTGTTATAGGATAAACTATCCCCTCCCTCTATAAACCCATCATCCTTTCCTCAAGAGGAGATATTACCCCAACTGCACAATACCATTGATCACGTTGATGTCATCAATATTTATTCGTTATCAGTCCTATCTACTAGTGATGCCACATCATCTTCATCATCAAAGGAAGACCATGGTTCATTACCGACACAAAATGTTGTCATAGTAGACAACATGCACCCAATACACACATGCGATACCTCATCCTCAATTCATGTGTTGGGTGACCTTGGATTATATTGTTTAAACAACCCTATCAACAGGTTTCCTCCAATGAAATCCTCCCCATAATTCAAAATACTCGAGACACGACACATACACACAAACATCCTATCATAGATAAGTTGCACCGATTTCCAACACCAATGGCCTCCATCAAAGCACCACACAATGGGTGACATCACCATTCACCCTATATTTTTTCCATTTCATTAAACACGATGTAGCATCTAATTTCCTTTTCTACAAATTTAAATCTCATATTAAACTCACATACGATGTTTGTTTCTCATGGAGATGACCACGAATATAGACTACTTTGTTGGCTTCACTAACAATGAGAGTTGTTGATCAAAGAATAGTGTTAGTTGCATGGGCCATCTACACCCTAATACCTTCCTTATACCACACCAGTGGAGCATATCTCAGGTTAATCACTAATAATCAAGTAGAATATGACATTATCATCAGATAATTGAATGATTCCTTTCACATTGGTATACAACATCTTCATGTCCATCTAGAGTCCCAACTCATCATCTCACAACTTAACGTGTTTTTCATATACCCAATCGCATCCTCTTTCAAAAATTCTTGTAGTTGTGCCTCCTAGTCCAGTAGTTTGAAACCATCGCATTCATCCATGTTCCTATAAGTGCTAATGCATTCACGGATTCATTGCTAATGAGGTCCTAGATTGTCACTTATTACATCGACCGTTAGTCTGATCAAGCATCAAAAGCAAGAGGATATGTGTTTTTAACATACAAGTCATGTGCTAGCCACTAACTTTACATCAAAACAAATATATATATCCATCATCATACAAATGATAGTGTAGGGGCCCCAAGCATAGGTATATCATCCCGACCTTGCATATAAGCAACATATTCCCTCTATTTACATTGCATCTATCCAATAATCTCACTGATATCCATAAGGTCCCAATTCTCGGTAAGGGATCCCATCAATGTCACTACTCAGAATAACATGTTCACCCATGGGTGTGCGCACCATTACAATACCATTCATACTTTTACATCTATGATGTCGAACCCCCAAGTTTGAGGAATCTGATAACTCACAAAGTTTTCCAAGCTGAACCCACATATCATCACCTTTCATTCTTCCTATTTCATCCCTCATATTCCTCAACACATGCTACGATTATGATTCAAATATAACCTCCCCTCCCATTCATGAGTAATATACCATATGTGTCCCTCTTCTTATCATCAATTCCCGAGAATACCACAATGGAACCCTAACCCCTAAAGACACTAATCTCATTCAGTCATTCCCACATGAACGTTTTGCATGACATTTATTCATGGGGAATTTCTCTTCTCGTTTGTACAAAACCACTACATCAGCATTGTAAAAATGATTCCCCAACTCACTCAAAACCACGAGAATCCCATCCATATCATTCTTTGTAAAAATTAGTTCCCCAACCCACTCAAAACCATGGGAACCTCACCCATAGTATTTATGTACAAATGGTTCTCCAACTCACTCAAAACTGTGGTTCTCCAACTCACTCAAAACTGTGGTAACGCCATCACATTGTTCCCTTTTGCAGCACCCCTTGGTTTCCCTTAATTGATGTATTTGAGTCCATATCACCCAAACCTTTTTAGTTTTTTCCATCTAGGTACCTTACCCCATCGATATTACATTGATCATAAAACCTTCATTTGCAACCAATTTCCCTTCATTACACCCTGTATCACATTTTGAAGAATGATGTTGTTAGCCACTCACCTAGTTTACATTGATAAAGGGAATTCATGAGGACCATGTTGATCAACCAATGTGTGTGAGTTTTGTTAGTGTCCCAATTGGTTACAATATTATCTTGGTTTTTATGGTAAGACCCTCATCTTAGCAATTACTTCATTTCTCATCGACTTCAAACCACCTTGTTTTGAGAGTTGCAATAGTTATGATTGTACCTTGGGGTCCCTTCTCATCACTATAAGGGATCACCTCAAACTAAGTAGGGAGAGTCATTAGTGCTACCTAACTTGGTTGTCTCCCTTATGCTCCATGCAACAAATATATCACATCAGGTGGAGTCTTATGTTCCGATGGTATTAGTGTTCACTTTTATGATTCATATAAATAACTCATATGACATAACGAAGTTCCCCATCTGATAAATTAATCACTATTCAGGTCACAAACCCCAGTGGGATGTTAGTAATCATCAATAGTTCTGCTTATTTTACATCAGTAACATCACCAACATCCTAGGAATCATTTACTCACATGAGGATCATAGTCACCTCCATCCATTTATCAACAATATCGAGATATGACCTCTTTGTATCCTCTTATTGTAATCCAGTTTGATAGAATTTCATGAGCATAGGGATGTGCATCATGTTTGTATAAATTAACATCATTCATTTTTTAAAACCTTAATGAACATTACTATCAATATTCCCCATGGGTAGGTCCTTTTACCCACAATACTTGATAACTTACCAAAACATGAGAGAATTAAATGATGATGCATTTTGGCCATACAATACCTTAAAAACCTCATACATCAAGGGAATCTATTAACGCTTAAATTTTGCATACATGCAACATTTCAGACAATATTGCATAAATACATCATCAACATACAACATGTAGCTAACCAAATATATCCTATCATATCCATAAGAGAACGTGAGCCTTAGAATGACAAAATTAGTCATTAGGAACAATCACATGACTTTTTGCATTTGGAACCCACATTGATAATGTGATTCACTATTCAGAAACCTGTGTGATTGTGAAAATGGTGGGACTACTGAATTTTCATGGTGCATTCAAGGATCATAATGACTCTCTTGGATCCAAAATTTGAATTGGACTCCTCACATGCTTGTGAACATTCAAGATCCCACTTCATGTACTTGGAGAACCAACTTACTATAAAGGGTGTTCACATTTGGATATGGATGTTTCTTGGCCTCCATTTGGCCTAAAAAAGAATGCCATGCGCATGCATTGTATAATACAAAATCAAGAGCAAATTTATGCTGCAAGAATTGCATTGAGAGCTCAACTTTAAATTCATTTATTACCTCTAGTTGGCATGCAAAGCTACCTTGCCTTCTTCATCTAAGAAGCAAGAGTTTTCTCCATTGTTCTAATTTTGTTACCTTGAATTTGTGTGGAAAAAAAGGACCACCCTAAGGGATATTGTTGGCTTCCCTTTGAATCCTTCACCTCCTAGGTGACATCATTGTAACAAGCTTTACCATTGGGCAATCAACATTTTTTCTATTACACTCTTTATCTTTTGTTTTGCTAAGCACTTGTCCATTTTATTTAATTTCGATTTCTTTCTTTGAGTTTTATTTGTCATTTGGTGTATGTAATACTAAATCACAATATACTATATTTTTTCCTTGTTGCAAACTACAAGGATTCCTCAAGTGGGTGTTGGTATATGTTATATTCTTTGCATGCGTGTGTGGGGTTTTTCGCCGAGCTATTTTTGGGATTTTCCTAAAAATGTGTAATTTAATCATGGTTAATGGATTGGGGCATATTTATAATCTATACTAAAAAAATAGGGGTTTGGATGTTGTGAAACACCTACATATTGTATTGTGAGTGGTTAATAATCATAATGAGAAAGTGAGATGTGTGACTCTAAGTTTTGTTGCTTTTCCCAGATAAGGGTTTCTAGGGTAAATCTATGTGTATTATATGTGAATATTGTGACATGTAATCTTTATTTTTCTTAAAATAATATATATGTTTTTCTTATCTACACATGTTTAAAACTTACAGTGGGAAGAGCACTCACCCTTTGTGGTTATTTTTCCCACAACACATACAAATTTATCTCATTCTTCTCTATACAAGAGTGATGTGTAGGTTTTATATTGAACAACGACATGACTATATGGATGCAAGGATGATGTGGTTTGGATAAATGGTTGGTTCAATGGAGTATGTAATGTATGTGGGGGACATTGTCTTACATGCATATATTTCTTCTTCCTACTTTTCTATATGCACAAGAAGTTTTATTCCATTTGCTATGACAACAAATTGTTATTCATCCTCTTTCAAAACAATATCCAGTATGATAGGTTAAATATATAAAATTAAATTAAATTAGTAACAACCATATTAATATTAATGTGTTTGATAGATATCTTTAGTTGTATATCTCGCATAATAATAAAGTATTTGTTAATATTATTTTAATTTTTTTGTTTTGTTTTGATTGGATTACATCTATTCCTAATATTATTAATGTGGTTGTTGCTAGCATTAGTATACTTCCTTTGTTTTATTAGAATCACATCTATGCCTAGAAACCAAAGTACACAGGGTGACCATAAAACCATAATATTACTTTAATTCCTTTGTTTCAATGGGGACCATGTCTTTACCTAAAAAACAAAGTACACAAATATTACCATGAAGCTACTTGGGAATTCCACAAAACCTTCTTGAAATGTCGTGCTATAAGTTGTGTTAGTACATCTATATATGATAGAATTTCCTACAAAAGTGGAATATTAAAAGTATTATTGCATCTAAATTTAAGGAATTGTTTTGATGCGATTGAGAATTAGTGTATAAGAGAAAATTAAGATATTAATGAGAAGGTGATTAACCCTAATCTAGAAGATCAAAAGCATATCTTTGTTTTAACTTAGCTTAATTAAGAAAATAAACATTGCTAAAATAAGAAGAAAATATCACGAGCTCCATAGTGAAATAGATCACTAGAAAATTCCTAAAATGTCATGGCATAAAAGAATTCACTAAAATTCCTAAAATGTCATGGCATAAAATTCCTAAAATGCATTGGCGCGCTTTATTTCTATATGCACGAATGCATCTAGGAAAACAGTTCATTGATGCCTAAAATATGTGTTCAATGTGGAGAAAAATGTTTTTAGTATATTTAACCCCAAAACGGAAAGCGATGAATTCAATACATACATACATGCTAGTGTGTACCAAATCTTAACGCAATGTTATTAGATCAAAAAACATTTCTCTAGAAAATTATATATGTTTAAAAATAATTTAATAATGGTATGCAACAATGTGTTTCTTAGATTAGAGCACTAATGATTTTTTTTTAATAAATCCCTTGACGATGCGTTACGTTTTTTACACCACATTAGTGCATTCTTTACTTAAGGGCAAGGAAGAAGGGTGAAACTAAAACAATTTTTGGGTGGAATTTTCTATTTTCTATTTTTTATATCCTTTAACTGTTTGTTTATATATATAAATTGCCCTAGTTCATCTCACACTTTAGAGCGCCGCAACAGGTTAAAATTTAGAAAATTTGGTATATTTTTTAAAATGATTTAATACTTGCTCACCGTGCATTTAGGTAACTCCACCGCATTTGTGTGTTGTATAGTTGAGAGCACAGGAAAATGGTTAAATTTAAAAATTGTGGGTTGAAATATTTTTATGTTTTATATTGACTACCAAAGATTTTAAAACTTCCATATGTAGTAGTGCGTCTCAGTATCAAGCGCAAAATGATAGGGTAATATATAGATAGATAGATAGATAGATAAAATCATTGTTACCATCTTTCAATGTTGTAGAAATCCTAAGAACTTGTGCAATTCTTGCTTCCCTAAAGAGACCTGCCATCGATGTTGTCCATGCTTTAATTTCTCCTATCGGTTTCTCACTACATGGATTTGGAATTTTTCCCAAAGGTGGGAAAATTTGGATTTTTGGTCAATGTGGAAACCATGCCTCCCTGGCATGCAAATTTCCAAGTAATGTCTTTCTTACCTTCTAATTTAAAGTTTTAGCGGATTAAATTTTAAAATTATTCTTAAACTTAGTTATTTAAAAGAAAAATATTTTAATTTATGCACGGTTCGTTTGTCTTGTTTGGCTTGCATTGCGCTAATGGTGCACCCTAAAAATTTACAGGGTGCATCGTGTGTGGGACTAATAAACTTTGTCAACTATAACACATTGTTACTATGGTGCATTGTGTGTTGATAACACACAACACAAACAAAACTAAAAATAACAACAATATTGGCGGTGTCTAAATTTTTCTGGTGCACCAGTGCCAATAGGCACTACACACAACACTGCTTGTTGTGATTTTAGACACGCTGGGATAAACACAAATAAGAAACATGTTTAATTATTCAATAATGCACCAATGCATCACATTCACCGGTCCCCTGATTCCATGCAGCACAACAAGCACCAGTGCTTGCTATGATTCTAGATGCACTTCTTTAAGAACAAACCAAAACAATGTTTAATCATTCAATTATGTATTAGTGCATCACTTATTCTGATGCATCAATGCCGATAGGAATAACAAGAACCGATGCATGACATTATCTTAGAGGCACTGATATAACTACAAACCAAAACTATGTTTAGTTCTCCATTCGTGTTCTGGTGCATCATGTTTATTGGTGCATTAGTGATGAGAGGCACAACAAGCACTGGTGTGTGATATGATTTTAGACGCACCAGTCCAATCACAAACCAAAACCGTGTTTAAACTATTCAACCATGTTTATTTATTTTTAAAATAATTGTAAAGTATATTGTGTGTTAATTTTTTATTAGTGCACCGATAGCGATGCTCTGTATATTTAAAAGCACCACTAGTAGTGCTTCATGTTTTTCTAGGTGCACCGATTTGAAATTCATTTTTAATGAAAAATTATTTTACAACATATTATGGTGCATATTATTGATACTCACATTAATGATGCATTTTAACTTGTATGACGCATCGGCCCCACTTTTGAAAAAATCCTGCACCATCGTGCACCTTCCTATTTGTTATCATGGCCCAACCAGTCGTGGTGTGTTAATAACTAGCATGTACATCATGGGTGAGGCGATCACGTGTATATCATGCACTGGGCCACCATTCTTATTGGCGCACCATGTTTAGAATGATATATTTGTTAATAATTTTTAAAAATAAATGTTTTGTGTCTTCGGTGCATGGATGAAGATGGACATATTTCAGATCAAGAAGAGGCATATGAGATAGCAGTAGAAGAGGAAAGACAAGAAGAAAATCAGCCTTCACCGGACAAAGCAAGAATGGCAGTGCTTTCAGCAGTACCTCGCTATCATACTATCCGATGCAAAGGTGTGGTACAAGGAAAAAGAACTTCAGTTTTGGTAGATGGAGGAGCCACTCATAACTTCATTGATGCAGAGATGGTAGAGAAACGAAAGATACCTATTGAACCATTTGATGGCTTCATAGTTGTCATTCTCGGTCACAACACAATGCAATGCAAAACATGGGTTCCAAAGCTGCAAGTCACCGTAGGTAACTATACTTTTGTTGATAGTTTTTATGTGGTTGATGTTGCTGATACTAATGTGGTTTTGGGAGTGCAATGGTTGTATTCAATAGGAGAGCATACAGTAAATTATCAAATTCCCGAAATGAAATTCCAAGATTCAAAAGGAGTACAAAGAATTGTGAGAGGGAAACACACTTATCCAAATCAAGTAGTAACTTGCAATAGTATGAGATCTATATTGAGGCATGGGGATATAGAATGGGCTGCTGAATGTCATATTACATCTCCCAAGCCAACTATAAATATTGTCAAACACCCAAAGGAGATAGAGAGACTTTTGCAAAAATATGAAAAGGTTTTTAGAGACCTTCCACATGGTAGGCCACCGGATAGGGGGGTTGAGCACAGTATTATTTTGGAGGAGGGCACTTCACCCATTCAAATACTACCTTATAGATACCCTAAAAAGTTCAGAGATGAGATTGAAAAAGCTATCCAAGAACTCCTAGAGTTGGGACTCATTAGACCAAGCTCTAGCCCTTATGCTTCTTCGGTAGTGCTAGTGAAGAAAAAAGATGGAACATTGAAAATGTGCATAGATTTTAGAGCCTTGAACAAAAAGACTATCAAGAATAAGTATCCTATTCCTAGGATTGATGAGCTCATGGATGAGCTACATGGGGCCAAATACTTCTCAAAAATTGACCTTAGATCAGGGTATCACCAAATTCGAATGAAAGATGAAGATGTGCAAAAGACCGCTTTTCGATGTCATTTTGGCCACTTTGAATTTCTTGTCATGCCTTTTGGGTTAACTAATGCTACAACCACCTTTCAAGCATGTATGAATAGGATATTTTGCAAGCAACTAAGAAGGTTTGTTTTGGTTTTCTTTGATGATATTCTCATTTACAGTAAAACATGGGAAGAGCATTTGCAACAGTTAGAGATTGTGTTGAAAATCTTGCAAGAAGAGTCCTTATTTGCTAAATTATCAAAATGTGAGTTTCGGATGAAAGAACTACTGTATCTTGGGCACATTATTGGGCAAGGACTGAAGGTACACATGGAAAAAATCAGGGCTATCTTGGAATGGCCATCACCAAAAAATATTACCGAATTGAGAGGCTTTATTGGCATATGCACCTACTACAGAAAATTTGTGAAAGGGTGCTCCAAGTTGACTTCTCCACTCACTGATTTGACTAAGAAGGATGATTTCAAGTGGGATGAAGAGACTGAAAAGGCCTTCCAAAAAATGAAAGAGGTAATGAGTAGTTGTCCCATACTTGCACTTCCGGATTTTACTAAACCTTTTGTTGTGGAATGTGATGCTTCAGGTGGAGGAATAGGGGCTGTCCTAAAGCAAGGTCAACACCCCATAGCCTTTGAGAGCAGAAAGTTGCAGCCTCATGAAAAACTTTACTTTATCTATGATAAAGAAATGCTGGCCATTATGCATGCATTGGCCAAATTCAGACAATACTTGGTGGGCAGCAAGTTTGTAGTGAAAACTGACCACAATAGTCTAAGACACTTTCTCACCCAAAAAGATCTAAATGAAAGGCAACAAAAGTGGGTAAGCAACATTCAAGCTTATGATTTTGATATTGAATATGTCAAAGGAAAGAATAATATAGTAGCAGATGCTTTGTCAAGAAGGCCTTCTTTTTCTCTCATGGATATTGCCAAGGATTGGAAAAACATGCTACTAGTTGAATATGCCAAAGACAAATTTGCTTGTGATGTGTTGGATGGAATCAAAGGGGATGATAATTATAGGATTTTGAATGGGATGATATATTATAAGGGAAGAATTTATTTAGTTCATAACTCCAAGCTCAAGTACCAAATTTTGCAAGAAGCACATGATTCCCCACTAGCCCGCCATCCGGGGATCTTCAAAAATTATAGACAGTTGAGGCAAAGATTTTTTTGGAAGGGGATGAAGGAAGATGTTCAGAAGTATGTGAATGAATGTAAATCATGTCAACAAAACAAATCAGAACTTACATGTCCAGCCGGCCTATTACAACCATTGCCCATTCCGGAGCAAAAATGGGACAGTTTTTCCATGGATTTCATCACCGAACTGCCTAAATCCTTGGGTAAGGATTGCATCTATGTGGTAGTTGATAGGTTGAAAAATTTGCTCATTTCTTTGCTGTTACATCATCTTTTAGTGCTGCACAAGTGGCTGATATTTTTTTCAAAGAAATCTTCAGATTGCATGGGCTCCCCAAGAGCATTGTCAGTGATAGAGATAGTAGATTCATGGGTGCTTTTTGGCAAGAACTTTTTAGATTGGTAGCCACTCAATTGACTCCAAGTACCAGCTATCATCCACAAACTGATGGACAAACAGAGAGGGTAAACCAATGGTTGGAAGGATACCTAAGACACTATGTGGGAGGGCAGCAAAAAGCATGGGCAAAATGGATACACTTGTGTGAGTTTTGCTACAACACCACTTATCATATTTCAATAGGAATGTATCCTTTCAAATCATTATATGGTTATGATGCACTTACATTTTCGGACATTATATTTGGTGATAGTAGAGCCCCAAAGGCTAAAGATTGGGTGGAAGAGAGCCAAGAAATTTTAAAGCTCTTGAAAGACAATTTGCAGGTTGCTCAAAATCAACAAAAACAATATGCTGATAGGCATAGAGAAGAAAGAACCTTTCAATTCAATGATTTAGTATATTTAAGGTTGCAGACTTATAAACAAACATCTCTAAAAAAGAATGGAGTAGAAAAATTAAAACCAACGTACTATGGGCCATACAAGGTAGTGCGAAAGGTTGAAGAAGTAGCATATGAACTAGAACTTCTGGAAGGGAGTAAAATCCATAATGTTTTTCATGTTTCTTGTCTCAAGGAAGCTCTTGGTCAGCAAATCATCACTTCAGAAATACTTCCTCCTTTGGATGATGAAGGTCAGCTCACACTTGTTCCGGAAAAGATTTTTAAGACACGAGAAAGAAGGTTGAGAAGTAGAATCATCAAAGAATATTTAGTGCAATGGAAGGACTTACCAAATGAAGATGCCAAATGGGAAGAGGAGAATATTTTGCAGCATCCAAATATGAAATTGCTCGAGGACAAGCAATCTTGGGTGGAGAGGACTGTAATGTCCCCATTCAAATAAGTGCATAGTAAAACAATCCCATCAATCCTACTAGTTTCCTAGGTTGGATGGGCACATGTGGGATGGTAATAAGGAAGCTAATAAATGATATTTAGACATTAGAGGGGTTCAAGCATTTAATAAATATGGTGAATAAATAAATTCAAGATAAATTCTAAGTGGCAAGTGGTTTTGGAGACATATGGAGGTGGTGGGACCCACACTAGCTTGATTTTTCATAATACATGGTATCTCTCTTTTGAAAATTCGAATTAATGGGAATGTGAACACTCTTGGGTGAGTTGGTAAGTCATAACACATGTCATTGAGCATCTTAGGTCGAATTGGGAAGGATTGGTAACCTCCATGGAAGATAAAGAGTCAAAGTAGAAATTTGTGGACACTTGGGCTAGATTGCCTAGCGCCTATGACACCAATGATGGAGCATCTATGACAGCTATGACAAATTGTAGACCTGACCTCTGACATCTGACCACTATGACATGTCAGCACCAAAAATAGGCTCAAGGAAGGCAAATTTGGGAGTTGGAGAAGCCAAAGAGACTCAAAATCAAATTTGGGAGAAGATGGAAGGTTGGAACTAGGAGACAAGTGGCAAATGTGGAATATTTCCTAAATGGAAATCTATTGAATCTATTGAGAGGATTTCGACCCTTACAAGGCTAATTTTAGTTATAAAATGTAGAAATGAATAATGAGAATGGCTTTTGATGATTTGAGAAAAATTGCATTTGTGAAGAGAGAGCTAGTGGATGACTAGTTTCTTGCCTTAGCCAATTTCGAGGGCGAAAGATTCCCATCAAAGTTGGTGTTTGGAGAGGCCACTCAGGTCTTTCATGGTGCTTTAATGGATTTTTATTTGCAGGTAGCAACTACAGGAAGTTTCATGGTTTGGTTTAGTGCAGCACTTTCTCTCCACCGTTTCTAGTTTTGAAGGCATATTCATGCTCCTTGAGGGAGGGTGTTTTTGGTGAGCACTTGTGCTTCTTGAGAGATCTTCTCATTATATATTTATGACTGTAATAGATTCATATCCTCTGTTATTAATATTCATAAAGTCTCATGTCGAAATACCCACTGGTTGTATGCAAAACTATTGATTAATGAGCAAACAATGTCCATTTCCCCAGTGCATTGATGTATGACACTATAATGTTGATTATTTCGAATGGATGGATGATTCATAGATATATTTGTGATCAATATACTTCCATGGATGTCTTCTAAAAGTTTCATTTACTTTACTTGAGCATTTGAAGCATTTTTACTCAGTTTAGTTGTATTGGGAGGTGAAATAGTGCCATTTCCTGAAGGGTCGAATTGGGGGGTTTTGCTGTTGAATGTGAGAGAGTTAGAACAGTATTAAAAATCAATTAATGTTGCATATGAGACCTTAATCACATACTTAACACATTATATACCTCTGTTCATAAATTTTTGGGAGTTTGGAGGCATTTGGAAAGCCATTTTCAATGTTACCCGGGGGGGATTTGATGCATAAATTACTAGTCAAAATTACCTATATTGATCAGAATACAAATCAAGTTTGCAGCAGTATTTGGAGGGCCATAAAACATCCCTGAACTTGATATTCAAGTCTAAATACCATTCATACACTCCTACAGAATATTTGGGAGCATTTGGGTTGATTTGGAGGTCAAAATAGTTAAACTAGTCAAAGGTCAAAATTGGGGAAAAAGCGGGAAAATTGGCATTTTAATAGAATTTTGAAAAAGGGTCATTACAAGTGGTATTAGAGCACGGTCTTGGCACCTGATGGTATTAACAAGAAGCCAAACAAATAAAACACCACCCTTTGAATCAGTAGTTGAAGAAGTTTTGGTTGAAGAAGAGATAGTAGCAGAAAAAGAGTTTTTTTCTAAAACAATGGGTAGAGAGGAGGAGGAATTTATTGAAGCCTTAAAACCTTGTTTTGAAGGAATTACCATGGTTATGCTAGATATGAATAAACAAATGATGAAAGGTTTCGAATTGTTGGGTAGCCAACTTTCAGGCAAAGGGATGATAGGAGATAATAGTGGTTCACACTCAGGGGAAAAGATGAAAGGGAATGAGCATATTTTCTCAAGTACAGGACCTCATAATAGACCTGATGAATTTCAAAGCACACAAAGGCATACTGCACCTAAATTTCTCACACCCAAAGAAGAGCCCAATCTTGAATTGGATTACAAGAAACTAGTAAATGATTGGAATGATTTGAATGAAGAGTGTAAAAGAGGTGTACCACTCAGTGACTACATTGATGCTATGCAAAAGTTTAAAATGAAGGGAGACAATAGGAGTCCATTCCAAAAAAAAGAATTGAATAGTGCTATTGGAAAAATGTCACTTCCTACTTTTGATGGTTCTTCTCAAAATTCTGCTAACACTTGGGTGCAAAAATTGGATGTATATTTTCAGCTGAATCCTATGTTGGAAGAGGATGCATTAAAAATGGCCATTTTGCTTTTGGAAGGAGATGCCAATGAATGGTGGTTTCATGGAATTAAAACCTTGGGTCATAATCACGTTAAAACATATGGAGAATTTGTCGACAGGGTACTAGAAAGATTTGAACAAAAAGATCCAGAATTGCCTTTCAAAGAACTAGCTCAATTGAAGCAAACTGGGTCCCCTACCGAATATATGTTGGACTTTCAAAAATTATCAGTCAAGGTGGATGATGTATATATGGGAAGATTAGTATTGCTATTCACTAAAGGTTTGGCTGAACCCTTAAGAGGTTTGGTCAAAGCCCACAAGCCAACTACATTAAAAGATGCAATGAGCTTGACTAGGGATCTCCAAAATGTGCTTCCTAGAACGCGATTTCCTCCTAAGCCTAGCTACAAATTTGAAAAGAAACCTTGACAAAGGGATGGATATGATAAGAAACCTTGGCAAAGAGAGTCGTTTGAGAGGAATAAAAAAGAGGGAATAAACAGGGATGAACTTAGAAAAAAGAAATTGTGCTTCACATGCTTCCAACCATGGACACCGGGGCACAAATGTACCAAAGGAAAGGCTCAATACATAGAAGTATTTTCTGACAATGAGGGGTATGATGGGGGCATGGATGAAGATGGACATATTTCAGATCAAGAAGAGGCATATGAGACAGTAGTAGAAGAGGAAAGACAAGAAGAAAATCAGCCTTCACCGGACAAAGCAAGAATGACAGTGCTTTCAGCAGTACCTCGCTATCATACTATCCGATGCAAAGGTGTGGTACAAGGACAAAGAAATTCAGTTTTGGTAGATGGAGGAGCCACTCATAACTTCAATGATGCAGAGATGGTAGAGAAACGAAAGATACCTATTGAACCATTTGATAGCTTCACAGTTGTCATTCCCGGTCACAACACAATGCAATGCAAAACATGGGTTCCAAAGCTGCAAGTCACCGTAGATAACTATACTTTTGTTGATAGTTTTTATGTGGTTGATGTTGCTGATACTAATGTGGTTTTGGGAGTGCAATGGTTGTATTCAATAGGAGAGCATACAGTAAATTATCAAATTCCCGAAATGAAATTCCAAGATTCAAAAGGAGTACAAAGAATTGTGAGAGGGCAACACACTTATACAAATCAAGTAGTAACTTGCAATAGTATGAGATCTATATTGAGGCATGGGGATATAGAATGGGCTACTGAATGTCATATTACATCTCCCAATCCAACTATAAATATTTTCAAACACCCAAAGGAGATAGAGAGACTTTTGCAAAAATATGAAAAGGTTTTTAGAGACCTTCCACATGGTAGGCGACCGGATATGGGGGTTGAGCACAGTATTATTTTGGAGGATGGCACTTCACCCATTTAGATACCACCTTATAGACATCCTAAAAAGTTCTGAGATGAGATTGAAAAAGCTATCCAAGAACTCCTAGAGTTGGGACTCATTAGACCAAGCTCTAGCCCTTATGCTTCTTCGGTAGTGCTAGTGAAGAAAAAAGATGGAACATTGAAAATGTGCATAGATTTTAGAGCCTTGAACAAAAAGACTATCAAGAATAGGTATCCTATTCCTTGGATTGATGAGCTCATGGATGAGCTACATGGGGCCAAATAATTCTCAAAAATTGACCTTAGATAAGGGTATCACCAAATTCGAACGAAAGATGAAGATGTGCAAAAGACCGCTTTTCGATGTCATTTTGGCCACTTTGAATTTCTTGTCATGCCTTTTGGGTTAACTAATGCTCCAGCCACCTTTCAAGCATGTATGAATAGGATATTTTGCAAGCAACTAAGAAGGTTTGTTTTGGTTTTCTTTGATGATATTCTCATTTACAGTAAAACATGGGAAGAGCATTTGCAACAGTTAGAGATTGTGTTGAAAATCTTGCAAGAAGAGTCCTTATTTGCTAAATTATCAAAATGTGAGTTTGGGATGAAAGAACTACTGTATCTTGGGCACATTATTGGGCAAGAAGGAGTGAAGGTACACATGGAAAAAATCAGGGCTATCTTGGAATGGCCATCACCAAAAAATATTAAAGAATTGAGAGGCTTTATTGGCATATGCACCTACTACAGAAAATTTGTGAAAGGGTTCTCCAAGTTGACTTCTCCACTCACTGATTTGACTAAGAAGGATGATTTCAAGTGGGATGAAGAGGCTGAAAAGGCCTTCCAAACAATGAAAGAGGTAATGAGTAGTTGTCCCATACTTGCACTTTCTGATTTTACTAAACCTTTTGTTGTGGAATGTGATGCTTCAGGTGGAGGAATAGGGCCTGTCCTAAAGCAAGGCAAACACCCCATAGCCTTTGAGAGTAGAAAGTTGCAACCTCATGAAAAAATTTACTCCATATATGATAAAGAAATGCTAACCATTATGCATGCATTGGCCAAATTCAGACAATACTTGGTGGGTAGCAAGTTTGTGGTGAAAACTGACCACAAAAGTCTAAGACACTTTCTCACCCAAAAAGATCTAAATGAAAGGAAACAAAAGTGGGTAAGCAAGATTCAAGCTTATGATTTTGATATTGAATATGTCAAAGGAAAGAATAATATAGTAGCAGATGCTTTGTCAAGAAGGCCTTCTTTTTCTCTCATGGATATTGCCAAGGATTGGAAAAACATGCTACTAGTTGAATATGCCAAAGACAAATTTGCTTGTGATGTGTTTGATGGAATCAAAGGGGATGATAATTATAGGATTTTGAATGGGCTGATATATTATAAGGGAAGAATTTATTTAGTTCATAACTCCAAGCTCAAGTACCGAATTTTGCAAGAAGCACATGATTCCCCACTAGCGGGCCATCCGGGGATCTTCAAAACTTATAGACAGTTGAGGCAAAGATTTTTTTGGAAGGGGCTGAAGCAAGATGTTCAGACTTATGTGAATGAATGTAAAGCATGTCAACAAAACAAATCAGAACTTACATGTCCAGCCGACCTATTACAACCATTTCCCATTCCGGAGCAAAAACGGGACAGTATTTCCATGGATTTCATCACCGGATTGCCTAAATCCTTGGGTAAGGATTGCATCTATGTGGTAGTTGATAGGTTGAAAAAATTTGTTCATTTCTTTGCTGTTACATCATCTTTTAGTGCTGCACAAGTGGCTGATATTTTTTTCAAAGAAATCTTCAGATTGCATGGGCTCTCCAAGAGCATTGTCAGTGATAGAGATAGTAGATTCATGGGTGCTTTTTGGCAAGAACTTTTTAGATTGGTAGGCACTCAATTGACTCCAAGTACCAAATATCATCCACAAACTGATGGACAAACATAAAGGGTAAACCAATGGTTGGAAGGATACCTAAGAAACTATGTGGGAGGGCAGCAAAAAGCATGGGCAAAATGGCTACACTTGGGTGAGTTTTGCTACAACACCACTTATCATATGTCAATAGGAATGTCTCCTTTCAAAGTATTATATGGTTATGATGCACTTACATTTGCTGACATTATATTTGTTGATAGTAGAGCCCCAAAGGCTAAAGATTGGGTGGAAGAGAGCCAAGAAAATTTAAAGCTCTTGAAAGACAATTTGCAGGTTGCTCAAAATCAACAAAAACAATATGCTGATAGGCATAGAGAAGAAAGAACCTTTCAAGTCAATGATTTAGTATATTTAAGGCTGCAGCCTTATAAACAAACATCTCTAAAAAAGAATGGAGCAGAAAAATTAAAACCAAGGTACTATGGGCCATACAATGTAGTGCGGAAGGTTGGAGAAGTAGCATATGAACTAGAACTTCCGGAAGGGAGTAAAATCCATAATGTATTTCATGTTTCTTGTCTCAAGAAAGCTCTTGGTCAACAAATCATCACTTCAGAAATACTTCCTCCTTTGGATGATGAAGGTCATCTCACACTTGTTCCGGAAAATATTTTTAAGACATGGGAAAGAAGGTTGAGGATTAGAATCATCAAAGAATATTTAGTGCAATGGAAGGACTTACCAAATGAAGATGCCAAATGGGAAGAGGAGAATATTTTGCAGCATCCAAATATGAAATTGCTCGAGGACAAGCAATCTTGGGTGGAGAGGACTGTAATGTCCCCATTCAAATAAGTGCATAGTAAGACAATCCCATCAATCCTACTAGTTTTCTAGGATGGATGGGCACATGTGGGATGGTAATAAGGAAGCTAATAAATGATATTTAGACATTAGAGGGGTTCAATAATTTAATAAATATGGTGAATAAATAAATTCAAGATAAATTCTAAGTGGCAAGTGGTTTTGGAGACATATGGAGGTGGTGGGACCCACACTAGCTTGATTTTTCATAATACATGGTATCTCTCTTTTGCAAATTCGAATTAATGGGAATGTGAGCACTCTTGGGTGAGTTGGTAAGTCATAACACATTTCATTGAGCATCTTAGGTTGAATTCGGAAGGATTGGTAACCTCCATGGAAGATAAAGAGTCAAAGTAGAAATTTGTGGACACTTGGGCTAGATTCCCTAGCCCCTATGACACCAATGATGGAGCATCTATGACAACTATGAAAAAATTGTAGACCTGACCTGTGACATCTAACCACTATGACATGTCAGCACCAAAAATAGGCTCAAGGAAGGCGAATTTGGGAGTTGGAGAAGCCAAAGAGACTCAAAATCAAATTTGGGAGAAGATGGAAGGTTGGAACTATGAGACAAGTGGCAAATGTGGAATATTTCCTAAATGGAAATCTATTGAATCTATTGAGAGGATTTCGACCCTTAGAAGGATAATGTTAGTTATAAAATTTAGAAATGAAGAATGAGAATGGCTTTTGATGATTTGAGAAAAATTGCATTTGTGAAGAGAGAGCTAGTGGATGACTAGTTTCTTGCCTTAGCCAATTTCAAGGGTGAAAGATTCCCATCCAAGTTGGTGTTTGGAGAGGCCACTCAGGTATTTCATGGTGCTTTAATGTATTTTTATTTGCAGGTAGTAGCTGTAGGAAGTTTCATGGTTTGGTTTAGTGTAGCACTTTCTCTCCACCGTTTCCAGTTTTGAAGGCATATTCATGCTCCTTGAGGGAGGGCGTTTTTTGTGAGCACTTGTGCTTCTTGAGAGAGATTATCATTATATATTTCTGATTGTAATAGCTTCATATCCTCTGTTATTAATATTCATAAAGTCTCAGGTCGAAATACCCACTAGTTGTATGCAAAACTATTGATTAATGAGCAAACAATGTCCATTTCCCCAATGCATTGATGTATGACAGTATAATGTTGATTATTTCGAATGAATGGATGATTCTCTGATATATTTGTGATAAATATACGTCCATGGATGTCTTATACAAGTTTCATTTACTATACTTGAGCATTTGAAGCATTTTTACTCAGTTTAGTTGTATTGGGAGGTGAAATAGTGCCATTTCCCCAAGGGTCGAATTGGGGGTTTTGCTGTTGAATGTGAGAGAGTTAGAACAGTATTAAAAATCAATTAATGGTGCATATGAGACCTTAATCACATACTTAACCCATTATATAACTCTGTTCATAAATTTTTGGGAGTTTGGAGGCATTTGGAAGGCCATTTTCAGTGTTACCCCCGGGGGGATTTGATGCATAAATTACTAGTCAAAATTACCTATATTGATCAGAATACAAATCAAGTTTGCAGTAGTATTTGGAGGGCCATAAAACATCCCTGAACCTGATATTCAAGTCTAAATACCATTCATACACTCCTACATAAGATTTGGGAGCATTTGGGTTGATTTGGAGGTCAAAACAGTTAAACTAGTCAAAGGTCGAAATTGGAGAAAAAGTGGAAAAATTGGCATTTTAATAGAATTTTGAAAAATGGTCATTACATATTGGAACCTAGAATTAGTATATAAGTGTGTGTTGAGACATATGAAGGCACCATGAAGTTATTTGTATTGAGCTTGCTCATAGGACGTTGCCCCCTTGAAGTGGCCTGTGATCAATATAAAAGTGATTCTGAGTTCTGTCATTTCTGCTATTTCGCATATTCGTATTAATTAATTGTTGCAGGTGCCTCACTCTCTCTCTCGCTATATATATATATATATTTATCTTGAAGGAAACGAAATGTAAAGAAGGTAATCAAACCAACAATATCTTATCTTAATTTCATAACACAAGGGATTAAGTAGAGATTCCTTCTCATGAGGGACCTGAATATAAGTTTGAGCCATTACAAAGTCTAATTCTTAAGATTAACAATTTATCAAAGAAGCTCAATGTGTAACTCACGGTTAATTCCTTAAAGAAAACTAATTGTAGATTTGAGATAAGTGACAATGCCTCCCCATAAAACACCATCAATAGTAACTACCAATGAAATAGGACAAACTTGAGTTCCACAACATAAGGAATCTTTTAATATACTCAAATGATCTAAAACCCTAGCCTTGGATGTAACGTCCCCTTCACCCTATCCAACCAGTAGGGGGGACATTAACTAAAACAGGGCCTCAAAATTTTTCCCCATAACCACAATTATGAATTTATACAGCTAAATGCATGTGCATACATTAAAATAAAAACACACAATGGAAATAAAATTGATCCACACACACATAACATGCAATTTGCGAGAATAATTATCAATTGAATTCAAATAAAAATCATTGCACGTCAGATTCATAAGAACACTTATCTTTAAACAAAGAAGATCCAAGCAACTGGCTATGTAAGAGCGATTTTCCACCCATCCATAGGCAGTCTTTACAGCATATACTCTTTCTGCTGAGAGAACACCCCCAAGTTGGGCTATGATTCCACCAGGGTGAAGGAAATACCTACAAACTTCCTTCTCTCAACCCACAACCCACTTTTCCCTATATGCTTAGCCAAAATCTCCAACTGATCTCTATGGGGGTCTCACTAAACCATCACATTTATGGAACTCCTTCCAACTATCCCACACAACAGAAGGAAGGAATTTTCCTTCATTGATCCATAGTTCCCTCGTGAAATCCAACCCGTACAGTTCTTACTAGTGTGTGTAGTAAGAGTCTAACATGTATGATATTGGAGAACATCTTGTAACATCAATCCATGGATTCTTAAGCATCCAAAGGTAGTAGAACTCAATGGGTAAAGGTTCGTAGCTTTCCCAACCTCCATGCTCACCTAAATCCATCTATTTTCCTTTCCAAAAATGCAAATTTGTCTCCAACTTCAAATTTATGGGTTAAACAAAGTCTCGTAATGGACATGGACAACAATGGAAAACTCGTATACGTAGTGTAGGGACATGCATGATAGAATTATCAAAGATAGTGTTGAGTCCAAGGATATGAGGTAAGGGTGACAATAAAACTAACATAAATTCTGACCATAGAAGAAAAACGACTGCTAACAACTAACATAACTGTCACAACCCCCATGCTTCAATAACTACATGAGGTGAATTTTCCCACCAACCTCACATTTGCAATCAATGATTGGGTTTAATAGACTAGAGAAGGAAATTGTCTCATTTAAGGAACATGGAAAATTGTTGGATGAGTTATAAGGTTGACACATGGCATCAAAGGATATGGTTTCTCATAGGCCCCCTTACTCTTCCCCTCCGGTGGAATCATAGCCCCTATAGTGCTCTTTACACAGCCATATTGGACCATTTTATTAATTTCCAACATAATATTTACATACATTTTGAATTGGCATGATAATCCAATCATATGATTCAAGTAAAAATATATACATCATACATGCCTAGCCACTCGCTTGTTCGGCCTTGGCCTTGAGCCCCACACTAGGAATACATACTAGCATATTTACATCATTCACATAATTTTGATTAAATACATTCCAAGCAAAAATTGGGGGTATTACATTGGAATTATTTAATTTTTCCATCAGAGTACCTATCAGAGAGGTACTTTTGCTTGAAGTATTTCTTGAATTGCTTCCAAACAATCTTCCTTTTATTGATATTCTTCACTTTCCTAAGGTGATCCCACCATATAGATGCTCTTATGTTCAAATTAAATGTAGCCACTATGGCTTTCATATTTCCTGAGTAGTCTTGAACTTGGAAATACTTCCTCATCCCAAGAAGCCAAGCCTCACCTTTTTGACCAAATTTTATCTCACCATAAAATGTTGGAGGTTTGGCCTTCCTAAATTCTTCATGTGAGTTTTTCTTTGAATACCTTTTCCTCTTCTTCCTAGGATATGAAGAGCTTCATCCTTCAGTGGAATCCTTAGATTTAGATGACTCACAAAGATATTTCTGGAGTATATGACCTATCTCTAGAAATCCTTCTTGAAGTATGGGACCTCTTGTGTGAATTCCTCCTTGAGCTACTCCCACTCTTTTCTTTATTTTATGAGTGATGTCCAGAGTTAATATTTCTTTGAATGTATGCCAAACTTTGGAGCATAGCTGCATTCAATTGATTCTGCTCTTCTTGAGCTCTAAGCAGCCTCTCATTGTCTGCTCTATAACTCTGCAGCTCCACCCTTAGGCTCCTCATGGTTTCTGCAATGAATGGGAGAGTCACTTGGTTTATCCTACCATTGGATTATGTCTCTTCATTCTCAAATTGTATATTCTCTCCCATTGCATCTGCCTCAACTTCATAAGCATCCTCTGCATCATCCATGTTCATGTTGATGACCTTCTTGGCCCAATGTTACAACGTATTTTTCCACCTTGTGAGCATCAACATTGATTGGCCTTCACTATCCATTGTATTGACTCAGATCCATTATTTTCCCTTCAGGTTTCCCTATTTTTGTTCCTGTAGGCTTGCTGTTCCATTATAACCAATGTACATGCAGGCTGCACCTAATTAGCCTGTGTACATCGAGTTACATGGTAAAAAATAGTAAAAAATTTATTTTTACTCTCACAAAGCGGTCTTAGGGTGACCTTTGGCCCTCCATATACCTCAAAACGATTCAATTCGACCTTTCACTTACCTTTAGAAGGATATATATTGAGCTCTTATGCTGTATGGAAGAGAGGAGAAAGAGAGAGCAACATAACTCTAGTGGATTTTTGCCGTGACTTGAGTCTACACTCATTGATCCTTGTTGTTGTGAACTCCTTATGTTCACCTACCAAACTCCTTTCATAGTTTGAGTTTTCCATTGTATGGGGGATTGAAGTGGTGGAGGCACAAGTGGAGAGACCTAGTTCTTGGTTCATATTGCTTGCTAACAAGAGGTTGTATCATGTACTTCTTGTTATTATTAATGGAAATACTCATTTTCGCGTCCAATTGATGTTGTGAATGTTGTTTAAATTACATTGGGTTACACTTGCTTATGATATCATGGCCCATGCTATTGATTATATTAATATCTTTCACATATTATATGCACTTGCTTGTATTTGTTGTTGAGACTAAGATACAGGTTCAAGTATAGATTGGAAATCTCAACGGGGATCTACTTCGAACATCTGATTGAAGGTTGGTCTTATTCTCCATATCTTAGCATTTTCATTTATATAACATTGCATTGGGAATTGAGTTTATTTTTGGTAGTCATCTGTTACAGCGTATTTTTCCACCTTGTGAGCATCAGCATTGATTGGCCTTCAGTATCCATTGTATTGACTCAGATCCATTATTTTCCCTTCAGGAACCAAGTTTCCCTGTTTTTGTTCCTGTACGCTTGTTGTTCCATTATAGTGTTAAAATTCAATATGCTAAGATAGAAAATAGCAGCATTACATTCCATTTCACAATAATAGCATATACAGGATCACTGAAGAAACAACAAGCATAGCATAAACACAAGAGACAGAGATTTATCCTGGGAAACCCTCATGGGGTAGAAAACCCAGCAAAGCTTCCTCAATATAGATGACCAACAATATACAAAGATGAAACCCTGAGACATGATCTCCTCCTCCACAATAGCAGACCTCTTCTCCACAAGTGCGCTATCCTCAAGTGAGTGAGTGTATCAAATGAGGAACACACCTCCTCTATTTATACACTACTCTGATATGTATTTTACACAAGTACATGTAGGCTCGTATTTAACCATTAGGTTAAATACCCCATTATAACTGACTGGGCCGACCCCCACATGGTGGGTCTAATAACCCTAGGTACCACAACCAACTTGGAGGAATAAACATCTCCGGATTTATAGTATAATCACATCGGAGGTATGGAACATCTCCGGAATAAATAATATACAAATATAATATTCTTTGAAGTTACAATATTTCAACACTCCCCCTTAACGAGAAGGATATTATAACAGTATCTGCACGAGCAAGGAGTCATCAACATCATACATGATACATCTATATATCATTGGAAGCTTTCTTCAATTTGTCTTCATCAGTAACTCAAACAATTACAGGTATATCAATGTCAACATCAACATCGACATCACGATCATCGGCATCGTCATCACACGATCAGCAGCATCGTCATCACACGATCAGCAGCATCGTCATCACATGATCAGCAGCATTGTCATCACACGATCAGCAGCATCATCATCACACGATCAACAACATTGTCATCACACGATCAGCAGCATCATCATCACACGATCAGCAGTATTGTCATCACACGATCATCAGCATCGTCATCACATGATCATCAGCATCGTCATCACACTATCAGCAGCATCGTCATCACATGATCAGCAGTATCATCATCACACGATCATCAACATCGTCATCACACGATCATCAGCATCGTCATCACACTATCAGCAGCATCATCATCACATGATCAGCAGCATCGTCATCACACGATCAGCAGCATCGTCATCACACGATCATCAGCATCGTCATCAATACACATGATCCTTCCTTTCATATTTACTGGATCAATTTTATCACAATCATATTTAAGACTATCCTTCCTTTCGGAATTACTGGATTTACTGTCTAAGGATGATTAGTCCAACCACAATCATATTTAAGACTATCCTTCCTTTCGGAATTACTGGATTTACTGTCTAAGGATGATTAATCCTACCACAATCATATTTAAGACTATCCTTCCTGGATTTACTGTCTAAGGATGATTAGTCCAACCACAATCACATTTAAGACTATCCTTCCTGGATTTACTGTCTAAGGATGATTAATCCAATCACAATCACATTTAAGACTATCCTTCCTGGATTTACTGTGTAAGGATGATTAATCCAATAACAATCACATTTAAGACTATCCTTCCTGGATTTACTGTCTAAGGATGATTAATCCAATCACAATCACATTTAAGACTATCCTTCCTGGATTTACTGTCTAAGGATGATTAATCCAATCACAATCACATTTAAGACTATCCTTCCCGGATTTACTGTCTAAGGATGATTAATCCAATCACAATCAAATTTAAGACTATCCTTCCTGGATTTACTGTCTAAGGATGATTAATCCAATCACAATCACATTTAAGACAATCCTTCCTGGATTTACTGTCTAAGGATGATTAATCCAATCACGTGCATTTTGAACCAAGGTCCAGGGACGATGCAGTCCTATCCTCTATTCTAGGAGACACCTGTCTATGGCTCACTTTAGAACTGAAAGTCCAGGGATGATCCAATCCCCTCAAGTCCACCAAGGACTTCATTCTCGGAGACCTCACGTCTACGGCTCTCTTTAGGACTGAAAGTCCAGGGATGATCCAATCCCCTCAAGTCCACCAAGGACTTCATTCTCGGAGACCTCACGTCTACGGCTCTCTTTAGGACTAAAAGTCCAGGGATGATCCAATCCCCTCAACTGTCCACTAAGAACTTCATTCTCGGAGACCTCACGTCTACGGCTCTCTTTAGGACTGAAAGTCCAGGGATGATCCAATCGCCTCAACTGTCCACTAAGGACTTCATTCTCGGAGACCTCACGTCTACGGCTCCTTTTAGGACTGAAAGTCCAGGGATGATCCAATCCCCTCAACTGTCCACTAAGGACTTCATTCTCGGAGACCTCACGTCTACGGCTCTCTTTAGGACTGAAAGTCCAGGGATGATCCAATCCCCTCAACTGTCCACTAAGGACTTCATTCTCGGAGACCTCACATCTACGGCTCTTTTTAGGACTGAAAGTCCAGGGATGATCCAATCCTTATCTGTATTCTTATCTATACAAGTATAAATATCCAAGAGCATGTATCACATCAAAACATGTATACATCTAGCATGTATTCTCACTAATACATCTAACATCAAAACATGTATACATCACTAATGAAAACATGTATACATCTAGCATGTATTCTCACTAATATATCTAACATCAAAACATGTATACATCACATCAAAAACATGTATACATCTAAAATAAAAGATATATAAGAGTTCTAAATCTAAATAATTCTAAGTAGCTAAGTGCAGTAAATAGGTAACCTCATCATTGATGAGACAGACTTGTTATCAGATACTATGCTACTCCCCCTTTCAAGGAGGGTCCTTCTGGACTATACCAAGCTTGTCTCGGAAGTATTTAAACTTTACTCGAGACAGAGGTTTAGTCAAGATATTAGCAATCTGATCCTCAGTGCTTATATACTCGAGCTTGATAGCTCCTCTCTGCACCATATCTCGTATATAGAAGTATCGGATCTCTATGTGTTATTGACTTATCGTGGAATACAATATTTTCTATCTTGATTCATTTCTAAGTCAAACACTCCATATAATAGCTTCTGAAGCCACACTGCTTCACAGCTGGCAGAGCAGACAGCTATATATATATATATTCTGCTTCAGCAGTACTGAGAGCCACACTAGAATGTTCCTTGCTGAACCATGAGATCATGGCAGATTCAAGACTATAACATCCACCTGATCTACTCTTTCTGTCTGAGGCACTTCCTGCCCAATCAGAAACTGAGTAACCATGTAAACGGAGTTCATGACCTCCAAGATAATATAGACCAAAATCTAATGTACCTTTTAGGTACCTTACTACATGCTTTGTAGCTATTAAGTGCACCTTTCTAGGTTCTACTAGATACTGACTTAGGGTATTTACAGCAAAGCATATATCTAGCCTAGTATTTGTTAAGTACATCAATGACCCAATGATTTGTCTATATAGGGTTAGGTCCATTAAATACGATGAGTCATTAACTAACAACTTCAAGTTGGAGTCCATGGGAGTGGCCATGGCTTTATATTCCAACATATCAAATCTTTTTAGAAACTTCACAGCATTCTTACCTTGATTTAAAAGATTCCTTTTGGATCTTGCCATACTTCTAGACCTAAGAAGTAGTGCATTAATCTGAGATCTTTCATGTTCATTTTTGCAGCCATTTTCATGACCTGTTTCTCATTCCTTGTCAGAAAGAGATCATCGTCATACAATAATGGTATGATAGGTTCATCATCCACAACCTTAAGGTAAGGGTTAGGAACAATTTTACTTCTGGTAAAGCCCAAGCTTTGTCATGAAGCTATCAATTGTCCATTATTCTCACTCAGCATTGAAAAATCTTCTGCATATCTATCTGTGCCATCTCTCGTCAGATGGGTCTACTAATATGAGTCTCAAAATCATTCGAACTCTGTGGTGAGTTCCTTCTTGCATATATGTCATATGTGTATAGAACCCATATTCAACCTTGTAGCTAAGGTTGAGATCCACATCACCCATGATGATCATTAATCTCATCAATAGACTACCGATCCTGGGAACCCATACAGAACCTGATCACATTATTAAGAGAATGGTCAAAACATCTCATCATGATTCTCTTCCTCTTTCTAAGAGAATCTCTTAACTACAAGCTTTCTATAGTGTGTTTGATTTGTAAATCCTTTTGTTGAACATCCATCGCTTGTTCATCATTCATCATGATTTTTCCTACAAATCAAAATTAGGTACATGATTAGTAATACTTCATAATCATCAAATCATATTGACATGATGCATACAGATATTATTTACATAGTTATGCAACTATCTTGACCAATACTTTGGCACAACACTTTCCCATATCCTGTATGCATACAGTGGCTATCTAGATGCCTTCCATCTCTACCAGAACATACTATCGAGAGTGTGCACAACTCTCAGCATGTCAGCAAAGAGGTTTCATTCTAGACAAGCAACAATGGAATGTTTGTCCAACTTACCAATCATATGCATATTAGTAGTATACTGTTCAATGTTCTATGAATATTTACACTTAGCATGATATATTATAGGAATACAAATATGCATACAACCTATTACAGGCAATATCATTTATTATTTCAAATAACAACTCAAATACTTATCTTTTATGTTTGTGTGGTTGCCTCCCGCTTGATCTTCTGTATGTCTTTTGAACTTCTATTCATTATGTACCACTGTGCATGTTCAAGTGTCATCCTCATGATCTCATACACAAACATACACCCATTAGTATGTTCTAAATGTTATCAAAACATTATAGTTCTAAATAATATTGAGAATGTATAGTCATGATTATAGTTAATAAACATTAGTATTCAAGATTTCAGGGAAGTCTTCTTTTACTCATGCATATCATCAATCAAGATAAAAGACATAATATGCATAATCCCTTGATTACGAACTTTATGAATAAGCATAACCAATCATACCAAGTATACTTGTATAAGGGATCCTAACACAAGGTAAGATTCATGGGAAACATACCTGGATTAGTATACCTACTTAGTTATGTACAACATACCTAAACAATCTCTTCAATGATTTAGAGATCCTGAGCTAGAACCTGCATGTCTCATAGGTTAAGCATAATATAACAAAGTCATACATACCTCGTAAGTAGAACAAAGATTATGGATGAGTCTTTGTCTTCATGTTTTCATGGTCATGGAACCTGATTTGTCTTTTGTGATGTACCTGAGCCTTGTTAGCAACAACATCAACCTCACACAACATCATAATGCATTAGTACAATCATATAGCCCTAATCAATGAATGTCTTTGATCATTCACATGCACTCATACTGTTACTAGGGTGATAAGACAATTCTAACATTAATCAAGATTGTACTAATAAATAATATGAAGACAAACACATCATGAACTTAATCAAGAATTAGATTTCAAGACATACCTGAGCCTCCTTAAGTCATACCTGTCGAGACTTCTTGTAATCTTCTTATGTAAGGCCTTAGCCTCAACTCCCCATGAAACTTGATCTGGAGCTTGATTAGGGTTTTCTAGAGAAACCCTAAAAATTCAATCTTTGACTTTCACACTTCTGAATGGATGAAAGAATATGTCTTGCTGAGCTGATCAAACTAGCATACTTCAATTTTGGAATTTCCAAAATTTGACCCCTCAAAATTGCCTTTGAAACTTCTGGATCTTCTGGACAGGATCCCGAACTAGGGTTTGATGAAGCCCACCCTTCTGCCCAAACAAAAGGTTCGATCCAAGGCTCTAAACTCTTATTTTTCTTAGGAGCTTCCAGCCGTGGTTACAGACTTCAAAAATTCCCATTTTTTTACAGAAGCCCTAATTTTCCACTTTTCTGATCAAAGTCCCGAACTAGGGTTTGATCAAGCCTGGCCTTCTGCCCAACCAAAAAATCTGATCTTGGTCTCTAAATTTCTATTTTGATGAGTAGCATTCAGCCGTGGTCTCCGTTTACAAAAATTCCAACTTTCTTCAAAGCCCTAAATTCCGGAAGCCATGAATGAAGGTACTCAAAAATAATTCTGTTTTGACAGAAATATGTACCTGATTGTTTTTGGTGTAACTCCAAACTTTTCAATCCACAGGGTCTGAAAACGTTTTCTGAGGTATCCTGACCTGTTATCTTTCCATCCTGACAGGTCTGACCTCAATTGGATTCTCTGAGAGAGAGTTATGTCAAATGTCGCAACGTGTCCTGTTTTGGGATAAAACAGAATAGCGAACTTGTACGGCATGCCACGTGTCACTGTTTGAACTTCGGCCCCTGAAAAAACTTTCTTGAGACAGCTCGGCCTGTTATCGTTCCATCCTAATAGGTATGACCTCAATTGGACTCTCTGAGAGAGAGTTATGCCAAGTGTCGCAACATGACCTGTTTATGGGATAATACAGGAGAGCGAACTTGTACGGAGTGCCACGTGTCCCTGGTTCAGCTTCGGCCTCTGAAAACGTTTTCTGGGATAGTACAGACTGTGTAATACCTGTCACTTTTTACGAAATTTCATTTGGAGCTTCCTAGCCCAAGATATGACCTTTTTCCCAAGGTCACCTGATTTTGACTCAGATCTGGAAGAGACAGAAACCCTATATTGTATAGATCATAAATCACAAAGTACAAGGAATTAGAGGTTGTCCTTTGGACACAAGGTACCTGGAGAGTTAATATTCGTCCTGTAACAATTTCAGATCCGAAAAATTTTCCAAAATGGATTTATAGCGAAAGTGCTATGATGACTGGTTTTTGCTATGTAAAACCCTATCCTTCAAATTGTCGCAAGTAAAGCAAGTGTCGTTAGTGCCATACCTTGTCTTCATTCAGGTTAGCTCTGATACCATGTTAAAATTCAATATGCTAAGATAGAAAATAGAAGCATTACATTCCATTTCACAATAATAGCATATACAGGATCACTGAAGAAACAACAAGCATAGCATAAACACAAGAGACAGAGATTTATCCTGGGAAACCCTCATGGGGTAGAAAACCCAGCAAAGCTTCCTCAATATAGATGACCAGCAATATACAAAGATGAAACCCTGAGACATGATCTCCTCCTCCACAATAGAAGACCTCTTCTCCACAAGTGCGCTATCCTCAAGTGAGTGAGTGTATCAAATGAGGAACACACCTCCTCTATTTATACACTACTCTGATATGTATTTTACACAAGTACATGTAGGCTCGTATTTAACCATTAGGTTAAATACCCCATTATAACTGACTGGGCCGACCCCCACATGGTGGGTCTAATAACCCTAGGTACCACAACCAACTTGGAGGAATAAACATCTCCGGATTTATAGTATAATCACATCGGAGGTATGGAACATCTCCGGAATAAATAATATATAAATATAATATTCTTTGAAGTTACAATATTTCAACATATAGCCAGCGTACGTGCAGGCTGCACCTAGTTAGCCCGCATACATCGAGTTACATGGTAAAAAATAGTAAAAACTCTATTTTACTCCCACAAAGCGGTCTTAGGGTGACCTTTGGCCCTCCATATACCCCAAAACGACTCAATTCGACCTTTCATTACCTTTGGAAGGCTATATATTGAGCTCTTATGGTGTATGGAAGAGAGGAGAAAGAGAGAGCAACATAACTCTAGTGGATTTTTGCCGTGACTTGAGTCTACACTCATTGATCCTTGTTGTTGTGAACTCCTTGTGTTGACCTACCAAACTCCTTTCATAGTTTGAGTTTTCAATCGTATGGGGGATTGAAGTGGTGGAGGAACAAGTGGAGAGACCTAGTTCTTGGTTAAGATTGGTTTCCATCTAGAGGTTGTATCATGTACTTCTTGTTATTATTAATGGAAATACTCATTTTCTCGTCCAATTGATGTTGTGAATGTTGTTTAAATTACATTGGGTCACATTTGATTATCATATCATGGACCATGCTATTGATTATGCTAATATCTTTCACATATTATATGCACTTGCTTGTATTTGTTGTTGAGACTAAGCTGCAAGTTCAAGTGTAGATTGGAAAGCTCAACGAGGATCTACTTCGAACATCCGGGTCAAGGTTGGTCTTATTCTCCATATTTTAGCATTTTCATTTATATAGCATTGCATTGGGAATTGAGTTTATTTCTCGTAGTCATCTGTTACAACGTATTTTTCCACCTTGTGAGCATCAGCATTGATTGGCCTTCAGTATCCATTGTATTGACTCATATCCATTATTTTCCCTTCAGGAACCAAGTTTCCCTATTTTTTTTCTTGTACGCTTGATGTTCCATTATAGCCAGCATACACGCAGGCTGCACCTAATCATCCCATGTACATCGAGTTACATGGTAAAAAACAGTAAGAATTTTATTGTTACTCCCACAGAGTGGTCTTAGGGTGACCTTTGGCCCTCCATATACCCCAAAACAACTCGATTAGACCTTTCACTTACCTTTGGAAGGATATATATTGAGCTCTTATGGTGTTTGGAAGATAGGAGAAAGAGAGAGCAACATAACTCTAGTGGATTTTTGTCGTGACTTGAGTCTACATTCATTGATCCTTGTTGTTATGAACTCCTTATGTTCACCTACCAAACTCCTTTCATAGTTTGAGTTTTCCATTGTATGGGGGATTGAACTGGTGGAGGCACAAGTGGAGACCTAGTTCTTGATTCAGATTGGTTGCCGGCAAGAGGTTGTATCATGTACTTCTTGTTATTATTAATGGAAATACTCATTTTATCGTCTAATTGATGTTGTGAATGTTGTTTAAATTACATTGGGTTACATTTTCTTATGATATTATGGACCATGCTATTAATTATGCTAATATTTTTCTCATATTATATGCACTTGCTTGTATTTCTTGTTGAGACTAAGCTGTAGGTTCAAGTGTAGATTGGAAAGCTCAACGGGGATCTACTTCGAACATCCGATTGAAGGTTGGTCTTATTATCCATATATTAGCATTTTCATTTATATAGCATTGCATTGGGAATTGAGTTTATTTCTGGTAGTCATCTGTCTGTTGTGGTCTGCCCCGAGCCATAGGAAGTTTTTCACTGTAACACCCAACCAAGATCAGAGGATTCATTATTGCACTATACTCATTTTTTACCCTTTAATAGTCACTGATATGATTTTGAATCTGTAAAAGTGTTAATATAAACACAGTTGTTAGATTTGTTACAAAATAAAAATCAAATTTCATGTATTCTGGAAATTACTCATATTGACAGTTTTTGTCAAATTATGGCTACATGTGCTTTTCAGGTAAAATTACATAATCATCTAAACCATCACTTTAGAATTGGACTCTATAAAGTTTTTCCCCTATGAGTAATATTTCCAACAAGATTTCCAATGAATATAAGCATGCTCAATTCTGATTCCTGAGGACAAAGTTGCACCTCTTCAAAATTGTTAATTTGGCCCAAGTTTTGCACTTTTAAGGTAGGTGAATTTAACCCAAATGGCCAACTTCAAACACCTGCATAATATCACCTATGGAGAACCAAGATCAATTCCTTATTGGTTTATATAATATATGTGACTAGGATTACTCAAAAAATTTTAGTTCCTTAATTGGATGCTCCCATCACTTGCTATAGAATTTTGGAATTTACTATGTATTTTTCCACTTCTTCAGGACTTAGAAAATTCTGCAGTCCTGTAGAATCCACCCCCATAATTCACAATCTACCTATATTTATGCTACTCCAATGGCCATGGTTGAACCCCAAATCTAGCCTTGTTGATTTAAAAAAAGAAAATGGGGTCAAGGGGGCTTTCCCCCTTGCGGCCTCCTTGCACTATTGTAGGGAAGGTCGAGGGCAGTGCCCTAGTTGTTTTTTGGTAAATTATTCAATTTTTCCCAATATGGCGCACACGTTCACTGTCGATTTTTTCTTACTTGGAAATGTCCTAGCGTGGCCTGACAAATCCCTCCTGAGGTGTCAAACAGGTCCAACCTATCACCTGCATCTTCACCATGTCATCTCCCACCATCCCATAAATGTCACACCACCATACCACTCACCTTCGATAGTGGCAGTTTCCTCATTACCAAAAGTAGTAACACATCCCCACCAAGTGGTTTTGGAAAAATATCCTTCGGGAGGTGTTGTCAATAAAAAAGTGACACTTGCCCCAAGCAGTTTTTGGCACAACGTGCCCCTCGTCCCATTTTATCCATCATGCACTTTATCGGCGTGTAGTGAGTCTGGGCCATTGATCTTCCATAATATCTGACGATCAGATCTCTTCCCACCCACTATTAACTAGCACACATGTTCCCAAGGCGACGTGGGTCACGACAGTTGATTTTACCCCAGAATCCAACGATCCGATCTTCATCTACCCACTACTAACCACCGCGTAGTTTTCCCATGTGTTATCAACTACAACCATTGATCTTCCCTAGTGCTCGACAGTCAGATAGTCACCCACCTCCACATTCCATAAGGGGAAACCTCATGTGTGTGGGTCCGATGTGGTTGATCAACATCATGCCTTCTGCCCACGCAGATCCTCCACATCACTCATCCATGTGGCATGGGTGGGGTCGACATAAAATTACCAAATTTATACAATTTAAAGTTTAAAACAAAATTACTATTGGGTCCTTATTTGTCACTTAAACAGAACCAAACATTAACAAGAGTATTTCACCTGCAACTCATGTTTTTTCTTGTAACTGTCCATTTCCAACCCATACAACTCCATTGTTAGAACCAGAAGCTTTGATACCACTCTATAACGTCCCCTTCACCCAATATTTCCAGTAGGGGGGGACATTAACTAAACCAAGGAATCAAAATTTTGCCCCATAACCACAATTACGAATTTATACAGCTAAAATGCATGTGCAGACATGGAAATAAAAACACAGAGCGGAAATAAAATTGATCCACACACACATAACATGCAATTTACAGGCATAATTATCAATTGAATTCATGAAATAAAAATCATTGCACATCAAATACACAAGAATACTTATTTTTATACAAAGAAGATCCAAGCAATTGGCTGTGTAAGAGCGATTTTACACCCAACTATAGGCACTATGTCCACCATATACTCTTTCTGTTGAGAGGCCACACCCAAGTTGCGATATGAGGCCATCAGGGCAAAGGAAATACCTACAGGATTCTTGTTGATGTATTTGTAACTTTGGAAGGTATTCACTTGTATATTGTATGTATTACATTTGTACTTTATTGTATCCCAAATGGAGATGTATTATTCCTCCGATTGGAAGCATCATCAGTTGTACTTGCATGTGTCGCAAGTTATATTGTAAGTGTCGTAACTTATACTTGGTGGGTTATTAGACCACCTTGATGGGGTCATCCCTGTATGAGTCATGTGGGTCAAAGGGTTATTAGACCACCTTAGTAGGGATTGTCCCAGTCAACATTATGTTAAGTGGTTAAGTTGAGGCCGACCTAGTCGAGTAAAGGTCAAGTGAAAGTTAGTGTATAAATAGAGAGTGTGACTCTCTCATTTTACATACTGTCTCATTCACTCACTTCTCATTAATGAGAGAAGAGAAGTGTGAGAACAAGTGGAGGAGGAGCATGCTACAGAAGATATCTATCTCTTGGGTTTGATCATGGCGATCCTTATATTGATGCTTATTCTATCTCTGAGGAAGTTGCGGGGTTTTTCACCTTCTCGGTTTTCCCTAGTGAAATGTTTTGTGTCTTTTGTCTCTTGTCTCTTATGGTTGATATGCTGTAAATGTTGTTCTTTCAGTTAAGATCCTAGATATATTGAATTTATGTTAAAAAAATAACATGGTATCAGAGCTAGCTTGAAGGAAGGCATCCTATGGCATTTATGAGACTTGTTGCACTTGCGACAAATTGGAAGCTAGGGCTTGATATAGCAAAAACCAGTCATCATATAAATTTCACTATAAATCCATTTTGGTGAAGGTTTAGGTTATATAACGTTTACAGGTCGTAGATAACATCCCCATGTACCTTGTGTCCAAAGCACAACACCTGATTCATTGTACTTTGTGATTTATGATCTGTACAGTCTAGGGTTTCTGCCTCTTCCAGATCTCAGTCATAAACAGGTGACCTAGGAAAAAAGGTGACAAATTGGGCTAGGAAACACCAAATGAAATTTCGTAAAATGTGACAGGTAGAGCACGGACTTTATTTTCTGAGGTAAGTTTTTCAGAGGCCTATGTTGAACCAATGACACGTGGAATACCATACAAGTTCGCTCTCCTGTTTTATCCCATAAACAGGTCACGTTGCGACACTTGGAATAACTCTCTCTCAGAGAATACAATTGAGTTCAAACCTATGGGGTTGGAAAGATGACAGGTCAAGCTACCACAGGCCAAAGTTTCAGACCCCGTGGATTCATAATTTTAGAGATGCACTAGAAACAATCATGTGCATATTTCTGTCAAAACATAATTGGATTCTAAGCACCTTCATTCTTGGCTTGTCACTGCTGCGGGAATTTAGGGCTTCGTAGAAAGTTGGAATTTTTTGAATTGGAATCCACGGCTGAATGCTCCTCATCAAAATCGAAATTTAGAGACCATGATCAAATTTTTTGGTTGGGTAGAAGGATGGGCTTGATCAAACCCTAGTTTGGGATTTTTATAGGTAAGGTGGAAAATTAGGGCTTCTGCAAAAGTTGGAATTTTTGAAATTTGTGTCCATGGTTGGAAGATCCTCAATAAAATTGAAGTTTAGAACACAATATAGAACCTTTTGGATGGGCAAAAGACCGGACTTTATCAAACCCTATTTTGGGATTTTGTCTAGAAGATCCAGAAGTTTCAAAGGCAATTTTGAGGGGTCAAATTTTGGAGATTTCAAAATTGAAGTATACCAACTTGATCAGCTCAGCAAGGCACATCTTTTCATCCAATCAGAAGTTTGAAATTCAAAGTTTGAATTTTTAGGGTTTCTTTGTCAAACCCTAATCTAGCTCCAGATCCAGCTTCAACAAATCAAAGTGGATTAGGTTAATCCTAGAAGCGAATGAATTAGACACCTGCATAAGTGAAGAAGTTCCAGTTTCAGAGGGAGATGAGGCTAAGGCCTTACATAAGAAGACTACAAGCAATGCCGACAGGTATGACTTAAAGAGATACAGGTATGTTTTTCCTATATCAAGTTAGAATCCTACCTTGTGTTAGGATATTATACTTTAGTATGAATAATTATTCTTGAAGTTAGAAGTTTAAGTAATCAAGGGTTCATGCATATTATGTTTCTTACCTTGATTGATGATATGACTAACCAGAAGAGTCCTATGGTCAAATAAGAATATGCATGAGTAAAAGAAGTCTTCCCTGAAACCTTGAATACTAACGCTTATTACCTATGTGTGAAATGATCATGACCATACTTGTTAAGATTATTTAGGATCATAATGTTTTGATAGTATTGAGATTATACTAATGTATGTATGGTTATGCATGAGATCTTGAGGATAACACAATGATAACACTAGTGCACACTTAAGCATGCATAGTGGTCTAGGATGAATATAAGTTCAAGGACAGGTAATCCAGGAAGCAAAGATCAAGAGGGAGCACTCCAGGAAGCAAAGATCAAGAGGGAGTCCACCCAACAAACATAAGTATTTGAATTGTCATTTATTATATATATGATTACTTAAATGATGTTGTCCAGTAGTATACATACTTATGTTCCTAGTTTTAGGATGTATATTATGTATTTTAGAAAAGTTGCATTAATGAACAAGATACTACTAATATAGTAATGGGTAAGTGGCCTATAGTACTGTACAACATTCCATTGCTACTTATCTAGAATGAAACCTCTTTGCTAACATGTTGGGAGTTGTGCACACTCTTAAAAATGTTCTGGTAGAGATGGAAGGCATCTAGAAAGTTACCGTGTGAATACGGGATATGGATAAATGTTGTATTGAAGCATTGGCTAAAACAATTGCATGACTGCATGACATATATTCTTATGTGTAAGAATTTGTTTTTTGAAAAACCATGAGAAGTTTCTAATCATGCAATTGAATTTGACTTGTAGGAAAGATCGTATACAATCACCTATAGAAGAAGGACAACATTTGTTCCAGCAACGAAGTTCAAGAAAACTTTCTATTGAAAAGATTGAAGAAACTAAAGTTCCCAGGATCAGGAATGCATTAATGGAATAATGCCATGATCGAGGAATATCAGTCGATCATGAAGAATGATGTCTAGGATGTGGTCCCGAGACTAGAAGGGAAGTCTGTTGTGACTTCCAAGAGGATCTACAAGATCAAGCATGCTACATATGGTAGCATAGAAAAATATAAGGCAAGGTTTGTAGCTCGTGGCTTCTCCCAGAAAAAAAGGGATAGATTATGAAGAAACTTTTGCACCTGTATCCAGATACACTTCCATCAAATCAATACTTGCTCTGGCTGCAGTGATGAAGTGGAAGATACACCAGATGGATGTCAAGATAGCTTTCTTGAATGGTGTAGTCAGAGAGGAAGTGTATGTGGAGCAACCACTCGATTTGGAGACACATGACAGGGAATCATATGTATGCAGAAATACTTGTAGGGCTTGAAGCAAGCTCCTAGGACTTGGGTATGATGCACTACTTTCTAGGCATGGAGGTGTGGTAGAGTGCAGATGGAATCTTCCTTGTACAAAGGAAGTATGCAGTAGAGATCCTGAAGCGGTTCAGGATGATGGACTGCAAGGCCATGGCCACATCGATGGCATCGAACCTGAAGCTTCTGTGTGATGCTGCATCTAATCCGGTTGATGCCACGATGTAACATTAGATGATTGGGTCCTTGATGTACCTGACGAATACAAGACCATAAATCTAATTTGCGATGAACACCTTGAGCCAGTATCTGACATATCCGAGACATGTTCACCTGATAGTTGCAAATCATATTTTGAGGTACCTGAAGGGTATAGTTGACTATGGTCTCAAGTATGATGCGAATCATAAGTTTAACCTGGAGGGTTATGTTGATTTAGATTGGGCAGGTAGTGCCATTGATCGGAAGAGCACTTCGGGGTGTTGCTTCAGTATGGGATCTGGTATGATCTCTTGGTTTAGCAGGAAGAAGTCCTGTGTGGCACTGAGTACAGCCGAAGTAGAGTATGTCACAGCTTGTTTGGCTTGTTGTGAGGCAGTATGGCTTAGGAAGATGCTTTCTGATTTGTTTAATCTCCAGTTAAGTGCTACTTGTATATATTGCGACAACCAGAGTTATGTGAAGTTGTCTGAGAACCTAGTGTTCCATGACAAGTCGAAGCACATTGAGATCAAGTATCACTATATCAGGGATATGGTGCAGAGAGGAGCAGTGAAGCTCCTGTATGTTGCGATGGATGAGAAGATAGTCGATGTGTTGACCAAGCCGCTGGCCAGAGTGAAGTTTGAGTATTTCAGAGATAGGCTTGGTGTACTTCAAATTGAGATTCCTTCCAAGGGGAAGTGATGAGTCCAAAGACATAGATGCACATGAGCCATTCCGACATGGTTTAATTTTTTCTTTCCATGGTCATTGATGTAAGGGATAGAGCCATTCCGACATGGTTGAAGTTTGTCTTGCCATGGTCATTGATGTAAGGGATGGAGCCATTCGAGCATGGTTGAAGTTTGTCTTGCCATGGCTGCGATATAAGTGTTGTGCCATTCGAGCATGGTTGAATTTTGTCTTGCCATGGATGCGATATAAGTGATGTGCCATTCAAGCATGGTTGAAGTTTGTCTTGCCATGGCTGCGATATAAGTGCTGTGCCATTCGAGCATGGTTGAAGTTTGTCTTTCCATGGCTACAATATAAGTGTTATGCCATTTGAGCATGGTTGAAGTTTGTCTTGCCATGGCTGCGATATAAGTGTTGAGCCTTTCCCAGATGGTTGAAGTGTGTCTTCCCATGTCGGAGAGTGTAAGTGTTGTATGATGTGCATCTGGGTTGTGCTCCGTGGACTATGAGGTGATCTGAAGATGATGATGTGACAGTAGGGTACACAGGTTTTGCAGAGGCATGTAATAAGTCCTGAGATGCTCTTGACAGGTTTTGCACTAGCATCTAATCAGTCCTGGGAGATCTTGCAGGTTTTGAAAAGCATGTAATCAGTCCTGAGATGATTTTGACAAGTTTTGCAGTGGCATATAATCAGTCCATGGAGATCTTGCAGGTTTTGAAAAGGAAGTGTAATCAGTCCTGAGGTGTACCTACTTGATGGCTTGCTTGTAGAGATGATGAAGACCTACATGGAGGCTAGGCCTACATACAACATGAAAAATGGTTGGCTCTGTAGAACTTCCTATGACGAGAAGAATTGAGAGATAGCCCCAGTGATTGAGATGACGAGTACAACAGCAGTAACGATGATGCTCCGTGATCCAGTGACGATGATCCAGCTCTAGAATTGAAGACTTGTGCCTATATATATTGATGACTTGTGTCAATATAATACCTTCCTAGTTAAGAGGGAGTGTTGATTTATTTGTAACTTTGGAAGATATTCACTTGTATATTGTATGTATTACATTTGTACTTTATTGTATCCCCAATGGAGATGTATTATTCCTCTGATTGGAAGTGTCGTCAGTTGTACTTGCATGTGTCGCAAGTTATATTGTAAGTGTCGTAACTTATACTGGATGGGTTATTAGACCACCTTGATGGGGTCGACCCAGTCAGCATTATGTTAAGTGGTTAAGTTGAGGTTGACCTAGTTGAGTAAAGGTCAAGTGAAAGTTAGTGTATAATTAGAGAGTGTGACTCTCTCATTTTACACGTTGTCTCATTCACTCACTTTGAATTAGTGAGAGAAGAGAAGTGTGCGCACAAGGGGAGGAGGAGCATGCTGCTGAAGATATCTATCTCTTGGGTTTGATCATGGTGATCCTTGTATTGATGCTTATTCTATCTCTAAGGAAGTTGCAGGGTTTTTCACCTTCTTGGTTTCCCCTGGTGAAATGTTTTGTCTCTTGTCTCTTGTCTCTTATGCTTGATATGTTGTACATGTTGTTCTTTCCGTTAAGATCCTAGATATATTGAATTTATGCTCAAAAACTAACAATTCTCTCTCTCAACAAACAACCCACTCTTCTCTCTATGCTTAGCCAAGAGATCCAACTGATCTCCATAGGGGTCTCACTAAGCCATCATAGCCATGGCACTCCTTTCAACTGTCCCACACAACACAAGGAAGGCATTTCCCTTCACTAATCCACAATTCACTTGGGATCCAACCATTATAGTGCTTCCCAATGTGTGCAGTAAGAGTTCAACTTCTTGTATGCTATTGGAGAACCTCCTGCAAAATTAATCCATGGATTCTCAAGAATACAAAAGTAGCAGAACTCAATGGGTAAAATTTCCTAGCTTGCCCAACCTCCATGCTCATCTATAGCCATTAATTTTCCTTTCCAAAATTGTAGCTCTATCTCCAAATTAAAATGTATGTCTTAAACACAGTCTGGTAATGGACATGAACAACAATGGAAAACTCTACGTAGTGTAGGGACATAAATGCAAGAATAATCAAAGATATTGTTGACACCAAGGATATGAGGTAAGGGTGAAAATACAACTGATGTAACTTCTAACAATAGAAGAAATAAGACTGCTAGAAACTGACATAATTGTCACAACCCCCATGCTTCAATAACTACATGAGGTCACATTTCCCACCAACCTCACATATGCAATCAATGATTGGGTTTAATATTCAAGAGAAGCCAATTGGATCATTTAAGGCACATGGCATATTTTTGGATGAGTTATAAGGTTGATACATGGAAGCAAAGGATTTGGTTTCCCATAGGCCCCCTCCCTCTTCCCCTCTGGTGGAATCATGTCCCCTCTAGTGCTCTTTACATATCCATATTGGACCATTTTATTAATTTCCAACATAATATTTAATACATTTCGAATTGGCATGCTAAGCCAATCATATGATCCAAATAAAAATATATACATCATACATGCCTAGCCATTCACTAGTTGGGCCTTAGCCTTGATCCCCACACTAGGAATCCATACTAGCATATTTACATCATTCACATAATTTTGATTAAATGCATTCCAAGTCAAAATTGGGGGTATTACATTGGATATTTGGTGGTATTCACTCTGTAATGGGAAAAAACAACCTTCTAAGAGTAGACAATAAATGAGAGATGAATAATAAAATTACAGGTTATTGATATGTACCAACAGTAGGATAGAGATTACCTGGGTTGATGTATTTTGATCCCTTCCCACTTCTACACTCTAAAACATCTTGCACGCATTTAAACATGGAGATAAAATGCGTCAAGAATAGTGAATCCCAAAATAAAAGTAAATAGTTGAGAAATCATTAAATTAAAGCTTGGAAATAAAGTTCCTTGGAGGGTTTAATCCATGGAGTATGGTGCTTGATGAGGTCAATGTGAAAAAATGCACTCAATGCATTTCCCTTTCCAAAACTCACCATGAAGGAGACAAGGTATGAAGTTCCCTCAAACAACCTCTATCATCTCTAAGGCTAAGTCTCTCCCTACAATTTGATGCTTGGAATAAAGAGGAAACCCATTACAGTGAGGAGGAAGTGAGGCTGAAGGCCTTTACCAGTACCAACCATAGTATTCCACCAAAACCTTGATGAAGTAAAACCATGGTAGTACCCTCACAATTAGTAACCATGTGCAAGGATATGTAGAAAGGTTAAAAGGCTAACAAGTGTTCCTAGAATTAAATATTAATCCTTTTCACGACAGCTCGAATGCTAGTTTTGTATGCCATCCCTATGTACTAACAACATGACTTTAAGGAGCTTGAATTACAAAGCTATCATATCATTAGTAGAGCAATTTAGATTCCTCCTATAGTCAACAACATATAATAATTGATGATGTGCAAAACTAAAACCTATAACTAGTAAGTTTAAATTGTTTAACATTCGAGGTCAAATCCACATGTTAGTAATATAATTTTGTACCATGCTCTCATTGGGGCTGTGAATTCATGTTAAACTCTATACCTTTGCTTGATTACCATGCAATTAAGCTTTGCTTGGCATGATTCATATACAATAGCTAATAATAATAATACATTTCCTCGAAAAGAGGCCAAATAAGGCCTCTAATTTAGTGATTGCTAGAAGGAAGAATCATTCAAAAAAATCCTTAGTTTATATAGCTTAGAAAAGCATGCAAGGAATAATACAAATGATCTAACTGATTTCAATAGTGCCTGCTACTCGGCATGGAATACTAAAGATTTAAAGATATACATGAATATTCTCATTTGTCTTTTCGTTCAAAATTTTTACTTTGATATCTATGAAAAGTAAAACTTTAAACGCATATGTAGACACATTATCATATATATTTATAAACAAGTGCTGCATGGCAGCAGGTACCTACCAAGGTTAGTAGGTCGAATATGCATGCATGTGAAACTATATTTGTAACTCAGCAACAACAAGACGAGGAGCAAAGAACTAAGAACACTTAGTAAGTTGTTGGTATTATCACTATGATATGAAGAGTTGGTAAGTTGTTATGATATGAAGCTTGCTATGAAATGAAAAGCAGGAGATCTTGTAAATGGGGACAACATTAGAGAAGAGTAGATCTTCCATATCAGATATGGAATTGGCTCCATGCCATAATTCATGAGTCGATTAGCCATTTTTCTGCAGATTTAATACACCCAATATTATTAAACCTGGTGTCTATAAAAGCCCATAATGTGGTTGATAAACCTACCACCCCTGTTTGACACAAAAGATGCAGGTAATCCAAAATGCACTCACACATGTGCAAAGAATAGTATTATTGCTTCTTGTCTTGTCATCAAAGTCTTGCAAGGAATGCACAAGGACATGTTGTTGAGTTTGTTGAAGGATTCAAACATATAATTGCGATGTTACCTAGTTTCCAAAAGTCTTATGACAAAGTCCAGTAATATACTTTCCCAAGGTATGGAGGGTAGATTATATACATTCCCAATTTTCAGCTTTCAGGTTTAGAGATGCTATACAAAGCACACTCTTTCATAAACCTCTCAATATTGTTCTACATATGTACCCAGTAAGAATACTTTTGTGAGTTAGCTAAAGTTTTATGCACGCAAAAATGATTTTCAACTCTTGAACTATACACTTCTCTAAAAAGCAACAGTGATTGTTCTCTTCTTGGAACACAAATCTATGCATAGTGGTAACATATACCGTCGTTTACATGGAATCTTTATTCGATGTGCAACAACTAGTTTGTATTGACTATCTTGAGTTTCCTTGAGTTGTATAAATTCAGGATCAACATACGCATCCACAAAATGCCGAGTTTTGAATGCATTGAGATTCTTGAAAACCAACAGCGACACCATTGAAGCCTTAATAAAATGTTTGCAATATTGTTCTAGGCACCCTTCTTGCACATATTTATCAAGTTAAACTGCAGTAGGTATGAAATCCATTTTATATGCCCACTGTGCTACAACTTGGATTGAGTTTGCAGAAATTAGAATGGTTGATGATTAGACTATAACTATGTCCTTGCCGAGTAAATAATGTCTCCAATGCTTGATAAAATGCATAATAGAATAAAACTCTTTATTTTAGGTTGGGTAATTAATAAATGCACCTTTTAAATTTTCTGAGTAATAGGCTGCACTCGCTAAAGTTTATGAGCTAGAGAGAGATTTATTCTATTCCCTCCCAATTTAACGGTTCTAAAGAGGCCTTCGATCCCGCGGGAAACTAGGCTTTTGGATTGAATGATCAATCTTTTCTTATTGGCATTGAATTGCAAAGCATGCATTTTATGGTTTCGTGTGCAGCATTGAAGGATTCCTTTTCAGGTTTTGGAGACAATGGAATGAAATCATCTCCACACAGAACTATACATTTGTGATTGGAATCATGAAGACTGCCATGATAATTACCGTCCAAGGTAGAGCAGTGATGAGAGACGTCATCGAGGAAACTTCCAAGGAAGGCCTGGCTCTTCCCATCATGATTTACTGTAGTGGAGTCTCAGTGGTGGGTGTTGTTTCCAACGGAACCCATTGCAGTGGTCTCATGGGAAGAGGTAGCGATGTATGAACAACCTATGCTTCTATTCATGTGCCATTACCAGTATTCCTCTTTGGGTATAAAATTGACGGAGAATGGTTAACAACTAGAGGTAGAAGTTTAACAAAAACCCCACACCCTAGGATCTACTATGTTAGTATCAAAACCAGTAGTAGATAAATAACAAGGGGGATAAATAATCAAATGCAAAAGGGGAGGCGTGGAATGCATCATATCCATAACCGGTGGGCATTTTTGAACTAATTCATCATGTGGAACTTCAATACATTATAGTTATTACTGGACTGGATGAATTATTAGAACTAATCTCGAAACTTCAATCAAGAGAGAAGTCTGCTTCACCATGGTCGTGAACAAACTCTAGTCAAATATAGCTTGCATCTCATGTTTCTCATTTTCAGGGGTTTTTTATTCTCAAAGCTTGCTCAGATTCGTAGTAATTGTGAAGATGTTTTGGGTGAGATATTTCTAGATAGACATTTCGAGTGTGTTTTACCTATCTCACAGTTAATTAGTTTTTCTAGTTTGAATTGTGAGATGCTCTATGGGATACATACATTTTGGGTAAATTTTAGAATGGAATTTGCTTATTGTATAAATTTTTACTTCTATGAAAAGGGAACAACCGAAACTTCCATCACGAAAATTTAATTTCCTGGCCGATCGTGAATCTGGTTACAATTGAAACTTCCATCGCAAAAATGTGTCGTTGACAATCCTCTGGTGAAGTTTGTTACAATGTTGTTGCTGCAGACCTCATAAAACAAGATCAGGAGCAAGAGCAAGAGCAAAGGACTGGTTTGGAATAACAAAGTTACCAAGATCTTCTGACAGAATTCCATAAATGGTATTATCATACATGCAAAGTTGTGTGTACGATACCTTTGTAGACGAGACCTTAGCTCTAAATTTCCCTCTTTGGAGCAGCTAACCACCTTCCCTGCTTCATTTTCAGGATGAATACGCACAGAAACAGTTAAGCAATGATTTTGGTGTCTGTGGAATTATTTTTGTACTTTATGTTAGAAATGGATTTAGTATAGGAAAAAGCAACTACCTTACAGAGCTCCAAGCACTTCTACGCTGATGCAATGATAGGAAGATCCTTTTGAATAATTAAACCACATTAGAAACAATGAAGGCAAAGCAATTAACTGAATTTCTCAAGCAAGTAGGCATTGTAATTGCTCAAAATGGAGATCCACGCCACTGTAAAAAGGATACATCTGATAAATGAATCCAGTTTCCAATCCTTTCCATTGTGCTGAATCAAGAATGAATGTGCTAAGTCAATTTGACTTGGAAACGTACCTCAAGAATATGCATGTAAATAGATGGTGCAACAATTCCATAACTTTGTATGTTTAGTGTACCATGAAGAGGTCATGGCCTTGACCATGGAGAGCTGGTGACAGAGGCGATATCTAGGTGGTGGTGACCATGGAGAGGCGATGCAGCTACAATGATGTGGACAGGGGCGGTGGGGGCGGTGGCAGGAGGGAATGCGAAGGTCAATCGGTGCATTAAACACCTTTTCCAATTCCAAGATTTACGTCGTCACTTAGGCAATAACACCTTCATCCTATTATCCAATCATGTTATAGTTAAATGTTATTTAATATTTCTTAAAAATGATAAAAAAAATTGCACAATGTAAAACTAAGGCAAATCGTAATAATTTTTTGGTCAAAGCACAAACTAATAGCGGGTTGACTAATTATCGATTACAATATATACGCTACCTCCCGATAGGTATAATAAGGGTTATATATATATATATTACTTTGATATCTACGAAAAGTAAAACTTTAAACACATATATTTTTATATATATAAGGGTATATATATATATATATATTATGTGAGTTTTCTCTTTTATTTAAATGGGCACTTCTTTGTGAAGGAACGATCCACAATGGGGAGGCATTCGCGAAGGTATATTTTATGGTAACCAATTTTTGAGTGTGAGAAGATTTTTATTTTCATGAGATAATGCCATGTGAGTTTAGAGTAAAAATTGGGGAGGATGAGCCTAACTATGACATTCATGGCTGAATTGTTGCTGTGTTTCTCTTATTATTGGAAAAAACTTGTAGTTCAATGCTCCTTTAGGTTCCTTCTAGTTTCGAGTGGGGCTTTCTTTAAAGGCATAATACATTATGGAGAAATTTACATATATATATGATGATAAGGTTTAGTTTCATGATTCACTCCTCTCCTCTAATAAGTAGATTTATGAATCCTTCTTACGAGAAGGCCATTGTAAAAGAGTGTGCACCAATGTGATTGTGGGTGGAAAAGAGGAGGGGGTGACAATGTGAGGTTGTTTCTCCCAATGGGGGGAATGACTATACATTATTTTCAACTTGTTGATGCTAGATACCATATAGAAGAAAGAAAAAAAGATGACCACTACCATCAACTATGTCGAAAGAATATACTCCTCTCCTCTCCTTGAACTTTGACTTTAGGATACAACTCACGCACATCCAATTTGCATCATTAGCACCATCCAAAGGTGCTAACAACCAAGCACAATCAAACACCAATTTATTGCTCAAAACTATTGGACATAACATCTATCCACAACCACCAAAAATAATCCATCTGCCAATAAAATAATGTATTCACCAGGGTCGTGAAGACCAATGTCCACACTCCTGTAAATTTATCAAACTTTAAACAAATCCCACAAAAATTCAATATTGGAAAAAGGTACGTGATGTACATGGAAATCATCAAACCAAGAAATATTACCTTGCACTAAAAGTAGATCCATGAAACTTCTCTAAACACAAAGTATAAGTACACAAGAGTGTTGATATCACTTGCATTGCATAACTAGAAGCTACATTTGAACCTGCTAAAACCATGGTGCAGTTGCTCACTGATATAAGAAACCTCAAAAATAGCTACCAATCTCAGTCATCGAGGTACAATCCATAACTCATTTCCATATCATTATTAAATCTTTAGTAAACATCCACTGATGAATAAACGAAAATCAACAAGAGGTCAAAGGAGAAAATAGTTCTCCTTAAACATTTATGGCACACTGCAAGTCCCCATGATGATATCAAAAATATTATATAGCTTTCCATAAGCATCAAATTATAGGAAAGCTCCTTCCTAATTCTCAATGGCTTTGCTAGTATCCTTCTGCAACTTGGAACGGTCTTTCCACAACTCCATAAAACCTCAACATCAATCTGCAAGAATTCCTTAATCATTGAAATGTTGTCTTTCAATTTCAATGTAGCGTTAGTAATCTCCATGGATAGATGTGCCCGAGCAAATTAACAATTAACAAGATACCACAACCAAGCTGAAATTGTAACCTATAAAATTATAAGCAAGGCATGTTATAATAAAAGACATTGACACTCAAACCCCAATTATCAAATCCAAGAGGGAATCTCTGAAAATTAATTGAATATAGTATAGCTGAATATAATATACCACAGATAAATTTTCATAGTCATTGACTCAAATTTAGGGCTATAATACTACTAGAAGACCTTGATCCTAATGGTTTTAATTGTTGTTCAACAAAAGAAACCAAGTTTAGATGGAAAAGTGAAGAAACCAAACACTCATCCACATAAATGTTGTGCACCACTCCCATAGAGACCAAGTGATTGCTTGACTCTAGATTCATTCAATAATCTCATTGCAATGACACTGTTGCAACCCATCCATGGAGGGAATATCACAAATTGCATCCTAGTTGGTGCAATTTGTTGGCATTCTTCACATGCGAATCTTTATTAAACCATGAAATCCTAATTATAGGAAATAAACACAAGACCACATATTTTGAAGCTAAAATAAACAATAAGTAAACACTAGAAATATAACACCAATCCTACCTACTTTATTAGTGCAAAACCCAACTGATTACATATGCCTCCCTTTCCCATGGAGAGTAAGGGAGCTGATCTTGTTCACTCCTCTAACTCCCTTATAAACCCACAACTCTCTATTGAAGAGGGTTTATCAAATAAGGATATAGGACATGATATCATACCACACCAAAATGCCTAAATATAGAATGCTTGATGGACATGGGCAATAAATGCTCCATAGCACCACTTACATACAAAAACCCACTATTTCCATTAATATCCATAACCCCAATAACTAATATATGATCATACAATGAGTAATTGCATTTATGAACAACTAGGGCATGACACTCCATAAGTTTAAGGGGTCTGGTGAATTCCTGCAAATAAAATTCCTTATGAAGATAATTTATGAATACATCATGATGTGATTTTATAGGAGACTATGTGTAATGGGGAGGATGAAAATGTAATCCTTAATTTGATATTTAGGATTGGGATTTTGTATTCTTAGAAGAGAAGGTTTATCACACCTCTAGATATTCTAGAGATTGTCAATTGTCAGTTGAAAATCGACTTAACAATCATCTAAGCATTTAATTGGTTGGTTCTAGGTCAACCATGGCGTTCAGTTGGTGCATGGATCAAGGAAATATTCAAGGAGTTTGTTACATGGGATAACTAATCAAAGTTGACTATGTCTTTGCCATTCAAGGGAGTTATACTTCGGTTCTCTCTCTCTATATGTGTGTGTGTGTGAGAGGGAGAGTGAGTGAGAGAGAGAGAGAGAGAGAGAGAGAGAGAGAGAGAGAGAGATTGTGGAGTTAGTCTATCATGGAATCTTATTTTATCTTTGTGTTTCATATGTCCTATGTTATGTTGAACTATGCTTGCTTGTGCTTAAGTGTTGTAATGATGTCTTTAGACACCATCTCTTCGTAGAATTATTAGCTCCTTAATCTACTAATTATGTTGTTCTCCAAAATGGTATCAAAGCTATCCATATGAGACTTAGCATGTTGCTTACATGTATTTTGGAGGTTTTTTATTGCACATGCTCTTGTTGATTTGGATCTCTTTGGTATATTGACTCTAGGTTTTGACTGTATCAGGGTTTAGATTTGTAAATCACAATCATGAGTTCCAAGAAATAACATATGCTTTTGAATGGACACAATTATGGTATATTGGCATAACATATGGAAACATTGTTGAAGAGTAAAGTTCTTTGCCAATTTACAATAATATACCTATTCATGATTGTTCGTGATCTCCAAACCAAGATCCATGATCTATGCAATCCTTGTGAAAGGATCTCTTCCCAAGATGATTGTAAATGAAATCCAAGCTTTTCTTTCATTTTGTATCAAGATAAAGGGATTGATGGAGGTGAATATTGTATAATAGAAACACTCATAAGATAACAACATATAAAAAGACTAACAACATAACTTTGTGTAAACAAAGATAGAGAACATGAAGGGGAGTTCTTTCTTTTATATGCCATTACAGAGGAAACAAAGCATGACACTTTATAACTTATTCCATGAATCTGTGTTATAGTCACCACTTCATCTATTTCCATTTTGATTTTTTTTTGCACATGTTCTTCTGTACCCCGAAGCATTTTTTTCTAGGTTTGATATAAGACCATGACTTCAATGGACAAACTGGTGGATATCTACATGTATTGAGAGATTACTTGCAGTCATCCATTTTATTACTTTTTTCTATTGGAAACATGCCATATTTTCCATTAAACTTTTCTTTTAGGATATGGACTTTGGAAGATGGCTTAGGAGTGGACATCTTGATGATTTTAGTAAAAATTGTGGTTTTCATCATGTGATAACTAAAATCATGAATAGCAATTTCCTTATAGAGAAGAAGAACACATGTAAAAAGCAAGACAAAACACAATTTGATCCAAATTGAAAGGACATAGCAATGTCTCCACACAACAACACACCACTACTAGGAATTATGAGCAACCCTGATGCTAGCAGTCATTCCGAAAACCACAATAATGAATGCATGAAAGAGTCGAGACCAAACTACACTGAGTAGATGCACAACATTGAGAAATCCACACTAGAGTGACAACACCAACAAGCAATGATGATCACCAAGAATGAACAAAAACCAAACATGTACATAAACATTTTCCAACTATTCCAAAGAGCACAATGTCAAATTTCGTCGAATGCCAGACCACCCCCAACATCCTCACCCTCCCACATAATAGAAAGCATGTGGACAACACCTATGAGTGGAGTCTCTGTGAATGCAACAATATGAATGCATAAACATCTTCTAACCATGCCAAAGAGTACATATAGTTGAATGCATGCAATAACCCAACAAACCATTTTCTATAACAATATCCTCACCTTCCTAGAAAACAACAAGCATAGTGACAACACTAACGTTATGGAAATGAATAATAATTGTTCCAAAGAGCCCATACAATGTCAAGCAAAGGGACAATACCAACGAGCAAGGAGAACATTGAGAAAAACAATAACAATGTCTGGTAAATTGTCGACTCTAATACTACCCTCACCCTTCCACACAATATCAAGCATAAGGACAACATTGCATAGGGACAAAATTGACCAGGAGAGGGACAACATCAACATCAACATGGACAATAACCACCATAATGAATATTCATCCTTCCAAAATTCCCACCTAATGTCCAATAAAGGGACAACATTAAAGGGACAACACTAACGAATAAGGATAACACCAAGTAGAATATGTAACCAGAATTCCAAAGACCATGTAGGAGCTGAGTAACCCAATTGTTGGAGTTCAAGTATTATACCACAATGGCCAAAGGGTCGAGGGGCTTAAGGGTCGAATCTAGAGGAAAATAGAAATATCATTCGAATGGTACAATTTTCTCTGATTCGAGCGATGAATGATGTATAAGTTTATACTGTTCGAACGACATGATTCGAATCCAAGGATGACGTGGCTTGGATGATGACATGATTCGAATCCAAGGATGACGTGGCTTGGATGATATCATGTGGGGGTTCTCACATGTGTACAAAAAGTTTTATTCCATTTGCTATGACAACGATGAGCAAATTCTTTATCATCGTAATATAGATTGGATATATTAAGCAAAACTATGTTTAAAACATTAATCATGTTGTAAAATGAAATATTAATTATTATTATAAAAATAAACGGCATATTAATATAAATATTTATCTATAGAATGCCAATCTTTTAAAGAAAATGTTGCGTGCATGTGGAAAAAGTGCGTTATTCTCTACTTTAATCGGATAAAGATAAATATATAAAAACAGAATATACAAATTGCTTGTTTCATATATGCATACATTTCCTACAATTATTTGTAAGTATTTATTTTATATTTTTAAATATTTAATGTAAATTGTAATGAGATTAATCTAAAAGGGTTGGATCTATTAGTGAATAGTGAGGAGTTTTTAATTAATGGGTAAAGTTCAATTCATGTGAGAGCTTAGAGTGAAGCCATGGGTCACTTTGAGGTAGTGAGTTTTAAGTGAAAAAAGCTATAATTTGGTATTTTCAGTAGAAAATCAAAGTTACATATAAGTTTTCAGAGTGTCGGCTCTATTAAACCAGTGGGAAAAGCTATAACTTGGTATTTTCAATAGAAAATCAAAGTTACATAAGTTTTCAGAGTGTCCACTCTATTAAAAGTCACTGATCTCTAACTAACAACAAGTGCACTATAACCCCAAGCACAATGATCCAAATGAGTTGAAGACAACAAATAACAAAACAAAAAAACATATTCCACTAAACAGAGCAAATACAATGACCATCCTAGAAGACATATATGATACCATGATCTACCATGATATCAACAATCCATTCCTCAAAGTGTAAAATGTCATCCATAGTCCCAATAGCATCCTTAGATAACCTCTTAGCAACCAAATTGAATTCCCTGTAAATATGTTGAAAGGAGCAATCTTCAAATATGTCGATGAGAGCTCGAGTTTTCTGAAACTAATGTGATAATTGGATAACCTGTATGTCATGCGAACCTGTGGTCCAATTTATAATGGATTTTGTGTCTTCGTAAATTTGAATGCGGGTTAAACCTCTCAAAAGTGCAAATCGAAGCCGATTCTAGAGTGAGAGCAACTCAGATTTAGTATTACTTTTGGAACCTATGCCCATCTTAAGCATGATTTTATGATCAGATTTAATAAATATCAACATACTTGCTCCACAAGTAGTGTTCTTTGATGCTCCGTCAAAGAAACCAACCAAGACCTCAAAATCAATAGTGGGAGACATAGTTTTTTGTGTGACTTCTTCTTTCTGCAGCAATGAAAGTTAGACAAATATGATATGACTCTCCTACAAATGTGAAAAATAGAAGACTAAGCCGATTAAAAAATTGCTTTGTTTCTTTTCCTCCAAATTTCTCAGATGATAAAAATATAAAGAGTTTTTAGGGACGCGTTTTGTTAAATCCATTAGTATAAGATATTACCCAAGTTTATCCCCTCCCAATCAACATGAAAATCCAATAACCTCTGGAGATCTGACCTGATATTCACAAAGAAGGAACAATGTACAAATAGATTAGTAGTATCCTCCTCATCCTTTTTGCACAATATGCACATATTAGGTCCCTGAAAACCCCTCTTCAACAGATTGGGCCAAGTGTGGATTTTTTCCTTGAGACAAATCCATGTATAACATCTTAGCTTCGTAGGGATCTTCCAATGCCAGATAAGATTATTCCACCAATTTTTAGCAGGAGCCTTCTCTTTCATCGTGATCTCCAAATATGCCCATTTAACTGTCAAGTTGCCATTCGAGTGCGGTCTTTCCCATACAAGTCTATACTTCTCATTACCAAGTGTGATTCCCAAGGATAACATAAATGTTATATAAGAAGTCCATTCTATGGCAAGGTTCCCTGTCAATCCCAGGTCTTCATCCATCAACCACGAAGGATAATCCCCACCCTTGTAAATCTAAGCTAAGACATAAATGTGATTTTTATGAAGCCATTCAATGAACTTATTAGAAAGACCAAAGTTATCCTGTGCACCCACGAAGGTGTTACACCTAAAATATTTCCATCATGATATTCAGTGTATACACCCCTGGAGTTACCTTGATTGAGTGATTGACCTGGAAGGATTTGTACCCATTTGTACTAGGTTCTGAGAGGTCGTCGCAGGTTGCACTCATGCAACATGCAACATTGCAGCTTGCTCCACTGTAGGGTGCGACGAAGTCAGTTAGATGGAAAAAATAGCTTCTTTGAGCTCCTTCTCGAAGCTTGCTGACTTGGGGCCATATCCCTGACCTCTTGGGAGAGTTGGCACTCAATTCCTAACACCTTGGAAAGATCCCTTAAGTCTCTCCTATCATATCTCAACCTGTCCTATCCACTTAGTCCTATTTAAATGAAGCTCACTCCCATCCTAGGGGGGGGGAAGTCTATGGTACTCTTATGCTGGTGAAACTAAGCCCCATAGATCTAACATTCTAGCTTGGGGATCATCCACTTCTCTCTAGGATCTTTGGCATGGCTTGTCGGAAGGAGTTTGCAGCGTTAAGGAAATGGTTGTAGTCTTTAATTCTATTGTACTTCTCCACTCTTCAATACAGTTAATATAATTTCTTTCCATAAATATTGTCTCTTTGATGATGTTTAGAGTTTTCCTCCTTAACTGTTAACTTAGATCTGTCATATGAGATATATGCTTTCACTTCTCGTGGTCTGTCATATGTTCAATAGGGTTTAGCTACTCGCAATTTGGCAGCGCTGGAGCATTGGATCAATGAAGGAGAAAGATATCTACAAATCTAAGGTAAACAATCTATTCTTACATTTGTACCTCTACATGATCTAGGAAAGTATTGTATGTTTTTGTCCTATTTGTTCTAGGCTTATGTTAAGCTAGGGAGATCAGGCCTTGAGTCCACTCTCGGTAGATTGTCCGCAAAACAAATCTGGCGACCATACTGGGGATAGTTCATTTTGTCTTAATAGTTGTCAATCTGGGAGTCATTTTCAGTTGATTGCTTGACACAAGCCTTTTATTTGTCACTTGCTTCTTGAGTCAATATTCACCATCAAATATTCATGTCGAAGATTCTGATCTGCTTCCTCTGAGTTTATACTACTCATTTCCAAACCATTTCATGGTTCATTGCTTGGAGATCTGCTCCATTTTAGAACTTAGATCTCGCCTGTCGAACTTGGTTAGTAAAAACAGAGCGACACTGTGTCTTTCCTGGTCTTTGTTCTTTGTCTGTTAGCCACTCGTAGCAGTCCTTTCATTTGTATACTACAACACCATCACACTTCCCGCATTAGTGAACTGTGACGTCGCACTGTGTACAAACACAGAGTGCGCCGATCTGTCGAATTTGGAATGCAGGAATCTCCTCTCCATCTATTGATCTGAGCTTTGGTTTGTTGTATGAACTCACTTTGTGCTGCAAGATCCAACCAGAAATCCCATCTTTGGTTTGTGTGTCGAGTGTTTGGCTTAGTTTGGATTGGTTTTGGGTTCCGCTTCAGACAAGCCCAAGGACCGATAGTGGTGGACACTTTTGTCTCCTCCACCTTCATCCGCTCACCCTTGCATTTCCTCCTCTCCATTAACTGATCCGGTTACTTGATTAGATCAGCTCCCAGACCTCATTTTCATTATCTTTTGAGCTTGGCTTGCTTGGTTTGCTTGCTACTGTCTGATTTTGAGTCTTGTGTGTCTTCCAGTTTGACTGAGTGCTTGTCTTTTCTTGAGTTTTCTGAGTATACTGAGTGCTGCAAGTAGTGTTTTCTTTTCAGTCATTTACATCTGAAAGCGCAGTTACTATCAAGCTAATCTTGTGATACATCCATTGAAAAGTTAAAAGTGTTTCTTTCCCATCATCTCTCAAGCATTGTTGAAGAAAATTTGTGCATTGGAATGTTTTGCTCGTGCATTTTTTGGGAAAATTGAATGAATGTGTGATCAGTTGCATCTTCTTGAATTATGAATTGTTCATCTTCTTGAAAGACTCAAAGCATGTTTTAGTTTTTGCAAAATTAGTTCTATGCTAAGGAAACATAGATGCATTTTTAATTCTTATTGTTTTTAGATCATTGAAAGTGAAATTGAAAAGCTTGCATACTCCATCTTAGAATCCTCTCTTTTCATTACCTAGTGTCATTTTGTTTTGAAAAGAAAAAAAAAAGGAAAAAATGTTGTGATTTGGATTAGTAGTGTTGTGATTTTTATGTTTCGTTGAAAAAGGAAAAGAGTGTTTGAGTATCATTTTTTGTAGAGTTGGGATTGTGTTACATTGCATTGCTTTGGCAAAATTATTGGAAAGAAAAAGAAGATTTCTCCTTCCCGTAGGTAGCATTCATCGAAAGAAAAGCATACTTTTTGCATGTAGCTAGGGCTTGCATTATGTTTCAGATTATGTACTCACCTCATGCATTCACCTAACTGTCCAAGATAAAATTAACAGTAGAACTAGGGTAAAATATTTAGAAACTTGTGTGTAAGTTAGAGACGTGTTGCGACATCATTAAGCATGGCAGCTGTCGTTATTTTCCAGCACTGTATCTCGGGGGTATTGTAGTCTTCCACGTACTTATCAGTATATCGAGCTCCTTCACGTACCCACCAAGTACCATGATCCGTACTTGGCGTATATCGAAGGGTGTATCACGTACTCGGTAGTATATTGGAAGGTCTCTTGCCGAACAGTTGTGCATTAGACAGCACCACTATGGATTTGAGCTCCCACGTACCTTGCGTATATCGAGAGACACCACTAGGATTCCTGAAACCAACTGAGTAAACCATTTCGCCATCTTGGCAAAGCAATACACCGAGAACAACACTTGGGGAGATTAGCACGCATGTACTATCCAGGTAATCAGGTATGCAGGAAAGGGTATGGTCCCAATCCTCCTTGTCGCGTCATGTTGTTGGACCCTGCAGTATATAGCGGTTTGTGATGCCTTGATAATTTCGTGAGGTTCCAGACTTTGAATCCACTCTGTCACATAAGTCTTCTTGTTGCCTTAGTTTGAGTAGGTTTTCTCTAGACTGCTTTCTTTTGTAGCATACTCTTAGGAGAAATGTTGTTTCTGCCACCCTGGCTGATTTTCCTGACACTCTGGAGGATTTTCCCTGGAGAAGATCCCGTAGGATTTTGAACTTATCACCCGAATATCCCCTTAATATATAGGTTGTTTCAAGGGTAAGAATGGATTAGCGTAATGTGGTCGTAGTTACTGAAGTTCAAAACCCCACCCCGAATGTTGGGGGACTTTTGCTTCCCTCAACTCCACCAGATTCATCCACCTCCAACCCCCCACAAGGTGAAGAAGTGGACATTTCTACTTCACAAGATGATACCCTCCCAGTAGTTATGCCAAGAGAGCTTGGATCACTGGAATAGATAAATCAACCTTGGTACGACCCCACATTAGCTGTTGGTCCAACTACAGCCTATTGGACATCTTATGTCGATCACCCGGTGGCTCATTTTGCCATCGCATCCCCACCCAACTGGACTACTCTAGAACTCTCTAAACCCTTCTATAGGCCCAACCCCGCCGAGATTTTTGGCCCTATCCAGGATCGTCTAGAACGATTACGGGTTAAGTTTAATGAACTTCGAAGACAAAGTCTTGAGCAACGGCCTGGGTATAGAGATAACTCAGTCCATCTGATATCTTTCAGTTCACCCGAACCATACCTCCACAACCTGACCATTAATGAGATTGGTCAACCCTCGCAAGAGTCTAGTCCTGCACCCTAAGTGAACCAACTAGTCAAAGGACAACAATGCAACACACCTATTACTACCACGTTTACTTTACCAACTCCTCCCCCACCTCAAAATTCGAGAGGAGGATACTCCATTCCCCCGGATTATCTCATTGGTAACATTATTACTATGATATCTAATCAACAACCTATGTTGGTTCAACGTTTGAATAGTAGTCAGCCTATTGTGGCTAGGGGGAAACCCCCGTTTCCTAACCAGAACATAGGCTGTGGAATCCCCAACGGACCTCCCGTTGGACCTCCCCAACCCACCAGACCATCCACCATGGGATTGTCTCATGTTGGGGGGCCATCCAATGTACCTCAACTTTCATGGAGTCAAGCGTATCCAGGTTTTTTTAACCCTGTGTCGGGTCAATCTAATCCTAGAAACGTACCATACAGGATACCCTATTCTGAAAATCCATACACTCTATGGAGGCAACAGCCTGTTTTACAACATGGACCCCAACCAACTATCCCTCAAGCACTGCCACCCCCGATCGGTCCCCCCCCCACCTACTGCTAGAGGCGGCAGGCCCCCACCTAACTTTGGCGGAGGTCCACCTCATTTTACCAACAATGGCCCCCACCCTTCTGACGGTTGCAGGAATTGTCCACCAACCCCCCCAGGTGGAGGTGGCGGAGGACCACCCCATTATGGTGGAGGAGGACATTTCCCTTCTGGTGGTGGAGGTGGTCCACCACCCCCCCCAGGCGGAGGCGGTGGTGGATCTAATTATTATGGTGGCGGTGGTGGTGGTGGAGACCCTCATCCTTCCGGCGACGGATGTGGTGGGGTCCCCCATCCTTCTGGAGGCAGAGGTGGTCCACCACCCCCTCCAGGAAGGGGTGGTGGTGGGCCACCTTATTATGGTTATGGACCCCCACCTCCTCCCAATGGTGGCGGTGGACCTCCACCTCCTCCCAATGGTGGAGGTGGACCCCCACCTTATTGGAATGGACCACCTTATGGTGGCAGACCCCCTTACGGTCTGGGCGGCGCAATCCCCTATGGTAACTTTCCTCCTTGTACATCCTATGGTCATGCTGGTCCTTACACACCTTATCCATATTATCAATACACGCAGCCTAGTCCACAACTACCCTTTTTTGATACCTTGGACCTACCTACCTATCTCGTTTAACCAACGACCCCATTTACCACAGAACTAATTGGCCACCTATTCCAGTGAAACTCCTGTCTGATATCCCAAAATTTGATGGCAAGCCAGGTGAAGATCCTAAAACCCACGTGATGACTTACCATTTATGGTGTTCATCTAATTCCTTAATGGATGACTCGATTAGTCTTTAGATTGTTTCAAAGGACTCTCACCTGTTCGACTGCTAAGTGGTACATCAAGTTACCACCCCACTCTTTTCCTGATTTTGGTTCTCTTGCCATGAAATTTTTGACTCATTTCCAGTTGCTTATACGGTATGAAACTGGTACCGAGCTTTTAACCTCGCTCCATCAGAATACCGCCACTCACATTTCTGATCATATTCATGAGTGGCGAAGGAGATGTCGTCTCATTAAAGCTCCTATTCCAGATCAACTCCTAATAGACTGGTTTATGAAGTCTCTCATCCTTGTCATAGCACGAGATGTTGCCATGGGAGGTGCTGTCACTGAAGAACAGGCCATCGCTCGTGCCCATGTGCTAGATTTAGTTTATACTCAATCCGGCACATTATTTGATATTCTTCCCGACGCACCCCATGACGCTAACGACCCCATGAAACCACTTAAGGGATCCCAAGCCAATGGCATCATTGGATCCCTTCACACCCATCCTCCTCATTAAACTGCTGGTTCTTCGCACCCCCAGGGTTCATCCCCATTACCAACACAGGATGGTCTCAGCACCACCAAGTCATCCGCTCCTGCTGCTACTGAAGAAGTGAGTTCTGTCTCATCAGCTTCACCTCAGAAGTCCAGAAATAAGAAGAAAAACAAGGGAAAACCCAAGAAATCTTTTACCCAGCAGGAACAGAAGAGCACTCCTGATGACACCAAGTAGAAGCGAAAACTAAAGTATCCTTGTTTACTGTGTGGAGATGATCATTTCTCCAAAGATTGTCCCCATAGAGACGAATTCCAAAAGTTTCTTAGGGGTAAACCCACTCCTGCAGTCCTCAATGACCCATTTCTCGCTCAAAACCAGCAGATGATTACTCGACCTCCCCCAGCCCAGGGGGAACCATCCAATACCGCGCATGTTCTCATGGTGCGTAATGAGACAATCAATTTGAACACTCACTCACGATCATACAACTCGGTCCCTTCGAAGGCATCTTTTGGAAGTAATACTGAAAAAGCTTTTGACTCCTTACCTGATGTCATTGTACCATCAACTTCTCTCACCATTGAGAAGCCATCCATAGATTCGATATTGCGACCGCCCAAGAGCACGATTCGAAAAGTTGTTTTCAATCCTAATGCTCAGGCAGCACAGAATTACAATATCGTAGAAGACTTGGCACAATCCCCTTGTTCCATGTCCATGCTGGAAGTTTTGCAGAATTGTCCTAATCAACGCAATACTCTCCTTGCAGCAATTGGTGCGGTTGACCCTGATTCTTTGAACACCATCATGTTACGACTTGACTACTTCAAGCCGAGGCTTTCCCATCAGCTCACTTTCCAAGTGGCTGCAAACATTGCTAGGAAAATTGTCCATTGTACCCTTTTGAATGAAGGCGCCTCTACTTCTGTCATGTCAATCGCCTGTTGGAGGGCCATCGGCTCTCCCGAATTGAATCTTTCTCCTACCACGTTGAAAGCATTCGACGGATGTGGCTTTCAACCTCATGGGCTCTTACAAGCTCTCACAGTCGAGTTAGACGGAAAGACCATGACCATCAATGTGGAAGTGGTCTCTGCCCTGATAGATTATAATCTATTTCTTGGTCGCAACTGGTTCTATGCCATGCAAGAGGTAGCCTCTTTAGTCTTTCGCGTAGTACAATTTCCCCATCAAGGATGAATTATTACCGTCGACCAGTTAGATTTTTGCACATCGGACACTACTACTCATCTTGGTGACCATGTTCCTTCTATTGGACAAATGTCAAAACAGTATGAGAGTATAGGGGTTTCCCTTTTGAAAGATTCATCTCTCATGGGCGTTTTTCCCACTTTGGACCCCCCTAATCATGTTTCCTCGGTGAACATGATCTCCACAGAGATTTCATCTCACTCCATTGATACTTGGCTTGTACCTAACAAAGCCACAACATCCATGATTGGAAGCACCATGCCTCTTTCGCCCGCTGAACGTATTTACGAGGCTATCCAATCAGCACCGGAGGACCACTTAACTTTTCCCTCCCTACCTTGTTCTCTACAACGGGCATCATCTCTCCCTGATCTCTTACTTCAGAATTTTCATTCAGATGAATCCATCATGGAAGTCATGAATGTTGATGATGGTCCATGGGATGACCTCCACCATAGGCCATCTTTTCTTCTTCCTTTGGAATACATAGAGAACAACATTAGCGCCATCTTTTCACCGGATATCTACCCGTTCCCTCATTCTCCCATACTTACGTGTCTTTTAGGATTTGAGGGAAACTTGGTCAACATCGAGCCTACCACCCTGGTGGACATTTCGGTGAAACCTAGTGTAGTGGAATACATTCGTATAGGCCAGAAATGTTCCCCTGAAGAAATAACCATTGGTACGGCCTTATTCAAGCGATTTCGAGACATATTCGCTTAATCCTATGAGGAGATGCTTGGGATAGACCCCGTATTTGTTTCTCACGAAATAAAAACCTATCCCAACGTCAAACCTGTACGTCAAAATTTGTGATTGGTACACCCCCAGAAGACTGCAGTGATCAAGGCAGAGATTGAAAAACCATTAAAGGCTGGCTTCATCTATCCTGTCCGATTGACGGATTGGGTCTCAAACGTCATCCTTGTGAACAAAAAGCAGGGTACCATTCGTGTCTGTGTCGATTATCGGGACCTTAAAAAGGCTTGTCCAAAGGACAACTACCCGACCCTGTTCATTGACCAGATTATCAACAATTGTGTCAAAAGCATTCTCTTCTCATTCATGGATGGCTTTTTCGGTTACAACCAAGTTGAGATCAACCCAGTCGACCAATATAAGATGGATTTCATCTGTCCTTGGGGGACATTTGCATATCGCAAACTCCCATTTGGCCTTAAAAATGTTGGCGCCACGTTCCAGCGGGCCATGTCGTATGCCTTCCATGACATTAAGGACTTTGTGGAACCTTACCTGGACGATCTCCCTGCTCATTCAAAGCAGCGTGAGTTCCACATGGATCATCAAACGGCCATTTTCCTCAGATGCAGATGGTACAATATCTGTCTGAATCCTCATAAGTGTATCTTTTGCATAGAATCTGGACACCTCTTAGGGTTTATTGTCTTGAAGGATGGGATTTGTATCGATCCCTTAAAGATGGAGGCCATTGTCAATATACCACTTTCAACTAACGTGACAGAACTTCAAAGTCTCCAAGGGAAGGCAACTTATTTAAGGCATTTTGTTTGTAACTTCGCGGAGAAGACTCAGGGTTATATGAAGCTGCTTAAGAAAGACGTCCCGTTCATTTGGGACGATCAAGCTTAAAAATCCTTCGACAGTATCAAACATGCCATCATGCATGCCCCCGTAATCCAACCGCCTAACTATTTTCGAGATTACATATTATACCTCACTGCTTCTACTACCACTATTTCCATGGTTTTGGTACAGGAGGATCAAAACGCCCAGGAACTTGTATTATACTATGCAAGTAAGGGTCTCATTGATGCTGAAACTAGATATTCACATGTCGAGAAGCTTGCTCTCACGACAGTCATCGCCGTCCAAAAGTTCTGACACTACATCCTGCTCCACACCACCACCATCATTGCAGAATTGAACCCCATGTACCACGTGTTGACAGGACAGGTGCTTGGGGGCAAGTACTCACGCTGGATTGTGATACTGCAAGAATTCGATCTCCTTTTCAAGAAAGCCAAGTCTAAAAAGTCTATGGTGTTTGCTGAGCTTATTTGTGACCTTCCCCGTCCTGATGTAGAAGTTGAGCACAATGATTCTTTTCCAGACGAATCGTTGTTTCTCATCAGTACGACTAATCCGTGGTATGGAGATATTTCATTATATCTTCAAACCCAACGCTTCAATCCTCAACTATCTCGTGACGACCATCGTAGAATACGTCACCATGCAAAGTATTATCTGATCATAAGTGATACTTTGTACCATTGTGGGGTCGATTCAATTCTTCGACGTTGTCTAACTCACGATGAGGATGAACGCGTTTTGAATGACTGTCACGCTAGGGCATGTGGCGATCACCTCTCTGGGATGGATACAACATAGAATATTTTATGCGCAAGATATTATTTGCCTACTATCTTCAAAGATTGTATTGAGGCCGTGAAAATATGTCCTCCATGTCAACACTTCCATACAAAGAAGCGCACCCATCCTGCCCCATTACACCTGGTTATTTCCGTTGGCCCCTGGTTATTTCTGTTGGCCCCTTCGCAAAATGGGGCATCGATTTTATGCATTGTAAGCCAACCTCAGCCGGGGTTCATAGTTACATCATCGTAGCTGTGGATTACTTCACAAAGTGGGTAGAGGAAATGACTACATACCAAAATGATGGCAAAACCGCCGCACTCTTCATGTTCAATCATGTAATAGCACGGTTTGGAGTTCCGTATGCAATAGTGACTGACCATGGTTCTCACTTTTAGAACCATATGGTTGATGAACTGAGCGATAGATTGGGTTTTCTCCATGAAAACTCAAAACCCACATTCCAATGGACAGGTCGAGGCCATTAACAAGGTCTTGAAAACCATGGTCCAAAGGATGGTAGGTACGCATAAGTCCAACTAGCATAATATGCTCTTTTCAGCATTATGGGCCTACAGAACTTCCGTTAAAACTGCCACAGGTTTTACTCCTTTCCAATTGGTGTATGGATTGGAGGTTGTCCTTCCTATAGAGTGCAAAATTTTGTCTCTACAACTCGCTGTCGAACTTCTTCCTAACACTACTGCCGAGGAAGAACGTTTCCTTTACTTAGCAAAACTTGACAAGTCCTGCTGAGATGCTACCCTTGCTAATGAAGCACACAAGAAATGCATAAAAGCTCAGTATCACAAGTCAGTAGAACCTCGTATCTTCAATGAGGGTGATCTAGTCATCATATACGACTAGAAACATGACAAGTTGGGGTCAGGAAAGTTCAAGTCAATGTGGCACAGACCTTACATTGTCAAACGTGTTTTGGAAAAGGGAGCTTACGAGCTTGAATACTATGACGGAATATCTTTTGGTGAACCCCATAATGGGATTTACCTAAAGAGGTACTATGCTTGAACCTGTCATGCATATAATTTCTTGTATATATTGTACATGGCATGTGTGTGTTTTTGTGTGGTGTGACACATTTATTTTTTGAGTGTCTCTCGATCTTGTTTTCCGCTTCTTATACCATGTCCTGTCTGCGTGTGCAGATGAAAACATGCTACAGATTCGTGGACAGTGACAACCGGCATACCCGTAACCTTGTGTCGGTAGCCTGGGTACTGTATTCCCCAACAAGCAAGCTCATCAGCTCAGGTGGAAGTTGTTTTGGTTTTGCAACCAACAATGCCACGGAATATTAGGCAGTAATTGGAACCCTAACCGATGCTACTTCTTTAGGTATGGACCACATTGTCATCCATATGGATTCCCAATTAGTGGTTTCCCATATTAACCGGATCTATGCTATCCGTGATCCCACCCTACTCCATCTCTTCAGACGAGTACGTCTCTTGGAAAGGTCATTTGAATCCATTCAATACCTACACATTCCACAAGAGTTAAACATAGTTGCTGACTCGATGGCCAACTTCATTTTAGATTGGTACATCGCACACACATAATACTCATAATATGTAAAAGCATTCACGGCATGTAAATAATACACTGTATAAAAATCATAATGTATGAACAAGATCACATCATTCATCATTAAATAATATCACTAATTTCACTAGATGTTAAGGAATGTTTGAGGGAAAACAATGTTGATGTATATGTAACTTCGGAATGTATTTCACATATATGTATATTGTATTCCTATAGAGATGTTATTATTCCTCTATATGGAAGTGTCGTCACTTATATTGTAAGTGTTGTAACTTATACTTGATGGGTTATTAGACCACCTTGTTTGGGGTCGGCCCTGTATAAGTCATGTGGGTCAAAGGGTTATTAGACCACCCTATTGGGGGTCGGCCCAGTCAGCATTATGTTATGTGGTTAAGTTCGAGCCTACATGAGTTAGGTAAAAAGGAAAGTCAAGTCAAGTATAAATAGAGTGCGGGAGGCACTCTATTTACTCACTCACTTCTCACACATGCACTCAAGGAGGAGTGGCGCACTTATGGAGGAGGAGGATCTGCTGCTAGGTTATGGCTATCTCTCTTGGTTGGTTGTATCATTGCTCTATCTATCTCTGAGGAAGTTATTGGGGTTTTTCACCTTTATGGTTTTCCCCAAGTAAATCTTTGTGTCTCTTGTGTGCTTGCATTATTGTCTCCATGATTGATATGCTGTAGATATGATGTACATGTTGTTCTCTCAGTTAAGATCCTAGATCAAATTGAAGTAAATTCAGAAAATTTAACATGGGATCAGAGCTAGCCTAAAAGAAGGCATGATATGGCATGTATGACACTTGTTGCACTTACGATGCTAGGGCTTGATATAGCAAACACCAGTCATCGTAGAACTTTCACTATAAATCCGTTTTGGCAAATTTTTCGGATCTGAAATTGTTACAGGACGAAGAGTAAATATCCAGGTAACTTGTGTCCAAAGGACAACCTCTAATGCGTTGTACTTTGTGATTTATGATCTGTACAATATAGGGTTTCTGCCTCTTCCAGATCTGAGTCAAAATCAGGTGACCTTGGGAAAAAGGTCATAACTTGGGCTAGGAAGCTCCAAATGAAATTTCGTAAAAATTGACAGGTAGTATACAGACTGTACTATCTCAGAAAACGTTTTAAGAGGCCGAAGTTGAACCAGTGACACGTGTCACGCTGTACAAGTTCGCTCTTCTGTATTATCCCAAAACAGGTCACGTTGCGACATTTGGCATAAATCTCTCTCAGAGAATCCAATTGAGGTCAGACCTGTCAGGATGGAAATATAAAAGGTCAGGATATCTCAGGAAAATTTTTCAGACCTTGTGGATCAAAAAGTTTTTAGTTACACCAGAAACAATCAGGTACATATTTCTGTCAAAACAAAATTATTTTTGAGTACCTTCGTTCATGGCTTCCGGAATTTAGGGCTTCGGAGAAATTTGAAATTTTTGTAATCGGAGACCATGGCTGAATGCTAGTCATCAAAATAGAATTTTAGAGACCAAGATCAGAATTTTTGGTTGGGCAGAAGGCCGGGCTTGATTAGACCCTAGTTCGGGACTTTGATCAGAAAAGTGGAAAATTAGGGCTTCTATAAAAATGGGAATTTTTGAAATCTGTGACCACGGATGGAAGCTCCTTAGAGAAATAGAAGCTTAGAGCTTTGGATCAAACCTTTTGATTGGGAAGAAGAGTGGGCTTCATCAAACCCCAGTTCAGGGTCACGTCCAGTGAATCCGGAAGTTTCAAAGGCAAAATTGAGGAGTGAAACTTTGCAGTTTTCAAATTCTGAATATACCAGTTTGATCAGTTCATCAAGGCGCATATTTCTATCCTTTCGGAAGTTTGAAATTCAAAGTTTGAATTTTTGGGGTTTCTCTGACAAACCCATATCTAGCTCCAAGTCCAGTTCTTGGAAATCAAGTGGATTGGGTTAATCCTAGAAGAAGATGGATTGATCATCCGCATGAGTGAAGAAGTTCCTGTTTCAGAAGGGAGATGAGGCTAAGGCCTTACATAAGAATAGTACAAGCGATCTCGACAGGTATGACTCATCGAGGTATGTTTTGAGATTTGTTCATGATTAAGTTTATGGTATGTTTGTCTTCATGTTATTACAGTTAGTACAATCTTGATTTTAGACTTGTCGTATCACCTTAATAAAATTATGAATGCATGATCGAAGATATTCATTGATTAAGGTTTTGACACTTATGATTGTACTAATGCATTGTGATGGTGTATGAGGTTTATGTTGTCTACTAACATGAAAGGTACACCAAGAAAGACAAATCATGTTTTGGTTCAAAGAACATATGATCATGATGACATGAGGACAAAGATTCATCCATTGTCATGGATCTCATAAAAGATCCATTTACGAGGTATGTATAATTTGGTTTTATAATGGTTAACCTATGAGATTTACAGGTTACTAGCACAAGTCACTGAAGAGAAACAAAAGACATTATACAGGTATGTTAGACATAAATAGCTAGCATGCTAATCCAGGTATGTTTTTCCTATATCAAGCTAGAATCCTACCTTGTGTTAGGATCTTATACTGTTGTGCTGTTGATGATGATTATTCATGAAGTCATAGGTTTGAATAATCACGGTTGTATGCATATTATGTTTCTTACCATAATTGATGATATGACTAACCAGAAGATTCATGAAGGTATAGGTTTGAATAATCACAGGTTTTATGCATATTATATCTCTTATCTTGTTTGATAATTCAACTAACCCGAAGAGTCATAGGTTTGAGTAATTATAGGTTTAGACATGTTATGCTTCTTATGATTTGACTAACCATAAGAATACTACATAAACCTTGAATGCTAATGCTTATTATTTTTTGTTTGAAATGATCATGATTATACATGCTTGAGATTATTGTGTTTTAATAGTATACTAATGAATGTATGATTTTATATGAGATCACAAGGATAACTCAATCATGATACTAATATGAGTTGAACAATAGGTAATCCAGGAAGCAAAGTATGCAGATATTCATAGGGAGTTGACCATCTCTCTTCATTCCACAACAGAAAGTTGTAGAAAAAGCTACTGCAGATTAGGACTCCAGCAGCTCCTGCAAGAAAGCGAAGACTCAGAGGGAGTCCACCCAACGAACAAACAAAGATAAGTATTTTAATTGTCATTTCTTGCATATATGTTTGTTTAAATAAAATTGTTCAATGATGTATATGCTCATGTTCCTAGACTTAGGATATGTATTGTGCATAGTTGCATTGATGAACAGTATACTATTAATATACATGGGTAAGTGGCCTATGGAACTGTACAACATTCCATTGCTACTTAACTAGAATGAAACCTCTTTGCTGACATGTTGGGAGTTGTGCACGCTCTTAACAATGTTCTGGTAGAGATTGGAAGGCATCTAGAAAGTTATGGGATATGGATAAATGTTGTATTGAAGCATTGGCTAAAATAATTGCATGACTATATGACATATTTCTTTATGTGTAAGAATTTGTTCTGAAAACTATGAGATGTTTCTAATCATGCAATTTAACCTGTTTTGTAGGAAAGACCTTATATCTTCACCTACAAAAGGACTACATCATTTGTTCCAGCAACAAAGATATCTATTGAAGATATTGAAGTTCCCAGGATCTGGGATGAAGAAATGGAATACCATGATCCGTCGATCATGAAGAATGATGTTTGGGTTGCAGTCCCAAGACGTGAAGGGAAGTTTGTTATGACTTCCAAATGGAACTATCAAGCATATTGCAGATGGCAGCATTGAGAAATATAAAAGTGATAAAATAGAAGATGCACCAGATGGATTTCAAGACAACATGGTGTAGTCAGATATGTGTGCAGAACTTGGTATGGTAGGATAGACAACTTTCTATCCAGTTTGGGCTTTACCAAGAATAAAGCGGATTCCAACCTTTTCTACAATGTTGAAGAAGGGAATCCTGTGTGTTAGCACTCGGATTTTCCTTGGGTTGTATCAAAGAAACCCCGAGGTAACCTATTTCAAACCAATCTTTAGACTGAAAGTTGGCCTCCTTCAGCCAGAGAGGGCTCTCTCAGCAAATCTGCCATCCAATGTCGCCACGACAGCAGTTTGACAATGAAACTCAAGGACCAATTTGTAAAATAAATAAAAACTTAAGGATTTTTAATGAAGTGGTTAGATAAACAGGAAATAAGATATCATTGGGCAATGGAGTCGAGAAAACAGAAAAACATGGACCAGCAGTTAAACAAATATTTCATACAAAGGCAAGATAGTTGTCTTATTATAGTCAATAAGATTTTTTGCAGGTGATAGGGAAAGAAATAAAGACAGTCCATTAACAGCGGGCATCAATTTTTAGATGAATCTACTGTTAATTTTGGAGAAATAAATGGATGCTCAGATGCGGATAAATCGAGGCATAGAAACATGAATCTCAATCTATATGAACTTTCATCTAAGCATAGAAGAAAATGACATAATGAAAGGCATCACGCAGAAAGCAAACTTGCACATGTAGAGAAAGGGAAAGGGTACAGACTGCAATTTTTAAACAACACATGAATCTTTGATGAAAAATCTGTTCAGTTCTGAGATCTTTATTAACTTCTGAAAACCCTGCAAAACACCCGAAATGGGTCTCTCCTTACAGAAAATCCAACCCTTTACATGTTTTTTACATATCAATATATAGAAAAACAGCCTATGCCTAATCTTGAATTCAAAACCTAACTGAAACTCTAAAAATAGAAACAGTTACAACTTATTTTTTTTATTTCAGGAAGTAAATTTGCTGAAAAATAGGCTTCAAAGACCTGGCTATATATCTCAAATGGAGATAGATGTGTACATTTTGAGAGAGGGTTTTGTAACTGGGCATGTTCTGAAGAAAAACCTCTTTCAGTTTCTGGAAATTCATCTTCATTTTGAAGAACCAGCTCTTTGAAGTTGATGACTAAAACAGTAAACTGAAATTCTAGAAAATTGCCCCGTGAAGATGACTTCGATTCTCTTAAACCATAACACCTGTGTAAAAAATGAGAGAGGTTTTTGAATAATGGCCCGTGATGAAGAACAATCTCTCTTAGTTTCCTAACATTCCTCTCGGTTTGGCGGAAACAGCTTCTAGAAAATGGTGACTAAAAAAGGCATTTTCTCAAAAACGTGTTATACTTATCCCATTTGATTTTCTCTACAGGATATGGAGTCACTAAAATTTGGATTCTTGAAGATGGAGTCGCCAGGTGAAAGATGTACAACCTTACTGATGTTTGACCATTGTTCACCATCAACAATCAAAACTGAAAACTTTGTCGTTCATACCCAGGGAAAATGAAACCCTCGTTCCCCGGCAACGGCGCCAAAATGTTAGCACTCGGATTTTCCTTGGGTTGTATCAAAGAAACCCCGAGGTAACCTATTTCAAACAAATCTTTAGACTGAAAGTTGGCCTCCTTCAGCCAGAGAGGGCTCTCTCAGCAAATCTGCCATCCAATGTCACCACGACAACAGTTTGACAATGAAACTCAAGGACCAATTTGTAAAATAAATAAAAACTTAAGGATTTTTAATGAAGTGGTTAGATAAACAGGAAATAAGATATCATTGGGCAATGGAGTCGAGAAAATAGAAAAATATGGACTAGCAGTTAAACAAATATATCATACAAAGGCAAGATAGCTGTCTTATTACACTCAATAAGATTTTTTGCAGGTGATAGGGAAAGAAATAAAGACAGTCCATTAACAGCGGGCATCAATTTTTAGATGAATCTACTGTTAATTTTGGAGAAATAAATGGATGCTCAGATGCGGATAAATCGAGGCATAGAAACATGAATCTCAATCTATATGAACTTTCATCTAAGCATAGAAGAAAATGACATAATGAAAGGCATAACGCAGAAAGCAAACTTGCACATGTAGAGAAAGGGAAAGGGTACATACTGCAATTTTTAAACAACACATGAATCTTTGATGAAAAATCTTTTCAGTTCTGAGATCTTTATTAACTTCTGAAAACCCTGCAAAACACCCGAAATGGGTCTCTCCTTACAGAAAATCCAACCCTTTACATGTTTTTTACATATCAATATATAGAAAAACGGCCTATGCCTAATCTTGAATTCAAAACCTAACTGAAACTCTAAAAATAGAAACAGTTACAACTTATTTTTTTATTTCAGGAAGTAAATTTGCTGAAAAATAGGCTTCAAAGACCTGGCTATATATCTCAAATAGAGATAGCCCGTGCTGAAGAAAAACCTCTCTTAGTTTCCTAAAATTCCTCTCGGTTTGGCGGAAACAGCTTCTAGAAAATGGTGACTAAAACAGGCATTTTCTCAAAAACGTGTTATACTTATCCCATTTGATTTTCTCTACGGGATATATCCCACATTGGTTGAGCAAGAAATAATTGTGGTGTTTATATACCCCATCGCGCACAACTCTTATTAACACATAGCACGTGCTATTGGGCGCTTTACCTTCGAGGATGGCGGTTCCGCGTGGGCGGAAGGTGGTTTATAATACCACCCTCGCGTTGATGCGGATGAATAATAACGTGACACGTGCTCCCTTGGTATTTCGTCTGCGACCACTTACAATACATTGCGATCATGCCTTTTGGTGATGCGGGATCTCGCGATGACCGTTGATCCTTGCGTGTAACATCTCCGCCGTCGGATCTTTGCTGGAGTTTAACCCTTTTAATATTTATCATTGGACTATACAAATATGGGTTTTTCCTCTATCTTTTTTGTATTTTATGTATTTTAAACCTTTTCTTCAACCTTTTTTTCGTGGTAATTTCTTCTCCTTTATTGTTGTTGGCCTTTCGCTCCTTTAAGAACAATCCCACACATAATGGGAGAACGGTCTTTCTATTGTTTATATACCCATGACTTTCAATATATAATAAGCAACAAAGTAATGGTAGGCTCGTGGATGATGGAGGATATGAGATATGTAGGGCCCTCAAGGCTTGGCACTCGGTCCTGTGGTGAGCCCTCGGTGTTGGGCGCTAATACCTTTTGTTTTATTTGGCCCAAACCAATTGTTTAGAAGGAGCCTTAAGTTATAAAAAGTTAATTTAAAGCTTTAGACCCCCTTTGTTTTTATAAAGTCGATACCTTGATTTTGGCTTCATTATAAAAACAAAATCCCCTTTGTTCCATTTTGACTTAGGCTTTATTGAAAACCTTCATAAAGTATAAAAATTTCCATAGAAAATTTAAGATCAATGCCTTTTCTCATAAAATTTAGGCCTTGGCTAAATCAACGCTTTTTCTTCATTTTCGACTTAGGTTAAGAATCCTCTAGGCCCCTCGAAAAGACTTAGTTCACCAATACTTAGGACCATCTTTCTTTTGCGATCATGATGTCTGCAGTTCTTTTTCTTCGACTAGGCTTTGAAATTCCCGTCATGGAGAAATATCTTAATTTTGCACCGCCAGTGTTGCCGGAAGATGATTAATGCCGTCAGAAGACATTTAAGCACAAAATTTTATGGGGTGCCAACAACTGGCTCCTACTAGGGATGCTGTCCTCCCAGCGAGGCAGCAAAGAACAACGTAGACCATGTGCCTGACCATTGGGCGGCTCCCAACCTTGACAACTGCAACCTGTAACCTGTATCCTGTAATCAATCTTTCATCCAGAAACTGTAACTGAAAACCGATAACTGCTGAACACTGAAACATACATGCTGGAACTAAACTGAAAACAACGCTGTACATACTGAAAAAATGTTTGGCAGGAAAACTTATTCCTCCTACCTACCCTACTCTGCTGAATTGTGATTGCTGAATCAAATGACACAAAAGTGCCAATGAAGCCAATCTAATAACTGACCATCTTCTCGACTATGGCTTGCATTCCTTTTGAGTGAGTAAGAAAGACAGAAAACAAACCATTCCAAACATTCTCTGATAATGAGTTCATGTCCCACAAATGTTAGAAAATTCATTTTCCCCTCAAACCGTAGTAAATTAGCATAAGGATCTTCAAAAGTTTGAAATATTATCTCGTCTTGAGATTCAACAAGAATGGAAATATCTCTTTCCAGTTGACCTGCAAGACTACTCAGCTGTGGATTGATGAGAGTGCATAGGGGGGCATGATATTCTAATACCTGCGTTTCGACTGCATCCTCCTCAAGCATGAGCGGCTCTGTTTCCCTTTTTGGTATACCATCTATCCCATCTTTATACTTATCCACATCATTATCCAAAACATCTTCAAACAACAAACATCCTTCAAGATCATTAATCATGTCAACCCTATCTTTTTGATGGAAATAAATAGTGTCTAACAGTTGATCCCTTGGCGGAGAATCATCATCATAAATAGGTTCCTTCAAAGGATCGGCATCATTGTCAATGTTTAAATTTAGATTTACATGCTTGAAAATGGAAGAGGTCTCACTTACATGCTCACTGTGTGAACAATGCAGATCCGACATTACTGGAGTTGTAATATGACTTTTCAGGAGTTGATCTATTTCATCTTCAGATAGAGGAGAAATTTTGGAAATATTATGGAGGCGCCCACCTTTCTTGTTTAAGGAAAAATCAGCAGCATCATTTGAGGCCTGTTCTGTTTCTTATATTCCAAGAGAAGTACTGATGTATTGTTCTTTAAGTGAATCAAATAAGACAGAGTCCTCTAGACCCATAGCTTCTGAAATAATGTGACATGGAGAGAAACTTATCTGACCCTCTTCTGAATTAGAAGACCACTGACAAGACTGAAGAAAATTCCTATCCGGCTCAGGAGAAAAGATACAAAGGCCATCACCAATTTCATTCAAAAATTCAGAATTTAAAACTTGCCCTTCTTCATAAAAAACAGCAGAACCATCATTAAATTTTCCAATAACATCAAGTGCAACAGACTCTTTTTGATACAAAATTTCTGAATGCGAAATAGAGACCTGGTTTTCTGTTTGGCACTTCTCTTCCCTATGGAAAACTTCTGCTTCTTGGGATCGATTGCATACTTGTTCTTCTTCTTTAATTTCACTTTCAAAACAGTTTATGGAGCTTTCCATCATCGATTTCTGTTTTTTATTAGAAGTCTTAATTTTTTGTTTTATCAATTCAAACGAAGCATAACAGAGGGGTAGACAATCACTTTCAGCATGTTGATTTTCAGAGGTTTGATCATGAATAGTGATCAAATTTTCTTCACTAACTACCCTGGGACTTATAAAGTTTTCAGTCGGTGCCATACCCAAGCAATCTTCTTCATACTCATCAAATTTAGGTGGACTGAAATTTTCTTTAAAACCCTCACTAACAGAAATTTTAGTAGGCTGATTGTAATTGACATAAAACAAGTCAGAGTTACCTTCTTCTGGCACATCATCCAGCTGATCATCTCTTTGTTTGTTACGGGAACCACTGGAATGCCAGGCCATTTCTCCTTGTCTATACTTCTCTTCGAACACACATTCTTCTTCAATCCTCTCATCATTTTCTTTGCTTGATAATTTCCTGGACATTCTAAGATTATCTTCAACTTCTAAAGCATCAACAAACATATGTTGTAAGCTGGAGGGATTTCTTTCCAAGAGAAGAAAAGAGAAATCAGAATGAAAAATAGATACATAATGTAACTTGGCAGCATTCTCTAGGGGCTGAATTTCTTTCGGCATATCATAATAGGCGCTGGCGAACCTCCTGTTGAAACTGGATAAGGCTTCCCCTTCCTGCATTCTCATCGAGTAAAATTCTGAAAGTACTAGGTCCCATGACCTCCTCTTACCCCAAAACTTCAAGAATACATCAGAAAACCCCTGGTCTATAGACTCTGGCTGTAAATGGCGAAACCATTTCTTCACATCTCCCTGGAAAGTTTGAGCAAAAATCCTCATACAAACATCATCCTGATCTATTTCAAATAGATCCAGAAAATTTTCAAAACCTTGAAGATGTTTCTCAGCAGTAAGGCCTTTGATTTCTCCATCGAATTTAGGTAGGTATTTATGGTATTTAGGAGGATAATCATGGAGAACATGAGGTAGGTGAAGTGGCCGGTATCGGTTTTGGATATTGGAAGAAACTGAACTATGTAAAGAGGATGTATTATCAGCTTTAGTATCATGAGGTTCATAAGGCTGATCCTTACTGTCATGCGGTTCAAGTAAAAGATCTTGATCAAAATCATATGTACAGAATGAAGACACATTTTCAGTTTCTAAAGAAGGGTATACAGGAGTAAATCTATGGTCTTTTTTCGAATATAGTAAACAATGAGAAATTCTTTTGCCAAGCTTTGGAAAAGACAGGAAAAGATTTACAAGAAAGGATAAGATGTCTTGCAGAAAACTGAAACTTGAGTACCTTGTCTTTTCATCATGCCTTTCCATGTCTTCACAATGAGCTCATTTCCCAGTGGAGTCTGTCGGTTCTCTTTAAAAGCTTGATTCTGGATCATGCCACCAATGGAGTCACTAAAATTTGGATTCTTGAAGATGGAGTCACCAGGTGAAAGATGTACAACCTTACTGATGTTTGACCATTGTTCACCATCAACAATCAAAACTGAAAACTTTGTCGTTCATACCCAGGGAAAATGAAACCCTCGTTCCCTGGCAACGGCGCCAAAATGTTAGCACTCGGATTTTCCTTGGGTTGTATCAAAGAAACCCCGAGGTAACCTATTTCAAACCAATCTTTAGACTGAAAGTTGGCCTCCTTCAGCCAGAGAGGGCTCTCTCAGCAAATCTGCCATCCAATGTCACCACGACAGCAGTTTGACAATGAAACTCAAGGACCAATTTGTAAAATAAATAAAAACATAAGGATTTTTAATGAAGTGGTTAGATAAACAGGAAATAAGATATCATTGGGCAATGGAGTCAAGAAAATAGAAAAATATGGACTAGCAGTTAAACAAATATTTCATACAAAGGCAAGATAGCTGTCTTATTACAGTCAATAAGATTTTTTGCAGGTGATAGGGAAAGAAATAAAGACAGTCCATTAACAGCGGGCATCAATTTTTAGATGAATCTACTGTTAATTTTGGAGAAATAAATGGATGCTCAGATGCGGATAAATCGAGGCATAGAAACATGAATCTCAATCTATATGAACTTTCATCTAAGCATAGAAGAAAATGACATAATGAAAGGCATAACGCAAAAAGCAAACTTGCACATGTAGAGAAAGGGAAAGGGTACATACTGCAATTTTTAAACAACACATGAATCTTTGATGAAAAATCTTTTCAGTTCTGAGATCTTTATTAACTTCTGAAAACCCTGCAAAACACCCGAAATGGGTCTCTCCTTACAGAAAATCCAACCCTTTACATGTTTTTTACATATCAATATATAGAAAAACGGCCTATGCCTAATCTTGAATTCAAAACCTAACTGAAACTCTAAAAATAGAAACAGTTACAACTTATTTTTTTTATTTCAGGAAGTAAATTTGCTGAAAAATAGGCTTCAAAGACCTGGCTATATATCTCAAATAGAGATAGCCCGTGCTGAAGAAAAACCTCTCTTAGTTTCCTAAAATTCCTCTCGGTTTGGCGGAAACAGCTTCTAGAAAATGGTGACTAAAACAGGCATTTTCTCAAAAACGTGTTATACTTATCCCATTTGATTTTCTCTACGGGATATATCCCACATTGGTTGAGCAAGAAATAATTGTGGTGTTTATATACCCCATCGCGCACAACTCTTATTAACACATAGCACGTGCTATTGGGCGCTTTACCTTCGAGGATGGCGGTTCCGCGTGGGCGGAAGGTGGTTTATAATACCACCCTCGCGTTGATGCGGATGAATAATAACGTGACACGTGCTCCCTTGGTATTTCGTCCGCGACCACTTACAATACATTGCGATCATGCCTTTTGGTGATGCGGGATCTCGCGATGACCGTTGATCCTTGCGTGTAACATCTCCGCCGTCGGATCTTTGCTGGAGTTTAACCCTTTTAATATTTATCATTGGACTATACAAATATGGGTTTTTCCTCTATCTTTTTTGTATTTTATGTATTTTAAACCTTTTCTTCAACCTTTTTTTTGTGGTAATTTCTTCTCCTTTATTGTTGTTGGCCTTTCGCTCCTTTAAGAACAATCCCACACATAATGGGAGAACGGTCTTTCTATTGTTTATATACCCATGACTTTCAATATATAATAAGCAACAAAGTAATGGTAGGCTCGTGGATGATGGAGGATATGAGATATGTAGGGCCCTCAAGGCTTGGCACTCGGTCCTGTGGTGAGCCCTCGGTGTTGGGCGCTAATACCTTTTGTTTTATTTGGCCCAAACCAATTGTTTAGAAGGAGCCTTAAGTTATAAAAAGTTAATTTAAAGCTTTAGACCCCCTTTGTTTTTATAAAGTCGATACCTTGATTTTGGCTTCATTATAAAAACAAAATCCCCTTTGTTCCATTCTGACTTAGGCTTTATTGAAAACCTTCATAAAGTATAAAAATTTCCATAGAAAATTTAAGATCAATGCCTTTTCTCATAAAATTTAGGCCTTGGCTAAATCAACGCTTTTTCTTCATTTTCGACTTAGGTTAAGAATCCTCTAGGCCCCTCGAAAAGACTTAGTTCACCAATACTTAGGACCATCATTCTTTTGCGATCATGATGTCTGCAGTTCTTTTTCTTCGACTAGGCTTTGAAATTCCCGTCATGGAGAAATATCTTAATTTTGCACCGCCAGTGTTGCCGAAAGATGATTAATGCCGTCAGAAGACATTTAAGCACAAAATTTTATGGGGTGCCAACAACTGGCTCCTACTGGGGATGCTGTCCTCCCAGCGAGGCATCAAAGAACAACGTAGACCATGTGCCTGACCATTGGGCGGCTCCCAACCTTGACAACTGCAACCTGTAACCTGTATCCTGTAATCAATCTTTCATCCAGAAACTGTAACTGAAAACCGATAACTGCTGAACACTTAAACATACATGCTGGAACTAAACTGAAAACAACGCTGTACATACTGAAAAAATGTTTGCCAGGAAAACTTATTCCTCCTACCTACCCTACTCTGCTGAATTGTGATTGCTGAATCAAATGACACAAAAGTGCCAATGAAGCCAATCTAATAACTGACCATCTGCTCGACTATGGCTTGCATTCCTTTTGAGTGAGTAAGAAAGACAGAAAACAAACCATTCCAAACATTCTCTGATAATGAGTTCATGTCCCACAAATGTTAGAAAATTCATTTTCCCCTTCAAACCGTAGTAAATTAGCATAAGGATCTTCAAAAGTTTGAAATATTCTCTCGTCTTGAGATTCAACAAGAATGGAAATATCTCTTTCCAGTTGACCTGCAAGACTACTCAGCTGTGGATTGATGAGAGTGCATAGGGGGGCATGATATTCTAATACCTGCGTTTCGACTGCATCCTCCTCAAGCATGAGCGGCTCTGTTTCCCTTTTTGGTATGCCATCTATCCCATCTTTATACTTATCCACATCATTATCCAAAACATCTTCAAACAACAAACATCCTTCAAGATCATTAATCATGTCAACCCTATCTTTTTTATGGAAATAAATAGTGTCTAACAGTTGATCCCTTGGCGGAGAATCATCATCATAAATAGGTTCCTTCAAAGGATCGGCATCACTGTCAATGTTTAAATTTAGATTTACATGCTTGAAAATGGAAGAGGTCTCACTTACATGCTCACTGTGTGAACAATGCAGATCCGACATTACTGGAGTTGTAATATGACTTTTCAGGAGTTGATCTATTTCATCTTCAGATAGAGGAGAAATTTTGGAAATATTATTGAGGCGCCCACCTTTCTTGTTTAAGGAAAAATCAGCAGCATCATTTGAGGCCTGTTCTGTTTCTTATATTCCAAGAGAAGTACTGATGTATTGTTCTTTAAGTGAATCAAATAAGACAGAGTCCTCTAGACCCACAGCTTCTGAAATAATGTGACATGGAGAGAAACTTATCTGACCCTCTTCTGAATTAGAAGACCACTGACAAGACTGAAGAAAATTCTTATCCGGCTCAGGAGAAAAGATAGAAAGGCCATCACCAATTTCATTCGAAAATTCAGAATTTAAAACTTGCCCTTCTTCATAAAAAACAGCAGAACCATCATTAAATTTTCCAATAACATCAAGTGCAACAGACTCTTTTTGATACAAAATTTCTGAATGCGAAATAGAGACCTGGTTTTCTGTTTGGCACTTCTCTTCCCTATGGAAAACTTCTGCTTCTTGGGATCGATTGCATACTTGTTCTTCTTCTTTAATTTCACTTTCAAAACAGTTTATGGAGCTTTCCATCATCGATTTCTGTTTTTTATTAGAAGTCTTAATTTTTTGTTTTATCAATTCAAATGAAGCATAACAGAGGGGTAGACAATCACTTTCAGCATGTTGATTTTCAGAGGTTTCATCATGAATAGTGATCAAATTTTCTTCACTAACAGCCCTGGGACTTATAAAGTTTTCAGTCGGTGCCATACTCAAGCAATCTTCTTCATACTCATCAAATTTAGGTGGATTGAAATTTTCTTTAAAACCCTCACTAACAGAAATTTTAGCAGGCTGATTGTAATTGACATAAAACAAGTCAGAGTTACCTTCTTCTGGCACATCATCCAGCTGATCATCTCTTTGTTTGTTACGGGAACCACTGGAATGCCAGGCCATTTCTCCTTGTCTATACTTCTCTTCGAACACACATTCTTCTTCAATCCTCTCATCATTTTCTTTGCTTGATAATTTCCTGGACATTCCAAGATTATCTTCAACTTCTAAAGCATCAACAAACATATGTTGTAAGCTGGAGGGATTTCTTTCCAAGAGAAGAAAAGAGAAATCAGAATGAAAAATAGATACATAATGTAACTTGGCAGCATTCTCTAGGGGCTGAATTTCTTTCGGCATATCATAATAGGCGCTGGCGAACCTCCTGTTGAAACTGGATAAGGCTTCCCCTTCCTGCATTCTCATCGAGTAAAATTCTGAAAGGACTAGGTCCCATGACCTCCTCTTACCCCAAAACTTCAAGAATACATCAAAAAACCCCTGGTCTATAGACTCTGGCTGTAAATGGCGAAACCATTTCTTCACATCTCCCTGGAAAGTTTGAGCAAAAATCCTCATACAAACATCATCCTGATCTATTTCAAATAGATCCAGAAAATTTTCAAAACCTTGAAGATGTTTCTCAGCAGTAAGGCCTTTGATTTCTCCATCGAATTTAGGAAGGTATTTATGGTATTTAGGAGGATAATCATGGAGAACATGAGGTAGGTGAAGTGGCCGGTATCGGTTTTGGATATTGGAAGAAACTGAACTATGTAAAGAGGATGTATTATCAGCTTTAGTATCATGAGGTTCATAAGGCTGATCCTTACTGTCATGCGGTTCAAGTAAAAGATCTTGATCAAAATCATATGTACAGAATGAAGACACATTTTCAGTTTCTAAAGAAGGGTATACAGGAGTAAATCTATGGTCTTTTTTCGAATATAGTAAACAATGAGAAATTCTTTTGCCAAGCTTTGGAAAAGACAGGAAAAGATTTACAAGAAAGGATAAGATGTCTTGCAGAAAACTGAAACTTGAGTACCTTGTCTTTTCATCATGCCTTTCCATGTCTTCACAATGAGCTCATTTCCCAGTGGAGTCTGTCGGTTCTCTTTAAAAGCTTGATTCTGGATCATGCCGCCAATGGAGTCACTAAAATTTGGATTCTTGAAGATGGAGTCGCCAGGTGAAAGATGTACAACCTTACTGATGTTTGACCGTTGTTCACCATCAACAATCAAAACTGAAAACTTTGTCGTTCATACCCAGGGAAAATGAAACCCTCGTTCCCCGGCAACGGCGCCAAAATGTTAGCACTCGGATTTTCCTTGGGTTGTATCAAAGAAACCCCGAGGTAACCTATTTCAAACCAATCTTTAGACTGAAAGTTGGCCTCCTTTAGCCAGAGAGGGCTCTCTCAGCAAATCTGCCATCCAATGTCACCACGACAGCAGTTTGACAATGAAACTCAAGGACCAATTTGTAAAATAAATAAAAACTTAAGGATTTTTAATGAAGTGGTTAGATAAACAGGAAATAAGATATCATTGGGCAATGGAGTCGAGAAAACAGAAAAATATGGACTAGCAGTTAAACAAATATTTCATACAAAGGCAAGATAGCTGTCTTATTACAGTCAATAAGATTTTTTGCAGGTGATAGGGAAAGAAATAAAGACAGTCCATTAACAGTGGGCATCAATTTTTAGATGAATCTATTGTTAATTTTGGAGAAATAAATGGATGCTCAGATGCGGATAAATCGATGCATAGAAACATGAATCTCAATCTATATGAACTTTCATCTAAGCATAGAAGAAAATGACATAATGAAAGGCATAACGCAGAAAGCAAACTTGCACATGTAGAGAAAGGGAAAGGGTACATACTGCAATTTTTAAACAACACATGAATCTTTGATGAAAAATCTGTTCAGTTCTGAGATCTTTATTAACTTCTGAAAACCCTGCAAAACACCCGAAATGGGTCTCTCCTTACAGAAAATCCAACCCTTTACATGTTTTTTACATATCAATATATAGAAAAATGGCCTATGCCTAATCTTGAATTCAAAACCTAACTGAAACTCTAAAAATAGAAACAGTTACAACTTATTTTTTTTATTTCAGGAAGTAAATTTGCTGAAAAATAGGCTTCAAAGACCTGGCTATATATCTCAAATAGAGATAGCCTGTGCTGAAGACAACCCTCTCTTAGTTTCCTAAAATTCCTCTCGGTTTGGCGGAAACAGCTTCTAGAAAATGGTGACTAAAACAGGCATTTTCTCAAAAACGTGTTATACTTATCCCATTTGATTTTCTCTATGGGATATATCCCACATTGGTTGAGCAAGAAATAATTGTGGTGTTTATATACCCCATCGCGCACAACTCTTATTAACACATAGCACGTGCTATTGGGCGCTTTACCTTCGAGGATGGCGGTTTCGCGTGGGCGAAAGGTGGTTTATAATACCACCCTCGCGTTGATGCGGATGAATAATAACGTGACACGTGCTCCCTTGGTATTTCGTCCGCGACCACTTACAATACATTGCGATCATGCCTTTTGGTGATGCGGGATCTCGCAATGACCGTTGATCCTTGCATGTAACATCTCCGCCGTCGGATCTTCGCTGGAGTTTAACCCTTTTAATATTTATCATTGGACTATACAAATATGGGTTTTTCCTCTATCTTTTTTGTATTTTATGTATTTTAAACCTTTTCTTCAACCTTTTTTTTGTGGTAATTTCTTCTCCTTTATTGTTGTTGGCCTTTCGCTCCTTTAAGAACAATCCCACACATAATGGGAGAACGGTCTTTCTATTGTTTATATACCCATGACTTTCAATATATAATAAGCAACAAAGTAATGGTAGGCTCGTGGATGATGGAGGATATGAGATATGTAGGGCCCTCAAGGCTTGGCACTCGGTCCTGTGGTGAGCCCTCGGTGTTGGGCGCTAATACCTTTTGTTTTATTTGGCCCAAACCAAATGTTTAGAAGGAGCCTTAAGTTATAAAAAGTTAATTTAAAGCTTTAGACCCCCTTTGTTTTTATAAAGTCAATACCTTGATTTTGGCTTCATTATAAAAACAAAATCCCCTTTGTTCCATTCTGACTTAGGCTTTATTGAAAACCTTCATAAAGTATAAAAATTTCCATAGAAAATTTAAGATCAATGCCTTTTCTCATAAAATTTAGGCCTTGGCTAAATCAACGCTTTTTCTTCATTTTCGACTTAGGTTAAGAATCCTCTAGGCCCCTCGAAAAGACTTAGTTCACCAATACTTAGGACCATCTTTCTTTTGCGATCATGACGTCTGCAGTTCTTTTTCTTCAACTAGGCTTTGAAATTCCCATCATGGAGAAATATCTTAATTTTGCACCGCCAGTGTTGCCGGAAGATGATTAATGCCGTCAGAAAACATTTAAGCACAAAATTTTATGGGGTGCCAACACTGTGATTCTACTCCTGTATGTGGATGACTTGTTTGTAACAAGAGATGATAGATTGATTACACGCAGCGGAAGCTTGCTGCCGAGTTCGAGTTGAAGAACTTGGGGATGATGCACTATTTGTTTTTTATTGGCATGGAGGTGTGGCAGAGTGAAGATGGAATCTTCCTTGGACAAGGGAAGTATGCAGTAGAGATCCTGAAGAGGTTCAAGATGATGGATTGCAAGGCCATGGCCACACCTATGACATCAAATCTGAAGCTTCTATGTGATGCTTCATCTGAGCCAATTGATGTCTCTATGTATCGTCAGATGATTGGGTCCTTGATGTACCTGACGAACACGAGACCAGACATTTGCTTTGCTGTGAACACATTGAGCCAGTTCCTGCCGGATCCGAGGAGTGTTCACCTGGTTGCTGCAAAGCATGTTCTGAGGTACCTAAAGGGTACAGTGGATTATGGGCTCAGGTATGAGGCGAATCAAAAGTTTAACCTGCAGGGTTATGTTGATTCAGATTGGGCTGGCAGTGCTACAGATAGGAAGAGCACATTTGGGTGCTGCTTCAATATGGGATCAGGTGTGATCTCTTGGTTTAGCAGGAAGCAGTCCTGCGTAGCATTGAGTATAGCTGAGGCAGAGTATGTTGCAGCCTATTCAGCTAGTTGTGAGGCAGTATGGCTACGGAAGCTACTATCTGAGTCATTTGATCTCCCGTTGGAGGCTACTGGTATCTTCTGTGATAACCAGAGTTGTGTGAAGCTGTCCGAGAACCCAGTGTTTCATGACAGGTCGAAACACATAGAGATCAAATATCACTATATCAGGGATATGGTGCAGAGAGGAGCTGTGAAGCTTCTGTATGTTGCGACGGACGAGCAGATTGCAGAAGTGCTGACGAAGCCACTAGCCAGAGTGAAGTTCGACTACTTCAGAGGCTTAGCATTCTTCAGATCGAGGACACTTCGAGGAAGAAGTGATGGACACATTTGTTGAAGCCATTCCAAGCATGTTGGAAGGAGGATCCTTCACATGGCTGTGGATGTAAGTGCTGGATAATGGGCATCAAGATGATGTTCTGGTTTCTGCTTGGATATGATCAGTTGGATCATTTATGTATGTACGCATCATGTTGGATGTTGGATATGATCAGTTGGATCATTTATGTATGTACGCATCATGTTGTGCTGGATATGATCAGTTGGATCATTTATGTATGTATGCATCATGTTGGATGCTGGATATGATCAGTTGGATCATGTGTATGTATTTTGTATATGCATCATGTTGGATGCTTGGACCATGTATCTGTATATGTATCAGGTGGATCATGTATGGTGATATGTATCATGTATCAGGTGGATACATTGTATGATCAGGAGGATCATGTATGATGATATGTATCAGGTAGATACTTGGTATGCATCAGGTGGATGCATTGATGATCAGGTGGATCATGCTGTAGGATGTTGCAGTGATGATCAGGATGATCATGGATGATGAGCTTCAGGATGTTGCTCCAGATGACATGCAGCAGGACATTGCAGTGATGATGATCAGGATGATCATGGATGATGAGCTTCAGGATGTTGCTCCAGATGACATGCAGCAGGACGTTGCAGTGATGATGATCAGGATGATCATGAGTACATCAGGATGATGTATGGTGAGTATCAGGTTGATACTCTGTGGCCGTGGATCAGGTTGTGCACATGAGCATGTCTGGGAGATCCTTTAGGTCAGAGTTGTGTACCCGTAACAGCCTGGGATGCTCTTTCGAGACATTGCTATGGGAGGACATGTAATTTGTGCCCTGGGAGATTTCAGGTTGGAGTTGTGTACCCGTAACATCCTGAGATGCTCTTGCGAGGTTTTGTCCTATGGCATGTAATTTGGGCCCTGGGAGATTTCAGGTCGGAGTTGTGTACCCATAACATCCTGAGATGCTCTTTCGAGGTTTTGCCATGACCACATGTAATTTGTGCCCTGGGAGATTTCAGGTCGGAGTTGTGTACCCGTAACATCCTGAGATGCTCTTGCTAGGTTTTGTGGTGACCACATGTAATAGTGCCCTGGGAGATCCTTCAGGTTGGAGTTGTGTACCCATAACATCCTGGGATGCTCTTTTGAGGTTTTGTGGTGGGGTCACATGTAATAGCGCCCTGGGAGATCCTATAGGTCGGATTTGTGTACCCGTAACATCCTGGGATGCTCTTTCGAGGTTTTGTGACGCACGTAATAAGTCCTGAGGATTCCACAGTATGGCCAATGATGATGAAGACCTGCAGGTGGTGGGCCTACATCCAGTATGAAAAAGGACTGGCTCTGTAGAACTTCCTATGACGAGTAGATTCAGAGATTGATTGAGATAGTAGCAGTAGTGATGATGATGATGACTCAATGACGATTATCCAGTGACGATGATCCAGAGAAGATGACTTGTGCTAGAAGAACTGTGCTGAGAAATACCTTCCTAGTTAAGAGGGAGTGTTGATGTATATGTAACTTCGGAATGTATTTCACATATATGTATATTTTATTCCTATAGAGATGTTATTATTCCTCTATATGGAAGTGTCGTCACTTATATTGTAAGTGTCGTAACTTATACTTGATGGGTTATTAGACCACCTTGTTTGGGGTCGGCCCTGTATAAGTCATGTGGGTCAAAGGGTTATTAGACCACCCTATTGGGGGTCGGCCATGTGGGTCAAAGGGTTATTAGACCACCCTATTGGGGGTCGGCCCAGTCAGCATTATGTTATGTGGTTAAGTTCGAGCCTACATGAGTTAGGTAAAAAGGAAAGTCAAGTCAAGTATAAATAGAGTGCGGGAGGCACTCTATTTACTCACTCACTTCTCACACATGCACTCAAGGAGGAGTGGCGCACTTATGGAGGAGGAGGATCTGCTGCTAGGTTATGGCTATCTCTCTTGGTTGGTTGTATCATTGCTCTATCTATCTCTGAGGAAGTTATTGGGGTTTTTCACCTTTATGGTTTTCCCCAAGTAAATCTTTGTGTCTCTTGTCTGCTTGCATTATTGTCTCCATGATTGATATGCTGTAGATATGCTGTACATGTTGTTCTCTCAGTTAAGATCCTAGATCAAATTGAAGTAAATTCAGAAAATTTAACAAACAATGTGATGACCCATCCAACCATGTGATGTCATTTAACCACTGTTTCCTGTCCAACAACATCATCGAAGAAACCATTCATATTCATCTCTTTCATAGAACCATCAGTGAAGTACTCCACTTTTGAGTTGATAGCCACCACCTTCCTCACATATTTTCAATTACTCATACACCATGATCTAGGGCTTGATATTCTCACAAAATTTTAACATAATACCTTTACTCACATAGCACATCACATCTACGAACTACACAGGTGTAGGAACTTGCGCAAAATAGACTTCCTCAAATTACTCCAACCAATGATCGTGAAGGATGTGGCAACCACTACGCCCCAAACAAAATAAGAGGCCATTCTCAAGGCCCAACATTTTGATTTAATCTATGCACATTATTGGTTTTTGTATCCCATCCTCTCTGATTCACCTCGACATCATTCTATAAACTAGGCAAGAGCTCCCAAACCATAGATCTCTATGCACACAATGCGACATAACAGTACCCACCATCACCTTCCGCATCAGTGGCTCCTCCAATTGATCCAACTCCTCCATTTGGATAACTCACATATGGACCATACAGTCCAACATATCCCCATAATAGTCAAGCACCTCTAGTATTACCACCTCAAGCAGAGCTACTAGCTCCTACATCTACTTCATATGGATCCCCAAACCCATACTTCCCCACACCCATCTACAATCCATATTTCCCATATCTTGGTCCACCCAAATCTCTCCCCATGCCTCATTCTAGGGTCAATCTAGTACAAGATTCCCTTGTAAAACAAGCTCAATAGTTTGAGCAGTTAAATGCAAGAAATACCCTAATCCAGAGGATCAAGGGAAAGAGAAATGGAAGAATAGGCAAAAATAACAGCAAGGGCAGGGGGAATCCCCCTCCCTAGAAGAACTAGATCTTAATAAATACAAATGAGGGGACCAATAATCCCCCCAAGAAAGGAAAGAACTCAATTCTCAGGACCAACTTTCCTTGCAACATGTGCAACAAGTATGGGCATTACACTCACCATTTCTTGCTAAAACTTGAGTTTCAATAATTAATCAAGGCAAGGAAAAAGGATACCACCAATCCTCCTCAACCACCAAATATTCCACAGCCTCAATAGGCTATGTTACAACAACCCTTTTCCAACCAAGGACTGGTCTCTCAACAACATGAACCTCTCCCACCAAGTGATGGAACCTTCCAAAACATCTAAATGAATACAATTGAAGTCAACCTTCAAACCCATATGAAATATTATGGAACGCCTAACCCCCTGCATGGGGAGGATTTCCTATATACCTATAGAGGTCTTCTGCAAATACCACATCCAAGCAATGAAAAGATATATCACATCCCTAAGACATCGCTTCGATGAACTTCCCATAACCCACATATGAAAGCATCTCACAATTACATCATTGTGGATAAGTTGTCTCAATCCTCTGCCACCATGTCAACATTAGAAGTTCTCCAATATTATCCTTCTCAAATAAAGAAATTAGTTATTGCATTAGGAGAAATTGGCCCTTACAATTCATGCTTAATAACCTTCAAACTCTTTAAAGGCAAGTTACGACTACCCTCGTTGGTTTCTTTTCAAATCCCAGTCACTATCAAGAAAATATTGATTCATTGATACATAGTCAATGAAGGAGCATCTACTTCTGTGATGTCTACCCATGTATGAAATGTCTTAGATCTCCAGACTTAGTCCCCTCATATATTGGCCTCTACACTTATGATGGGAGACCATCAAAGCCACTAGATTTGTACCTGAATATCCATATTGAGCTAGGGGGGGAATTGTACTCTTGGATATCAAAGTGGTCAACGCTCAACTCAACTATAATATTCTTTTTAGATGTAGTTACATGTATGTCGTGAAGGTTGTAACCTCATCAGTTTTATGCATCATGATGTTTCCCCAGAATAGAAAAATCACCACCCTTGACCATCTTAATTACTATGACCCTCATCCTAACTCAAACCATAACAACATCCTACCCACCATAGGATTAGTTACTCCCTCATGATATGTCGATATAGGTCTGGGAACTTACAAATATTCTAAACTGTTGGGGGAATAATTTGTCCCTCCACTAGTTATCCCAACATCCACAGAAAATCCTATGTGCACTATGTTCACCTCCAAAGACAAGGCATAGGCCCCATCCCTATTGATGTATATGTAACTTCGGAATGTATTTCATCTATGTATTTCATATATATTTATTGTACCCTTATTAGAGAGGTGTTATTCCTCTATAAGGAAGTGTCGTCATGTGGATTGAAAAGTGTCGCAAGTGTGTGTACTTGCCGATGGGTTATTAGACCACCATGTGTGGGGTCGGCCCTAAAATATACATTATATTGTGGATGTATCTAGATAGACAAGTCGGCCCCATAAGGTCACTGGGAAAACAGGTTAGTATAAATAGAGATCGGGAGATCTCTATTTTGATCATTCAGAAAGTCACACTTCTCTCACTCAGAAAGTGGCACACTAGTGAGTAGGAGGATCATCTACTACTAGGAGACTATCTCAATGTATTTTGGTTGTAATTTGGTTGAGCCATTGCTCTCTCTATCTCTGAGGAAGTTGTGGGGTTTTTCACCTTAGGGTTTTCCCCACGGAAACTCTGTGTCTCTTGTCTCTCATGCTTTTGATTCTTGTGATGCTTATTGTGATTGTTATGCATTGATATACTGTATATGTTTTTCTCTCAGTGAAGATCCTAGAGTATTGTGAATTAATGCTCAAAATTTAACATGGTATCAGAGCTAACCTGAGAAGAAGACATTTTGTAGTGACGAAAACTTGAGTTTCTTGTTTATTGGGTTTCTCTCCACAGATTTTGGAAAAGAAGTATAGTAGATTGACTCTACTCATCAAGGAGAATCCATCTGTCCAATCAGAATTCAATTCTGATCATTTTTAGATTTGGCCCTAAAAATTAGGGTTTCCACAAAAATAGGAATTTCTGAAATATGAAGACATAGCTGGAAGCTCCTTGCAAAAATCGAAGTTTAGAGCTTTAGATCGAGATTTTTGGCTGGGTATATCTCTGGGAAACTCAAACTCTAATTCAGGGATCTCCCAGTGAACCCGAGAGGACAAAAAAAGTCAAATCTGAAGGGTAAAACTTTGCTGATCTCAAATTCTGAATGCACCAGGCTAATCAGCTCATCAAGGCGCATCTTTCTATCCTTTCAGAAAGTTGAAATTCACATTTTGAATTTTTAGGGTTTTTCCGACAAGCCCTAATTTGGGACCAGATCCAGTTTTCAGCATTTCAAGTGGTAAGACCTAAATCTTTTCTATTTCCATTTGAAGTACTCTTTAAAATGTCTCACCACACCAAGCTTGAGGATAATCTTGAAGGGGCTGATAACTTCCGAGCTTAGAAGTATAGGATTGGGTTAATCCTAAAAGAGAATGAGTTGGACTCATATATCAAAGAAGACATCCCTATCCTAGAGGATGAAGAGGCTAAAGTATTGCATAAGAAGAACTTGGTCAAGGTAAAGAGAATCATTGCTGATTCTATCAAATACCATCTCATACCCCATGTGTCTTCTCTAAAGACACCCAAAGAGATGTTTGACTGTTTGACCAAGATATTTGAAGGGAAGAACATAAATCGGAAGATGACCCTGCGGAAACAATTGAAAGGAGTAAAGTTTCAGAATGGAGAAACCATTCAATCTTATTTTTCAAGGGTCTCCCAAATCAAGGAACAACTAGAAGCAGTGGATGAAATGGTGGAGAATGGTGAAGTTGTCATGACCACTTTGAATGGCTTACCTAGGTCATGGGACTCCTTCATTCAAGGAATCTGTGCAAGAAAGAAGTTGATTTCCTTCAGTAGACTATGGGAAGAATGCTCACAAGAAGAAGCAAGGCTTGTGGCACGAGAAGAAAAGATGGAGAATGAAGATCAAGCTCTCACAGCTCACACCAAGAAATGGAACCCCAAGAGAGAGCCATCTCACTCCAAGAAATCTTCACATCACTTCAAAGAAAGAAGAATATGCTTCACCTGTAATGAGAAAGAACATATTGCCATAAATTGTCCCAAGAACAAGAAGGACAACAACAACTTCATTAAGAAGAAGAAGGGCATCAAAAGAAGGTTTCATGCTCATGCTGCCGAGGATGATGAACCACCCAAGAAGAAGGCTAGGGTAGAAAGTGATGATAGTAATGATGACTCATCAAGTGAAGAAGAGTATGTTCTGATCTCTGCTCTCACAAGTACTATCTCCCATGGTTGTAGTGATTGGTTAATTGACAGTGGGGCTTCCAAACACATGACTGGGTTTAAGGAATCTTTTGTGAACCTATCTGAACATGAATCACCCCATAAGGTGAAACTTGGGGATGAATATCAATACCCAATCAAAGGAAGTGGTGAAGCCTCCTACAACCTAGATTTTGGAAAATATTTGAAGATGAAAGAAGTCCTTTATGTACCTGGGCTCAAGAAGAACTTACTCTCCATCTCCGCATTGGATGCAAAATGTATGAGGGTTGCATTTGTGGATGGCCAAGTCCTAATGTGGCCAAAGGGAAAGACCATAGATGATGCAGTAGTGATTGGAGAGCAAGAGGGAGGTTTATATAAATTAAAGGGACAACATGAACATGCCATGGTGCATGAATCCATGGAGCCAAGTGAAATTTGGCATAGAAGACTTGCTCATATGCACTATAGGGCACTTCCAATTGCAAGCAAGGTTGTAGAGGGTCTTCCTGAAATCAATACCAAACATGAAGGTGTTTGCAAAGGATGTGCAAAAGGTAAGAACATTAAGAAGGATTTCCCAATCAGTGAAAGCAAGACAAAGGATATCTTGGAAATCATCCACTCAGATGTATGTGGTCCTATGTCATCCAATTCTCTAAGTGGGTATGTTTACTATGTCTCATTTATTGATGACTTCTCGAGGAAGGCTTGGGTATACTTCTTGAAGAACAAAGATGAGGTGTTTGATAAGTTCAAGGAATTCAAAACCTTGATGGAGAATCAAACTGACAAGAAGATCAAAATATTCAGATCCGACAATGGTGGAGAATTAACCTCAGGTGACTTCAAGAAGCTTTGCAGTGATTCAGGGATTAAGAGGGAGTTGACTGCTCCTTATAATCCTCAACAGAATGGAGTTACATAAAGGAAGAACAAAACAATCATGGAAGCAGCAAGGGAAATGCTGCATGACCCGGATTTACCATACATCTATGGGAAGAAACAACTAGAATAGCTGTATATGTGCAGAACAGAACACCCCACAAGATATTGGACAACAAGATACCAGAAGAGGTCTTTTCCGGTAAGAAACCTGAAGTCAACCATCTCTGAATATTTGGTTGTCCAGTATACACTCATGTCCCAAAGGAAAAGAGGACTAAACTAGATCCTTCAGGAAAGAAGGGTATCTTTGTGGGTTACAGAGAAAGCTCAAAGGCTTACAGAATATACTTTCCAGGGTTCAAGAAGATTGATGTTAGCAAGGATGAATATAAGTTCAAGGACAGGTAATCCAGGAAGCAAAGATCAAGAGAGAGCACACTCCAGTAGCTCCTGCAAGGATGCAAATTTTCAGAGGGAGTTGACCATCTTCCTACATTCCACAATAGAAAGGTGTATAAGAAGCTACTTCAGCAGCTCCTGCTAGGAAGCAAGGACTCAGAGGGAGTCCACCCAACAAACAAGCAAAGATAAGTATTTCAATTATCATTTCTTGCCTATTTTTGTTTAAATAATATTATGCTTATGTTCCTAGACTTCGGAGATGTCTTGTGCATATTAGAATGATTGCATTAATGAATAGTATACTACTAATATGCATGTGATGGGTAAGTGGCCTATGGCACTGTACAACATTCCAATGCTACTTATCTAGAATGACACCTCTTTGCTAACATGTTGGGAGTAGTGCAAACTCTTATCAATGTTCTGGTAGAGACTGGAAGGCATCTAGAAACTTGTGGAACATGGATAAATGTTGTATTGAAGCATTGGCTAAGATAATTGCATGACTGCATGACATATTTCTTTATGTGTAAAGAATTTGTTCTAAAAATTATGAGATGTTTCTAATCATGCAATTTAACTTGTTTTGTAGGAAAGACTGTATATCTTCACCTACAAAAGAAGGAATACAACATTTGTTCCAGCAACAAAGATATCCATTGAAGATATTGAAGTTCCCAGGATCTGGGATGAAGAAATGGAATGCCATGATCCGTCGATCATGAAGATGATGCTTGGGATGCAGTCCCAAGACCTGACAGGGAGTCACATGTGTGCAGATTGAAGAAAGCCTTGTATGGCTTGTAGCAAGCTCCCAGAACTTGGTGTGATACAAAGAGGAAGCTTATTGCTGAGTTCGATATGAAAGATTTGGGAATGATTCATTATTTCCTAAGTATGGAGGTGTGGCAGAGTGCAGGTGGGATATTCCTTGGTGAAGGGAAGTACACAGTAGATATCCTGAAGAGATTCGGGATGATGGATTGCAAGGCCATGACCACACCTATGGCATCGAATCTGAAGCTTCTATGTGAAGCTTCATCTGAGCCGGTTGATATCTCTGTGTATCGTCAGATGATTGGGTCCTTGATGTAGCTAACAAACACGAGACCGGATATTTGCTTTGTTGTGAACACATTGAGCCAGTTCCTGATGAATCCAAGGAGTGTTCACCTGGTTGCAGTAAATCATGTTCAGAGGTACCTAAAGGGTATAGTGGATTATGGGCTCAAGTATGAAGTGAATCAAAAGTTTAACCTACAGGGTTATGTTGATTCATATTGGGCTGGCAGTGTTGTATATAGGAACAGCACATCTGGGTACTTCTTCAGTATGGGATCAGGTGTGATCTCTTGGTTTAGCAAGAAGCAGTCTTGCGTTGCACTGAGTACAGTTGAGGCAGAGTATGTTGCAGCCTATTCAGCTAGTTGTGAGGCAGTATGGCTACGGAAGCTACTGTCTAAGTTATTTGATCTCCCATTGGATGCTACTGGTATCTTCTGCGATAACTAGAGTTGTGTGAAGTTGTCTGAGAACCCTGTGTTTCATGACAGGTCGAAACACATAGAGATCAAATATCACTATATCAGGGATATGGTGAAGAGAGGAGCTGTGAAGATCTTGTACGTTGCGACGGACGAGCAGATTGCAGATGTGCTAACAAAGCCACTAGCCAGGGTGAAGTTTGAGTACTTTAGGGAGAGGCTTGGCGTTCTTCAGATTGATGACACTTCGAGGAAGAAGTGATGGACACATTTGCTAAAGCCATTCCAAGCATGTTGGAAGGAGGATCCTTCACATGGCCGTGGATGTAAGCACTGGATGATGAGCATCAAGATGATGTTCTGGTTTCTGCTTTGTATGATTAGTTGGATCATTTATATGTATATGTATGTACGCATCATGTTGGATGTTGGATATGATCAGTTGGATCATTTATATGTATGTATGCATCATGTTGGATGCTGGATATGATCGGTTGGATCATTTGTATGTATTTCGTATATGCATCATGTTGGATGATTGGACCATGTATCTGTATATGTATGAGGTGGATACATTGTATGATCAGGTAGATCATGTATATTGATATGTATCAGGTATGATCAGGTAGATCATGTATATTGATGGATACATTGTGTGGATCATGTATCTATGCATTAGGTGGATACACTATGTATGATGATATGTATCAGGTAGATACTTGGTGTGCATCAGATGGATGCATTGTATGATCAGGGTGATCGTGGATGACGAGCTTCTCCAAATGACATGCATCAGGATGTTGCAGTGATGATGATCAAGATGATCATGTGTACATCAGGATGATGTATGGTGAGTATCAGATGATACTTTGTGGCCATGGATCAGGTTGTGCAGATGAGCATGTCTAGGAGATCCTATAGGTCGGAGTTGCGTACCCATAACAGCTTGGGATGCTCTTTTGAGACATTGCTCTGGGAGGACATGTAATTTGTGCCCTGGGAGATCTTCAGGTCGGAGTTGTGTACCCATAACATCCTGAGATGCTCTTGCGAGGTTTTGTCCTATGGCATGTAATTTTCTCTTGGGAGATCTAGACAGGATGAAAAAGGCCTCAGACGCTTCATCCAGGTTTTGTGGTGGACCACATGTAATTTGCTCCTGGGAGATCTGGACAGGATGAAAAAGGCCTCAGATGCTTAAGCCAGGTTTTGTGGTGAGATCACATGTAATTTGCTCCTGGGAGATCCGACAGGTAGAGCTATGTGCTCGTAACAGCCTGGGATGATTCAGGCAGGTTTTGTGATGGGTCACATGTAATGTGCTCCTGGGAGATTCGATAGGTAGAGCTATGTGCTCATAATAGCCTGGGATGCTACAGCCAGGTTTTGTGATGCACGTAATAAGTCCTGAGGATTCCACAGTATGGCCAGTGATGATGAAGACCTACAGGTGGTGGGCCTACATCCAGTGTGAAAAAGGACTGGCTCTGTAGAACTTCCTATGACGAGTAGAGTCATAGATTGGTTGACATAGTAGCAGCAGTGACGATGATGATGACGATGCATCGATGACGATGATCCTGAGAAGAAGACTTGTCTAGCAGATCTATGTCGAGAAATACCTTCCTAGTTAAGAGGGAGTGTTGATGTATATGTAACTTCGGAATGTATTTCATATATATTTATTGTACCCTTATTAGAGATGTGTTATTCCTCTATAAGGAAGTGTCGTCATGTGGATTTATAAGTGTCGCAAGTGTGTGTACTTGACGATGGGTTATTAGACCACCATGTGTGGGGTCGGCTCTGAAATATACATTATATTGTGGATGTATCTAGATAGACAAGTCGACCCCATAAGGTCACTGGGAAGATAGGTTAGTATAAATAGAGATCAGGAGATCTCTATTTTGATCATTCAGAAAGCCACATTTCTCTCACTCAGAAAATGGCGCACTAGTGAGTAGGAGGATCATCTGCTACTAGGAGACTATCTCAGTGTATTTTGGTTGTACTTTGGTTGAGCCATTGCTCTCTCTATCTTTGAGGAAGTTGTGGGGTTTTTCACCTTAGGGTTTTCCCCATGGAAACTCCATGTCTCTTGTCTCTCATGCTTTTGATTCTTGTGATGCTTTTCATGCTTGTTGTAACTGTTAAGCATTGATATACTGTATATGTTATTCTCTCAGTGAAGATCCTAGAGTATTGTTAATTAATGCTCAAAATTTAACAATCCCCACCAATTTCAAGTCCTAAAATTAGACATCACACAAATCAAATCATAACTCCAGCAGTACCACAAGTATTTCACATCCCTTCCTTATTCCCCCCACGGGAGTGCAAGGAACTCTGATCATGATCCAAATTACCTTACCTGGGATTACTTTGGGACTACTTTGTGGTACCTAACACCACCATATCCAGAAATGATACCAAAACAAATATTCCCAATATAATTTTATTTCAGTATCAACTGCAAGTCTTCCATCAGCACCAGTTGTACGTATGGTCCCACCAGTCACAACCAAACCCAATGTTGGGGGCATCAAACAACTGAATTTGAAATCCCCCACTGCAACAAATACTACGCCTACCCCAAAGGTAAACCAACCGTGTTCTTTGTGTGGATATTTGGGACACACTACAAACTCGTGTCCCACATTACTAGAGCTCAAGAATTTGCTTAACACACCTATTAATACAATGCATGCTTCTAGCTCTTCAACAAGGGACACAACAGCTACTTCAATGAACCAAGACCAAAACATTTTGCACCAACCATGCATGCACAAGTTTTTCATAGGTTGGTCATTATATGCATCATTGTCCTAAACTCCCTTGATTTTGGGATGCATTGGTGACCATTTTCCTCACAAACACCCTGTGGTTGAAAGACCTCAACTAGTTTCCCAAGAAATTGCTTCCATCAACATTGTCACTACATTGGAGCCAATGAAGGAAGAGCACAACTAGTTTTTTTCATGCGGGAATCACACTCATATGATCCCACCTACCATAAATGTGGCTCCACCCAACCACGTCATGAGGCCACTAAGCCCATCCCATACACTGAACCATTCATGTTCCACTAGACCATGTCGATCATGTGGTTTGTTAACTCATTACTCATGTCATTGCCCCATCTTGTGCATAGAATGAGCCAACCACTTAGAAAAAATGTTGTTATAGGATAACCTATCCCCTCCCTCTATAAACCCATCATCCTTTCCTCAAGAGGAGATATTACCCCAACTGCACAATACCTTTGACCACGTTGATGTCATCAATATTTATTCGTTATCATTCCTATCTACTAGTGATGCCACATCATCTTCATCATCAAAGGAAGACCATGGTTCATTACCGACACAAAATGTTGTCATAGTAGACAACATGCACCCAATACACACATGCGATACCTCATCCTCAATTCATGTGTTGGGTGACCTTGGATTATATTGTTTAAACAACCCTATCAACAGGTTTCCTCCAATGAAATCCTCCCCATAATTCAAATACTCGAGACACGACACATACACACAAACATCCTATCATAGATAACTTGCACTGATTTCCAACACCAATGGCCTCCATCAAAGCACCACACAATGGGTGACATCACCATTCACCCTATATTTTTTCCATTTCATTAAACACGATGTAGCATCTAATTTCCTTTTCTACAAATTTAAATCTCATATTAAACTCACATACAATGTTTGTTTCTCATGGAGATGACCACCAATATAGACTACTTTGTTGGCATCACTAACATTGAGAGTTGTTGATCAGAGAATAGTGTTAGTTTCTTGGGCCATCTACACCCTAATACCTTCCTTATACCACACCGGTGGAGCATATCTCAGGTTAATCACTAATAATCAAGTAGAATATGAAATTATCATCAGATAATTGAATGATTCCATTCACATTGGTATACAACATCTTCATGTCCATCTAGAGTCCCAACTCATCGTCTCACAACTTAACATGCTTTTCATATACCCAATCCCATCCTCTTTCAAAAATTCTTGTAGTTGTGCCTCCTAGTCCAGTAGTTTGAAACCATCGCATTCATCCATGTCCCTATAAGTGCTAATGCATTCACAGATTCATTGCTAATGAGGTCCTAGATTGTCACTTATTACATTGACCGTTAGTCTAATCAAGCATCAAAAGCAAGAGGATATGTGTTTTTAACATACAAGTCATGTGCTAGCCACTAACTTTACATCAAAACAAATATATATATCCATCATCATACAAATGATAGTGTAGGGACCCCAAGCATAGGTATATCATCCTGACCTTGCATATAAGCAACATATTCCCTCTATTTACATTGCATCTATTCAATAATCTCACTGATATCCATAAGGTCCCAATTCTCAGTTAGGGATCCCATCAATGTTACTACTCAGAATAACATGTTCACCCATGGGTGTGCGCACCATTACAATACCATTCATACTTTTACATCTATGATGTCGAACCCCCAAGTTTGAGGAATCTGATAACTCACAAAGTTTTACAAGCTGAACCCACATATCATCACCTTTCATTCTTCCTATTTCATCCCTCATATTCCTCAACACATGCTACGATTATGATTCAAATATAACCTCCCCTCCCATTCATGAGTAATATATCATATGTGTCCCTCTTCTTATCATAAACTCCTGAGAATACCACAATGGAACCCTAACCCCTGAAGACACTAATCTCATTCAGTCATTCTCACATGAACGTTTTGCATGACATTTATTCATGAGGAATTTTTCTTCTCGTTTGTACAAAACCACTACATCAGCATTGTAAAAATGATTCCCCAACTCACTCAAAACCATGGGAATCCCATCCATATCATTCTTTGTAAAAAATAGTTCCCCAACCCACTCAAAACCATGGGAACCTCACCCATAGTATTTATGTACAAATGGTTCTCCAACTCACTCAAAACTGTGGTAATGCCATCACATTGTTCCCTTTTGCAGCACCCCTTTGTTTCCCTTAATTGATGTATTTGAGTCCATATCACCCAAACCTTTTTAGTTTTTTCCATCTAGGTACCTTACCCCATCGGTATTACATTGATGATAAAACCTTCATTTGCAACCAATTTCCCTTCATTACATCCTGTATCACATTTTGAAGAATGATGTTGTTAGCCACTCACCTAGTTTACATTGATAAAGGGAATTCATGAGCACCATGTTGATCAACCAATGTGTGTTAGTTTTGTTAGTGTCCCAATTGGTTACAATATTATCTTGGTTATTATGGTAAGACCCTCATCTTAGCAATTACTTCATTTCTCATCGACTTCAAACCACCTTGTTTTGAGAGTTGCAATAGTTATGATTGTACCTTGGGGTCCCTTCTCATCACTATAAGGGATCACCTCAAACTAAGTAGGGAGAGTCATTAGTGCTACCTAACTTGGTTGTCTCCCTTATGCTCCATGCCAACAAATATATCACATCGGGTGGAGTCTTATGTTCCGATGGTATTAGTGTTCACTTTTATGATTCATATAAATAACTCATATGACATAACGAAGTTCCCCATCTGATAAATTGATCACTATTCAGGTCACAAACCCCAGTGGGATGTTAGTAATCATCAATAGTTCTGCTTATTTTACATCAGTAACATCACCAACATCCTAGGAATCATTTACTCACATGAGGATCATAGTCACCTCCATCCATGTATCAACAATATCGAGACGTGACCTCTTTGTATCCTCTTATTGTAATCCAGTTTGATAGAATTTCATGAGCATAGGGATGTGCATCATGTTTGTATAAATTAACATCGTTCATTTTTTAAAACCTTAATGAACATTACTATCAATATTCCCCATGGGTAGGTCCTTTTACCCACAATACTTGATAACTTACCAAAACATGAGAGAATTAAATGATGATGCATTTTGGCAATACAATACCTTAAAAACCTCATACATCAAGGGAATCTATTAATGCTTAAATTTTGCATACATGGAACATTTCAGGTAATATTGCATAAATACATCATCAACATACAACATGTAGCTAACCAAATATATCCTCATCATATCCATAAGAGAACTTGAGACTTAGAATGACAAAATTAGTCATTAGGAACAATCACATGACTTTTTGCATTTGGAACCCACATTGATAATGTGATTCACTATTCAGAAACCCGTGTGATTGTGAAAATGGTGGGACTACTGAATTTTCATGCTGCATTCAAGGATCATAATGACTCTCTTGGATCCAAAATTTGAATTGGACTCCTCACATGCTTGTGAGCATTCAAGATCCCACTTCATGTACTTGGAGAACCAACTTACTATAAAGGGTGTTCACATTTGGATATGGATGTTTCTTGGCCTCCATTTGGCCTAATAAAGAATGCCATGCGCATGCATTGTATAATACAAAATCAAGAGAAAATTTATGCTGCAAGAATTGCATTGAGAGCTCAACTTTAAATTCATTTATTACCTCTAGTTGGCATGCAAATCTACCTTGCCTTCTTCATCTAAGAAGCAAGAGTTTTCTCCATTGTTCTAAGTTTGTTACCTTGAATTTGTGTGGAAAAAAAGGACCACCCTAAGGGATATTGTTGGCTTCCCTTTGAATCCTTCACCTCCTAGGTGACATCATTGTAACAAGCTTTACCATTGGGCAATCAACATTTGTTCTAGCACACTCTTTATCTTTTGTTTTGCTAACCAGTTGTCCATTTTATTTAATTTCAATTTCTTTCTTTGAGTTTTATTTGTCATTTGGTGTATGTAATACTAAATCACAATATACTATATTTTTTCCTTGTTGCAAACTACAAGGATTCCTCAAGTGGGTGTTGGTATATGTTATATTATTTGCATGTGTGTGTGGGGTTTTTCGCCGAGCTATTTTTGGGATTTTCCTAAAAATGTGTAATTTAATCATGGTTAATGGATTGGGGCATATTTATAATCTATACTAGCAAATTAGGGGTTTGGATGTTGCGAAACACCTACATATTGTATTGTGAGTGGTTAATAATCATAATGAGAAAGTTAGAGGTGTGAGTCTAAGTTTTGTTGCTTTTCCCAGATAAGGGTTTCCAGGGTAAATCTATGTGTATTATATGTGAATATTGTGACCTGTAATCTTTATTTTTTTTAAAATAATATATATGTTTTGCTTATCTACACATGTTTAAAACTTACAGTGGGAAGAGCACTCACCCGTTGTGGTTATTTTTCCCACAACACATACAAATTTATCTCATTCTTCTCTATACAAGAGTGATGTGTAGGTTTTATATTGAACAACGACATGACTATATGGATGCAAGGATGTTGTGGTTTGGATAAATGGTTGGTTCAATGGAGTATGTAATGTATGTGGGGGACATTGTCTTACATGCATATATTTCTTCTTCCTACTTTTCTATATGCACAAGAAGTTTTATTCCATTTGCTATGACAACAAATTGTTATTCATCCTCTTTCAAAACAATATCCAGTATGATAGGTTAAATATATAAAATTAAATTAAATTAGTAACAACCATATTAATATTAATGTGTTTGATAGATATCTATAGTTGTATATCTCGCATAATAATAAAGTATTTGTTAATATTATTTTACTTTTTTAGTTTTGTTTTGATTGGATTACATCTATTCCTAATATTATTAATGTGGTTGTTGCTAGTATTAGTATACTTCATTTGTTTTATTAGAATCACATCTATGCCTAGAAAGCAAAGTACACAGGGTGACCATAAAACCATAATATTATTTTAATTCCTTTGTTTCAATGGGAACCATGTCTTTACCTAAAAAACAAAGTACACAAATATTACCATGAAGCTACTTCGGAATTCCACAAAACCTTCTTGAAATGTCGTGCTATAAGTTGTGTTAGTACATCTATATATGATAGAATTTCCTACAAAAGTGGAATATTAAAATTATTATTGCATCTAAATTTAAGGAATTGTTTTGATGCGATTAAGAATTAGTGTATAAGAGAAAATTAAGATATTATTAGAAGGTGATTAACCCTAATCTAGAAGATCAAAAGCATATCTTTGTTTTAACTTAGCTTAATTAAGAAAATAAACATTGCTAAAATAAGAAGAAAATATCATGAGCTCCATAGTGAAATAGATCGCTAGAAAATTCCTAAAATGTCATGGCATAAAAGAATTCACTACAAGGAAAACACCCTCTAGCAAAGATTTTTGTAGAAGCTCCTATAAAAAGAGCCCAAATATACACTTATAGCATAAGTATCTAGTGGAGGTGAGAAGATAGAGGTTTTAGCAGATGTTTTTATGATGCTTTTATACATTTAAAATGCATTGGTGCGCTTTATTTCTATATGCACCAATGCGTCTAGGAAAACAGTTCATTGATGCCTAAAATATGTGTTCAATGTGGAGAAAAATGTTTTTATTATATTTAACCCCAAAATGGAAAGCGATGAGTTCAATACATACATACATGCTAGTGTGTACCAAATCTTAACGCAATGTTATTAGCTCAAAAAACATTTCTCTATAAAATTATATATGTTTAAAAATAATTTAATAATGGTATGCACCAATGTGTTTCTTAGATTAGAGCACTAATGATTATTTTTTTTAATAAATCCCTTGACGATGCGTTACGTTTTTTACACCACATTAGTGCATTCTTTACTTAAGGGCAACGAAGAAGGGTGAAACTAAAACAATTTTCGGGTGGAATTTTCTATTTTCTATTTTTTATATCCTTTAACTGTTTGTTTATATATATAAATTGCCCTAGTTCATCTCACACTTTAGAGCGCCGCAACAGGTTAAAATTTAGAAAAATTGGTATATTTTTTAAAATGATTTAATACTTGCTCACTGTTCGTTTAGGTAACTCCACCGCATTTGTGTGTTGTATAGTTGAGAGCACAGGAAAATGGTTAAATTTAAAAATTGTGGGTTAAAATATTTTTATGTTTTATATTGACTACCAAAGATTTTAAAACTTCCATATGTAGTAGTGCATCTCAGTATCAAGCACAAAATGATAGGGTAATATATATATATAGATAGATAGATAGATAGATAGATAGATAAAATCATTGTTACCATCTTTCAATGTTGTAGAAATCCTAAGCACTTGTGCAATTCTTTCTTCCCTAAAGAGACCTGCCATCGATGTTGTCCATGCTTTAATTTCTCCTATCGGTTTCTCACTACATGGCTTTGGATTTTTTCCCAACGGTGGGAAAATTTTGATTTTTGGTCAACGTGGAAACCATGCCTCCCTGGCATGCAAATTTCCAAGTAATGTCTTTTTTACCTTCTAATTTAAAGTTTTAGCGGATTAAATTTTAAAATTATTCTTAAATTTAGTTATTTAAAAGAAAAATATTTTAATTTATGCATGGTTCGTTTGTCTTGTTTGGCTTGCATTGCGCTAATGGTGCACCCTAAAAATTTACAGGGTGCATCGTGTGTGGGACAAACAAACTTTGTCAACCATAACACATTGTTACTATGGTGCATTATGTGTTGATAACACACAACACAAACAAAACTAAAAATAACAACAATATTGGCTGTGTCTAAATTTTTCTGGTGCACCAGTGCCAATAGGCACTACACACAACACTGCTTGTTGTGATTTTAGACATGCCGGGATAAACAAAAATCAGAAACATGTTTAATTATTCAACAATGCACCAATGCATCACATTCACCGGTGCCCCGATTCCATGCGGCACAACAAGCACTAGTGCTTGCTATGATTCTAGATGCACTTGTTTAAGAACAAACCAAAACAATGTTTAATCATTCAATTATGTATCAGTGCATCACTTATTCTGATGCACCAATGCCGATAGGAATAACAAGAACCGATGCATGACATTATATTAGAGGCACTGATATAACTACAAACCAAAACTATGTTTAGTTCTCCATTCGTGTTCTGGTGCATCATGTTTATTGGTGCATTAGTGCTGAGAGGCACAACAAGCACTGGTGCGTGATATGATTTTAGACGCACCAGTCCAATCACAAACCAAAACCATGTTTAAACTATTCAACCATGTTTATTTATTTTTGAAATAATTGTAAAGTTTATTGTGCATTAATTCTCTAATAGTGCACCGATAGCGGTGCTCTGTATATTTAAAAGCACCACTAGCAGTGATTCATGTTTTTCTAGGTGCACCGATTTGAAATTCATTTTTAATGAAAAATTATTTTACAACATATTATGGTGCATATTATTGATACTCACATTAATGATGCATTTTAACTTGTATAACGCATCAACCCCACTTTTAAAAAAATCCTGCACCATCGTGCACCTTCCTATTTGTTATCATGGCCCAACCAGTCGTGGTGTGTTAATAACTAGCATGTGCACCATGGGTGAGGCGATCACGTGTATATCATGCACTGGGCCACCATTCTTATTGGCGCACCATGCTTAGAATGATATATTTGTTAATAATTTTTAAAAATAAATGTTTTGTGTCTTCGGTGCATTAATTATCTAATAGTGCAACATCAGCAGTGCTATCACTTGGCTATATAAGAAAGAGGAGGGAATTAATTCATCACTTGGCTATATAAGAAAGAGGAGGATTTTCCCCAGTTCCCTGATGTTCTAATTGTTCATACATATAAATATGTGGATGACACCGAGGTGTTTTTTAAGGATTCTAATATTACACTTAAGTATAGTATTCTAGGCGATTATTTTGGATTGGAAACAACATAGATATAGATACGTAGGCGAATATTAAATGTGAAACCTACAATTTACTACTGAAATGTGTAAATTTGGCCGAATATTATGATAAAAAAAACATATTTTGTGTAAATATAGGCGATATTAGAGACTAAAAATGACCAAATAGCGAATTTATTCTTTGAAAAACATCCCCAAAAATAGCCAATTGGCGAAATTTTGCCCCTAAAAGTTACCCTGGATGACACCTTGAGATCTATCCATCATTCAATCAACCCAATGTTTATGGGACAACCTGCAAAACAAAGGCAAACATACTTTAGTAGAGTTCTCTCTCTCTCTCTCTCTCTCTCTCTCGCTATATATATATATATATATATATATATATCTTGAAGGAAACGAAATGTAAACAAGGTAATCAAACCAACAATATCTTATCTTAATTTCATAACACAAGGGATTAAGTAGATTCCTTCTCATGAGGGACCTAAATATAAGTTTGAGCCATTACAAAGTCTAATTCTTAAGATTAACAATTTATCAAAGAAGCTCAATAAACGACCATTTTGGAACTAAATTGTGTAACTCACGATTAATTCCTTAAACAAAACTAATTGTAGATTTGAGATAAGTGACAATGCCTCCCCATAAAACACCATCAATAGTAACTACCAATGAAATAGGACAAACTTGAGTTCCACAACATAAGGAATCTTTTAATTAACTCAAATGAACTAAAACCCTAGCCTTGGATGTAACGTCCCCTTCACCCAATCCAACCAGTAGGGGGGACATTAACTAAAACAGGGCCTCAAAAGTTTTCCCCATTACCACAATTATGAATTTATACAGCTAAATGCATGTGCATACATGAAAATAAAAACACACAATGGAAATAAAATTTATCCACACACACATAACATGCAATTTACGGGCATAATTATCAATTGAATTCAAATAAAAATCATTACACGTCAGATTCATAAGAATACTTATCTTTAAACAAAGAAGATCCAAGCAACTAGCTATGTAAGAGCGATTTTCCACCCATCCATAGGCAGTCTTTCCAGCATATACTCTTTCTGCTGAGAGGCCACCCCCAATTTGGGCTATGATTCCACCAGGGTGAAGGAAATACCTACAAGCTTTTTTCTCTCAACCCACAACCCACTTTTCTCTATATGCTTAGCCAAAATCTCCAACTAATCTCTATGGGGGTCTCACTAAACCATCACATCCATGGCACTCCTTCCAATTACCCCACACAACACAAGGAAGGAATTTTCCTTCATTGATCCATAGTTCCCTCGTGAAATCCAACCCTTACAGTTCTTACTAGTGTGTGTAGTAAGAGTCTAACATGTATGATATTGGAGAACATCTTGTAACATTAATCCATATATTCTTAAGCATCCAAAGGTAGTAGAACTCAATGGGTAAAGGTTCGTAGCTTTCCCAACCTCCATGCTCACCTAAATCCATCTATTTTCCTTTCCAAAAATGCAAATTTGTCTCAAACTTCAAATTTATGGGTTAAACACAGTCTCGTAATGGACATGGACAACAATGAAAAACTCTTATACGTAGTGTAGGGACATGCATGATAGAATGATCAAAGATAGTGTTGACTCCAAGGATATGAGGTAAGGGTGACAATAAAACTAACATAAATTCTGACCATAGAAGAAAAACGACTGCTAACAACTAACATAACTGTCACAACCCCCATGCTTCAATAACTACATGAGGTGAATTTTCCCACCAACCTCACATTTGCAATCAATGATTGGGTTTAATAGACTAGAGAAGGAAATTGTCTCATTTAAGGAACATGGAAAATTGTTGGATGAGTTATAAGGTTGACACATGGCATCAAAGGATATGGTTTCTCATAGGCCCCCTTACTCTTCCCCTCTTGTGGAATCATAGCCCCTCTAGTGCTCTTTACACAACCATATTGGACCATTTTATTAATTTCCAACATAATATTTACATACATTTTGAATTGGCATGATAAGCCAATCATATGATTCAAGTAAAAATATATACATCATACATGCCTAGCCACTCGCTTGTTCGGCCTTGGCCTTGAGGCCCACACTAGGAATACATACTAGCATATTTACATCATTCACATAATTTTGATTAAATACATTCCAAGCCAAAATTGGGGGTATTACATTGGAATTATTTAATTTTTCCATCAGAGTACCTATCAGAGAGGTACTTTTGCTTGAAGTATTTCTTGAATTGCTTCCAAACAATCTTCCTTTTATTGATATTCTTCACTTTCCTAAGGTGATCCCACCATATAGATGCTCTTATGTTCAAATTAAATGTAGCCATATGGCTTTCATATTTCCTGAGTAGTCTTGGACTTGGAAATACTTCCTCATCCCAAGAAGCCAAGCCTCACCTTTTTGACCAAATTTTATCTCACCATCAAATGTTGGAGGTTTGGCCTTCCTAAATTATTCATGTGAGTTTTTCTTTGAAGACCTCTTCCTCTTCTTCCTAGGATATGAAGAGCTTCATCCTTCAGTGGAATCCTTAGATTTAGATGACTCACAAAGATATTTCTGGAGTATATGACCTATCTCTAGAAATCCCTCTTGAAGTATGGGACCTCTTGTGTGAATTCCTCCTTGAGCTACTCCCACTCTTTTCTTTATTTTATGAGTGATGTCTAGAGTTAATATTTATTTGAATGTATGCCAGACTTTGGAACATAGCTGCATTCAATTGATTCTGCTCTTCTTCAGCTCTAAGCAGCCTCTCATTGTCTGCTCTATAACTCTGCAGCTCCACTCTTAGTCTCCTCATGGTTTCTGCAATGAATGGGAGAGTCACTTGGTTTATCCTACCATTGGATTATGTCTCTTCATTCTCAAATTGTATATTCTCTCCCATTGCATCTGCCTCAACTTCATAAGCATCCTCTGCATCATCCATGTCCATGTTGATGACCTTCTTAGCCCAATGTTACACCATATTTTTCCACCTTGTGAGCATCAACATTGATTGGCCTTCACTATCCATTGTATTCACTCAGATCCATTATTTTCCCTTCAGGAACCAATTTTCCCTATTTTTGTTCATGTAGGCTTGCTGTTCCATTATAACCAATGTACATGCAGGATGCACCTAATTAGCCCACGTACATCGAGTTACATGGTAAAAAATAGTAAAAAATCTATTTTTACTCTCACAAAGCGGTCTTAGGGTGACCTTTGGCCCTCCATATATCTCAAAATGACTCAATTTGACCTTTCACTTACCTTTGGAAGGATATATATTGAGCTCTTATGCTGTATGGAAGAGAGGAGAAAGAGAGAGCAACATAACTCTAGTGGATTTTTGCCGTGACTTGAGTCTACACTCATTGATCCTTGTTGTTGTGAACTCCTTATGTTCACCTACCAAACTCCTTTCATAGTTTGAGTTTGCCATTGTATGGGGGATTGAATTGGTGGCGGCACAAGTGGAGAGACCTAGTTCTTGGTTTAGATTGGTTGCTGACAAGAGGTTGTATCATGTACTTCTTGTTATTATTAATGGAAATACTCATTTTCACGTCCAATTGATGTTGTGAATGTTGTTTAAATTACATTGGGTTACACTTGCTTATGATATCATGGCCCCTGCTATTGATTATGTTAATATCTTTCACATATTATATGCACTGGCTTGTATTTGTTGTTGAGACTAAGCTACAGGTTCAAGTGTAGATTGGAAAGCTCAATGGGGATCTAATTCGAACATCCGATTGAAGGTTGGTCTAATTCTCCATATCTTAGCATTTTCATTTATATAACATTGCATTGGGAATTGAGTTTATTTTTGGTAGTCATCTGTTACAGCGTATTTTTCCACCTTGTGAGCATTAGCATTGATTGGCCTTCAGTATCCATTGTATTAACTCAGATCCATTATTTTCCCTTCAGGAACCAAGTTTCCCTATTTTTGTTCCTGTACGCTTGCTGTTCCATTATAGATAGCGTACGCGCAGGCTGCACCTAGCTAGCCCACGTACATCAAGTTACATGGTAAAAAATAGTAAAAACTCTATTTTTACTCCCACAAAGCGGTCTTAGGGCGACCTTTGGCCTTCCATATACCCCGAAACGACTTGATTCGACCTTTCATTACCTTTGGAAGGCTATATATTGAGCTCTTATGGTGTATGGAAGAGAGGAGAAAGAGAGAGCAACATAACTCTAGTGTATTTTTGCCGTGACTTGAGTCTACACTCATTGATCCTTGTTGTTGTGAACTCCTTGTGTTGACCTACCAAACTCCTTTCATAGTTTGAGTTTTCAATCGTATGGGGGATTGAAGTGGTGGAGGAACAAGTGGAGAGACCTAGTTCTTGGTTCAGATTGGTTTCCATCTAGAGGTTGTATCATGTACTTCTTGTTATTATTAATGGAAATACTCATTTTCTCGTCCAATTGATGTTGTGAATGTTGTTTAAATTACATTGGGTCACATTTGATTATCATATCATGGACCATGCTATTGATTATGCTAATATATTTCACATATTATATGCACTTGCTTGTATTTGTTGTTGAGACTAAGCTGCAGGTTCAAGTGTACATTGGAAAGCTCAACGAGGATCTACTTCGAACATCCGGGTCAAGGTTGGTCTTATTCCCCATATCTTAGCATTTTCATTTATATAGCATTGCATTGGGAATTGAGTTTATTTCTGGTAGTCATCTGTTACAGCATATTTTTCCACCTTGTGAGCATCAGCATTGATTGGCCTTCAATATCCATTGTATTGACTTAGATCCATTATTTTCCCTTTTGGAACCAAGTTTCCCTATTTTTTTTCTTGTACGCTTAACGTTCCATTATAGCCAGCGTACACGCAGGCAGCACCTAATCAGCCCGTGTACATTGAGTTACATGGTAAAAAATAGTAAGAACTTTATTTTTACTCCCACAGAGTGGTCTTAGGGTGACCTTTGGCCCTCCATATACCCCGAAACAACTCGATTAGACCTTTCACTTACCTTTGGAAGGATATATATTGAGCTCTTATGGTGTTTGGAAGATAGGAGAAAGAGAGAGCAACATAACTCTAGTGGATTTTTGTCGTGACTTGAGTCTACACTCATTGATCCTTGTTGTTATGAACTCCTTATGTTCACCTACCAAACTCCTTTCATAGTTTGAGTTTTCCATTGTATGGGGGATTGAACTGGTGGAGGCACAAGTGGAGACCTAGTTCTTGATTCAGATTGGTTGCCGGCAAGAGGTTGTATCATGTACTTCTTGTTATTATTAATGGAAATACTCATTTTATCGTCTAATTGATGTTGTGAATGTTGTTTAAATTACATTGGGTTACATTTTCTTATGATATCATGGACCATGCTATTAATTATGCTAATATTTTTCTCATATTATATGCACTTGCTTGTATTTGTTGTTGAGACTAAGCTGTAGGTTCAAGTGTAGATTGGAAAGCTCAACGGGGATCTACTTCGAACATCCGATTGAAGGTTGGTATTATTATCCATATATTAGCATTTTCATTTGTATAGCATTGCATTGGGAATTGAGTTTATTTCTGGTAGTCATCTGTCTGTTGTGGTCTGCCCCGAGCCATAGGAAGTTTTTCACTGTAACACCCAACCAAGATCAGAGGATTCATTATTGCACTATACTCATTTTTTACCCTTTAAGAGTCACTGATATGATTTTGAATCTGTAAAAGTGTTAATATAAACACAGTTGTTAGATTTGTTACAAAACAAAAATCAAATTTCATGTATTCTGGAAATTACTCATATTGACAGTTTTTGTCAAATTATGGCTACATGTGCTTTTCAGGTAAAATTACATAATCATCTAAACCATCACTTTAGAATTGGACTCTATAAATTTTTTCCCCTATGAATAATATTTCCAACAAGATTTCCAATGAATATAAGCATGCTCAATTCTGATTCCTGAGGACAAAGTTGCAGACCTTCAAAATTGTTAATTTGGCCCAAGTTTTGCACTTTTCCCGTAGGTGAATTTAACCCAAATGGCCAACTTCAAACACCTGCATAATATCACCTATGGAGAACCAAGATCAATTCCTTATTGGTTTAGATAATATATGTGACTAGGATTACTCAACAATTTTTAGTTCCTTAATTGGATGCTCCCATCACTTGCTATAGAATTTTGGAATTTACTATGTATTTTTCCACTTCTTCGTGACTTAGAAAATTCTGCAGTCCTGTAGAATCCACCCCCATAATTCACAATCTACCTAGATTTATGCTACTCCAATGGCCATGTTCGAACCCCAAATCTAGCCTTGTTGATTAAAAAAAAGAAAATGGGGTCAAGGGGGCTTTCCCCCTTGCGGCCTCCCTACACTATTGCAGGGAAGGTCGAGGGCAGTGCCCTAGTTTTTTTTTTTGGTAAATTATTCAATTTTGCGCAATATGGTGCACACGTTCACTGTCGATTTTTGCTTACTTGGAAATGTTCTGGCGTGGCCTGACAAGTCCCTCCTGAGGTGTCAAACAGGTCCAACCTATCACCTGCATCTTCACCATGTCATCTCCCACCATCCCATAAATGTCACACCACCATACCACTCACCTTCGATAGTGGCAGTTTCCTCATTACCAAAAGTAGTAACACATCCCCACCAAGTGGTTTTGGAAAAATATCCTTCGGGAGGTGTTGTCAATAAAAAAGTGACACTTGCCCCAAGCAGTTTTTGGCACAATGTGCCCCTCGTCCCATTTTATCCATCATGCACTTTATCGGCGTGTAGTGAGTCTGGGCCATTGATCTTCCATAATATCTAACGATCAGATCTCTTCCCACCCACTATTAACTAGCACACATGTTCCCAAGGCGACGTGGGTCACGACGGTTGATTTTACCCCAGAATCCAACGATCCGATCTTCATCTACCCACTACTAACCACCGCGTAGTTTTCCCATGTGTTATCAACTACAACCATTGATCTTCCCTAGTGCTCGACAGTTAGATAGTCACCCACCTCCACATTCCATAAGGGGCAACCTCATGCGTGTGGGTCCGATGTGGTTGATCAACATCATGCCTTTTGCCCATGCAGATCCTCCACATCACTCATCTATGTGGCATGGGTGGGGTCCACATAAAATTACCAAATTTATACAATTTAAAGTTTAAAAAAAAATTACTATTGGGTCCTTATTTGTCACTTAAACAGAACCAAACATTAACAAGAGTATTTCACCTGCAACTCATGTTTTTTCTTGTAACCGTCCATTTCCAACCCATACAACTCCATTGTTAGAACCAGAAGCTTTGATACCACTCTATAACGTCCCCTTCACCCAATCTTGCCAGTAGGGGGGGACATTAACTAAACCAAGGAATCAAAATTTTGCCCCATAACCACAATTACGAATTTATACAGCTAAAATGCATGTGCAGACATGGAAATAAAAACACACAGCGGAAATAAAATTGATCCACACACACATAACATGCAATTTACAAGCATAATTATCAATTGAATTCATGAAATAAAAATCATTGCACATCAAATACATAAGAATACTTATTTTTATACAAAGAAGATCCAAGCAATTGGCTGTGTAAGAGCGATTTTACACCCAACTATAGGCACTATGTCCACCATATACTCTTTCTGTTGAGAGGCCACACCCAAGTTGGGATATGAGGCCATCAGGGAAAAGGAAATACCTATAGGATTCTTGTTGATGTATTTGTAACTTTGGAAGGTATTCACTTGTATATTGTATGTATTACATTTGTACTTTATTGTATCCCCAATGGAGATGTATTATTCCTCCGATTGGAAGCGTCGTCAGTTGTACTTGCATGTGTCGCAAGTTATATTGTAAGTGTCGTAACTTATACTTGGTGGGTTATTAGACCACCTTGATGGGGTCGGCTCTGTATGAGTCATGTGGGTCAAAGGGTCATTAGACCACCTTAGTAGGGATTGTCCCAGTCAACATTATGTTAAGTGGTTAAGTTGAGGCCGACCTAGTTGAGTAAAGGTCAAGTGAAAGTTAGTGTATAAATAGAGAGTGTGACTCTCTCATTTTACATATTGTCTCATTGACTCACTTCGCATTAGTGAGAGAAGAGAAGTGTGAGAACAAGTGGAGGAGGAGCATGCTACAGAAGATATCTATATCTTGAGTTTGATCATGGTGATCCTTGTATTGATGCTTATTCTATCTCTGAGGAAGTTGCGAGGTTTTTCACCTTCTCGGTTTTCCCCAGTGAAATGTTTTGTGTCTTTTGTCTCTTGTCTCTTATGCTTGATATGCTGTAAATGTTGTTCTTTCAGTTAAGATCCTAGATATATTGAATTTATGCTAAAAAAATAACATGGTATCAGAGCTAGCTTGAAGGAAGGCATCCTATGGCATTTATGAGACTTGTTGCACTTGCGACAAATTGGAAGCTAGGGCTTGATATAGCAAAAACCAGTCATCATATAAATTTCACTATAAATCCATTTTGGTGAAGGTTTAGGTTATATAACGTTTACAGGTTGTAGATAACATACCCATGTACCTTGTGTCCAAAGCACAACACCTGATTCGTTGTACTTTGTGATTTATGATCTGTACAGTCTAGGGTTTCTGCCTCTTCCAGATCTCAGTCATAAACAGGTGACCTAGGAAAAAAGCTCACAACTTGGGCTAGGAAGCACCAAATGAAATTTCGTAAAATGTGATAGGTAGAGCACGGACTTTATTTTCTGAGGTAATTTTTTCAGAGGCCTAAGTTGAACCAGTGACACGTGGAACACCATACAAGTTCGCTCTCCTGTTTTATCCCATAAACAGGTCACGTTGCGACACTTGGAATAACTCTCTCTCAGAGAATCCAATTGAGGTCAAACCAATGGGGTTGGAAAGATGACAGGTCATGCTACCACAGGCCAAAGTTTCAGACCCTGTGGATTCATAATTTTAGAGATGCACTAGAAACAATCAGGTGCATATTTCTGTCAAAACAGAATTGGATTCTGAGCACCTTCATTCTTGGCTTGTCACTGCTGCGGGAATTTAGGGCTTCGTAGAAAGTTGGAATTTTTTGAATCGGAGTCCACGGCTGAATGCTCCTCATAAAAATCAAAATTTAGAGACCAAGATCAAATTTTTTGGTTGGGTAGAAGGCTAGGCTTGATCAAACCCTAGTTCGGGATTTTTATAGGTAAGGTGGAAAATTAGGGCTTCTGCAAAAGTTGGAATTTTTGAAATTTGTGTCCATGGTTGGAAGATCCTCTTTAAAATTGAAGTTTAGAACATAAGATAGAACCTTTTGGATGGGCAGAAGACCGGGATTTATCAAACCCTAGTTTGGGATTCTGTCTAGAAGATCCGGAAGTTTCAAAGGCAATTTTGAGGGGTCAAATTTTGGAGATTTCAAAATTGAAGTATACCAACTTGATCAGCTCAGCAAGGCACATCTTTTCATCCAATCCCTAACCCAGCTTCAGATCAAGCTTCAACAAATCAAAGTGGATTAGGTTAATCCTAGAAGCGAATGAATTAGACACCTGCATAAGTGAAGAAGTTCCAGTTTCAGAGGGAGATGAGGCTAAGGCCTTACATAAGAAGACTACAAGCAATGCCGACAGGTATGACTTGAAGAGATACAGGTATGTTTTTCCTATATCAAGTTAGAATCCTACCTTGTGTTAGGATCTTATACTTTAGTATGAATAATTATTCTTGAAGTTAGAAGTTTAAGTAATCAAGGGTTCATGCATATTATGTTTCTTACCTTAATTGATGATATGACTAACTAGAAGAGTCCTATGGTCAAATAAGAATATGCATGAGTAAAAGAAGTCTTCCCTGAAACCTTGAATACTAACGCTTATTACCTGTGTGTGAAATGATCATGACCATACATGTTAAGATTATTTAGGATCATAATGTTTTCATAGTATTGAGATTATACTAATGTATGTATGGTTATGTATGAGATCTTGAGGATAACACAATGATAACACTAGTGCACACTTAGGCATGCATAGTGGTCTAGGATGAATATAAGTTCAAGGACAGATAATCCAGGAAGCAAAGATCAAGAGGGAGTCCACCCAACAAACATAAGTATTTGAATTGTCATTTATTATATATATGATTACTTAAATGATGTTGTCCAGTAGTATACATACTTATGTTCCTAGTTTTAGGATGTATATTATGCATTTTAGAAAAGTTGCATTAATGAACAAGATACTACTAATATAGTAATGGGTAAGTGGCCTATAGTACTATACAACATTCCATTGCTACTTATCTAGAATGAAACCTCTTTGCTAACATGTTGGGAGTTGTGCACACTCTTAACAAATGTTCTGGTAGAGATGGAAGGCATCTAGAAAGTTACCGTGTGAATGCGGGATATGGATAAATGTTATATTGAAGCATTGGCTAAAACAATTGCATGACTGCATGACATATATTCTTATGTGTAAGAATTTGTTTTTTGAAAAACTATGAGAAGTTTCTAATCATGCAATTGAATTCGACTTGTAGGAAAGATCGTATACAATCACCTACAGAAGAAGGACAACATTTGTTCCAGCAACGAAGTTCAAGAAAACTTTCTATTGAAAAGATTGAAGAAACTAAAGTTCCCAGGATCAGGAATGCAGTAATGGAATAATGCCATGATTGAGGAATATCAGTCGATCATGAAGAATGATGTCTGGGATGTGGTCCCGAGACCAGAAGGGAAGTCTGTTGTGACTTCCAAGAGGATCTACAAGATCAAGCATGCTGCATATGGTAGCATAGAAAAATATAAGGCAAGGTTTGTAGCTCGTGGCTTCTCCCAGAAAAAAGGGATAGATTATGAAGAAAATTTTGCACCTATTGCCAGATACACTTCCATCAGATCAATACTTGCTCTGGCTGTAGTGATGAAGTGGAAGATACACCAGATGGATGTCAAGATAGCTTTCTTGAATGGTGTAGTCAGAGAGGAAGTGTATGTGGAGCAACCACTCGGTTTTGAGACACATGACAGGGAATCATATGTATGCAGAAATCCTTGTATGGCTTGAAGCAAGCTCCTAGGACTTGGGTATGATGCACTACTTTCTAGGCATGGAGGTGTGGCAGAGTGCAGATGGAATCTTCCTTGTACAAAGGAAGTATGCAGTAGAGATCCTGAAGCAATTCGGGATGATGGACTGGAAGGCCATGGCCACACCGATGGCATCGAACCTGAAGCTTATGTGTGATGCTGCATCTGATCCGGTTGATGCCATGATGTAACATCAGATGATTGGGTCCTTGATGTACCTGACGAATACAAGACCAGAAATCTGATTTACGATGAACACCTTGAGCTAGTATCTGACATATCCGAGACATGTTCACTTGATAGCTGCAAAGCATATTCTAAGGTACCTGAAGGGTATAGTTGACTATGGGCTCAATTATGATGCGAATCATAAGTTTAACCTGGAGGGTTATGTTGATTTAGATTGGGAAGGTAGTGCCATTGATCAGAAGAGCACTTCGGGGTGTTGCTTCAGTATGGGATCTGGTATGATCTCTTGGTTTAGCAGGAAGCAGTCCTGTGTGGCACTGAGTACAGCTGAAGTAGAGTATGTCACAGCTTGTTCGGCTAGTTGTGAGGAAGTATGGCTTAGGAAGCTGTTGTCTGATTGGTTTAATCTCCAGTTGAGTGCTACTTGTATATATTGAGACAACCAGAGTTATGTGAAGTTGTCTGAGAACCCAGTTTTCCATGACAAGTCGAAGCACATTGAGATCAAGTATCACTATATCAGGGATATGGTGCAGAGAGGAGTAGTGAAGCTCCTGTATGTTGCGATGGATGAGAAGATAGCCGATGTGTTGACCAAGCCGCTGGCCAGAGTGAAGTTTGAGTACTTCAGAGATAGGATTGGTGTACTTCAAATCGAGATTCCTTCCAAGGGGAAGTGATGAGTCCAGAGACATAGATGCACATGAGCCATTCCGACATGGTTTAAGTTTTTCTTTCCATGGTCATTGATGTAAGGGATAGAGACATTCTGACATGGTTGAAGTTTGTTTTGCCATGGTCATTGATGTAAGGGATGGAGCCATTCGAGCATGGTTGAAGTTTGTCTTGCCATGGCTGCGATACAAGTGTTGTGCCATTCGAGCATGGTTGAATTTTGTCTTGCCATGGATGCGATATAAGTGATGTGCCATTCAAGCATGGTTGAAGTTTGTCTTGCCGTGGCTGCGATATAAGTGTTGTGCCATTCGAGCATGGTTGGAGTTTGTCTTTCCATGGCTACGATATAAGTGTTATGCCATTTGAGCATGGTTGAAGTTTGTCTTGCCATGGCTGCGATATAAGTGTTGAGCCTTTCTCAGATGGTTGAAGTGTGTCTTCCCATGTCGGCGAGTGTAAGTGTTGTATGATGTGCATCTGGGTTGTGCTCCGTGGACTATGAGTTGATCTGAAGATGATGATGTGACAGTAGGGTACACAGGTTTTGCAGAGGCATGTAATAAGTCCTGAGATGCTCTTGACAGGTTTTGCACTGGCATCTAATGAGTCCTGGGAGATCTTGCAGGTTTTGCAAAGCATGTAATCAGTTCTGAGATGATCTTGACAAGTTTTGCAGTGGCATATAATCAGTCCTGGGAGATCTTGCAGGTTTTGAAAAGGAAGTGTAATCAGTCCTAAGGTGTACCTACTTGATGGCTTGCTTGTAGAGATGATGAAGACCTACATGGAGGCTAGGCCTACATCCAACATGAAAAAGGGTTGGCTTTGTAGAACTTCCTATGACGAGAAGAATTGAGAGATAGCACCAGTGATCAAGATGACGAGTACAACAGCAGTAACGATGATGCTCCGTGATCCAGTGACGATGATCCAACTCTAGAATTGAAGACTTGTGCCTATATATATTGATGACTTGTGTCAATATAATACCTTCCTAGTTAAGAGGGAGTGTTTGTAACTTTGGAAGATATTCACTTGTATATTGTATGTATTACATTTGTACTTTATTGTATCCCCAACGGAGATGTATTATTCCTCTGATTGGAAGTGTCGTCAGTTGTACTTGCATGTGTCGCAAGTTATATTGTAAGTGTCGTAACTTATACTGGATGGGTTATTAGACCACCTTGATGGGGTCGGCCCATTCAGCATTATGTTAAGTGGTTAAGTTGAGGCCGACCTAGTTGAGTAAAGGTCAAGTGAAAGTTAGTGTATAATTAGAGAGTGTGACTCTCTCATTTTACACATTGTCTCATTCACTCACTTCAAATTAGTGAGAGAAGAGAAGGGTGCACACAAGGGGAGGAGGAGCATGCTGCTGAAGATATCTATCTCTTGGGTTTGATCATGGTGATCCTTGTATTGATGCTTATTCTATCTCTGAGGAAGTTGCAGGGTTTTTCACCTTCTTGGTTTCCCCCGGTGAAATGTTTTGTCTCTTGTCTCTTGTCTCTTATGCTTGATATGTTGTACATGTTGTTATTTCAGTTAAGATCCTAGATATATTGAATTTATGCTCAAAAAACTAACAATTCTCTCTCTCAACAAACAACCCACTCTTCTCTCTATGCTCAGCCAAGAGATCCAACTAATCTCAATAGGGGTCTCACTAAGCCATCATAGCCATGGCACTCCTTCCAACTGTCCCACACAACACAAGGAAGGCATTTCCCTTCACTAATCCACAATTCACTTGGGATCCAACCATTATAGTGCTTGCCAATGTGTGCAGTAAGAGTTCAACTTCTTGTATGCTTTTGGAGAACCTCCTGCAAAATTAATCCATGGATTCTCAAGAATCCAAAAGTAGTAGAACTCAATGGGTAAAATTTCCCAGCTTACCCAACCTCCATGCTCATCTATAGCCATTAATTTTCCTTTCCAAAATTTTAGCTCTGTCTCCAAATTAAAATGTATGGCTTAAACACAGTCTGGTAATGGACATGAACAACAATGGAAAACTCTACGTAGTGTAGGGACATGCATGCAAGAATAATCAAAGATATTGTTGACACCAAGGATATGAGGTAAGGGTGAAAATACAACTGACGTAACTTCTAACAATAGAAGAAAAAGGACTGCTAGAAACTGACATAATTGTCACAACCCCCATGCTTCAATAACTACATGAGGTCACATTTCCCACCAACCTCACATATGCAATCAATGATTGGGTTTAATATTCAAGAGAAGCCAATTGGATCATTTAAGGCACATGGCATATTTTTGGATGAGTTCTAAGGTTGATACATGGAAGCAAAGGATTTGGCTTCCCATAAGCCCCCTCCCTCTTCCCCTCTGGTGGAATCATGACCCCTCTAGTGCTCTTTACATATCCATATTGGACCATTTTATTAATTTCCAACATAATATTTACATACATTTCGAATTGGCATCCTAAGCCAATCATATGATCCAAATAAAAATATATACATCATACATGCCTAGCCATTCACTAGTTGGGCCTTAGCCTTGAGCCCCACACTAGGAATCCATACTACCATATTTACATCATTCACATAATTTTGATTAAATGCATTCCAAGTCAAAATTGGGGGTATTACATTGGATATTTGGTGGTATTCACTCTGTAATGGGAAAAAACAACCTTCCAAGAGTAGACAATAAATGAGAGATGAATAATAAAATTACAGGTTATTGATATGTACCAACAGTAGGATAGAGATTACCTGGGTTGATGCATTTTGATCCCTTCCCACTTCTCCACTCTAAAACATCTTGCACGCATTTAAACATGGAGATAAAATGCGTCAAGAATAGTGAATCCCAAAATAAAAGTAAATAGTTGAGAAATCATTAAATTCAAGCTTGGAAATAAAGTTCCTTGGAGGGTTTAATCCATGGAGTATGGTGCTTGATGAGGTCGATGTGAAAAAATGCACTCAATGCATTTCCCTTCCCAAAACTCACCGTCAAGGAGATGAGGTATAAAGTTCCCTCAAACAACCTCTATCGTCTCTAAGGCTAAGTCTCTCCCTACAATTTGATGCTTGGAATAAAGAGGAAACCCATTACAGTGAGGAGGAAGTGAGGCCGAAGGCCTTTACCAGTACCAACCGTAGTATTCCACCAAAACCTTGATGAAGTAAAACCATGGTAGTACCCTCATAATTAGTAACCATGTGCAAGTATATGTAGAAAGGTTAAAAGGCTAACAAGTGTTCCTAGAATTAAATATTAATCCTTTTCACGACAGCTGGAATGCTAGTTTCGTATGCCATCCCTATGTACTAACAACATGACTTTAAGGAGCTTGAATTACAAAGCTATCATATCATTAGTAGAGCAATTTAGATTCCTCCTATAGTCAACAACATATAATAATTGATGATGTGCAAAACTAAAACCTAGAACTAGTAAGTTTAAATTGTTTAACATTCGAGGTCAAATCCACATGTTAGTAATATAATTTTGTACCATGCTCTCATTGGGGCTGTGAATTCATGTTAAAATCTATACCTTTGCTTGATTACCATGCAATTAAGCTCTGCTTGGCATGATTCATATACAATAGCTAATAATAATAATACATTTCCTCGAAAAGAGGCCAAATAAGGCCTCTAATTTAGTGATTGCTAGAAGGAAGAATCATTCAAAAAAATCCTTAGTTTATATAGCTTAGAAAAGCGTGCAAGGAATAATACAAATGATCTAACCGATTTCAATAGTGCCTGCTACTCGGCATGGAATACTAAAGATTTAAAGATATACATGAATATTCTCATTTGTCTTTTCGTTCAAAATTTTTACTTTGATATCTATGAAAAGTAAAACTTTAAACGCATATGTAGACACATTATCATATATATTTATAAACAAGTGCTGCATGGCAGCGGATACCTACCGAGGTCAGTAGGTCGAATATGCATGCATGTGAAACTATATTTGTAACTCAGCAACAACAAGACGAGGAGCAAAGAACTAAGAACACTTAGTAAGTTGTTGGTATTATCACTATGATATGAAGAGTTGGTAGGTTGTTATGATATGAAGCTTGCTATGAAATGAAAAGCAGGAGATCTTGTAAATGGGGACAACATTAGAGAAGAGTAGATCTTCCATATCAGATATGGAATTGGCTCCATGCCATAATTCATGAGTCGATTAGCCATTTTTCTGCATATTTAATACACCCAATATTATTAAACCTGGTGTCTATAAAACCCCATAATGTGGTTGATAAACCTACCACCCCTGTTTGACACAAAAGATGCAGGTAATCCAAAATGCACTCACACATGTGCAAAGAATAGTATTATTGCTTCTTGTCTTGTCATCGAAGTCTTGCAAGGAATGCACAAGGACATGTTATTGAGTTTGTTGAAGGATTCAAACATATAATTGCGATGTTACCTAGTTTCCAAAAGTCTTATGACAAAGTCCAGTAATATACTTTCCCAACGTATGGAGGGTAGATTATATACATTCCCAATTTTCAGCTTTCAGGTTTAGAGATGCTATACAGAGCACACTCTTTCACAAACCTCTCAATATTGTTCTACATATGTACCCAGTAAGAATACTTTTGTGAGTTAGCTAAATTTTTATGCACGCAAAAATGCTTTTCAACTCTTGAACTATACACTTCTCTAAAAAGCAACAGTGATTGTTCTCTTCTCGGAACACAAATCTATGCATAGTGGTAACATATACTGTCATTTACATGGAATCTTTATTCGATGTGCAACAACTAGTTTGTATTGACTGTCTTGAGCTCGTTTGAGTTGTATAAATTCAGGATCAACATACGCATCCACAAAATGCCGAGTTTTGAATGCATTGAGATTCTTGAAAACCAACAACGACACCATTGAAGCCTTAATAAAATGTTTGCAATATTGTTCTAGGAACCCTTCTTGCACATATTTATCAAGTTAAACTGCAGTAGGTATGACATCCATTTTATATGCCCACTGTGCTACAACTTGGATTGAGTTTGCAGAAATTAGAATGGTTGATGATTAGACTATAACTATGTCCTTGCCGAGTAAATAATGTCTCCAATGCTTGATAAAATGCATAATAGAATAAAACTCTTTATTTTAGGTTGGGTAATTAATAAATGCACCTTTTAAATTTTCTGAGTAATAGGCTACACTCGCTAAAGTTTATGAGCTAGAGAGAGATTTATTCTATTCCCTCCCAATTTAACGGTTCTAAAGAGGCCTTCGATCCCGCGGGAAACTAGGCTTTTGGATTGAATGATCAATCTTTTCTTATTGGCATTGAATTGCAAAGCATGCATTTTATGGTTTCGTGTGCAACATTGAAGGATTCCTTTTCAGGTTTTGGAGACAATGGAATGAAATCATCTCCACATAGAACTATACATTTGTGATTGGAATCAACAAGACTGCCATGATAATTACCGTCCAAGGTGGAGCAGTGATGAGAGACGTCATCGAGGAAACTTCCAAGGAAGGCCTGGCTCTTCCCATCATGATTTACTATAGTGGAGTCTCAGTGGTGGGTGTTGTTTCCAACGGAACCCATTGCAGTGGTCTCATGGAAAGAGGTAGCGATGTATGAACAACCTATGCTCCTATTCATGTGCCATTACCAGTATTCCTCTTTGGGTATAAAATTTACGGAGAACAGTTAACAACTAGAGGTAGAAGTTTAACAAAAACCCCACACCCTAGGATCTACTATGTTAGTATCAAAACCAGTAGTAGATAAATAACAAGAGGGATAAATAATCAAATGCAAAAGGGGAGGCGTGGAATGCATCATATCCATAACCGGTGGGCATTTTGCAACTAATTCATCGTGTGGAACTTCAAGACATTATAGTTATTACTGGACTGGATGAATTATTAGAACTGATCTCGAAACTTCAATCAAGAGAGAAAGTGAGTTTGCTTCACCATGGTCGTGAACAAACTCTAGTCAAATATAGCTTGCATCTCATGTTTCTCATTTTCATGGGTTTTTTATTCTCAAAGCTTGCTCAGATTCGTAGTAATTGTGAAGATGTTTTGGGTGAGATATTTCTAGATAGACATTTCGAGTGTGTTTTACCTATCTCACAGTTAATTAGTTTTTCTAGTTTAAATTGTGAGATGCTCTACGGGATACATACATTTTGGGTGAATTTTATAATGGAATTTGCTTATTGTAGAAATTTTTACTTCTATGAAAAGGGAACAACCGAAACTTCCATCACGAAAATTTAATTTCCTGGCCGATTGTGAATCTGGTTACAACTGAAACTTCCATCGCAAAAATGTGTCGTTGACAATCCTTTGGTGAAGTTTGTTACAATTTTGTTGCTGCAAACCTCATAAAACAAGATCAGGAGCAAGAGCAAGAGCAGAGGACTGGTTTGGAATAACAAAGTTACCAAGATCTTCTGACAGAATTCCATAAATGGTATTATCATACACGCAAAGTTGTGTGTACGATACCTTTGCAGACGAGACCTTAGCTCTAAATTTCCCTCTTTGGAGCAGCTAACCACCTTCCTTGATCATTTTCAGGATGAATACGCACAGAAACAGTTAAGCAATGATTTTGGTGTCTGTGGAATTATTTTTGTACTTTATGTTAGAAATGGATTTAGTACAGGAAAAAGCAACTACCTTACAGAGCTCCAAGCACTTCTACGCTGATGCAATGATAGGAAGATCCTTTTGAATAATTAAACCACATTAGAAACAATAAAGGCAAAGCAATTAACTGAATTTCTCAAGCAAGTAGGCATTGTAATTGCTCAAAATGGAGGTCCACGCCACTGTGAAAAGGATACATTTGATAAATGAATCCAGTTTCCAATGCTTTCCATTGTGCCGAATCGAGAATGAATGTGCTAAGTCAATTTTACTTGGAAAAGTACCTCAAGAATATGCATGTAAATAGATGGCGCAACAATTCCATAACTTTTTATGTTTAGTGTACCATGAAGAGGTCGTGGCCTTGACCATGGAGAGGTGGTGACAGAGGCGATATCTAGGTGGTGGTGACCATGGAGAGGCGGTGCAGCTACAATGATGTGGACAGGGGCGGTGGGGGCAGTGGCAGGAGGGAATGCGAAGGTCAATCGGTGCATTAAACACCTTTTCCAATTCCAAGATTTACGCCGTCACTTAGGCAATAACACCTTCATCCTATTATCCAATCATGTTATAGTTAAATGTTATTTAATATTTCTTAAAAATGATAAAAAAAATTGCACAATGTAAAACTAAGGCAAATCGTAATAATTTTTTGGTCAAAGCACGAACTAATAGCGGGTTGACTAATTATCGATTACAATATATACGCTGCCTCCCGACAGGTATAATAAGGGTTATATATATATATATATTACTTTGATATCTACGAAAAGTAAAACTTTAAACACATATATTTATATATATATATAAGGGTATATATTTTTATATATATATATATATATATATATATATATATATTATGTGAGTTTTCTCTTTTATTTAAATGGGCACTTCTTTGTGAAGGAACGATCCATAATGGGGAGGCATTCACGAAGGTATATTTTATGGTAGCCAATTTTTGAGTGTGAGAAGATTTTTATTTTCATGAGATAATACCATGTGAGTTTAGAGTAAAAATTGGAGAGGATGAGCCTAACTATGACATTCATGGCTGAATTGTTGCTGTGTTTCTCTTATTATTGGAAAAAACTTGTAGTTCAATGCTCCTTTAGGTTCCTTCTAGTTTCGAGTGGGGCTTTCTTTAAAGGCATAATACATTATGGAGAAATTTACATATATATATGATGATAAGGTGTAGTTGCATGATTCACTCCTCTCCTCTAATAAGTAGATTTATGAATCCTTCTTACGAGAAAGCCATTGTAAAAGAGTGTGCACCAATGTGATTGTGGGTGGAAAAGAGGAGGGGGTGACAATATGAGGTTGTTTCTCCCAATGGGGGGAATGACTATACATTATTTTCAACTTGTTGATGCTAGATACCATATAGAAGAAAGAAAAAAAGATGACCACTACCATCAACTATGTCGAAAGAATATACTCCTCTCCTCTCCTTGAACTTTGACTTTAGAATACAACTCACACACATCCAATTTGCATCATTAGCACCATCCAAAGGTACTAACAACCAAGAACAATCAAACACCAATTTATTGCTCAAAACTATTGGACATAACATATATCCACAACCACCAAAAATAATCCATCTGCCAATAAAATAATGTATTCACCAGGGTCGTGAAGACCAATGTCCACACTCCTGTAAATTTATCAAACTTTAAACAAATCCCACAAAAATTCAATATTAGAAAAAGGTACGTGATGTGCATGGAAATCATCAAACCAAGAAATATTTCCTTGCACTAAAAGTAGATCCATGAAACTTCTCTAAACACAAAGTATAAGTATACAAGAGTGTTGATATCACTTGCATTGCATAACTAGAAGCTACATTTGAACCTGCTAAAACCATGGTGCAGTTGCTCACTGATATAAGAAACCTCAAAAATAGCTACCAATCTCAGTCATCGAGGTACAATCCATAACTCATTTCCATATCATTATTAAATCTTTAGTAAACATCCACCGATGAATAAACGAAAATCAACAAGAGGTCAAAGGAGAAAATAGTTCTCCTTAAACATTTATGGCACACTGCAAGTCCCCATGATGATATCAAAAATATTATATAGCTTTCCATAAGCATAAAATTATAGGAAAGCTCCTTCCTAATTCTTCATGGCTTTGCTAGTATCATTCTGCAACTTGGAACGGTCTTTCCACAACTCCATAAAACCTCAACATCAATCTGCAAGAATTCCTTAATCACTGAAATGTTGTCTTTCAATTTCAATGTAGCTTTAGTAATCTCCATGGATAGATGTGCCTGAGCAAATTAACAATTAACAAGATACCACAACCAAGCTGAAATTGTAACCTACAAAATTATAAGCAAGGCATGTTATAATAAAAGACATTGACACTCAAACCCCAATTATCAAATCCAAGAGGGAATCTCTAAAAATGAATTGAATATAGTATAGCTGAATATAATATACCACAGATAAATTTTCATAGTCATTGACTCAAATTTAGGGCTATAATACTACTAGAAGATCTTGATCCTAATGGTTTTAATTGCTGTTCAACAAAAGAAACCAAGTTTAGATGGAAAAGCGAAGAAACCAAACACTCATCCACATAAATGTTGTGCACCACTCCCATAGAGACCAAGTGATTGCTTGACTCTAGATTCATTCAATGATCTCATTGCAATGACACTGTTGCAACCCATCCATGGAGGGAATATCACAAATTGCATCCTAGTTGGTGCAATTTGTTGGCATTCTTCACATAAGAATCTTTATTAAACCATGAAATCCTAATTATAGGAAATAAACACAAGACCGCATATTTTGAAGCTAAAATAAACATTAAGTAAACACTAGAAATATAACACCAATCCTACCTACTTTATTAGTGCAAAACCCAACTGATTACATATGCCTCCCTTTCCCATGGAGAGTAAGGGAGTTGATCTTGTTCACTCCTCTAACTCCCTTATAAACCCACAACTCTCTATTGAAGAGGGTTTATCAAATAAGGATATAGGACATGATATCATACCACACCAAACCCCTAAATATAGAATGCTTGATGGACATGGGCAATAAATGCTCCATAGCACCACTTACATACAAAAACCCACTATTTCCATTAATATCCATAACCCTAATAACTAATATATGATCATACAATGAGTAATTGCATTTATGAACAACTAGGGCATGACACTCCATAAGTTTAAGGGGTCTGGTGAATTCCTACAAATAAAATTCCTTATGAAGATAATTTATGAATACATCATGATGTGATTTTATAGGAGACTATGTGTAATGGGGAGGATGAAAATGTAATCCTTATTTTGATATTTAGGATTGGGATTTTGTATTCTTAGAAGAGAAGGTTTATCACACCTCTAGATATTCTAGAGATTGTCAATTGTCAGTTGAAAATCGACTTAACAATCATCTAAGCATATAATTGGTTGGTTCTAGGTCAACCATGGCGGTTAGTTGGTGCATGGATCAAGGAAATATTCAAGGAGTTTGTTACATGGGATAACTAATCAAAGTTGACTATGTCTTTGCCATTCAAGGGAGTTATACTTCGGTTCTCTCTCTCTCTATATATATATGTGTGTGTGTGTGTGTGTGTGTGTGAGAGAGAGAGAGAGAGAGAGAGAGATTGTGGAGTTAGTCTATCATGGAATCTTATTTTATCTTTGTGTTTCATATGTCCTATGTTATGTTGAACTATGCTCGCTTGTGCTTAAGTGTTGTAATGATGTCTTTAGACACCATCTCTTCGTAGAATTATTAGCTCCTTAATGTACTAATTATGTGGTTCTCCAAAATGGTATCAAAGCTATCCATATGAGACTTAGCATGTTGCTTACATGTATTTTGGAGGTTTTTTATTGCACATGCTCTTGTTGATTTGGATCTCTTTGGTATATTGACTCTAGGTTTTGACTGTATCAGGGTTTAGATTTGTAAATCACAATCATGAGTTCCAAGAAATAACATATGCTTCTTAATGGACACAATTATAGTATATGGGCATAACATATGGAAACATTGTTGAAGAGTAAAGTTCTTTGCCAATTTACAATAATATACCTATCCATGATTGTTCGTGATCTCCAAACCAAGATCCATGATCTATGCAATCCTTGTGAAAGGATCTCTTCCCAAGATGATTGTAAATGAAATCCAAGTTTTTCTTTCATTTTGATTCAAGATAAAGGGATTGATGGAGGTGAATATTGTATAATAGAAACACTCATAAGATAACAACATATAAAAAGACTAACAACATAACTTTGTGTAAACAAAGATAGAGAACATGAAGGGGAGTTCTTTCTTTTATATGCCATTACAGAGGAAACAAAGCATGACACTTTATAACTTATTCCATGAATGTGTGTTATAGTCACCACTTCATCTATTTCCATTTTGATTTTTTTTTGCACATGTTCTTTTGTACCCCGAAGCATTTTTTTCTAGGTTTGATATAAGACCATGACTTCAATGGACAAACTGGTGGATATCTACATGTATTGAGAGATTACTTGCAGTCATCCATTTTATTACTTTTTTCTATTGGAAACATGCCATATTTTCCATTAAACTTTTCTTTTAGGATATGGACTTTGGAAGATGGCTTAGGAGTGGACATCTTGATGATTTTAGTCAAAATTGTGGTTTTCATCATGTAATAACTAAAATCATGAATATCAATTTCCTTATAGAGAAGAAGAACACATGCAAAAAGCAAGACAAAACACAATTTGATCCAAATTGAAAGGACATAGCAATGTCTCCACACAACAACACACCACTACTAGGAATTATGAGCAACCCTGATGCTAGCAGTCATTCCGAAAACCACAATAATGAATGCATGAAAGAGTCGAGACCAAACTACACTGAGTAGATGCACAACATTGAGAAATCCACACTAGAGTGACAACACCAACAAGCAATGATGATCACCAAGAATGAACAAAAACCAAACATGTACATAAACATTTTCCAACTATTCCAAAGAGCACAATGTCAAATTTCGTCGAATGCCAGACCACCCCCAACATCCTCACCCTTCCACATAATAGAAAGCATGTGGACAACACCTATGAGTGGAGTCTCTGTTAATGCAACAATATGAATGCACAAACATCTTCTAACCATGCCAAAGAGTACATATAGTTGAATGCATGCAATAACCCAACCAACCATTTTCTATAACAATATCCTCACCTTCCTAGAAAACAACAAGCATAGTGACAACACTAATGTTATGGAAATGAATAATAATTGTTTCAAAGAGCCCATACAATGTCAAGCAAAGGGACAATACCAACGAGCAAGGAGAACATTGAGAAAAACAATAACAATGTCTGGTAAATTGTCAACTCTAATGCTACCCTCACCCTTCCACACAATATCAAGCATAAGGACAACATTGCATAGGGACAAAATTGACCAGGAGAGAGACAACATCAACATCAACATGGACAATAACCACCATAATGAATATTCATCATTCCAAAATTCCCACCTAATGTCCAATAAAGGGACAACATTACGAATAAGGATAACACCAAGTAGAATATGTAACCAGAATTCCAAAGACCATGTAGGAGCTGAGTAACCCAATTATTGGAGTTCAAGTATTATACCACAATGGCTTAAGGGTCGAATCTAGAGGAAAATAGAAATATCATTCGAATGGTACAATTTTCTCTGATTCGAGCGATGAATGATGTATAAGTTTATACTGTTCGAACGACATGATTCGAATCCAAGGATGACGTGGCTTGGATGATGACATGATTCGAATCCAAGGATGACGTGGCTTGGATGATATCATGTGGGGGTTCTCACATGTGTACAAAAAGTTTTATTCCATTCGCTATGACAACGATGAGCAAATTCTTTATCATCGTAATATAGATTGGATATATTAAGCAAAACTATGTTTAAAACATTAATCATGTTGTAAAATGAAATATTAATTATTATTATAAAAATAAACGGCATATTAATATAAATATTTATCTATAGAATGCCAATCTTTTAAAGAAAATGTTGCGTGCATGTGGAAAAAGTGCGTTATTCTCTACTTTAATCGGATAAAGATAAATATATAAAAACAGAATATACAAACTGCTCGTTTCATATATGCATACATTTCCTACAATTATTTGTAAGAATTTATTTTATATTTTTAAATATTTAATGTAAATTGTAATAAGATTAATCTAAAAGGGTTGGATCTATTAGTGAATAGTGAGGAGTTTTTAATTAATGGGTAAAGTTCAATTCATGTGAGAGCTTAGAGGGAAGCCATGGGTCACTTTGAGGTAGTGGGTTTTAAGTGAAAAAGCTATAATTTGGTATTTTCAGTAGAAAATCAAAGTTACATATAAGTTTTCAGAGTGTCGGCTCTATTAAACCAGTGGAAAAAGCTATAACTTGGTATTTTGAATAGAAAATCAAAGTTACATAGGTTTTCAGAGTGTCCACTCTATTAAAAGTCACTGATCTCTAACTAACAACAAGTGCACTATAACCCCAAGCACAATGATCCATAACCCCAAGCACAATGATCCATAACCCCAAGCACAATGATCCAAATGAGTTGAAGACAACAGATAACAAAACAAAAAAACATATTCCACTAAACAGAGCAAATACAACGACCATCCTAGAAGACATATATGATACTGTGATCTACCATGATATCAACAATCCATTCCTCAAAGTGTAAAATGTCATCCATAGTCCCAATAGCATCCTTAGATAACCTCTTAGCAACCAAATTGAATTCCCTGTAAATATGTTGAAAGGAGCAATCTTCAAATGTGTCGATGAGAGCTCGAGTTATCTGAAACTAATGTGATAATTGGATGACCTGTATGTCATGCGAACCTGTGGTCCAATTTATAATGGATTTTGTGTCTCCGTAAATTTGAATGCGAGTTAAACCTCTCAAAAGTGCAAATCGAAGCCGATTCTAGAGTGAGAGCAACTCAGATTTAGTATTACTTTTGGAACCTATACCCATCTTAAGCATGATTTTATGATCATATTTAATAAATATCAGCATACTTGCTCCACAAGTAGTGTTCTTTGATGCTCCGTCAAAGAAACCAACCAAGACCTCAAAATCAATAGTGGGAGACATAGTTTTTTGTGTGACTTCTTCTTTCTGCAGCAATGAAAGTTAGACAAATATGATATGACTCTCCTACAAATGTAAAAAATAGAAGACTAAGCTGATTAAAAAATTGTTTTGTTTCTTTTCCTCCAAATTTCTCAGATGATAAAAATAGGAAGAGTTTTTAGGGACACGTTTTGTTGCGTCCATTAGTAGAAGATATTATCAAAGTTTATCCCCTCCCAATCAGCATGAAAATCCAATAACCTCTCGAGATCTGACCTGATATTCACAAAGAAGGAACACTGTACAAATAGATTAGTAGTATCCTCCTCATCCTTTTTGCACAATATGCACATATTAGGTCCCTGAAAACCCCTCTTCAACAGATTGGGCCAAGTGTGGATTTTTTCCTTGAGACAAATCCATGTATAACATCTTATCTTCGTAGGGATCTTCCAATGCCAGATAAGATTATTCCACCAATTTTTAGCAGGAGCCTTCTCTTTCATCGTGATCTCCAAATATGCCCATTTAACTGTCAAGTTGCCATTCAAGCGCGGTTTTTCCCATACAAGTCTATACTTCTCATTACCAAGTGTGATTCCCAAGGATAACATAAATGTTATATAAGAAGTCCATTCTATGGCAAGGTTCCCTGTCAATCCCAGGTCTTCATCCATCAACCACAAAGGATAATCCCCACCCTTGTAAATCTAAGCTAATACATAAATGTGATTTTTATGAAGCCATTAATTGAACTGATTAGAAAGACCAAATTTATCCTGTGCACCCACGAAGGTGTTACACCTAAAATATTCCCATCATGAGATTCAGTGTATACACCCCTGGAGTTACCTTGATTGAGTGATTGACCTGGAAGGATTTGTACCCATTTGTACTAGGTTTTGAGAGGTCGTCGCAGGTTGCACTCATGCAACATGCAACGTTGCAGCTTGCTCCATTGTAGGGTGCGACGAAGTCAGTTAGATGGAAAAAATAGCTTCTTCGAGCTCCTTCTCGAAGCTTGCTGACTTGGGGCCATATCCCTGACCTCTTGGGAGAGTTGCACTCAGTTCCTAACACCTTGGAAAGATCCCTTAAGTCTCTCCTATCATATCTCAACCTATCCTATCCACTTAGTCCTATTTAAATGAAGCTCACTCCCATCCCAGGGGGGGGGGGAGTCTATGGTACTCTTATGCTGATGAAACTAAGCCCCATAGATCTAACACTCTAGCTTGGGTATCATCCACTTCTCTCTAGGATCTTTGGCATGGCTTGTCGGAAGGAGTTTGCAGCGTTAAGGAAATGGTTGTAATCTTTCTTTCTATTGTACTTCTCCACTCTTCAATACAGTTAATATAATTGCTTTCCATAAATATTGTCTCTTTGATGATGTTTAGAGTTTTCCTCCTTAACTGTTAACTTAGATATGTCATATGAGATATATGCTTTCACTTCTCGTGGTCTATAATATGTTCAATAGGGTTTAGCTACTCGCAATTTGGCAGCGCTGGAGCATTGGATCAATGAAGGAGAAAGAGATCTACAAATCTAAGGTAAACGATCTATTCTTACATTTGTATCTCTACATGATCTAGGAAAGTATTGTATGTTTCTGTCCTATTTATTCTAGACTTATGTTAAGCTAGGGAGATCAGGCCTTGAGTCCACTCTCGGTAGATTGTCCGCGAAACAAATCTGGCAACCATACTGGGGATAGTTCATTTTGTCTTAATAGTTGTCAGACTAGGAGTCATTTTCAGTTGATTGCTTGACACAAGCCTTTTATTTGTCACTTGCTTCTTGAGTCAATATTCACCATCAAATCTTCATGTCGAAGATTCTGATCTGCTTCCTCTGAGTTTATACTACTCATTTCCAAACCATTTCATGGTTCATTGCTTGGAGATCTGCTCCATTTTAGAACTTAGATCTCGCCTGTCGAACTTGGTTAGTAAAAACAGAGCGACACTGTGTCTTTCCTGGTCTCTATTTTTTGTCTGTTAGCCACTCGTAGCAGTCCTTTCATTTGTATACTACAACACCGTCACACTTCCCGCATTAGTGAACTGTGACATCACACTGTGTACAAACACAGAGTGCGCCGATCTATCGAATTTGGCATGCAGGCATCTCCTCTCCATCTATTGATCTGAGCTTTGGTTTGTTGTATGAACTCACTCTGTGCTGCAAGATCCAGCCAGAAATCCCATCTTTGGTTTGTGTGTCGAGTGTTTATCTTAGTTTGGATTGGTTTTGGGTTCCGCTTCAGACAAGCCAAAGGACCGATAGTGGTGGACACTTTTGTCTCCTCCACCTTCATCCCCTCACCCTTGCATTTCCTCCTCTCCATTAACTGATCCGGTTACTTGATTAGATCAGCTCCCAGACCTCGTTTTCATTATCTTTTGAGCTTGGATTGCATGGTTTGCTTGCTACTGTCTGATTTTGAGTCTTGTGTGTCTTCCAGTCTGACTGAGTGCTTGTCTTTTCTTGAGTTTTTTGAGTATACTGAGTGCTGCAAGTAGTGTTTTCTTTTCAATCATTTACATCTGAAAGCGTAGTTACTATCAAGCTAATCTTGTGATACATCCATTGAAAAGTTAAAAGTGTTTATTTCCCATCATCTCTCAAGCATTGTTGAAGAAACTTTGTGCATTGGAATGTTTTGCTCGTGCATTTTTTGGGAAAATCGAATGAATGTGTGATCGGTTGCATCTTCTTGAATTATGAATTGTTCATCTTCTTGAAAGACTCAAAGCATGTTTCAGTTTTTGCAAAATTAGTTCTATGCTAAGGAAACATAGATGCATTTTTAATTCTTATTGTTTTTAGATCATTGAAAGTGAAATTGAAAAGCTTGCATACTCCATCTTAGAATCCTCTCTTTTCATTACCTAGTGTCATTTTGTTTTGAAAAGAAAAAGAAAAGGAAAAAATGTTGTGATTTGGATTAGTAGTGTTGTGATTTTTATGTTTCGTTGAAAAAGGAAAAGAATGTTTCAGTATCATTTTTTGTAGAGTTGGGATTGTGTTACATTGCATTGCTTTGGCAAAATTATTGGAAAGAAAAAGAAGATTTCTCCTTCCCGTAGGTAGCATTCATTGAAAGAAAAGCATACTTTTTGCATGTAGCTAGGGCTTGCATTATGTTTCAGATTATGTACTCACCTCATGCATTCACCTAACCGTCCAAGATAAAATTAACGGTAGAACTAGGGTAAAATATTTAGAAACTTGTGTGTAAGTTAGAGACGTGTTCCGGCATCATTAAGCATGGAAGCTGTCGTTATTTGCCAGCACTGTATCCCAGGGGTATTGTAGTCTTCCACGTACTTATCAGTATATCGAGCTCCTTCACGTACCCACCAAGTACCATGATCCGTACTTGGCATATATCAAAGGGTGTATCACGTATTCGGTAGTATATTGGAAGGTCTCTTGCCGAACGGTTATGCATTAGACATCACCACTACGGATTTGAGCTCCCACGTACCTTGCATATACCGAGAGACACCACTAGGATTCCTGAAACCAACTGAGCTAACCATTTGGCCATCTTGGCAAAGCAATACACCGAGAACAACACTCGGGGATATTAGCACGCACGTACTATCCAGGTAATCAGGTATGCAGGAAAGGGTATGGTCCCAATCCTCATTGTCGCGTCATGTTGTTGGACCCTGCAGTATATAGCGGTTTGTGATGCCTTAATAATATCGTGAGGTTCCAAACTTTGAATCCACTCTGTCACATAAGTCTGCTTGTTGCCTTAGTTTGAGTAGGTTTTTTCTAGACTGCTTTTCTTTTGTAGCATACTCTTAGGAGAAATGTTGTTTCTGCCACCTTGGCTGATTTTCCTGACACTCTATAGGATTTTCCCTGGAGAATATCCCGTAGGATCTTGAACTTATCACCCGAATATCCCCTTAATCTAGAGGTTATTTCGAGGGTAAGAATGGATTAGCGTAATGCGGTCGTAGTTACTAAAGTTCAAAACCCCACCCCGAATTTTGGGGGACTTTTGTTTCCCTCAACTCCACCAGATTCATCGACCTCCAACCCCCCATAAGGTGAAGAGGTGGACATTTCTACTTCACAAGATGATACCCTCCCAGCAGTTATGCCAAGAGAGCCTGGATCACTGGAATAGATAAATCAACCCCAGTACGACCCCACAGCAGCTGCTAGTCCATCTACAGCCTATTGGACATCTTTTGTCAGTCACCCAATGGCTCATTTTGCCATCACATCCCCACCCAACTGGACTACTCTAGAACTCTCTAAACCCTTCTACAGACCGACCCCACCGAGATTTTCGGCCCTATCCAGGATCGTCTGGAACGATTACGGGTTAAGGGTAATGAACTTCGAAGACAAAGTCTTGAGCAACGGCCTAGCTATAGAGATACCTCAGTCCATCCGATATCTTTCAGTTCACCCGAACCATACCTCCACAACCTGACCATTAATGAGATTGGTCAACCCTCGCAAGAGTCCAGTCCTGCACCCTAAGTGAACCAACTAGTCAAAGGACAACAGTCCAACACACCTGTTACTACCACGGTTACTTTACCAGCTCCTCCCCGACCTCAAAATTCGAGAAGAGGATACTCCATTCCCCCGGATTATCTCATTGGTAACATTATTACTATGGTATCTAATCAACAACCTATTTTGGTTCAACGTTTGAATAGTAGTCAGCCTATTGTGGCTAGGGGGGAACCCTCGTTTCCTAACCAGAACGTAGGCTGTGGAATCCCCAACGGACCTCCCGTTGGACCTCCCCAACCCACCAGACCATCCACCATGGGATTATCTCATGTTGGGGGGCCATCCAATGTACCTCAACCTTCATGGAGTCAAGCGTATCCTGATTTTTTTAACCCTGTGCCGGGTCAATCTAATCCCAGAAACGCACCATACAGGATACCCTATTCTGAAAATCCATACACTCTATGGAGGCAACAGCCTGTTTTACAACATGGACCCCAACCAACTATCCCTCAAGCACCGCCACCCCTGATCGGTCCCCCCCCACCTGTTGCTAGAGGCGGCAGGCCCCCACCTAACTTTGGCGGAGGTCCACCTCATTTTACCAACAATGGCCCCCACCCTTCTGACGGTGGTAGGAATTGTCCACCACCCCCCCCAGGCGGAGGCGCCGGAGGACCACCCCATTATGGTGGAGGAGGACATTTCCCTTCGGGTGGTGGAGGTGGTCCACCACCCCCCCCAGGCGGAGGCGGTGGTGGATCTAATTATTATGGTGGCAGTGGTGGTGGTGGATCTAATTATTATGGTGGTAGTGGTGGTGGTGGATCTAATTATTATGGTGGTGGTGGTGGTGGTGGAGACCCTCATCCTTCCGGCGACGGAGGTGGTGGGGTCCCCCATCCTTCTGGTGGCAGAGGTGGTCCACCACCCCCTCCAAGAAGGGGTGGTGGCGGGCCACCTTATTATGGTTATGGACCCCCACCTCCTCCCAATGGTGGCGGCAGACCTCCACCTCCTCCCGGTGGTGGAGGTGGACCCCCACCTCCTCCCGGTGGTGGAGGTGGACCCCCACCTTATTGGAATGGACCACCTTATGGTGGAAAACCCCCTTACGGTCTGGGCGGCGCAATCCCCTATGGTCAATTTCCTCCTTGTACATCCTATGGTCATGCTGGTCCTTACACACCTTATCCGTATTATCAATACACGTAGCCTAGTCCACAGCTACCCTTTTTTGATACCTTGGACCTACCTACATATCTCGTTTAACCAATGAACCCATTTACCACAGAACTAATTAGCCACCTATTCCAGTGAAACTCCTGTCTGATATCCCGAAATTTGATGGCAATCCAGCTGAAGATCCTAAAACCCACGTGATGACTTACCATTTATGGTGTTCATCTAATTCCTTAATGGACGACTCGATTAGTCTTTAGATTGTTTCAAAGGACTCTCACCTATTCAACTGCTAAGTGGTACATCAAGTTACCACCCCACTCTTTTCCTGATTTTGGTTCTCTTGCCATGAAATTTTTGACTCATTTCCAGCTGCTTATACGGTATGAAACTGGTACCGAGATTTTAACCTCGCTCGATCAGAATACTGCCACTCACATTTCTGATCATATTCATGATTGGCGAAGGAGATGTCGTCTCATTAAAGCTCCTATTTCAGATCAACTCCTAATAGACTGGTTTATGAAGTCTCTCATCCCTGTCATAGCACGAGATGTTTCCATGGGAGGTGCTGTCACTGAAGAACAGGCCATCGCTCGCGCCCATGTGCTAGATTTAGTTTATACTCAATCCGGCACATTATTTGATATTCTTCTCGACGCACCCTGTGACGCTAACGACCCCATGAATCCACTTAAGGGACCCCAAGCCAATGGCATCATTGGATCCCTTCACACCCAGCCTCCTCATCAAACTGCTGGTTCTTCGCACCCCCAGGGTTCATCCCCATTACCAACACAGGATGGTCTCAGCACCACCAAGTCATCCGCTCCTGCTTCTACTGAAGAAGTGAGTTCTGTCTCATCAGCTTCACCTCAGAAGTCCGGCAATAAGAAGAAAAACAAGGGAAAACCTAAGAAATCTTCTACCCAGCATGAACAAAAGAGCACTTCTGATGACACCAAATAGAAGCGGAAACTAAAGTATCCTTGTTTACTGTGTGGAGATGATCATTTCTCCAAAGAGTGTCCCCATAGAGATGAAGTCCAAAAGTTTCTTAGGGGTAAACCCACTCCTGCAGTCCTCAATGACCCATTTCCTGCTCAAAACCAGCAGATGATTACTCGACCTCCCCCAGCCCAGGGGGAACCATCCAATACCACGCATGTTCTCATGGTGCGTAACGAGACAATCAATTTGAACACTCAGTCATGATCATACAACCCGGTCCCTTCGAAGGAACCTGTTGGAAGTAATACTGAAAAAGATTTCGACTCCTTACCTAATGTCATTGTACCATCAACTTCTCTCACCATTGAGAAGCCATACATAGATTCGATATTGCGACTTCCCAAGAGAACGATTCAAAATATTGTTTTCAATCCTAATGCTCAGGAAGCACAGAATTACAATATCGTAGAAGACTTGGCACAAGCCCCTTGTGCCATGTCCATGCTGGAAGTTTTGCAGAATTGTCCTAATAAACGCAATACTCTCCTTGTAGCAATTGGTGTGGTTGACCTTGATTCTTCGAACACCATCATGTTCCGACTTGACTACTTCAAGCCGAGGCTTTCCCATCAGCTCACTTTCCAAGTGGCTGCAAACATTGCTAGGAAAATTGTCCATTGTACCCTTTTGGATGAAGGCGCCTCTACTTCTGTCATGTCAATCGTCTGTTGGAGGGCCATCGGCTCTCCCGAATTGAATCGTTCTCCTACCACGTTGAAAGCATTCGACGGATGTGGCTTTCAACCTAATGGGCTCTTTCAAGCTCTCGCAGTCGAGTTAGACGGAAAGACTGTGACCATCAATGTGGAAGTGGTCTCTGCCCTTATAGATTATAATCTCTTTCTTGGTCGCAACTGGTTCTACGCCATGCAAGAGGTAGCCTCTTTAGTCTTCCGCGTAGTACAATTCGCCCATCAAGGACGAATTGTTACCGTCGACCAGTTAGATTTTTGCACATCGAACACTAATACTCATCTTGGTGACCATGTTCCTTCTATTGGACAAATGTCAAAACAGTATGAGAGTATAGGGGTTTCCCTTTTGAAATATTCATCTCTCATCGGCGTTTTTCCCACTTCGGACCCCCCTAATCATGTTGCCTCAGTGAACATGATCTCCACAGAGATTTCATCTCACTCCATTGATACTTGGCTTGTACCTAACAAAGCCACAACATCCATGATTGGAAGCACCATGCCTCTTTCGCTCGCTGAACGTATTTACGAGGCTATCCAATCAGCACCGGAGGACCACTTAACTTTGCCCTCCCTACCCTGTTCTCTACAACGGGCATCATCTCTCCCTGATCTCTTACTTCAGAATTTTCATTCAGATGAATCCATCATGGAAGTCATGAATGTTGATGATGGTCCATGGGATGACCTCCACCATAGGTCATCTTTTCTTCCACCTTTGGAATACATAGAGGACAACATTAGCGCCATCTTTTCACCGGATATCTACTCGTTCCTTCATTCTCCCATACTTACGTGTCTTTTGGGATCTGAGGGCAACTTGGTCAACATCGATCCTACCACCCTGGTGGACATTTCGGTGAAACTTAGTGTAGTGGAATACATTCGTATAGGCCAGAAATGTCCCCTGAAGAAATAACCATTGGTACGGCCTTATTCAAGCGATTTCAAGACATATTCGCTTGGTCCTATGAGGAGATGCTTGGGATAGACCCTGCATCCCAAAATAAAAACCTATCCCAACGTCAAACCTGTACGTCAAAATTTGTGATTGGTACACCCCCAGAAGACTGCAGTGATCAAGGCAGAGATTGAAAAACCCTTAAAGGCTGGCTTCATCTATCCTGTCCGATTGACGGATTGGGTCTCAAACGTCATCCCTGTGAACAAAAAGCAGGGTACCATTCATGTCTGTGTCGATTATCAGGACCTTAAAAAGGCTTGTCCAAAGGACAACTACCCAACCCTGTTCATTGACCAGATTATCGACAATTCTGTCGAAAGCGTCCTCTTCTCATTCATGGATGGCTTTTTCGGTTACAACCAGATTGAGATCAACCCCGCTGACCAATATAAGATGGATTTCATCTGTCCTTGGGGGACATTTGCATATCGCAAACTCTCGTTTGGCCTTAAAAAAGCTGGCGCCACGTTCCAGCGGGCCATGTCGTATGCCTTCCATGACATTAAGGACTTTGTGGAACCTTACCTGGACGATCTCCCTGCTCATTCAAAGCAGAGTGAGTTCCACATGGATCATCTGACGGCCATTTTCCTCAGATGCAGATGGTACAATATCCGTCTGAATCCTCATAAGTGTATCTTTTGCATAGAATCTAGACACCTTTTAGGGTTTATTATCTTGAAGGATGGGATCTGTATCGATCCCTTAAAGATGGAGGCCATTGTCAATCTACCACCCCCGACTAACGTGACAAAACTTCAAAGTCTCCAAGGGAAGGCAACTTATTTAAGGCATTTTGTTTGTAACTTCGCGGAGAAGACTCAGGGTTATATGAAGCTGCTTAAGAAAGACGTCCCGTTCATTTGGGACGATCAAGCTTAAAAATCCTTCAACAACATCAAACATGCCATCACGCATGCCCCCGTAATCCAACTGCCTAACTATTTTCGAGATTACATATTATACCTCGCTGCTTCTGCTACCACTATTGCCATGGTTTTGGTACAGGAGGATCAAAACGCCCAGGAACTTGTAATATACTATGCAAGTAAGGGTCTCATTGACGCTGAAACTAGATATTCACATGTCGAGAAGCTTGCTCTCACGGCAGTCATCGCCGTCCAAAAGTTCCGACACTACATCCTGCTCCACACCACCACCATCAGTGCAGACTTGAACTCCATGTACCATGTGTTGACAGGACAGGTGCTTGGGGGAAAGTACTCATGCTGGATTGTGATACTACAAGAATTCAACCTCCTTTTCAAGAAAGCCAAGTCTAAAAAGTCTATGGTGTTTGTTGAGCTTATTTGTGACCTTCCCTGTCCTGATGTAGAAGTTGAGCACAATGATTCTTTTCCAGATGAATCGTTGTTTCTCATCAGTACGACTAATCCGTGGTATGGAGATATTTCATTATATCTTCAAACCCAACGCTTCAATCCTCAACTATCTCGCGATGACCTTCGTAGAATACGTCACCATGCGAAGTATTATCTGATCATAAGTGATACTTTGTACCATTGTGGGGTCGATTCAATTCTTCGACGTTGTCTAACTCACTATGAGGATGAACGCGTTTTGAATGACTGTCACGCTAGGGCATGTGGCGATCACCTCTCTTGGATGGCTACAACATAGAATATTTTACGCACAAGATATTATTGGCCTACTATCTTCAAAGATTGTATTGAGGCCGTGAAAATATGTCCTCCATGTTAACACTTCCATACAAAGAAGCACACCCATCCTGCCCCATTACACCTGGTTATTTCCGTTGGCCCCTGGTTATTTCTGTTGGCCCCTTCGCAAAATGGGGCATCGATTTTATGCATTGTAAGCCAACCTTGGTCGGGGGGCATAGTTACATCATCGTAGCTGTGGATTACTTCACAAAGTGGGAAGAGGCAATGCCTACATACCAAAACAATGGCAAAACCACCGCACTCTTCATGTTCAATTATGTAATAGCACGGTTTGGAGTTCCGTATGCGATAGTGACTGACCATGGTTCTCACTTTCAGAACCATATGGTTGATGAACTAAGCGATAGATTGGGTTTTCGCCATGAAAACTCAACACCCTACTTCCCACATTCCAATGGACAGGTCGAGGCCATTAACAAGGTCTTGAAAACCATGGTCTAAAGGATGGTAGGTACGCATAAGTCCAACTAGCATAATATGCTCTTTTCAGCATTATGGGCCTACAGAACTTCCGTTAAAACTGCCACAGGTTTTACTCCTTTCTAATTGGTGTATGGATTGGAGGTTGTCCTTCCTATAGAGTGCGAATCTTCGTCTCTACAACTCGTTGTCGAACTTCTTCCTAACACTACTGTCGAGGAAGAACGTTTCCTCTACTTAGCAAAACTTGACAAGTCCTACTGAGATGCTGCCCTTGCTAATGAAGCACACAAGAAACGCATAAAATCTCAGTATCACAAGTCAGTAGAACCTCGTATCTTCAATGAGGGTGATCTATTCATCATATACGACCAGAAACATGACAAGTTGGGGGCAGGAAAGTTCGAGTCAATGTGGCACGGACCTTACATTGTCAAACGTGTTTTTGAAAAGGGAGCTTACGAGCTTGAAGACTATGACGGAATATCTTTGGGTGAACCCCATAATGGGATTTATCTAAAGAGGTACTATGCTTGAACCTATAATGCATAGAATTTCTTTTATATACTGTACATGGCGTGTGTGTGTTTTTGTGTGGTGTGACGCATTTATTTTTTGAGTGTCTCTTGATCTTGTTTTACGCTTCTTATACCATGTCCTGTCTTCGTGTGCAGATGAAAACATGCTACGGATTCACGGACGGTGACAACCGGCATACCCATAACCTTGTGTCGGCAGCCTGGGTACTGTATTCCCCAACAGGCGAGCTCATCAGCTCAGGTGGAAGTTGTTTTGGGTTTGCAACCAACAATGCCACAGAATATCAGGCAGTAATTGGAACCCTAACCGACGCTACTTCTTTAGGTATGGACCACATTGTCATCCATATGGATTCTCAATTAGTGGTTTCCCATCTTAACCGGATCTATGCTATCCGTGATCCCACCCTACTCCATCTCTTCAGACGAGTACGTCTCTTGGAAAGGTCATTTGAATCCATTCAATACCTGCACATTCCACAAGAGTTAAACATAGTTGCTGACTCGATGGCCAACTTCATTTTAGATTGGTACATCGCACACACATAATACTCATAATATGTAAAAGCATTCACAGCATGTAAATAATGCACTGTATAAAAATCATAACGTGTGAACAAGATCACATCATTCATCATTAAATAATATCACTAATTTCACTAGATGTTAAGGAATGTTTGAGGGAAAATAATGTGATGACCCATCCAACCATGTGATGTCATTTAACCACTGTTTCCTGTCCAACAACATCATCGAAGAAACCATTCATATTCATCTCTTTCATAGAACAATTAGTGAAGTACTCCACTTTTGAGTTGATAGCCACCACCTTCCTCACATATTTTCAATTACTCATACACCATGATCTAGGGCTTGATATTCTCACAAAATTTTAACATAATACCTTTACTCACATATCACATCACATCTACGAATGACATAGGTGTAGGAACTTGTGCAAAATAGACTTCCTCAAATTACTCCAACCAATGATCGTGAAGGATGTGGCAACCACTACGCCCCAAACAAAATAAGAGGCCATTCTCAAGGCCCAACATTTTGATTTAATCTATGCACATTATTGGTATTTGTATCCCATCCTCTCTGATTCACCTCGACATCATTCTATGAACTAGGCAAGAGCTCCCCAACCATAGATCTCTATGCATACAATGCGGCATAACAGTACCCACCATCACCTTCCGCATCAGTGGCTCCTCCAATTGATCCAACTCCTCCATTTGGATAACTCACATATGGACCATACAGTCCAACATATCCCAATAATAGTCAAACACCTCTAGTATTACCACCTCAAGCAGAGCTACTAGCTCCTACATCTACTTCATATGGATCCCTGAACCCATACTTCCCCACACGCATCTACAATCCATATTTCCCATATCTTGGTCCACCCAAATCTCTCCCCATGCCTCATTCTAGGGTCAATCTAGTACAAGATTCCCTTGTAAAACAAGCTCAATAGTTTGAGGAGTTAAATGCAAGAAATACCCTAATCCAGAGGATCAAGGGAAAGAGAAATGGAAGAATAGGCAAAAATAACAGCAAGGGCAGGGGGAATCCCCATCCCTAGAAGAACTAGATCTTAATAAATACAAATGAGGGGACCAATAATCCCCCCAAGAAAGGAAAGAACTCAATTCTCGGGACCAACTTTCCTTGCAACATGTGTAACAAGTATGGGCATTACACTCACCATTTCTTGCTAAAACTTGAGTGTCAATAATTAATCAAGGCGAGGAAAAAGGATACCACCAATCCTCCTCAACCACCAAATATTCCACAGCCTCAATAGGCTATGTTACAACAACCCTTTTCCAACCAAGGACTGGTCTCTCAACAACATGAACCTCTCCCACCAAGTGATGGAACCTTCCAAAACATCTACATGAATACAATTGAAGTAAACCTTCAAACCCATATGAAATATTATGGAACGCCTAACCCCCTGCATGGGGAGGATTTCCTATATACCTATAGAGGTCTTCTGCAAATACCACATCCAAGCAATGACAAGATATATCACATCCCTAAGACATCGCTTCGATGAACTTCCCATAACCCACATATGAAAGCATCTCACAATTACATCATTGTGGATAAGTTGTCTCAATCCTCTGCCACCATGTCAACATTAGAAGTTCTCCAATATTATCCTTCTCAAATGAAGAAATTGGTTATTGCATTAGGAGAAATTGGCCCTTACAATTCATGCTTAATAACCTTCAAAAATCTTTAAAGGCAAGTTACGACTACCCTCATTGGTTTCTTTTCAAATCCCAGTCACTATCAAGAAAATATTGATTCATTGATACATAGTCAATGAAGGAGCATCTCCTTCTGTGATGTCTACCCATGTATGAAATGTCTTAGATCTCCAGACTTAGTCCCCTCATATATCGGCCTCTACACTTATGATGGGAGACCATCAAAGCCACTGGATTTGTACTTGAATATCCATAATGAGCTAGGGGGGGAATTGTACTCTTGGATATCAAAGTGGTCAATGCTCAACTCAACTATAATATTCTTTTTATATGTAGTTACATGTATGTCGTGAAGGTTGTAATCTCATCAGTTTTATGCATCATGATGTTTCCCCACAATAGAAAAATAACCACCCTTGACCATCTTAATTACTATGACCCTCATCCTAACTCAAACCATAACAACATCCTACCTGCCATAGGATTAGTTACTCCCTCATGATATGTCGATATAGGTCTGGGAACTTACAAATATTCTAAACTGTTGGGGGAATAATTTGTCCCTCCACTAGTTATCCCAACATCCATAGAAAATCTTATGTGCACTATGTTCACCTCCAAAGACAACACATAGTCCCCATCCCTGTTGATGTATATGTAACTTCGGAATGTATTTCATCTATGTATTTCATATATATTTATTGTACCCTTATTAGAGATGTGTTATTCCTCTATAAGGAAGTGTCGTCATGTGGATTGAAAAGTGTCGCAAGTGTGTGTACTTGCCGATGGGTTATTAGACCACCATGTGTGGGGTTGGCCCTAAAATATACATTATATTGTGGATGTATCTAAATAGACAAGTCAGCCCCATAAGGTCACTGGGAAAACAAGTTAGTATAAATAGAGATCGGGAGATCTCTATTTTCATCATTCAGAAAGTCACACTTCTCTCACTCAGAAAGTGGCGCACTAGTGAGTAGGAGGATCATCTACTACTAGGAGACTATCTCAATGTATTTTGGTTGTAATTTGGTTGAGCCATTGCTCTCTCTATCTCTAAGGAAGTTGTGGGGTTTTTCACCTTAGGGTTTTCCCCACGGAAACTCCGTGTCTCTTGTCTCTCATGCTTTTGATTCTTGTGATGCTTATTGTGATTGTTATGCATTGATATACTGTATATGTTATTCTCTCAGTGAAGATCCTAGAGTATTGTGAATTAATGCTGAAAATTTAACATGGTATCAGAGCTAACCTGAGAAGAAGACATTTTGCAGTGACGAAAACTTGAGTTTCTTGTTTATTGGGTTTCTCTCCACAGATTTTGGAAAAGCAGTATAGTAGATTGACTCTACTCATCAAGGAGAATCCATCTGTCCAATAAGAATTCAATTCTGAGCATTTTCAGATTTGGCCCTAAAACTTAGGGTTTCCACAAAAATAGGAATTTCTTAAATATGAAGACATAGCTAGAATGTCCTTGCACAAATCGAAGTTTAGAGCTTTAGATCGAGATTTTTGGCTGGGTATATCTCCGGGAAACTCAAACTCTAATTCAGGGCTCTCCCAGTGAACCCGGGAGGACACAAAAGGTCAAATCTGAAGGGTAAAACTTTGCTGATCTCAAATTCTGAATGCACCAAGCTAATCAGCTCATCAAGGCGCAGCTTTCTATCCTTTCAGAAAGTTGAAATTCACATTTTGAATTTTTAGGGTTTTTCCGACAAACCCTAATCCGGGACCAGATCCAGTTTTCAGCATTTCAAGTGGTAAGACCTAAATATTTTCTATTTCCATTTGAAGTACTCTTTAAAATGTCTCACCACACCAAGCTTGAAGATAAGCTTGAAGGGGCTGATAACTTCTGAGCTTAGAAGTATAGGATTGGGTTAATCCTGGAAGAGAATGAGTTGGACTCATATATCAAAGAAGACATCCCTATCCCAGAGGATGAAGAGGCTAAAGTATTGCATAAGAAGAACTTGGTCAAGGTAAAGAGAATCATTGTTCATTCTACCATCTCATACCCCATGTGTCTTCTCTAAAGACACCCAAAGAGATGTTTGACTCTTTGACCAAGCTATTTGAAGGGAAGAACATAAATCGGAAGATGACCCTGCAGAAACAATTGAAAGGAGTAAAGTTTCAGAATGGAGAAACAATTCAATCTTATTTTTCAAGGGTCTCCCAGATCAAGGAACAACTAGAAGCAGTGGATGAAATGGTGGAGAATGGTGAAGTTGTCATGACCACTTTGAATGGCTTACCTAGGTCATGGGACTCCTTCATTCAAGGAATCTGTGCAAGAAAGAAGTTGATTTCCTTCAGTAGACTATGGGAATAATGCTCACAAGAAGAAGCAAGGCTTATGGCACGAGAAGAAAAGATGGAGAATGAAGATCAAGCTCTCACAGCTCACACCAAGAAATGGAAGCCCAAGAGAGAGCCATCTCACTCCAAGAAATCTTCACATCACTTCAAAGAAAGAAGAATATGCTTCACCTGTAATGAGAAAGGAAATATTGCCATAAATTGTCCCAAGAACAAGAAGGACAACAACAACTTCATCAAGAAGAAGAAGGGCATCAAAAGAAGGTTTCATGCTCATGCTGCCGAGGATGATGAACCACCCAAGAAGAAGGCTAGGGAAGAAAGTGATGATAGTAATGATGACTCATCAAGTGAAGAAGAGTATGTTCTGATCTCTGCTCTCACAGGTACTATCTCCCATGGTTGTAATGATTGGTTAATTGACAGTGGGGCTTCCAAACACATGACTGGGTTTAAGGAATCTTTTGTGAACCTATCTGAACATGAATCACTCCATAAGGTGAAACTTGGGGATGATTATCAATACCCAATCAAAGGAAGTGGTGAAGCCTCCTACAATCTAGATTCTGGAAAATCTTTGAAGATGAAAGAAGTCCTTTAAGTACCTGGGATCAAGAAGAACTTACTCTCCATCTCTGCATTGGATGCAAAAGGTATGAGGGTTGCATTTGTGGATGGCCAAGTCCTAATGTGGCCAAAGGGAAAGACCATAGATGATGCAGTAGTGATTGGAGTGCAAGAGGGAGGCTTGTATAAATTAAAGGGACAACCTGAACATGCCATGGTGCATGAATCCATGGAGCTAAGTGAACTTTGGCATAGAAGGCTTGCTCATATGCACTATAGGGAACTTCCAATTGCAAGCAAGGCTGTAGAGGGTCTTCTTGAAATCAAGACCAAACATGAAGTTGTTTGCAAAGGATGTGCAAAAGGTAAGAACATTAAGAAGGCTTTCCCAAGCAGTGAAAGCAAGACAAAGGATATCTTGGAAATCATCCACTCAGATGTATGTGGTCCTATGTCATCTAGTTCTCTAAGTGGGTATGTTTACTATGTCTCATTTATTGATGACTTCTCGAGGAAGGATTGGGTATACTTCTTGAATAACAAAGATGAGGTGTTTGATAAGTTCAAGGAATTCAAAACCTTGATGGAGAATCAAACTGACAAGAAGATCAAAATATTCAGATCCGACAATGGTGGAGAATTAACCTCAGGTGACTTCAAGAAGCTTTGCAGTGATTCAGGGATTAAGAGGGAGTTGACTGCTCCTTATAATCCTCAACAGAATGGAGTTACATAAAGGAAGAACAAAACAGTCATGGAAGCAGCAAGGGAAATGCTGCATGACCAGGATCTACCATACATCTATGGGCATAAACAGCTAGAACATCTGTATATGTGCAGAACAGAACATCCCACAAGATATTGGACAACAAGATACCAGAAGAGGTCTTTTCTGGTAAGAAACCTGAAGTCAACCATCTCAGAATATTTGGTTGTCCAGTATACACTCATGTCCCAAAGGAAAAGAGGACTAAACTAGATCCTTCAGGAAAGAAGGGTATCTTTGTGGGTTACAGAGAAATCTTGAAGGCTTAGAGAATATACTTTCCAGGGTTCAAGAAGATTGACGTTAGCAAGGATGAATATAAGTTCAAGGAGAGGTAATCTAGGAAGCAAAGATCAAGAGGGAGCACACTCCAGTAGCTCCTACAAGGATGCAAATTTTCAGAGGGAGTTGACCATATTCCTACATTCCACAATAGAAAGGTGTAGAAGAAGCTACTTCAGCAGCTCCTGCTAGGAAGCAAAGATAAGTATTTCAATTATCATTTCTTGCCTATTTTTGTTTAAATAATATTATGCTTATGTTCCTAGACTTAGGAGATGTATTGTGCATATTAAAATGATTACATTAATGAACAGTATACTACTAATATGCATGTGATGGGTAAGTGGCCTATGGAACTGTACAACATTCCAGTGCTACTTATCTAGAATGAAACCTCTTTGCTGACATGTTGGGAGTAGTGCAAACTCTTAACAATGTTCTGGTAGAGACTGGAAGGCATCTAGAAAGTTGTGGAACATGGATAAATGTTGTATTGAAGCATTGGCTAAGTTAATTGCATGACTGCATGACATATTTCTTTATGTGTAAAGAATTTGTTCTAAAAATTATGAGATGTTTCTAATCATGCAATTTAACTTGTTTTGTAGGAAAGACCGTATATCTTCACCTACAAAAGAAGGACTACAACATTTGTTCCAGCAACAAAGATATCTATTGAAGATATTGAAGTTCCCAGGATCTAGGATGAAGAAATGGAATGCCATGATCCGTGGATCATGAAGATGATGTTTGGGATGCAGTCCCAAGACTTGACAGGGAGTCACATGTGTGCAGATTGAAGAAAGCCTTGTATGGCTTGTAGCAAGCTCCCAGAACTTGGTGTGATACAAAGAGGAAGCTTGCTGCTGAGTTCGATATGAAAGATTTGGGAATGATGCATTATTTCCTAAGTATGGAGGTGTGGCAGAGTGCAGGTGGGATCTTCCTTGGTCAAGGGAAGTACACAGTAGATATCCTGAAGAGATTTGGGATGATGGATTGCAAGGCCATGACCACACCTATGGCATCGAATCTGAAGCTTCTATGTGATGCTTCATTTGAGCCGGTTGATGTCTTTGTGTATCGTCAGATGATTGGGTCCTTGATGTACCTGACAAACACGAGACCGGATATTTGCTTTGTTGTGAACACATTGAGCCAGTTCCTGACGGATCCAAGGAGTGTTCACCTGGTTGCAGCAAAGCATGTTCTGAGGTACCTAAAGGGTATAGTGGATTATGGGTTCAAGTATGAAGTAAATCAAAAGTTTAACCTGCAGGGTTATGTTGATTCAGATTGGGCTGGCAGTGCTGCATATAGGAAGAGCACATCTGGGTACTGCTTCAGTATGGGATTAGGTGTGATCTCTTGGTTTAGTAAGAAGTATTCCTGCGTTGCACTGAGTACAGCTGAGGCAGAGTATGTTGCAGCTTATTCAGCTAGTTGTGAGGCAGTATGGCTACGGAAGCTACTGTCTAAGTTATTTGATCTCCCATTGGATGCTACTGGTATCTTCTGCGATAACTAGAGTTGTGTGAAGTTGTCTGAGAACCCTGTGTTTCATGATAGGTCGAAACACATAGAGATCAAATATCACTATATCAAGTATATGGTGCAGAGAGGAGATGTGAAGCTCTTGTACGTTGCAATGGACGAGCAGATTGCAGATGTGCTGACAAAGCCACTAGCTAGGGTGAAGTTCGAGTACTTCAAGGAGAGGCTTGGCGTTCTTCAGATTGATGACACTTCGAGGAAGAAGTGATGGACACATTTGCTGAAGCCATTCCAAGCATGTTGGAAGGAGGATCATTCACATGGCTGTGGATGTAAGCGCTGGATGATGAGCATCAGGATGATGTTCTGGTTTCTGCTTTGTATGATTAGTTGGATCATTTATATGTATATGTATGTACGCATCATGTTGGATGCTGGATATGATCAGTTGGATCATTTATATGTATGTATGCATCATCTGGATGCTGGTTATGATCGGTTGGATCATTTGTATGTATTTCGTATATGCATCATGTTGGATGCTTGGACCATGTATCTGTATATGTATGAGGTGGATACATTGTATGATCAGGTAGATCATGTATATTGATATGCATCAGGTATGATCATGTAGATCATGTATATTGATGGATACATTGTGTGTATCATGTATCTATGTATCAGGTGGATACACTATGTATGATGATATGTATCAGGTAGATACTTGGTGTGCATCAGATGGATGCATTGTATGATCAGGGTGATCGTGGATGACGAGCTTCTCCAGATTACATGCAGCAGGATGTTGTAGTGATGATGATCAAGATGATCATGTGTACATCAAGATGATGTATGGTGAGTATCAGATGATACTTTGTGGCCGTAGATCAAGTTGTGCAGATGAGCATGTCTAGGATATCCTATAGGTCGGAGTTGCGTACCCATAATAGCTTGGGATGCTCTTTTGAGACATTGCTCTGGGAGGACATGTAATTTGTGCCCTGGGAGATCTTCAAGTCGGAGTTGTGTACCCGTAACATCCTGAGATGCTCTTGCGAGGTTTTTTCCTATGGCATGTAATTTGCTCCTAGGAGATCTGGACAGGATGAAAAAGGCCTCAGATGCTTCATCCAGGTTTTGTGGTGGACCACATGTAATTTGCTCCTGGGAGATCTGGACAGGATGAAAAAGGCTTCAGATGCTTTAGCCAGTTTTTGTGGTGAGATCACATGTAATGTGCTCCTGGGATATTCGACAGGTAGAGCTTTGTGCTCGTAACAGCCTGGGATTCTTCAAGCAGGTTTTGTGATGGGTCACATGTAATGTGCTGCTGGGAGATCCGACAGGTAGAGCTGTGTGCTCGTAATAGCCTGGGATGCTACAACCATGTTTTGTGACACACGTAATAAGTCCTGAGGATTCCACAGTATGGCCAGTGATGATGAAGACCTGCAAGTGGTGGGCCTACATCCAGTATGAAAAAGTAATGGCTCTGTAGAACTTCCTATGACGAGTAGAGTCAGAGATTGGTTGACATAGCAGTAGTAGTGACGATGATGATGACGATGCATCGATAATGATGATCCCAAGAAGAAGACTTGTCTAGCAGATCTATGTCGAGAAATACCTTCCTAGTTAAGAGGGAGTGTTGATGTATATGTAACTTCGGAATGTATTTCATATATATTTATTGTACCCTTATTAGAGATGTGTTATTCCTCTATAAGGAAGTGTCGTCATGTGGATTGACAAGTGTCGCAAGTGTGTGTACTTGCCGATGGGTTATTAGACCACCATGTGTGGGGTCGGCCCTGAAATATACATTATATTGTGAATGTATCTAGATAGACAAGTCGACCCCATAAGGTCACTGGGAAAATAGGTTAGTATAAATAGAGATCGAGAGATCTCTATTTTGATCATTTAGAAAGCCACACTTCTCTCTCTCAGAAAGTGGGGCACTAGTGAGTAGGAGGATCATCTGCTACTAGGAGACTATATCAGTGTATTTTGGTTGTACTTTGGTTGAGCCATTGCTCTCTCTATCTCTGAGGAAGTTGTGGGGTTTTTCACCTTAGGGTTTTCCCCATGGAAACTTCGTGTCTCTTGTCTCTCATGCTTTTGATTCTTGTGATGTTTGTCATGCTTGTTGTGATTGTTAAGCATTGATATACTGTATATGTTATTCTATCAGTGAAGATCCTAGAGTATTGTTAATTAATGCTCAAAATTTAACAATCCCCACCAATTTCAAGTCCTAAAATTAGACATCACACAAATCAAATCATAACTCCAGCAGTACCACAAGTATTTCAGATCCCTTCCTTATTCCCCCCACGAGAGTGCAAGGAACTCTGATCATGACCCAACTTACATTACCTGGGATTACTTTGGGACTACTTTGTGGTACCTAACACCACCATATCCAGAAATGATACCAAAACAAATATTCCCAATATAATTTTATTTCAGTATCAACTGCAAGTGTTCCATCAGCACCAGTTGTACGTATGGTCCCACCAGTCACAACCAAACCCAATGTTGGGGGCATCAAACAACTGAATTTGAAATCCCCCACTGCAACAAATACTACGCCTACCCCAAAGGTAAACCAACCGTGTTCTTTGTGTGGATAGTTGGGACACACTACAAACTCGTGTCCCACATTACTAGAGCTCAAGAATTTTCTTAACACACCTATTAATACAATGCATGCTTCTAGCTCTTCAACAAGGGACACGACAGCTACTTCAATGAACCAAGACCAAAACATTTTGCACCAACCATGCATGCACAAGTTTTTCATAGGTTGGTCATTATATGCATCATTTTCCTAAACTCCCTTGATTTTGGGATGCATTGGTGACCATTTTCCTCACAGACACCCTGTGGTTGAAAGACCTCAACTAGTTTCCCAAGAAATTGCTTCCATCAACATTGTCACTACATTGGAGCCAATGAAGGAAGAGCACAACTAGTTTTTTTCATGCGGGAATTGCACTCATATGATCCCACCTACCATAAATGTGGCTCCACCCAACCACGTCATGAGGCCACTAAGCCCATCCCATACACTGAACCATTCATGTTCCACTAGACCATGTCGATCATGTGGTTTGTTAACTCATTACTCATGTCATTGCCCCATCTTGTGCACAGAATGAGCCAACCACTTAGAAAAAATGTTGTTATAGGATAACCTATCCCCTCCCTCTATAAACCCATCATCCTTTCCTCAAGAGGAGATATTACCCCAACTGCACAATACCATTGACCACGTTGATGTCATCAATATTTATTCGTTATCATTCCTATCTACTAGTGATGCCACATCATCTTCATCATCAAAGGAAGACCATGGTTCATTACCGACACAAAATGTTGTCATAGTAGACAACATGCACCCAATACACACATGCGATACCTCATCCTCAATTCATGTGTTGGGTGACCTTGGATTATATTGTTTAAACAACCCTATCAACAGGTTTCCTCCAATGAAATCCTCCACATAATTCAAAATAATCGAGACATGACACATACACACAAACATCCTATCATAGATAACTTGCACCGATTTCCAACACCAATGGCCTCCATCAAAGCACCACACAATGGGTGACATCACCATTCACCCTATATTTTTTCCATTTCATTAAACACGATGTAGCATCTAATTTCCTTTTCTACAAATTTAAATCTCATATTAAACTCACATACAATGTTTGTTTCTCATGGAGATGACCACCAATATAGACTACTTTGTTGGCTTCACTAACAATGAGAGTTGTTGATCATAGAATAGTGTTAGTTGCTTGGGCCATCTACACCCTAATACCTTCCTTATACCACACCGGTGGAGCATATCTCAGGTTAATCACTAATAATCAAGTAGAATATGACATTATCATCAGATAATTGAATGATTCCATTCACATTGGTATACAACATCTTCATGTCCATCTAGAGTCCCAACTCATCGTCTCACAACTTAACATGTTTTTCATATACCCAATCCCATCCTCTTTCAAAAAATCTTGTAGTTGTGCCTCCTAGTCTAGTAGTTTGAAACCATCGCACTCATCCATGTCCCTATAAGTGCTAATGCATTCACGGATTCATTGCTAACGAGGTCCTAGATTGTCACTTATTACATCGACCGTTAGTCTAATCAAGCATCAAAAGCAAGAGGATATGTGTTTTTAACATACAAGTCATGTGCTAGCCACTAACTTTACTTCAAAACAAATATATATATCCATCATCATACAAATGATAGTGTAGGGACCCCAATCATAGGTATATCATCCCGACCTTGCATATAAGCAACATATTCCCTCTATTTACATTGCATCTATCCAATAATCTCACTGATATCCATAAGGTCCCAATTCTCGGTAAGGGATCCCATCAATGTTACTACTCAGAATAACATGTTCACCCATGGGTGTGCGCGCCATTACAATACCATTCATACTTTTACATCTATGATGTCGAACCCCCAAGTTTGAGGAATCTGATAACTCACAAAGTTTTCCAAGCTGAACCCACATATCATCACCTTTCATTCTTCCTATTTCATCCCTCATATCCCTCAACACATGCTACGATTATGATTCAAATATAACCTCCCCTCCCATTCATGAGTAATATACCATATGTGTCCCTCTTCTTATCATAAAATCCCGAGAATACCACAATGGAACCCTAACCCCTGAAGACACTAATCTCATTCAGTCATTCCCACATGAACGTTTTGCATGACATTTATTCACGGGGAATTTTTCTTCTCGTTTGTACAAAACCACTACATCAGCATTGTAAAAATGATTCCCCAACTCACTCAAAACCACAGGAATCCCATCCATATCATTCTTTGTAAAAATTAGTTCCCCAACCCACTCAAAACTATGGGAACCTCACCCATAGTATTTATGTACAAATGGTTCTCCAACTCACTCAAAACTGTGGTAACGCCATCACATTGTTCCCTTTTGCAGCACCCCTTTGTTTCCCTTAATTGATGTATTTGATTCCATATCACCCAAACCTTTTTAGTTTTTTCCATCTAGGTACCTTACCCCATCGATATTACATTGATGATAAAACCTTCATTTGCAACCAATTTCCCTTCATTACACCCTGTATCACATTTTGAAGAATGATGTTGTTAACCACTCACCTAGTTTAGATTGATAAAGGGAATTCATGAGCACCATGTTGATCAACTAATGTGTGTGAGTTTTGTTAGTGTCCCAATTGGTTACAATATTATCTTGGTTCTTATATTAATACCCTCATCTTAGCAATTACTTCATTTCTCATCGACTTCAAACCACCTTGTTTTGAGAGTTGCAATAGTTATGATTATACCTTGGGGTCCCTTCTCATCACTATAAGGGATCACCTCAAACTAAGTAGGGAGAGTCATTAGTGCTACCTAACTTGGTTGTCTCCCTTATGCTCCATGCCAACAAATATATCACATCAGGTGGAGTCTTATGTTCCGATGGTATTAGTGTTCACTTTTATGATTCATATAAATAACTCATATGACATAGCGAAGTTCCCCATCTGATAATTTGATCACTATTCAGGTCACAAACCCCAGTGGGATGTTAGTAATCATCAATAGTTCTGCTTATTTTACATCAGTAACATCACCAACATCCTAGGAATCATTTACTCACATGAGGATCATAGTCACCTCCATCCATGTATCAACAATATTGAGACGTGACCTCTTTGTATCCTCTTATTGTAATCCAGTTTGATAGAATTTCATGAGCATAGGGATGTGCATCATGTTTGTATAAATTAACATCATTCATTTTTTAAAACCTTAATGAACATTACTATCAATATTCCCCATGGGTAGGTCCTTTTACCCACAATACTTGATAACTTACCAAAACATGAGAGAATTAAATGAAGATGCATTTTGGCCATACAATACCTTAAAAACCTCATACATCAAGGGAATCTATTAACGCTTAAATTTTGCATACATGGAACATTTCAGGTAATATTGCATAAATACATCATCAACATACAACATGTAGCTAACCAAATATATCCTCATCATATCCATAAGAGAACTTGAGACTTAGAATGACAAAATTAGTCATTAGGAACAATCACATGACTTTTTGCATTTGGAACCCACATTGATAATGTGATTCACTATTCAGAAACCTGTGTGATTGTGAAAATGGTGGGACTACTGAATTTTCATGGTGCATTCAAGGATCATAATGACTCTCTTGGATCCAAATTTTGAATTGGACTCCTCACATGCTTGTGAGCATTCAAGATCCCACTTCATGTACTTGGAGAACCAACTTACTATAAAGGGTGTTCACATTTGGATATGGATGTTTCTTGGCCTCCATTTGGCCTAATAAAGAATGCCATGCGCATGCATTGTATAATACAAAATCAAGAGAAAATTTATTCTGCAAGAATTGCATTGAGAGCTCAACTTTAAATTCATTTATTACCTCTAGTTGGCATGCAAATCTACCTTGCCTTTTTCATCTAAGAAGCAAGAGTTTTCTCCATTGTTCTAAGTTTGTTACCTTGAATTTGTGTGGAAAAAAAGGACCACCCTAAGGGATATTGTTGGCTTCCCTTTGAATCCTTCATCATTGTAACAAGCTTTACCATTGGGCAATCAACATTTGTTCTAGCACACTCTTTATCTTTTGTTTTGCTAACAACCTTTCCATTTTATTTAATTTCGATTTCTTTCTTTGAGTTTTATTTGTCATTTGGTGTATGTAATACTAAATCACAATATACTATATTTTTTCCTTGTTGCAAACTACAAGGATCCCTCAAGTGGGTGTTGGTATACGTTATATTCTTTGCATGCGTGTGTGGGGTTTTTCACCGAGCTATTTTTGGGATTTTCCTAAAAATGTGTAATTTAATCTTGGTTAATGGATTGGGGCATATTTATAATCTATACTAACAAATTAGGGGTTTGGATGTTGTGAAACACCTACATATTGTATTGTGAGTGGTTAATAATCATAATGAGAAAGTGAGAGGTGTGACTCTAAGTTTTGTTGCTTTTCCCAGATAAGGGTTTCCAGGGTAAATCTATGTGTATTATATGTGAATATTGTGACCTGTAATCTTTATTTTTCTTAAAATAATATATATGTTTTGCTTATCTACACATGTTTAAAACTTACAGTGGTAAGAGCACTCACCCTTTGTGGTTATTTTTCCCACAACACATACAAATTTATCTCATTCTTCTCTATACAAGAGTGATGTGTAGGTTTTATATTGAACAACGACATGACTATATGGATGCAAGGATGTTGTGGTTTGAATAAATGGTTGGTTCAATGGAGTATGTAATGTATGTGGGGGACATTGTCTTACATGCATATATTTCTTCTTCCTACTTTTCTATATGCACAAGAAATTTTATTCCATTTGCTATGACAACAAATTGTTATTCATCCTCTTTCAAAACAATATCCAGTATGATAGGTTAAATATATAAAATTAAATTAAATTAGTAACAACCATATTAATATTAATGTGTTTGATAGATATCTATAGTTGTATATCTCGCATAATAATAAAGTATTTGTTAATATTATTTTACTTTTTTAGTTTTGTTTTGATTGGATTACATCTATTCCTAATATTATTAATGTGCTTGTTGCTAGTATTAGTATACTTCCTTTGTTTTATTAGAATCACATCTATGCCTAGAAAGCAAAGTACACAGGGTGACCATAAAACCATAATATTACTTTAATTCCTTTGTTTCAATGGGGACCATGTCTTTACCGAAAAAACAAAGTACACAAATATTACCATGAAGCTACTTGGGAATTCCACAAAACCTTCTTGAAATGTCGTGCTATAAGTTGTGTTAGTACATCTATATATGATAGAATTTCCTACAAAAGTGGAATATTAAAAGTATTATTGCATCTAAATTGAAGGAATTGTTTTGATGCGATTAAGAATTAGTGTATAAGAGAAAATTAAGATATTATCAGAAGGTGATTAACCCTAATCTAGAAGATCAAAAGCATATCTTTGTTTTAACTTAGCTTAATTAAGAAAATAAACATTGCTAAAATAAGAAGAAAATATCATGAGCTCCATAGTGAAATAGATCGCTAGAAAATTCTTAAAATGTCATGGCATAAAAGAATTCACTACAAGGAAAACACCCTCTAGCAAAGGTTTTTGTAGAAGCTCCTATAAAAAGAGCCCAAATATACACTTATAGCATAAGTATCTAGTGGAGGTGAGAAGATAGAGGTTTTAGCGGATGTTTTTATGATGCTTTTATACATTTAAAATGCACTGGCGCGCTTTATTTCTATATGCACCAATGCGTCTAGGAAAACAGTTCATTGATGCCTAAAATATGTGTTCAATGTGGAGAAAAATGTTTTTATTATATTTAACCCCAAAACGGAAAGCGATGAGTTCAATACATACATACATGCTAGTGTGTACCAAATCTTAATGCAATGTTATTAGCTCAAAAAACATTTCTCTAGAAAATTATATATGTTTAAAAATAATTTAATAATGGTATGCACCAATGTGTTTCTTAAATTAGAGCACTAATGATTTTTTTTTTCAATAAATCCCTTGACGATGCGTTACATTTTTTACACCACATTAGTGCATTCTTTACTTAAGGGCAACGAAGAAGGGTGAAACTAAAACAATTTTCGGGTGGAATTTTCTATTTTCTATTTTTTATATCCTTTAACTGTTTGTTTATATATATAAATTTCCCTAGTTCATCTCACACTTTAGAGCACCACAACAGGTTAAAATTTAGAAAATTTGGTATATTTTTTAAAATGATTTAATCCTTTCTCACTGTGCATTTAGGTAACTCGACCGCATTTGTGTGTTGTATAGTTGAGAGCACAGGAAAATGGTTAAATTTAAAAATTGTGGGTTGAAATATTTTTATGTTTTATATTGACTACCAAAGATTTTAAAACTTCCATATGTAGTAGTGCGTCTCAGTATCAAGCGCAAAATGATAGGGTAATATATAGATAGATAGATAAAATCATTGTTACCATCTTTCAATGTTGTAGAAATCCTAAGCACTTGTGCAATTCTTGCCTCCCTAAAGGGACCTGCCATCGATGTTGTCCATGCTTTAATTTCTCCTATAGGTTTCTCACTACATGGCTTTGGATTTTTTCCCAGCGGTGGGAAAATTTGGATTTTTGGTCAATGTGGAAACCATGCCTCCTTGGCATGCAAATTTCCAAGTAATGTCTTTCTTACCTTCTAATTTAAAGTTTTAGCGGATTAAATTTTAAAATTATTCTTAAATTTAGTTATTTAAAAGAAAAATATTTTAATTTATGCACGGTTCGTTTGTCTTGTTTGGCTTGCATTGCGCTAATGGTGCACCCTAAAAATTTACAGGGTGCATCGTGTGTGGGACAAACAAAATTTGTCAACCATAACACATTGTTACTATGGGGCATTATGTGTTGATAACACACAACACAAACAAAACTTAAAATAACAACAATATTGGCAGTGTCTAAATTTTTCTGGTGCACCAGTGCCAATAGGCACTACACACAACACTGCTTGTTGTGATTTTAGACACGCCGGGATAAACACAAATAAGAAACATGTTTAATTATTCAACAATGCACCAATGCATCACATTCACCGGTGCCCTGATTCCATGTGGCACAACAAGCACCAGTGCTTGCTATGATTCTAGATGCACTTGTTTAAGAACAAACCAAAACAATGTTTAATCATTCAATTATGTATCAGTGCATCACTTATTCTGATGCACCAATGCCGATAGGAATAACAAGAACCGATGCATGACATTATCTTAGAGGCACTGATATAACTACAAACAAAAACTATGGTTAGTTCTCCATTCGTGTTCTGGTGCATCATGTTTATTGGTGCATTAGTGCTGAGAGGCACAACAAGCACTGGTGCGTGATATGATTTTAGACGCACCAGTCCAATCACAAACCAAAACCGTGTTTAAACTATTCAACCATGTTTATTTATTTTTGAAATAATTGTAAAGTATATTGTGCGTTAATTTTCTAATAGTGCACCGATTGCGGTGCTCTGTATATTTAAAAGCACCACTAGCAGTGATTCATGTTTTTCTAGGTGCACCGATTTGAAATTCATTTTTAATGAAAAATTATTTTACAACATATTATGGTGCATATTATTGATACTCACATTAATGATGCATTTTAACTTGTATAACGCATCAACCCCACTTTTAAAAAAATCCTGCACCATCGTGCACCTTCCTATTTGTTATCATGGCCCAACCAGTCGTGGTGTGTTAATAACTAGCATGTGCACCATGGGTGAGGCGATCACGTGTATATCATGCACTGGGCCACCATTCTTATTGGCGCACCATGCTTAGAATGATATATTTGTTAATAATTTTTAAAAATAAATGTTTTGTGTCTTCGGTGCATTAATTATCTAGTAGTGCAACATTAGCGGTGTTGTCTATATACAAAAGCACCACAAGCAGTGCTTGACGTTGTTTTAGGCGCATCACTATGAAAATTCATTTTATTTTTTATTTATTTTATATTAATAAATAAAATGATCGTTTAATTAATTTTTTTATGTTTTATATATACATGTCTGTGCTTATGCATGAGACTAATGGAAGTTATATGTGAATCAAAGGCATCAATGGAGGGAGCAACAATAGGAAAGAGTGGACCTGTACAATGTTGTACGGGTGTGGGAGGCGAGAGAAATTGAGAGAGACTTGTACCCTCGGCCTATTAACGATTAGAAACAAGACCTACTGAGAGTTTTTGGCCTCCTAAAGTTCTATCAAGAGGCTACATCCCTGAAGGGGAAATTAGGTCTCTTGATGTAGTTGATCCATAATTGGGATCAATGTAGACATGCCTTTCATATTGGTCTCGATCTTTGGTTTCACCCCATTGAGGAGGGAATTAATTCATCACTTGGCTATATAAGAAAGAGGAGGATTTTCCCCAGTTCCCTAATGTTCTAATTGTTCATACATATAAATATGTGGATGACATCGGGGTGTTTTTTAAGGATTCTAATATTACACTTAAGTATAGTATTCTAGGCGATTATTTTGGATTGTAAACAAGATAGATATAGATACATAGGCGAATATTAAATGTGAAACCTACAATTTACTACTGAAATGTGTAAATTTGAGTGAATATTATGATAAAAAAAACATATTTTGTGTAAATATAGGCGATATCAGAGACTAAAAATGACCAAATAGCGAATTTATTTTTTGAAAAACATCCCCAAAAATAGCCAATTGGCGAAATTTTGCCCCTAAAAGTAACCCTGGATGACACCTTGAGATCTATCTATCCATCATTTAATCAACCCAATGTTTATGGGACAACCTACAAAACAAAGGAAAACATACTTTGTAGAGCTCTCTCTCTCTCTCTCTCTCTCTCTCTCTCTCTCTCTCTATATATATATATATATATATATATATATATCTTGAAGGAAACGAAATGTAAACAAGGTAATCAAACCAACAATATCTTATCTTAATTTCATAACACAAGGGATTAAGTAGAGATTCCTTCTCATGAGGGACCTGAATATAAGTTTGAGCCATTACAAAGTCTAATTCTTAAGATTAACAATTTATCAAAGAAGCTCAATAAACGACCATTTTGGAACTAAATTGTGTAACTCACGGTTAATTCCTTAAACAAAACTAATTGTAGATTTGAGATAAGTGACAATGCCTCCCCATAAAACACCATCAATAGTAACTACCAATGAAATAGGACAAACTTGAGTTCCACAACATAAGGAATCTTTTAATTAATTCAAATGAACTAAAACCCTAGCCTTGGATGTAACGTCCCCTTCACCCAATCCAACCAGTAGGGGGGACATTAACTAAAACAGGGCCCCAAAATTTTTCCCCATTACCACAATTATGAATTTATACAGTTAAATGCATGTGCATACATGAAAATAAAAACACACAATGGAAATAAAATTGATCCACACACACATAACATGCAATTTACGAGCATAATTATCAATTGAATTCAAATAAAAATCATTACACGTCAGATTCATAAGAATACTTATCTTTAAACAAAGAAGATCCAAGCAACTAGCTATGTAAGAGCGATTTTCCACCCATCCATAGGCAGTCTTTTCAGCATATACTCTTTCTGCTGAGAGGCCACCCCCAATTTGGGCTATGATTCCACCAAGGTGAACGAAATACCTACAAGCTTTTTTCTCTCAACCCACAACCCACTTTTCTCTATATGCTTAGCCAAAATCTCCAACTGATCTCTATGGGGGTCTCACTAAACCGTCACATCCATGGCACTCCTTCCAACTACCCCACACAACACAAGGAAGAAATTTTCCTTCATTGATCCATAGTTCCCTCGTGAAATCCAACCCTTACAGTTCTTACTAGTGTGTGTAGTAAGAGTCTAACATGTATGATATTGGAGAACATCTTGTAACATTAATCCATATATTCTTAAGCATCCAAAGGTAGTAGAACTCAATGGGTAAAGGTTCGTAACTTTCCAAACCTCCATGCTCACCTAAATCCATCTATTTTCCTTTCCAAAAATGCAAATTTGTCTCCAACTTCAAATTTATGGGTTAAACACAGTCTCGTAATGGACATGGACAACAATGAAAAACTCTTATACGTAGTGTAGGGACATGCATGATAGAATGATCAAAGATAGTGTTGACTCCAAGGATATGAGGTAAGGGTGACAATAAAACTAACATAAATTTTGACCATAGAAGAAAAACGACTGCTAACAACTAACATAACTGTCACAACCCCCATGCTTCAATAACTACATGAGGTGAATTTTCCCACCAACCTCACATTTGCAATCAATGATTGGGTTTAATAGACTAGAGAAGGAAATTGTCTCATTTAAGGAACATGGAAAATTGTTGGATGAGTTATAAGGTTGACACATGGCATCAAAGGATATGGTTTCTCATAGGCCCCCTTACTCTTCCCCTCTGGTAGAATCATAGCCCCTCTAGTTCTCTTTACACAGCCATATTGGACCATTTTATTAATTTCCAACATAATATTTACATACATTTTGAATTGGCATGATAAGCCAATCATATGATTCAAGTAAAAATATATACATCATACATGCCTAGCCACTCGCTTGTTCGGCCTTGGCCTTGAGCCCCACACTAGGAATACATACTAGCATATTTACATCATTCACATAATTTTGATTAAATACATTCCAAGCCAAAATTGGGAATTATTTAATTTTTCCATCAGAGTACCTATCAGAGAGGTACTTTTGCTTGAAGTATTTCTTGAATTGCTTCCAAACAATCTTCCTTTTATTGATATTCTTCACTTTCCTAAGGTGATCCCACCATATAGATGCTCTTATGTTCAAATTAAATGTAGCAATATGGCTTTCATATTTCCTGAGTAGTCTTGGACTTGGAAATACTTCCTCATCCCAAGAAGCCAAGCCTCACCTTTTTGACCAAATTTTATCTCACCATCAAATGTTGGAGGTTTGGCCTTCCTAAATTCTTCATGTGAGTTTTTCTTTGAAGACCTCTTCCTCTTCTTCCTAGGATATGAAGAGCTTCATCCTTCAGTGGAATCCTTAGATTTAGATGACTCACAAAGATATTTCTGGAGTATATGACCTATCTCTAGAAATCCTTCTTGAAGTATGGGAACTCTTGTGTGAATTCCTCCTTGAGTTACTCCCACTCTTTTCTTTATTTTATGAGTGATGTCCAGAGTTAATATTTCTTTGAATGTATGCCAGACTTTGGAGCATAGCTGCATTCAATTGATTCTGCTCTTCTTGAGCTCTAAGCAGCCTCTCATTGTTTGCTCTATAACTCTGTAGCTCCACCCTTAGGCTCCTCATGGTTTCTGCAATGAATGGAAGAGTCACTTGGTTTATCCTACCATTGGATTATGTCTCTTCATTCTCAAATTGTATATTCTCTCCCATTGCATCTACCTCAACTTCATAAGCATCCTCTGCATCATCCATGTCCATGTTGATGACTTTCTTGGCCCAATGTTACAACGTATTTTTCCACCTTTTGAGCATCAACATTGATTGGCCTTCACTATCCATTGTATTGACTCAGATCCATTATTTTCCCTTCAGGAACCAAGTTTCCCTATTTTTGTTCATGTAGGCTTGCTGTTCCATTATAACCAACGTACATGCAGGTTGCACCTAATTAGCCCGCGTACATCGAGTTACATGGTAAAAAATAGTAAAACCTCTATTTTTACTCTCACAAAGCGGTCTTAGGGTGACCTTTGGCCCTCCATATACCTCAAAATGACTCAATTTGACCTTTCACTTACCTTTGGAAGGATATATATTGAGCTCTTATGCTGTATGGAAGAGAGGAGAAAGAGAGAGCAACATAACTCTAGTGGATTTTTGCCGTGACTTGAGTCTACACTCATTGATCCTTGTTGTTGTGAACTCCTTATGTTCACCTACCAAACTCCTTTCATAGTTTGAGTTTTCCATTGTATGGGGGATTGAAGTGGTGGAGGCACAAGTGGAGAGACCTAGTTCTTCGTTCAGATTGGTTGCTGACAAGAGGTTGTATCATGTACTTCTTGTTATTATTAATGGAAATACTCATTTTCGCGTCCAATTGATGTTGTGAATGTTGTTTAAATTACATTGGGTTACACTTGCTTATGATATCATGGCCCCTGCTATTGATTATGTTAATATCTTTCACATATTATATGCACTGGCTTGTATTTGTTGTTGAGACTAAGCTACAGGTTCAAGTGTAGATTGGAAAGCTCAACGGGGATCTACTTCGAACATCCGGTTGAAGGTTGGTCTTATTCTCCATATCTTAGCATTTTCATTTATATAACATTGCATTGGGAATTGAGTTTATTTCTGGTAGTCATCTGTTACAGCGTATTTTTCCACCTTGTGAGCATCAGCATTGATTGGCCTTCAGTATCCATTGTATTGACTCAGATCCATTATTTTCCCTTCAGGAACCAAGTTTCCCTATTTTTGTTCCTGTACGTTTGCTGTTCCATTATAGCCAGCGTACGCACAGGCTGCACCTAGTTAGCCCGCGTACATCGAGTTACATGGTAAAAAACAGTAAAAACTCTATTTTTACTCCCACAAAGCGGTCTTAGGGTGACCTTTGGCCCTCCATATACCCTGAAACGACTCGATTCGACCTTTCATTACCTTTGGAAGGCTATATATTGAGCTCTTATGGTGTATGGAAGATAGGAGAAAGAGAGAGCAACATAACTCTAGTGTATTTTTGTCGTGACTTGAGTCTACACTCATTGATCCTTGTTGTTGTGAACTCCTTGTGTTGACCTACCAAACTCCTTTTATAGTTTGAGTTTTCAATCGTATGGGGGATTGAAGTGGTGGAGGAACAAGTGGAGAGACCTAGTTCTTGGTTCAGATTGGTTTCCATCTAGAGGTTGTATCATGTATTTCTTGTTATTATTAATGGAAATACTCATTTTCTCGTCCAATTGATGTTGTGAATGTTGTTTAAATTACATTGGGTCACATTTGATTATCATATCATGGACCATGCTATTGATTATGCTAATATCTTTCACATATTATATGCACTTGCTTGTATTTGTTGTTGAGACTAAGCTGCAGGTTCAAGTGTAGATTGGAAAGCTCAACGAGGATCTACTTCGAACATCCGGGTTAAGGTTGGTCTTATTCTCCATATCTTAGCATTTTCATTTATATAGCATTGCAAGGGGAATTGAGTTTATTTCTGGTAGTCATCTGTTACAACGTATTTTTCCACCTTGTGAGCATCAGCATTGATTGGCCTTCAGTATCCATTGTATTGACTCAGATCCATTATTTTCCCTTCTGGAACCAAGTCTCCCTATTTTTTTTCTTGTACGCTTGGTGTTCCATTATAGCCAGCGTACACGCAGGCTGCACCTAATCAGCCCATGTACATCGAGTTACATGGTAAAAAATAGTAAGAACTTTATTTTTACTCCCACAGAGTGGTCTTAGGGTGACCTTTGGCCCTCCATATACCCCGAAACAACTCGATTAGACCTTTCACTTACCTTTGGAAGAATATATATTGAGCTCTTATGGTGTTTGGAAGATAGGAGAAAGAGAGAGCAACATAACTCTAGTGGATTTTTGTCGTGACTTGAGTCTACACTCATTGATCCTTATTGTTATGAACTCCTTATGTTCACCTACCAAACTCCTTTCATAGTTTGAGTTTTCCATTGTATGGGGGATTGAACTGGTGGAGGCACAAGTGGAGACCTAGTTCTTGATTCAGATTGGTTGCTGGCAAGAGGTTGTATCATGTATTTCTTGTTATTATTAATGGAAATACTCATTTTATCGTCTAATTGATGTTGTGAATGTTGTTTAAATTACATTGGGTTACATTTTCTTATGATATCATGGACCATGCTATTAATTATGCTAATATTTTTCTCATATTATATGCACTTGCTTGTATTTGTTGTTGAGACTAAGCTGTAGGTTCAAGTGTAGATTGGAAAGCTCAACGGGGATCTACTTCGAACATCTGATTGAAGGTTGGTCTTATTATCCATATATTAGCATTTTCATTTATATAGCATTGCATTGGGAATTGAGTTTATTTCTGATAGTCATCTGTCTGTTGTGGTCTGCCCCGAGCCATAGGAAGTTTTTCACTGTAACACCCAACCAAGATCAGAGGATTCATTATTGCACTATACTTATTTTTTACCCTTTAATAGTCACTGATATGATTTTGAATCTGTAAAAGTGTTAATATAAACACAGTTGTTAGATTTGTTACAAAATAAAAATCAAATTTCATGTATTCTGGAAATTACTCATATTGACAGTTTTTGTCAAATTATGGCTACATGTGCTTTTCAGGTAAAATTACATAATCATCTAAACCATCACTTTAGAATTGGAATCTATAAATTTTTTCCCCTATGAATAATATTTCCAACAAGATTTCCAATGAATATAAGCATGCTCAATTTTGATTCCTGAGGACAAAGTTGCAGCTCTTCAAAATTGTTAATTTGGCCCAAGTTTTGCACTTTTCTGGTAGGTGAATTTAACCCAAATGTCCAACTTCAAACACCTGCATAATATCACCTATGGAGAACCAAGATCAATTCCTTATTGGTTTAGATAATATATGTGACTAGGATTACTCAACAATTTTTAGTTCCTTAATTGGATGCTCCCATCACTTGCTATAGAATTTTGGAATTTACTATGTATTTTTCCACTTCTTCAGGACTTAGAAAATTCTGCAGTCCTGTAGAATCCACCCCCATAATTCACAATCTACCTAGATTTATGCTACTCCAATGGCCATGGTCGAACCCCAAATCTAGCCTTGTTGATTAAAAAAACGAAAATGGGGTCAAGGGGGCTTTCCCCCTTGCGGCCTCCCTGCACTATTGCAGGGAAGGTCAAGGGTAGTGCCCTAGTTATTTTTTTGGTAAATTATTCAATTTTGCGCAATATGGCGCACACGTTCACTGTTGATTTTTTCTTACTTTGAAATGTCCTGGCGTGGCCTGACAAGTCCCTCCTGAGGTGTCAAACAGGTCCAACCTATCACCTGCATCTTCACCATGTCATCTCCCACCATCCCCTAAATGTCACACCACCATACCACTCACCTTCGATAGTGGCAGTTTCCTCATTACCAAAAGTAGTAACACATCCCCACCAAGTGGTTTTGGAAAAATATCCTTCGGGAGGTGTTGTCAATAAAAAAGTGACACTTGCCCCAAGCAGTTTTTGGCACAACGTGCCCCTCGTCCTATTTTATCCATCATGCACTTTATCGACGTGTAGTGAGTCTGGGCCATTGATCTTCCATAATATCTGACGATTAGATCCCTTCCCACCCACTATTAACTAGCACACATGTTCCCAAGGCGACGTGGGTCACGACGGTTGATTTTACCCCAGAATCCAACGATCCGATCTTCATCTACCCACTACTAACCACCGCGTAGTTTTCCCATGTGTTATCAACTACAACCATTGATGTTCCCTAGTGCTCGACAGTCAGATAGTCACCCACCTCCACATTCCATAAGGGGAAACCTCATGCGTGTGGGTCCGATGTGGTTGATCAACATCATGCCTTCTTCCCACGTAGATCCTCCACATCACTCATCCATGTGGCATGGGTGGGGTCCACATAAAATTACCAAATTTATACAATTTAAAGTTTAAAACAAAATTACTATTGGGTCCTTATTTGACACTTAAACAGAACCAAACATTAACAAGAGTATTTCACCTGCAACTCATGTTTTTTCTTGTAACCGTCCATTTCCAACCCATACAACTCCATTGTTAGAACCAGAAGCTTTGATACCACTCTATAACGTCCCCTTCACCCAATTTTGCCAGTAGGGGGGGACATTAACTAAACCAAGGAATCAAAATTTCGCCCCATAACCACAATTACGAATTTATACAGCTAAAATGCATGTGCAGACATGGAAATAAAAACACAGAGCGGAAATAAAATTGATCCACACACACATAACATGCAATTTACAGGCATAATTATCAATTGAATTCATGAAATAAAAATCATTGCACATCAAATACATAAGAATACTTATTTTTATACAAAGAAGATCCAAGCAATTGGCTGTGTAAGAGCGATTTTACACCCAACTATAGGCACTATGTCCACCATATACTCTTTTTGTTGAGAGGCCACACCCAAGTTGGGATATGAGGCCATCAGGGCAAAGGAAATACCTACAGGATTCTTGTTGATGTATTTGTAACTTTGGACGGTATTCAATTGTATATTGTATGTATTACATTTGTACTTTATTGTATCCCCAATGGAGATGTATTATTCCTCCGATTGGAAGCGTCGTCAGTTGTACTTGCATGTGTCACAAGTTATATTGTAAGTGTCGTAACTTATACTTGGTGGGTTATTAGACCACCTTGATGGGGTTGGCCCTGTATGAGTCATGTGGGTCAAAGGGTTATTAGACCACCTTAGTAGGGATTGTCCCAATCAACATTATGTTAAGTGGTTAAGTTGAGGCCGACCTAGTTGAGTAAAGGTCAAGTGAAAGTTAGTGTATAAATAGAGAGTGTGACTCTCTCATTTTACATACTGTCTCATTCACTCACTTAGCATTAGTGAGAGAAGAGAAGTGTGAGCACAAGTGGAGGAGGAGCATGCTACAGAAGATATCTATCTCTTGGGTTTGATCATGGCGATCCTTGTATTGATGTTTATTCTATATCTGAGGAAGTTGCGGGCTTTTTCACCTTCTCGGTTTTCCCCAGTGAAATGTTTTGTGTCTTTTGTCTCTTGTCTCTTATGGTTGATATGCTGTAAATGTTGTTCTTTCAGTTAAGATCCTAGATATATTGAATTTATGCTAAAAAAATAACATGGTATCAGAGCTAGCTTGAAGGAAGGCATCCTATGGCATTTATGAGACTTGTTGCACTTGCGACAAATTGGAAGCTAGGGCTTGATATAGCAAAAACCAGTCATCATATAAATTTCACTATTAATCCATTATGGTGAAGGTTTAGGTTATATAACGTTTACAGGTCGTAGATAACATCCCCATGTACCTTGTGTCCAAAGCACAACACCTGATTCATTGTACTTTGTGATTTATGATCTGTACAGTCTAGGGTTTCTACCTCTTCCAGATCTCAGTCATAAACAGGTGACCTAGGAAAAAAGCTCACAACTTGGGCTAGGAAGCACCAAATGAAATTTCGTAAAATTTTATAGGTAGAGCACGGACTTTATTTTCTGAGGTAAGTTTTTCAGAGGCCTAAGTTGAACCAGTGACATGTGGAACACCATACAAGTTCGCTCTCCTGTTTTATCCCATAAACAGGTCACGTTGCGACACTTGGAATAACTCTCTCTCAGAGAATCCAATTGAGGTCACACCTATGGGGTTGGAAAGATGACAGGTCAGGCTACCACAGCCAAAAGTTTCAAACCCCGTGGATTCATAATTTTAGAGATGCACTAGAAACAATCAGGTGCATATTTCTGTCAAAACAAAATTGGATTCTGAGCACCTTCATTCTTGGCTTGTCACTGCTGCGGGAATTTAGGGATTTGCAGAAAGTTGGAATTTTTTGAATAGGAGTCCACGGCTAAATGATCCGCATCAAAATCAAAATTTAGAGACCAAGATCAAATTTTTTGGTTGGGTAGAAGGCTGGGCTTGATCAAACCCTAGTTCGGGATTTTTATAGGTAAGGTGGAAAATTAGGGCTTCTGCAAAAGTTGGAATTTTTGAAATTTGTGTCCATGGTTGGAAGATCCTCAGTAAAATCGAAGTTTAGAACACAAGATAGAACCTTTTGTATGGGCAGAAGACCGGGCTTTATCAAACCCTAGTTGGGATTCTGTCTAGAAGATCCGGAAGTTTCAAAGGCAATTTTGAGGGGTCAAATTTTGGAGATTTCAAAATTGAAGTATACCAACTTGATCAGCTTAGCAAGGCACATCTTTTCATCCAATCAGAAGTTTGAAATTCAAAGTTTGAATTTTTAGGGTTTCTTTGTCAAACCCTAATCTAGCTCCAGATCCAGCTTCAACAAATCAAAGTGGATTAGGTTAATCCTAGAAGCGAATGAATTAGACACCTGCATAAGTGAAGAAGTTCCAGTTTCAAAGGGAGATGAGGCTAAGGCCTTACATAAGAAGACTACAAGCAATGCCGACAGGTATGACTTGAAGAGATACAGGTATGTTTTTCCTATATCAAGTTAGAATCCTACCTTGTGTTAGGATCTTATACTTTAGTATGAATAATTATTCTTGAAGTTAGAAGTTTAAGTAATCAAGGGTTCATGCATATTATGTTTCTTACCTTGATTGATGATATGACTAACCAGAAGAGTCCTATGGTCAAATAAGAATATGCATGAGTAAAAGAAGTCTTCCCTGAAACCTTGAATACTAACGCTTATTACCTGTGTGTGAAATGATCATGACCATACTTGTTAAGATTATTTAGGATCATAATGTTTTGATAGTATTGAGATTATACTAATGTATGCATGGTTATGTATGAGATCTTGAGGATAACACATCCTTGTGAAAGGATCTCTTCCCAAGATGATTGTAAATGAAATCCAAGCTTTTCTTTCATTTTGATTCAAGATAAAGGGATTGACGGAGGTGAATATTGTATAATAGAAACACTCATAAGATAACAACATATAAAAAGACTAACAACATAACTTTGTGTAAACAAAGATAGAGAACATGAAGGGGAGTTCATTATTTTATATGCCATTACAGAGGAAACAAAGCATGACACTTTATAACTTATTCCATGAATATGTGTTATAGTCACCACTTCATCTATTTCCATTTTGATTTTTTTTTTGCACATGTTCTTCTGTACCCCGAAGCATTTTTTTCTAGGTTTGATATAAGACCATGACTTCAATGGACAAACTGGTGGATGTCTACATGTATTGAGAGATTACTTGTAGTCATCCATTTTATTAGTTTTTTCTATTGGAAACATGCCATATTTTCCATTAAAATTTTCTTTTAGGATATGCACTTTGGAAGATGGCTTAGGAGTGGACATCTTGATGATTTTAGTAAAAATTGTGGTCTTCATCATGTGATAACTAAAATCATGAATAGAAATTTCCTTATAGAGAAGAAGAACACATGCAAAAAGCAAGACAGAACACAATTTGATCCAAATTGAAAGGACATAGCAATGTCTCCACACAACAACACACCACTACTAGGAATTATGAGCAACCCTGATGCTAGCAGTCATTCCGAAAACCACAATAATGAATGCATGAAAGAGTCGAGACCAAACTACACTGAGTAGATGCACAACATTGAGAAATCCACACTAGAGTGACAACACCAACAAGCAATGATGATCACCAAGAATGAACAAAAACCAAACATGTACATAAACATTTTCCAACTATTCCAAAGAGCACAATGTCAAATTTCGTCGAATGCCAGACCACCCCCAACATCCTCACCCTCCCACATAATAGAAAGCATGTGGACAACACCTATGAGTGGAGTCTCTGTGAATGCAACAATATGAATGCATAAACATCTTCTAACCATGCCAAAGAGTACATATAGTTGAATGCATGCAATAACCCAACAAACCATTTTCTATAACAATATCCTCACCTTCCTAGACAACAACAAGCATAGTGACAACACTAATGTTATGGAAATGAATAATAATTGTTCCAAAGATCCCATACAATGCCAAGCAAACGGAAAATACCAATGAGCAAGGAGAACATTGAGAAAAACAATAACAATGTCTGGTAAATTGTCAACTCTAATACTACCCTCACCCTTCTACACAATATCAAGCATAAGGACAACATTGCATAGAGACAAAATTGACCAGGAGAGGGACAACATCAACATCAACATGGACAATAACCACCATAATGAATATTCATCATTCCAAAATTCCCACCTAATGTCCAATAAAGGGACAACATTAAAGGGACAACACTAACGAATAAGGATAACACCAAGTAGAATATGTAACCAGAATTCCAAAGACCATGTAGGAGCTGAGTAACCCAATTATTGGAGTTCAAGTATTATACCACAATGGCCAAAGGGTCGAGGGGCTTAAGGGTCGAATCTAGAGGAAAATAGAAATATCATTCGAATGGTACAATTTTCTCTGATTCGAGCGATGAATGATGTATAAGTTTATACTGTTCGAACGACATGATTCGAATCCAAGGATGACGTGGCTTGGATGATGACATGATTCGAATCCAAGGATGACGTGGCTTGGATGATATCATGTGGGGGTTCTCACATGTGTACAAAAAGTTTTATTCCATTTGCTATGACAACGATGAGCAAATTCTTTATCATCGTAATATAGATTGGATATATTAAGCAAAACTATGTTTAAAACATTAATCATGTTGTAAAATGAAATATTAATTATTATTATATTTATCTACAGAATGCCAATCTTATTATTATATTTATCTACAGAATGCCAATCTTAAACGGCATATTAATATAAATATTTATCTACAGAATGCCAATCTTTTAAAGAAAATGTTGCGTGCATGTGGAAAAAGTGCGTTATTCTCTACTTTAATCGGATAAAGATAAATATATTATACAAATTGCTTGTTTCATATATGCAAACATTTCATACAATTATTTGTAAGAATTTATTTTATATTTTTAAATATTTAATGTAAATTGTAATAAGATTAATCTAAAAGGGTTGGATCTATTAGTGAATAGTGAGGAGTTTTTAATTAATGGGTAAAGTTCAATTCATGTGAGAGTTTAGAGTGAAGCCATGGGTCACTTTGAGGTAGTAGGTTTTAAGTCAAAAAAGCTATAACTTGGTATTTTCAGTAGAAAATCAAAGTTACATATAAGTTTTCAGAGTGTCGGGTCTATTAAACCAGTGGAAAAAGCTATAACTTGGTATTTTCAATAGAAAATCAAAGTTACATATGTTTTTAGAGTGTCCGCTCTATTAAAAGCCACTGATCTCTAACTAACAACAAGTGCACTATAACCCCAAGCACAATGATCCAAATGAGTTGAAGACAACAAATAACAAAACAAAAAAACATATTCCACTAAACAAAGCAAATACAACGACCATCCTAGAAGACATATATGATACCATGATCTACCATGATATCAACAATCCATTCCTCAAAGTGTAAAATGTCATCCATAGTCCCAATAGCATCCTTAGATAACCTCTTAGCAACCAAATTGAATTCGCTGTAAATATGTTGAAAGGAGCAATCTTCAAATATGTCGATGAGAGCTCGAGTTTTCTGAAACTAATGTGATAATTGGATGACCTGTATGTCATGTGAACCTGTGGTCCAATTTATAATGGATTTTGTGTCTCCGTAAATTTGAATGCAGGTTAAACCTCTCAAAAGTGCAAATCGAAGCCGATTCCAGAGTGAGAGCAGCTCAGATTTAGTATTACTTCTGGAACCTACACCCATCTTAAGCATGATTTTATGATCAGATTTAATAAATATCAGCATACCTGCTCCACAAGTAGTGTTCTTTGATGCTCCGTCAAAGAAACCAACCAAGACCTCAAAATCAATAGTGGGAGACATAGTTTTTTGTGTGACTTCTTCTTTCTGCAGCAATGAAAGTTAGACAAATATGATATGACTCTCCTACAAATGTGAAAAATAGAAGACTAAGCCGATTAAAAAATTGCTTTGTTTCTTTTCCTCCAGATTTCTTAGATGATAAAAATAGGAAGAGTTTTTAGGGACGCTTTTTGTTGCGTCCATTAGTAGAAGATATTATCCAAGTTTATCCCCGCCCAATCAGCATGAAAATCCAATAACCTCTGGAGATTTGACCTGATATTCACAAAGAAGGAACAATGTACAAATAGATTAGTAGTATCCTCCTCATCCTTTTTGCACAATATGCACATATTAGGTCCCTGAAAACCCCTCTTCAACAGATTGGGCCAAGTGTGGATTTTTTCCTTGAGACAAATCCATGTATAACATCTCAGCTTTGTAGGGATATTCCAATGCCAGATAAGATTATTCCACCAATTTTTAGCAGGAGCCTTCTCTTTCATCGTGATCTCCAAATATGCCCGTTTAACTGTCAAGTTGCCATTCGAGCGCGGTCTTTCCCATACAAGTCTATACTTCTCATTACCAAGTGTGATTCCCAAGGATAACATAAATGTTATATAAGAAGTCCATTCTATGGCAAGGTTCCCTGTCAATCCCAGGTCTTCATCCATCAACCACGAAGGATAATCCCCACCCTTGTAAATCTGAGCTAGGACATAAATGTGATTTTTATGAAGCCATTCAATGAACTGATTAGAAAGACCAAAGTTATCCTGTGCACCCATGAAGGTGTTACACCTAAAATCTTCCCATCATGACATTCAGTGTATACACCCCTGGAGTTACCTTGATTGAGTGATTGACCTGGAAGGATTTGTACCCATTTGTACTAGGTTTTGAGAGGTTGTCATAGGTTGCACTCATGCAACATGTGACATCGCAACTTGCTCCATTGTATGGTGCGACGAAGTCAGTTAGATGGAAAAAATAGCTTCTTCGAGCTCCTTCTCGAAGCTTGCTGACTTGGGGCCATATCCCTGACCTCTAGGGAGAGTTGGCACTCGATTCCTAACACCTTGGAAAGATCCCTTAAGTCTCTCCTATCATATCTCAACCTATCCTATCCACTTAGTCCTATTTAAATGAAGCTCACTCCCATCCCAGGGGAGGGGGAAGTCTATGGTACTCTTATGCTGGTGAAACTAAGCCCCACAGATCTAACACTCTAGCTTGGGGATCATCCACTTCTCTCTAGGAGCTTTGGCATGGCTTGTCGGAAGGAGTTTGCAGCATTAAGGAAATGGATGTAATCTTTCTTTCTATTGTACTTCTCCACTCTTCAATACAGTTAATATAATTGCTTTCCATAAATATTGTCTCTTTGATGATGTTTAGAGTTTTCCTCCTTAACTGTTAACTTAGATCTGTCATATGAGATATATGCTTTCACTTCTCGTGGTCTATCATATGTTCAATAGGGTTTAGCTACTCGCAATCTGGTAGCGCTGGAGCATTGGATCAATGAAGGATAAAGAAATCTACAATTCTAAGGTAAACGATCTATTATTACATTTGTACCTCTACATGATCTAGGAAAGTATTGTATATTTCTGTCCTATTTGTTCTAGACTTACGTTAAGCTAGGGAGATCATGCCTTGAGTCTGCTCTCGGTAGATTGTCCACGAAACAAATCTAGCGACCATACTGGGGATAGTTCATTTTGTCTTAATAATTATCAATATGGGAGTCATTTTCAGTTGATTGCTTGACACGAGCCTTTTATTTGTCACTTGCTTCTTGAGTCGATATTCACCATCAAATCTTCATGTCGAAGATTTTGATTTGCTTCCTCTGAGTTTATACTACTCATTTCCAAACCATTTCATGGTTCATTGCTCGGAGATCTTCTCCATTTTAGAACTTAGATCTCGCCTGTCGAACTTGGTTTGTAAAAACAGAGTGACACTGTGTCTTTCGTAGTCTCTGTTCTTTGTCTGTTAGCCACTAGTAGCAGTCCTTTCATTTGTATACTGCGACACCGTCACACTTCCCGCATTAGTGAACTGTGATGTCGCAATGTGTACAAACACAGAGTGCACCGATCTGTCGAATTTGGCATGCAGTCATCCCCTATCCATATATTGATATGAGCTTTGGTTTGCTGTATGAACTCACTTTGTGTTGCAAGATCCAGTCATAAATCCCATCTTTGGTTTGTGTGTCGAGTGTTTGGCTTATTTTGGATTGGTTTTGGGTTCTGCTTCGGACAAGCCTGAGGACCGATAGTGGTGGACACTTTTGTCTCCTCCACCTTCATCTTCTCACCCTTGCATTTCCTACTCTCCATTAACTGATCCGGTTACTTCATTAGATCAGCTCCTAGACCTCGTTTTCATTATCTTTTGAGCTTGGCTTGCTTGCTACTATCTGATTTTGAGTCTTGTGTGTCTTCTAGTCTGACTGAGTGCTTGTCTTTTCTTGAGTTTTCTGAGTATACTGAGTGCTGCAAGTAGTGTTTTATTTTCAGTCATTTACATCTGAAAGCGCAGTTACTATCAAGCTAATCTTGTGATACATCCATTGAAAAGTTAAAAGTTTTTCTTTCCCATCATCTCTTAAGCATTGTTGAAGAAAATTTGTGCATTGGAATGTTTTGCTCGTGCATTTTTTGGGAAAATTGAATGAATGTGTGATCAGTTGCGTCTTCTTGAATTATGAATTGTTCATCTTCTTGAAAGACTCAAAGCATGTTTCAGTTTTTGCAAAATTAGTTCTATGCTAAGGAAGCATAGATGCATTTTTAATTCTTATTGCTTTTAGATCATTGAAAGTGAAATTGAAAAGCTTGCATACTCCATCTTAGAATCCTCTCTTTTCATTACCTAGTGTCATTTTGTTTTGAAAAGAAAAAGAAAAGGAAAAAATGTTGTGATTTGGATTAGTAGTGTTGTGATTTTTATGTTTCGTTGAAAAAGGAAAAGAGTGTTTCAGTATCATTTTTCCTAGAGTTGGGATTGTGTTACATTGCATTGCTTTGGCAAAATTATTGGAAAGAAAAAGAAGATTTCTCCTTCCCATAGGTAGCATTCATCGAAAAGAAAAGCATAGTTTTTGCATGTACTTAGGGCTTGCATTATGTTTTAGATTATGTACTCACCTCATGCATTCACCTAACCATCCAAGATAAAATTAACGGTAGAACTAGGGTAAAATATTTAGAAACTTGTGTGTAAGTTAGAGACGTGTTCCGGCATCATTAAGCGTGGCAACTGTCGTTATTTGCCAGCACTGTATCCCGGGGGTATTGTAGTATTCCACGTACTTATCAGTATATCGAGCTCCTTCACGTACCCACCAAGTACCATGATCAGTACTTGGCGTATATCGAAGGGTGTATCATGTACTCGGTAGTATATTGGAAGGTCTCTTGCCGAACGATTGTGCATTAGATAGCACCACTATGGATTTGAGCTCCCACGTACCTTGCGTATATCGAGAGACACCACTAGGATTCCTGAAACCAACTGAGTTAACCATTTGGCCATCTTGGCAAAGCAATACACCAAGAACAACACTCGGGGAGATTAGCACACACGTACTATCCAGGTAATCAGGTATGCAAGAAAGGGTACGGTCCCAATCCTCCTTGTCGCGTCATGTTGTTGGACCCTGCAGTATATAGCGGTTTGTGATGCCTTGATAATCTTGTGAGGTTCCAGACTTTGAATCCACTCTGTCACATAAGTCTACTTGTTGCCTTAGTTTGAGTAGGTTTTTTCTAGACTGCTTTTCTTTTGTAGCATACCCTTAGGAGAAACGCTGTTTCTGCTACCCTGGTTGATTTTCCTGATGCTCTGGAGGATTTTCCCTAGAGAAGATCCCATAGGATCTTGAACTTATCACCCGAATATCCCCTTAATCTAGAGGTTATTTCAAGGGTAAGAATGGATCAGCGTAATGCGGTCGTAGTTACTGAAGTTCAAAACCCCACCCCGAATGTTGGGGGACTTTTGTTTCCCTCAACTCCACTAGATTCATCCACCTTCAACCCCCCACAAGGTGAAGAGGTGGAAATTTCTACTTCACAAGACGATACCCTCCCAGCAGTTATGCCAAGAGAGCCTGGATCGCTGGAATAGATAAATCAACCCTGGGATGACCCCACAGTAGCTGCTGGTCCAGCTATAGCCTATTGGACATCTTCTGCCGGTCACCCAGTGGCTCATTTTGCCATCGCATCCCCACCCAACTGGACTACTCCAGAACTCTCTAGACCCTTATATAGGCCCGACCCCGCTGAGATTTTCGGCCCTATCTAGGATCGTCTGGAACGATTACGGGTTAGGGGTAATGAACTTCGAAGACAAAGTCTCAAGCAACGGCCTGGGTATAGAGATACCTTAGTCCATCCGATATATTTTGGTTCACCTGAACCATCCCTCCACAACCTGACCATTAATGAGATTGGTCAACCCTCGCAAGAGTCCAGTCCTGCACCCCAAGTGAACCAACCAGTCGAAGGACAACAGTCCAACACACCTGTTACTACCACGGTTACTTTACCAGCTCCTCCCCCACCTCAAAATTTGAGAGGAGGATATTGCATTCCCCCAGATTATCTCATTGGTAACATTATTATTATGGTATCTAACCAATAACCTATGTTGGTTCAACCTTTGAATAGTAGTCAGCTTATTGTGGCTAGGGGGAAACCCCCATTTCCTAATCAGAACGTAGGCTATGGAATCCCCAACGGACCTCCCGTTAGACCTCCTCAACCCACCAGACCATCCACCATGCGATTATCTCATGTTGGGGGGCCATCCAATGTACCTCAACCTTCATGGAGTCAAGCATATCTAGGTTTTTTTAACCCTGTGCCAGGCCAATCTAATCCCAGAAACACACCATACGGGATACCCTATCCTGAAAATCCATACACTCTATGGAGGCAGAAACTCGTTTTACAACATGGACCCCAACCAACTATCCCTCAAGCACCGCCACCCCCGATCGGTCCCCCCCCACCTCCTGTTGGAGGCAACGGGCCCCCACCTAACTTTGGTGGAGGTCGACCTCATTTTACCAACAACGTCCCCCACCCTTCTGACGGTGGCAGGAATGGTCCAACACCCCCCCAGGCGGAGGTGGCGGAGGACCACCCCATTATGGTGGAGGAGGACATTTCCCTTCGGGCAGTGGAGGTGGTCCACCACCCCCCCCCAGGTGGAGGCGGTCGCAGATCTAATTATTATGGTGGCAGTGGTGGTGGTGGAGACCCTCATCCTTCCGGCGATGGAGGTGGTGGGGTCCCCAATCCTTCTGGTGGCGGAGGTGGTCCACCACCCGCTCCAGGAAGGGGTGGTGGCAGGCCACCTTATTATGGTTATGGATGCCACCTCCTCCCGATGGTGGTGGTGGACCTCCACCTCCTCCCGGTGGTGGAGGTGGACCCCCACCTTATTGGAATGGACCACCTTAGGGTGGCCGACCCCCTTACGGTCTGGGCGGTGCAATCCCCTACAGTTAGTTTCCTCCTTGTACATCCTATGGTCATGCTGGTCCTTAGACACCTTATCTGTATTATCAATACACGCAGCCTAGTCCATAGCTACCCTTTTTGGATACCTTGGACCTACCTACCTATCTTGTTTAACCAACGACCCCATTTACCACAGAACTAATTGGCCACCTATTCCGGTGAAACTCCCGTCTCATATCCCAAAATTTGATGGCAAGCCGGGTGAAGATCCTAAAAACGACATGATGACTTACCATTTATGGTGTTCATCTAATTCCTTAATGGACGACTCGATTCATCTTAGATTGTTTCAAAGGAATCTCACCGGTTCAACTGCCAAGTGGTACATTGAGTTACCACCCCACTCTTTTTCTGATTTTGGTTCTCTTGCCATGAACGTTTTGACTCATTTCCAGCTGCTTATACGGTATGAAACTGGTACTGAGCTTTTAACCTCGCTCCATCAGAATACCGCCACTCACATTTCTGATCATATTCATGAGTGGCGAAGGAGACGTCGTCTCATTAAAGCTCCTATTCTAGATCAACTCCTAATAGACTGGTTTACGAAGTCTCTCATCCCTGTCATAGCACGAGATGTTTCCATGGGAGGTGTTGTCACTGAAGAACAGGCCATCGCTCACGCCCATGTGCTAGATTTAGTTTATACTCAATCCGGCACATTATTTGATATTCTTCTTGATGCACCCCGTGACACTAACGACCCCATGAAACCACTTAAGGGACCCCAAGTCGATGGCATCATTGGATCCCTTCACACCCAGCCTCCTCATCAAACTGTTGGTTCTTCGCACCCCCAGGGTTCGTCCCCATTACCAACACAGGATGGTCTTAGCACCACCAAGTCATCCACTCCTGCTGCTATTGAAGAAGTGAGTTCTGTCTCATCAGCTTCACCTCAGAAGTCCGACAGTAAGAAGAAAAACAAGGGAAAACCTAAGAAATCTTCTACCCAGCAGGAACAGAACAACACTCCTGATGACACCAAACAAAAGTGGAAACTAAAGTATCCTTGTTTATTGTGTGGAGATGATCATTTCTCCAAAGAGTGTCCCCATAGAGATGAAGTCCAAAAGTTTCTTAGGGGTAAACCCACTCCCGTAGTCCTCAATGACCCATTTCCCGCTCAAAACTAGCAAATGATTACTCGACCTCCCCCAGCCCAGGGGGAACCATCCAATATCGTGCATGTTCTCATGGTGCGTAATGAGACGATCAATTTGAACACTCGCTCACAATCATACGACCCGATCCCTTCGAAGGCACCTGTTGGAAGTAATACTGAAAAAAATTTCGACTCCTTACCTGATGTCATTGTACCATCAATTTCTCTCACCATTGAAAAGACATCCATAGATTCGATATTGCGACTGCCCAAGAGCACGATTCGAAAAGTTGTTTTCAATCCTAATGCTCGGGAAACACAGAATTACAATATCATATAAGACTTAGCACAAGCCCCTTGTGCCATGTCCATGCTGGAAGTTTTGCAGAATTGTCCTAATCAACGCAATACTCTCCTTACAGCAATTGGTGCAGTTGACCCTGATTCTTTGAACACCATCATGTTCCAACTTGACTACTTCAAGCCGAGGCTTTCCCATCAGCTCTCTTTCCAAGTGGCTGCAAACATTGCTAGGAAAATTGTCCATTGTACCCTTTTGGATGAAGGCGCCTCTACTTATGTCATGTCAATCGCCTATTGGAGGGCCATCGGCTCTCCCAAATTGAATCGTTCTCCTACCACATTGAAAGCATTCGACGGACGTGGATTTCAACCTCATGGGCTCTTATAAGCTCTCGCAGTCGAGTTAGACGGAAAGACTGTGACCATCAATGTGGAAGTGGTCTCCGCCCCGATAGATTATAATCTTTTTCTTGGTCACAACTGGTTCTACGCCATGCAAGCGGTAGCCTCTTCAGTCTTCTGCGTAGTACAATTCCCCCATCAAGGACGAATTGTTACCGTCGACCAGTTAGATTTTTGCACATCGGACACTACTACTCATCCAGGTGACCATGTTCCTTCTATTGGACAAACGTCAAAACAGCATGAGAGTATAGGGGTTTCCCTTTTGAAAGATTCATCTCTCATGGGCGTTTTTCCCACTTCGGACCCCCCTAATCATGTTGCCTCGGTGAACATGATCTCCGCAGAGATTTCATCTCACTCCACTAATACTTGGTTTGTACCTAACAAAGCCACAACATCTCTGATTGGAAGCATGATGCCTCTTTCGCCCGCTGAACATATTTGCCAGGTTATCCAATCAGCACCGGAGGACCACTTAACTTTGGCCTCCCTACCCTATTCTCTACAATGGGCATCATCTCTCCCTGATCTCTTACTTTGGAATTTTCATTCAGATGAATCCATCATGGAAGTCATGAATGTTGATGATGGTCCATGGGATGACCTCCACCATAGGTCATCTTTTCTTCCGCCTTTGGAATACATAGAGGACAACACTAGCGCCATCTACCCATTCCCTCATTCTCCCATACTTACGTGTCTTTCAGGCTCTGAAGGCAACTTGGTCAACATTGATCCTACCACCCTGGTGGACATTTCGGTGAAACCTGGTGTAGTGGAATACATTCGCATAGGCCAGAAATGTTCCCCTGAAGAAATAGCCATTGTTGCGGCCTTATTCAAGCGATTTCAAGACATATTCGCTTGGTCCTACGAGGAGATTCCTAGGATAGACCCCGCGTTTGTTTCTCACGAAATAAAAACCTATCCCAATGTCAAACTTGTACGCCAAAATTTGTGATCGGTACACCCCCGGAGGACTAGAGCGATTAAGGGAGAGATTGAAAAACTCTTAAAGGTTGGATTCATCCATCCTGTCCCGTTGACGGATTGGGTCTCAAACATCGTCCCTGTGAACAAAAAGTAGGGTACCATTCGTGTCTGTGTCGATTATCGGGACCTTAAAAAGGCTTGTCCAAAGGACAACTACCTGACCTTGTTCATTGACCAAATTATCAACAATTGTGTCGAAAGCGTCCTCTTCTCATTCATGGATGGCTTTTCCGGTTACAACCAGATTGAGATCAACCTAGCCGACCAATATAAGATGGATTTCATCTGTCCTTGGGGGACATTTGCATATCTAAAACTCCCGTTTGGCCTTAAAAAATCTAGCGCCACATTCTAGCGGGCCATGTCGTATTCCTTCCATGACATTAAGGACTTTGTGGAACCTTACCTGGACAATCTCCCTACTCATTCAAAGTAGTGTGAGTTCCACATGGATCATCTGACGACCATTTTCCTCAGATGCAGACGGTACAATATCCGTCTGAATCCTCATAAGTGTATCTTTTGCATAGAATCTGGACACCTCTTAGGGTTTATTGTGTTGAAGGATGGGATTTGTATCGATCCCTTAAAGATGGAGGCCATTGTCAATCTACCACCCCCAACTAACGTGACGGAACTTCAAAGTCTCCAAGGGAAGGAAACTTATTTAAGGCATTTTGTTTGTAACTTCGCGGAGAAGACTCAAGATTATATGAAGCTGCTTAAGAAAGGCGTCCCGTTCATTTGGGAAGATCAAGCTTAAAAATCCTTCAACAGCATCAAACATGCCATCACGCATGCCCCCATAATCCAACCACCTAACTTTTTCCAAGATTACATCTTATGCCTTGTTGCTTCTGCTACCACTATCGCCATGGTTTTGGTAGAGGAGGATCAAAATTCCCAGGAACATGTAATATACTATGCAAGTAAGGGTCTCATTGACGCTGAAACTAGATATTCACATGTCGAGAAGCTTGCTCTCACGGCAGTCATCGCCGTCCAAAAGTTCCGACACTATATTCTGCTCCGCACCACCACCATCATTGCAGACTCGAACCCCATGTACCACGTGTTGACAAGATAGGTGCTTGGGGGAAAGTACTCACGCTGGATTGTGATACTGCAAGAATTAGACCTCCTTTTCAAGAAAGTCAAGTCTAAAAAGTCTTTGGTGTTTGCTGAGCTTATTTGTGACCTTTCCCGTCCTGATGTAGAAGTTGAGCACAATGATTCTTTTCTGGACGAATCGTTGTTTCTCATCAGTACAACTAATCCGTGGTATGGAGATATTTCATTATATCTTCAAACCCAACGCTTCAATCCTCAACTAACTCGCAATGACCGTCGTAGAATACGTCACCATGCGAAGTATTATCTGATCATAAGTGATACTTTGTACCATTGTGGGGTCGATTCAATTCTTCGACGTTGTTTAACTCACGATGAGGCTGAACGCGTTCTGAATGATTGTCACGCTGGGGCATGTGGTGGTCACCTCTTTGGAATGGATACAACATAGAATATTTTACGCGCAAGATATTATTGGCCTACTATCTTCAAAGATTGTATTGAGGCCATCAAAAGATGTCCTCCATGTCAACACTTCCATACAAAGAAGCGCACCCATCCTGCCCCATTACACCCGGTTATTTCCGTTGGCCCCTTCGCAAAATGGGGCATCGATTTTATGCATTGTAAGTCAACCTCGGTCGGGGGGCATAGTTACATCATCGTAGCTGTGGATTACTTCACAAAGTGGGCCGAGGCAATGCCTACATAGCAAAACGATGGAAAAACCGTCGCACTCTTCATGTTCAATCATGTAATAGCACGGTTTGGAGTTTCGTATGCGATAGTGACCGACCCTGGTGCTCACTTTCAGAACCATATGGTTGATGAACTGAGCGATAGATTGGGTTTTCGCCATGAAAACTCAACACCCTACTAACCACATTCCAATTGACAGGTCGAGACCATTAACAAGGTCTTGAAAACCATGGTCCAAAGGATGGTAGGTACGCATAAGTCCAACTGGCATAATATGCTCTTTTCAGCATTATGGGCCTACAGAAATTCCATTAAAACTGCCATAGGTTTTACTCCTTTCCAATTGGTGTTTGGATTGGAAGTTGTCCTTCCTATAGAGTGCGAAATTCTGTCTCTACAACTCATTGTCGAACTTCTTCCTAACACTACTGCCTAGGAAGAATGTTTCCTCTACTTAGCAAACTTGATGAGTCCTACTAAGATGCTGCCCTTGCTAATGAAGCACACAAGAAATGCATCAAATCTCAGTATGACAAGCCAGTAGAACCTCGTATCTTCAACAAGGGTGATCTAGTCATCATATACGACCAGAAACATGACAAGTTGGGGGTAGGAAAGTTCGAGTCCATGTGGCACAGACCTTACATTGTCAAACGTGTTTTGGAAAAGGGAGCTTACGAGCTTGAAGACTATGACGGAATATCTTTGGGAGAACCCCATAATGGGATTTACCTAAAGAGGTACTATGCTTGAACCTGTCATGCATAAAATTTCTTGTATATACTGTACATGGCGTGTGTGTGTTTTTGTGTGGTGTGACGCATTTATTTTTTGAGTGTCTCTCGATCTTGTTTTCCGCTTATTATACCATGTCCTGTCTGCGTGTGTAGATGGAAACATGCTACGGATTCACAGACGGTGACAACCGGCATACCCGTAACCTTGTGTCGGCAGCTTGGGTATTGTATTCCCCAACAGGCGAGCTCATCAGCTCAGGTGGAAGTTGTCTTGGGTTTGCAACCAACAGTGCCGCGAAATATCAGGCGGTAATTGGAACCCTAACTGATGCTACTTCCTAAGGTATGGACCACAGTGTCATCCATATGGATTCTCAATTAGTGGTTTCCCATCTTAACTAGATCTATGCTATCCGTGATCCCACCCTACTCCATCTCTTCAGACAAGTATGTCTCTTGGAAAGGTCATCTGAATCCATTCAATACCTACACATTCCACGAGAGTTAAACATAGTTGCTGACTCGATGGCCAACTTCATTTTAGATTGGTACATCGCACACACATAATACTCATAATATGTAAAAGCATTCATGGCATGTAAATAATGCACTATATAAAAATCATAATGTATGAACAAGAAGATCACATCATTCATCATTTCTAAAAATGAAAAATGTATACATCACCGAGAATGTCTATATATATATATATCATCAAAAGTAGTGCTGGTACAAAAATCTGAAGCACGATGGCTTTCAGTAAGTCTCTACAAAATCTGAATCCTCGTAGCTTTCAGTAGTACAAAATATGAGGCCTCTAAGCTCCCAGTACAAGTATATCATTAGGCCTAACGCCTGGCTTGTACACCCCTAGGGTGGACAGCTCTCTGTCGCTGAGAATGGAAGCACTCCACTATCCTCGCTACCTTGTGGAGTAAGGTGTTGAAACATACAGACGCTCCAACTCCGAACCTCTGCATAGGTATCGGTAGGTCATCTACTGTTGGCTCGGGAACATCCACTGTCAGCTGGGACAAGTTCCTGTACACATCCTCCATCTCCACAACGGCAGCATGAGTACCTGGGGACACAACCACTCCCTCACCTCTGTCTCTCCTCGCCAGAAGAGAAACCCCTACGGGCCGTATGGGACCCACATCTGCACACACATGTGATATACTTGTCAGCATTGCATAAAAAAAAAAATCATAAAGATACAAAACTTAAAAAATACAAGGGTTTTGTTCTTACCGATGTCTCCCCATGCTGTACCCTCGGGCAGCACTAAGTTAGGATCCTCTATGAAATCCGTATCGCCATACGGGTAGTCCTCAACCATGAGAAACTGGCCTTCTAGCCAGCTGAAGAACTCGGAACCAAAGCTGATGATAGGGCCCCCACTATGACCGGCCATCACCTATGCCCATTTGAGCATGTGTGGATCCCTAGGATCCCTGTCATCCAGTAGTATCTGTGGGCGTAAGAGAGGGACCCACTCCAAGAGGAACGATATCACAATCGATCCATACCCGAACTGCTTGAGCTCTCCCCGTCGAAACTTGGTCAGCTGAGCTCAGATGTTGGCGAGAAGACCCTCACACCAATTGAAGATCATGGGGGACATACACTCCTCTGCATAGAGCATTTGAGTCCGAGTGGCCATGTGTGGGGCTTGCCTCCCCGCCACTCTAGTAATAGTGAACAATATAGCACGTAGTGGGTGACTCACGACATCCCTAATGGGAATATTCCCATTGGAGGATCGAGCATGAGTAGTACAATGCTGCGCCACCATGTCATTAACAGTACGATCACTAGCTCGTGATCCAGTGAGAACTACAGGGTCCCCTCTCCGGGACAGACCAGTAAGGAAATAGATTTCCTCAACATCTATAGTGGGGATATGCTCACCGATCAAAAAGTGTTGCTGGGCCACATCCCATCACTGGAGCATGTGTGTCAGCAATGGGATTTGGGCCCTCATGCCCTGAATCTCAAAGAACTTGAGCAAACCACAGTTTCTCAAAGCATTCACACATTGTGGATCATTGGCAACTTGTACATCTTCGATCTTGTGTTCTCTTTCCCGCCACTCTAATACCATCTTTGCTTGCTATCAACCTACCAAAATGGGCATTTAAACACTATTAGACTTCACTTCAACCATAGGAAGTCCACCCTTTAGGTTTAATTTGATGGTTGGCATGTGCGTTTTCACCATCGCATTGTGCTATTGCACACAATGCGATGACGTCGCACCCCACGTTTTCGGGACTTGCGTCGAGTAGGTGTCATCGCAGTTCCTAAAAGAGAAGACTGTGATGAGCTGAGGGCAAAATAACCCTCCATAAATCCATCAAAAGACCTAAAAAATGGACCTAAAATAAAAATGTAATCTTCTACAATCTTGTTGGATGAAGTTTAGGCTTACCTGCTCCAGACGGTAGGTGAAATGGCGGTTTGTAGCTCCCGGAATCGATGAATGAAATCTTGGCTTCAAATTGGCACTTCTTCTCCCAAATCGGCAAATGAAACAATGGTGACTATATTTGACCATTTTTCTATTTGTAAATGAAATGGAATATTCTTTTTTCAAATATTTGATGCTTTCAAGTCATTTTCTATAGTTTTAATCATATTTGGAATGTCGATTGACAATTTGACCTAGTTTCCAAGTGTGTAGGGGTTGTTAAGTGGTCTTTTGTGCCGTTTCTCACATTACAACAGTTATCTCTGGTATGAACTCTCCCTTGAATGTTTTGTCATTATTTTGCAACGGCTAGATTGTGATTATTTTATGAGGATGAGCTTACTCTTCATTTGTTCTCATGCTCTTGAAACTATGAGAATAAGTACCGAGTTACGATTGATCACTTTTTCGGGCTCTTTAAACTACTACGGAAAAGGATATCCCCTGGAGTTTACTTTTAAGCTCTTTTCAGGCTCTCAAAAAAAGAAAATATTGCCAAGCAAACTTGCCGCGTTCACGCTTGTTAAATTATTTGAATGGTCGTCTTCCTGGTGATAGTTTACCCCTTTTTCGGACCACGGAGCACTACTTACGAAAAAGGTATACTCCAGCCAATCATGGCTGGAAGAGCCCTCTCCCGCGTTGTTTTACCCTTTTTCGGGCGATGAGGCTAAAGTTACAAAAAAGGACCGTTGGAGTCTTCTTTAGTTCTTTTCAGACTCTCTAAATATGAAATGACGACCGAGTTTACCTTCTATGGACTTGTTAAATTCCTACATTGAAGGGCCCGCCATGGGACGAGCCCCTCCTATCCCAGGTTTGAAAAATATTTGGGATTGGACTCATTTATGAGATGGGATATACCGAGCATCTAGTTACCCTCATCAAGCTTGTAAAAAAAACATGAGGCACTCATCATTCATGATGGGGAAAAAGGAAAGCATTTATGTTACACACTTTACCAGTGGCAGTACGTAGTCATTCTTGAACATGGCACTCATCTGCATTTGCATACTGTACTTGGATCATCCATTTGTGCTTGAGTTTTACCAACTTCCCGAGTCTTGTTACTCCTTTGAGTCATTCAAAGAAAGCTCCTCTCATCAATTGCATTAGGAGTTAGTGTTGTACTCATCGTGTCAATATTGCCAAGTCATGCCATGTCCATGTTCAAGAATATGTCCACCATTTATCATGTGCAGTCAGTACGCCCGTCACTCTGTCGGTTTACTCTGAGTCAGTCCTGCATGTTACTACACCGTCCTACTCTACACATTTTTGTCGTTTTTCATGTCGATTGATGGGGGATTCATCATGACCTTCCTTCGACAGATTCATCCTTATTGACTTCAACTCATCATCCGAGGATTCAATCCAAAAACCAACCAAGTACCTTGGCCCTGCATGCCTCAATGGTAGGTTACCTCACTTTCAACATGAGTTTACATCATTAACTCTTGATTGAAATATTTCATCTTTCGTTCGACTTCAACTCACTTATTCATGCTTGGTGATATGTACTGTGATACCTTGGGAATCATTGACATTAATGGTGATCTCCCTCATGCTTGTTAACGGTTTACATCAATGACTAGTAATCAAGTGGTTTCTACCATGTTCGACATCAAGACATTTATAATCGCATGGTTAGATCCGTATCATTGTGGGTTTGGCTTGAAGACCTTGGGGATCATATTTTACCCAGGTTGCGATGAAGTTTGTATTGAGTCATATTACACGGATCCACATTTGTATTGGTTGTGGCCGTGTTATCATTTCATCATGGATCTACACTTGTGTCTAGTAGCCATGATTGTGTTCAGTCAGTCATTACTACCATGGATCTGCATTGTATTGGTCGGCAGCCATGTTGTGAGTCATTTGAGACTATATACTTAGAGTCAGTTGTACTGCAGCAGCATCCTTCGTCCGACAAGTCCATTGCCATTCCTTCTATCAAAGCATTTCACCTGTCTATTTTCGAACAACTTCATGCTTTGGGGGGCATTGTGTTACACCTAAAATCTTCCCATCATGAGATTTAGTGTATACACCCCTGGAGTTACCTTGATTGAGTGATTGACCTGGAAGGATTTGTACCCATTTGTACTAGGTTTTGAGAGGTCGTCGCAGGTTGCACTCATGCAACATGCGACATCATAGCTTGCTCCACTGTAGGGTGTGACGAAGTTAGTTAGATGGAAAAAATAGCTTCTTCGAGCTCCTTCTCGAAGCTTGCTGACTTGGGGCCTTATCCCTGACCTCTTGGGAGAGTCGGCACTCAGTTCCTAACACCTTGGAAAGATACCTTATGTCTCTCCTATCATATCTCAACCTATCCTATCCACTTAGTCCTATTTAAATGGAGCTCACTCCCATCCCGGGGGGGAAAGTCTATGGTACTCTTATGCTGGTGAAACTAAGATCCATAGATATAACACTCTTGGGGATCATCCACTTCTCTCTAGGAGCTTTGGCATGGCTTGTCAGAAGGAGTTTGTAGTGTCAAGGCAATTGTTGTAATCTTTCTTTCTATTGTACTTCTCCACTCTTCAATACAGTTAATATAATTGCTTTCCATAAATATTGTCTCTTTGATGATGTTTAGAGTTTTCCTCCTTAACTGTTAACTTAGATATGTCATATGAGATATATGCTTTCACTTCTCATGGTCTGTCATATGTTCAATAGGGTTTAGCTACTCGCAATCTGGCAATGCTGGAGCATTAGATCAATGAAGGAGAAAGAGATCTACAAATATAAGGTAAACGATCTATTCTTACATTTGTACCTCTACATGATCTAGGAAAGTATTTTATGTTTCTGTCCTATTTGTTCTAGACTTACGTTAAGCTAGGGAGATCAGGCCTTGAGTCCGCTCTTAGTAGATTGTCTGCGAAACAGAAGGCATCAATACCAATGTAAACTCTCAGACCATTACCAATCTTCCAGCTGAGGAATTCCGAAATGTAGGGAAAAGTATAAATGATGCTTCTCCAAACTAAGGAATCATTTTGAGAACTAAGTACTGTATTTATTATCCAAAGGATCGGTGTAGAAGTTATGAGGCATTCCATACGGATGATAGAGCTCCACATACCACCATCAGTTAATGCACACCATAGACTCTTAGTATTCATCGCCAAATGGAACCGATCAAGGTGTAGAAGACACCATCCACCTAAGTTCTTTGGCCATGCGAGACTTTCCTAGCTCGAGAGATGAAATTTATTTTATTCAGTCTTTCCAACCCAGATAAAATGAATGATTTTCTTTCTAATGGAATTCATAATAGACGCTGGAATTTTCATCAATCCCAACCAATCAATCAAAATACTCATGAGAACATCTTATGCCAACACAAGCCTACCGCCAAGAGAAAGCCATCGATAGACCCAATTGTTAATCTTTCGGTTAATTTTTTGTAACAACCAAACCCAATCCTGAACATTATAGCTATTGGCCTTTAGGAAGAACCCTGGGTATTTAAAACCCTCCTTGCACATAAAGAGATTGTATTAAATGATCTCGTGACTCATGCACACATAAGTGGAACAAGCCCACCCCCATGTCCTTCAAAACTTTCCCTCAAATGGGATAAGAAGGGAGATATATTTTTCCTATCTCACTTGACACATTGTGATGGCAGATGTCAATGAGGGTTGTTAACGAAAAATAGAGGGAGAAGGGCATATGGAAGATCAATCTCCCAAGCATTAATCCAGTTCTTTTGCGTGAAGTTAACCTGATTCCTGTTTTGCTATTCCATGCTTGAACATTCATGGCCACTAGGAGGAGGATCTTGAAACCTCAATCCTAGTTGTACTCCAGATATAGGTTCTTGTATGAGGACTTAAATCATTGTTACTCATTTTTTTTTATGAAGGGATAGTTGGAAAATAACATTCTAGTCTCTTTGGACTTACCAGGTTTCAATTGGTTTTTCTGCATGGGTACTCCATTCATCTTTGGCTCTCTCCCTTTCTTCGTGGTTGGGGACTTGCCATGCTATGACAATGAGCATGGAGTCATCGATGAGGACGAATAAGGTAGTGGCAGCTAAAGGGTTGACTTAACAAAGAGATCCCCTAGCATATCTATTATGAAATCCATTAGATGAAGGTGGCTCTTACAACAAGGTTTTAACCTCAATCAAATAGGGCAATGGAGGTCCAATTGAAAGGCATCTCCGAAGTTGAGACCCCAACCACAATGTCTATCACTAGGTCAAATCCCTATTGGATTATAAATCTTCTCCTAGGTAGGGCACTACTCGAGTTCTACCAAACTCAATCTAGCATTCTTATGATTATCATTGCCATCGAGGAAGACATCGACACCATACACCCCAAATTGGACATTCTCGTAGACACATCTAATACTCCACTACACGTGCACGCCCAACAACATGACAAACATGCTCATGTTCCTCCCTCGGCTTATGTAGATGATAATCTTAGGTAGCTCTCTTGAGTTTTTGTTTTTTTTTCTCTTTGAATAGCAATGATAGATTTGTTTTGGGTTTAATAGTTCCTTTTATAGAATTTTGTGCTCTATAAATAATTTTAATTTTGAACATAAAAGGCTCTAGTTTCCCAATACTTTGGGCAAGCCTTATCTATGTATAACAATGTTGGCTCTTGTATGGATGCTAAAACTAAGTCGTATATAACTTCCAAATCAATTGGCTAACCTATAACTTAGCCATTTTAATGTTGTATTTTGTGTTTATTAGACATATAACTTATAAAAAGAAATCATAATAAAATTGATTTGTTGTGCCGAGGGGAGATCTTGTTAGTTGAGTGTTTGTCGAGTTTCTTGAGTGTTTGTCCAGTAACAAAATAATACAAAGTAACCAAAAAAAGAATAATACAAAGTAATCATAATAGAGCCTAGGATTTGGATCTAGGCTCGTTACTTTCATCACAATTTTTTATATACAAATTATTTTAATTGTTTAAAGGCATCTAGCTTACCAAAAAGGAATCATAATAAAATTGATTTGCTACTTTCATCACAATTTATTTTAATTGTTTTTAAATATTTAATGTAATAATTATTTTGATTTGATTTATTAAAAAAATTATAATAGTTATATATTATAAAGTGTAAACTTTTTAAAATATAATAAGATTTCAAAAAAGGTTTACACTTTCATGAATTTGATTTTTTTTATGGATTTCATTCCATCCACCCGGATTCAATTCCATTAAAACATAAAGAATTTGATTTTTTTGACATATAATAAATTGGAGTCAAGATAGTTTATGTTAGTATTCACGGTAACAAATAAAGTTTAGTTTTTGACAAATCTTTATATTACTAAATTAAAAATTATATTTTTTTTGCATTTTTTTTAAGTGAAAGGAATAGTGTAGTCTAAATATCTAGATTTTCAAATTTTTTCATCACATATATTAGCTATGGAAATTGTATAATTTGGGTGTCATAGGGATATTTGAGGATGATGTTATGGATTCAAAAATATAATTTAAACACGTAGAAATTTGGATTTTACCCTCTTAAAAATTACACCGATCAAAATCCACAATAAAATAAAAAAAAATAGAATAACTAAACCAGTACTAAATGAATTACATATCTTTTATACTATACTTTTTCGGTTCAATAACATATATATTTATAAAGTAACACGTCTAAGTTATAAATTGAGTATAAAAGGAATTACACAATGGCTCATAAAAGAAATTACACAAAAGCTGTAACATTTTTGTTTGGACTGACTGTGACGCGACGTAAGAATAACCATGTTCAACACTATTATGACTACGAAGGTCTACTATGCGCCATATTTACGCCTATATAAAGCCCCGCCCCATCCTCCATCGCTACTTGTCTCACCGTCTCTAGATCACCGTCTCTAGATCAAGAAAGAGTTTGAAGATCTGGAGAAGAGAATGGGAAAGCGATTCGGCGTTCTGTTGTGTGCGCCGGATCAAAATTATGTGAAGAAGAGATATGGGGGTTATTTCAATCTCTATGCAAACTTCTTGAGCGGCCCGGGGGAAACTTGGGATTGGTTCAGAGTTGTGGATGGCCAGTTTCCTGCTATGGAGGATCTCTATAAATATGACGGATTTGTGGTCACTGGAAGTCGTTATGATGCCCACGGAAACGATGTATGGATCTTGAAGCTCTGCCATTTCTTGCAGACAGTCAATGCGATGGCCATTAAAATACTGGGTATCTGCTTCGGTCACCAGGTGCTGTAATCGATTTCTCGTTTCTCTTTTTCCTTTTTCGTTTTCTGTTCAGAAATGTCATATTTATATATAGCGGCCTCAACGCCATGCTTAATTAGTCACAGGTTTCTTGGTCTCTCTCAAGCAGGTTTTGTGTCGAGCTCTTGGAGGAAAAACTGGAAGAGCATCAGTTGGATGGGATATTGGCTTGACGAAAATTACAGTTTTTGCAAAGTTGTCGACAAGGTATTTCGGTTTGGAGATCCCTTCTACGCTTAGTATCATTGAATGCCATCAAGACCAGGTATTCTTCATTTCAGAGAGATTTTTTTTCTTTCACAGTTTCAGTTACTGTTGCATAATTCTCACTCAACAAAACTGTTGGACAGGTGTATAAAGTTCCCTTTGGGGCCGAGATATTGGCTTCTTCAATGAAAACAGGCGTTGAAATGTTTTCTCTGGGTGATAATATACTGGGCATCCAAGGTCATCCAGAGTATACCGATGACATTCTGTTTAGCCTCATAGATGGTCTGTTGGATAAGAATCTTATCACAGTAAGTAATTCTAAGCTGAGCAGTTGTTGATGATGGTGTTACTCTGACTACTCCTGTTCTTACAGGTTTTTTCTTGGAAGCATCAAAATTGAAAGATTTGTATTTGCACCACAAGAAATTAAAAAAAAAAACCAGTATTTTAGTCTTGTCATTGGGTTTATATGAACATATTTGAACAAGAAACATAGCAAAAAATGATGATAACACAGCGTTTTTCTCAATTTTCAGGAGGAGATGAGCGATGAAGCCGAGGCTATACTGATGATATTCTGTTTAGCCTCATAGATGGTCTGTTGGATAAGAATCTTATCACAGTAAGTAATACTAAGCTGAGCAGTTGTTGATGATGGTGTTACTCTGCTTACTCCTGTTCTTACAGGGTTTTTTAGGGGGGGAAGCATCAAAATTGAAAGATTTATATTAGCACCATAAGAAATTTACAAAAAACACCCAGTATTTTAGTCTTGTATTTGAACAAGAAAGGTAGCTAAACATGATGATAACAGGGCGTTTTTCTCAATTTTCAGGAGAATATGAGCGATGAAGCCGAGGCTTCTTTACAATTCAACCAACCTGACTCAATCATCTGGCAGAAAATTTGCAAGTTATTTCTGAAGACATGACGCAAAACAAAAGAGTATTTACCAACATCTGAAGGGTTGGGGTTGGGATTTGGCTTAACGCTGTAACTGTTAAATTAATTGAAATTGGAACTGTTTTAGACTCAGAATCCGGGCAGTTTAATATAAGAGCTTAAATCCCACATGCAATGTAAATTTTTCATATATTATGTTTCACTTGAACATATTCCAGGGAGTATTATCTATTTTCTGCATGTTACAAAATTGAATTTTCACCTTGGTATTTAATTCCATATTCGAAATCACCTCCAAATAAAAAATTATTTGATTTTTTTTAAAATTAAAATGATTAAATTAATATAGATTATTTTAAATAAAAATCTATTAATATTAAAAAAATAAATTTAAATATTTAAAAATGTATTTTAAATGATTTAATTTATTTTAAACATAAATATATTAAATATTATGAAAAATTAAGTTTAAAATTTTAAAGTGTATTTTTTTTAATGATTTAATCTCATTCTTGTTACACGGATATGTGTTTATATATTATCTCATATTTTGGACATCTTTGAGCCGGAGTGTAACTAACAAGTGTACAATCCAGATTAATTTCATGGTTGTGTATCTTGTTATGCTTAATTACATCTTGATTAAGATTTAAATAACATTCAATTAAGTGGTGGTTAAAAAATGATATGTTCATTAAATAGTATTTGTTTTATGTTTATATTAATTAGTTTAATGTTTGTACTAATTCATGACACTTCAGTTGTGACCTATCGGTGTTCACCAGCCACAAATTAAGTTTGAGGGACCTTTTGGATGCAATCATGCTTTCGTGAAACACGCTAAAGTTTAGTAAAAGGAAAACGCGCGCGCGTTTCTTTGAACTAGGCATGGGCAGACACGAGCCTGCCATGTCAGTTAACACGTAGGATAAGATTCAATAACGCCTGAGCATTATAGAAATACATAACGTGCGCGCGTTATGGTTAATATATTAAAAGCCAAAAAACATTATGCTTCCGCGTCCACTGTTCATTGACCGAATTAACCAAAACGCTTGAGCGATAAGAGCTTCCAATGCCGATGTGGAGAAGTGGAGGGAGGGTGAATTCAAAGACAAAGGAGGATTAGAAAGGTAGGCATCCAAATGTTCATCCTTGTCTCATTTCCTCAATAAAAATATAAAATTTTGCATTGCCCTAAATTAAAAATCCATGTAAATGAAATTCCAAAACAAAAAATTTTAAAATTTTTTATTTAACATATGGCAATTCCTCCATACTATCAATCCCCTTAATGAATTTTGCATCCACCTTAGCAATAAGGGATTTCAATCCCAACACCAACTTTTCTTCAATATTTTTTCCACATCTATTGCAAATTGGAAAAGAAAATCCATCCACCATTTGGCTAGGAGGAGGAACTATGGACTATAACCTAGGCTTGCTTTCTAGACTTGACTCAACCAAACCCTATTGTTTCTCCCACACATTATTTTACCCTAAAAATGTCCAACCAATGCTTGTGAAACCAACCCAATGGCATGATGGATTTTACATCATCCCCCAAAACCCAAGGGACTAGGTTCCCCTCCTTTGTAGACACACTGCTTACTTTGTTGCTAAGATGAACTACCAGATCTTTTTGGACCTCCTTCACCACCAAGACACCTAATCGATAGATTTGGCTCTTCATACCTAGCAACCGATAAGAGATTTACTTCATGGAACAAGCGTAGATCAACCCTCACATTCAAAATCTTGCCTCTTCTTAATGACGCAGAGGACTTCACCACCAAATCTTCCTCATCATACACTAGATTCTGAGCAAGGAAAGGGCCATGAACATGAAATGAATTAGATACAAAAGAGAAATTTCTGAAGGTAGAGGATGACTAATAACATCTTCTCCAATACCTCGGCTCTAGAAAGGTGTACATAAGTGATTTTAAGGCCCCCATTGTCTCGATCCTTCAGTATTAATTGAATTAGGAGCTCTCCACCATTGATCATTAATCGATTTACATGTAGTTGATCTTCACCTTCCACTTTGGTTTACATGTAGATGTTATTATAGTATATTGCGATGATATTTATGTTTGTAATGTATTCGTTCTTGCACAAAGTTTGTACATTTTTCATTTTTGAGAGATGTCATTATAGCACATGTATATGTTTCTAATGATTTGTTTTTTATTTTTATTTTTTTATTGCAGTGATGACCATGGATGCACATTCAGACATCCAAAGAGAATTTGAGAGGCTTAGAGACATCCGAGCCTCAATAATAATTGTTGATGATAGGCACCGTATGCTTGCATCCAATTTGGATGCAATGATAGAGACCTTTAGTAGGTCAAATGGTGCACCACAAGATATTGCTACATACAGAGAGAGAAAGAGGAAAGAATATGTTGATGGAATTAGCTACAAAGAAGTTAAGAAGTTGAAGGTTACATAACAACATATCTTTTCCCTTTTTAGAGATCCACGGACGGGTGAAATCCTGAATGTAAACTAAAGGCATATTTCTATCAAGTGGTGTACATATCAACCATTCATAGATAATTGGATGGACCGATGGTACATGGTATTTGATATACCACCACATAACAACAGGGAAATGCCTCTATATTTTCTTAGAAAGATGTACGCAGAATTTGTTTTGGGGAAGCATGTTAATAATTTTGATATCTTGGAGTACCAAGGCATTGGGATGTGGATGCCTCAACAACGTCCCAAAGCAAGGAACATAGATCGCAATAGCCTAGTAGCTCCACCTCGCATACAACTACCCAGGCCAGATGTGCCACCTGCACATCAGTTGGTCCCATAGATGCAGGAGTCATTCCTATTGTTGGCACTGGAGGTTGTTCTCCATAGCACGTATCTTCAAGGTAAGTACCAGGCAAGGCCATTGGAGCCACCATCTATGGGTGGAGTAGAGCCACCACCTCCTAGTGGGCTAGATCCACCACCTCTTGGTGGGGTAGAGCCACCACCTTCCAGTGGTCGAGGAGCATCTAGTAGTGGCACTAGAACCGCACATCATGAGCATAGATAAGAGCCCCACCCATGCCCAGTATGCTCTATCCTTGCTTTGGTCCTGTCGAGACATATGATAGCTTTACTATGTGTTTTACACAGGTAGGTAAATGGTTAACAATTTAGTGTCATTTGTAAATTATTTTTCCTTACTATACACATATATAGATTGCTAATATTTTTAATGATTTTAAAACTTGTAGTTGCTACAAGAATGGCACGAGGGGCAAGACTTTTCCACCGATGATGCAGAGGATAGTCTAGAGACTCATGCACCATAACCGTTTGATGTACAAGTTGTTGTCACACCTTCCGCGAAAACAACTCACACTGAGGTAACTATTTCAACATGGCATTTATTTAATACATGAGTAAATGGTTAACAATTTAGTGTCATTTGTAAATTATTTTTCCTTACTATACACATATATAGATTGCTAATATTTTTAATGATTTTAAAACTTGTAGTTGATACAAGAAGGGAACGAGGGGCAATACTTTTCCATTGATGATGCAGAGGATAGTCTAGAGGCTCATGCACCAGAACTGTCTGATGTACAAGATGTTGTCATACCTTTAGCGACAACATATCACACTAAGGTAACTATTTCAACATGAAATTATTTTAATGCATGTTAGTTTGTTATCACATGTAACTTAATTAATGCTACACGATCTAATATTTACAATTTTCTAAATTGTAGGTTGTATATTCCCCTCAGAGGGAAATGATTTCATCTAGTGAGATCCCCCCTAGTGGGAATACAAGCGATAGCATTCCCATAGAGACACAATGGGTGGCAGAACATTTCTTAGAATTGATTGAAGTATACAATACATCGGTATGTATTTCATCATTGTCAGTTTGTTAATAAATGTTATTTCATTGACCAATGCATTTCTAACTATGTCAGTAATTGGTGATTGTAGCCACCAACTTCTATACTTAGGAAACAATAAAAAATTGCCTCTCCTCTTAGTCCAAATGTGAAAAAGGGACAAGTGTATAAGAGAGGTTCCACACCTAGAAAGGGTGTGAATGTCCTCTATAGCAGACACATGGGAGATCCATCTACCCCTCACCTAACAAGGGTCATTGATGTTGCAGTTAGTGCCGCATCTGTAATATCCACAAGTCATACAGAGGTAACTATTTAAAAAATTACAATGGATAGTATTTAACCATGTTACTATATTGTTTATTCATGCATGTATAACTATTTCCCCATTTGGTGATTGTAGCCATTAGCAGCAACAGTGCCTGGCCCCTCCGCTCAATCCATTGTTGTGATCGGGTTTCCTCTTGTGGTGAGATGTTCATTAATGAACAAGTCTTTTTATTCAATTTACCCAAACATGTTGATCAAAGTTGAATTGTTGAATTAATTGAGTTATGATCTTTTATTTAAAGAGCACAACTATAGAGATACATTCCATGAGCACACCACAAAAATCTATACCCCGATTGGATTTGGCGAGTGTTTGTCATAAATAATTTGGCCATAAGTTAATTTTTTAAGTTTGTTAATGCTAGGGTATTAGTTCAGTTATTTTATAAAAATAATGATCTTTTTTTTGCAAACTCCCGAGATGCAGAGCAATCCTAGGGAGATGGTTGATAGAGGAAAGTTGGGAAAAAACAAGCGAAAGATTGATTTTTGATATTCCATAATCCTGTATATATGTATTTTGACATACATGTACATTGTTGTACTTAGGGATACATGTACATTGACAGTCCATTTAAGGGCCGACTACTTTGCCATATTTTGTATTACAAACATTTGGCTATCAATGCATGATAAAATATATTGCATATTTTCTCTTGAGTTTCCACTTGTGCTTGTGATGATTTATCTCTTCCACAAATTGCTAAATTATTCTATTGAAATTTATATAATTACATTTTAAGCAATATTTATTCTCTTACATTTATTGCATTGATCAAATAATATCTCACCATTGTGTTATGAAAACATTATCTTAATGGAACAAACTAATAATATCTTTCAACAATTCAATGAACTCAGTACATGCATGCTAATTTGATATCTAATTTAAAATTGTGGTTTTTGTCAACTCCAAGGGTTCATAACCATTGATCAAGATCATGGTTACAAGGAAATTATGTTGCAAGGAAAAAACAAAAGTTAACAAAATAAGTCAAAATATGTTTGAATAACCTCTGTTATGTAAAACATGCTACACATATCATCAATCTAAGCCTATGAAATTTTCACAAACTAAGAGGAAGTCTAACAGATGTTACACATTTCATCAATGCTATCGTATTTCATCAAACGATATGTACATGAGCATCTATTAAGTTCGGTTGAAGTGTTCCTACTCTAGCATGCTAAAAACAATGGCAAAGTATCAAGTACAATGGAAAGGAATGCATGAAATAAAGTGTAATAAAATTCTTTGGGCCTTCATGTACATATGGTCAAATATACAACAAATATACCCTAGTTTGTAAGACCCTAGTTTGTTCCAATATGCTAACCAATTGCTGGTCATGAATTCACTCTCATAAAATCGTTGAAGATATAAACCCTAGTATGCAAGACCCTGGTTTGTGATTTACCTCTTTCATATGTCCATTTTCCACTTGTCATAATGAAAAAGTAATCATACAGAATCCATGGAAAATGAAATACCTAACTAGTTTAATGATCTTCCTTGATAATGTTGTTTTGATGAAGGAAAATAAGATGTTCATGGTCCTATGTTTGTAAAAAGGATGGATTACACTCCTATGAAAATGTATTTAAAATTGAATGTACTTTATTGATACAAATGATGATTTAATGGTTGTTCATTGTGATTTGAAAAGTACTCCCCCATAAATTGATGTCAAAGGTTCATGGTGACTTTGACATAACAAAGATAGAAAGGATTAGAGGGATATCATCGATGAAACATCTCCTCCATTTTTTATTTGGAACTTTGAATTCTTAAAAATGACATTAATTACTTAAAATGCAAATATAGTGGAACACTAAGGAGATGTTAAATGATGTGGCACACTAAGGACATATCAATCTACCAAGGGTGTAGAGTGGTAGATTTTATTTCCACTCTTTGAATGTCTAGTTCTAGAATCAAAATCAAAATTTTGCAAAGTTGACCCCTATGTGCAAAACTGCACAGTCCCTTACTGAGCAAAACCCTAGTTTCCAAAATGGACCTAAAAGTTGAAACCTGAGCCATGGTACTAGAGGAGAGAGGCACCCATAGCACTATCTTGATGTCTTGAATCCAACGGAGTTGATGGTTTGTCGATCCGAGCCACGGTCATCATTCTATGGCTCATTCCAACTCGCATCCCAAAGTCCTTTAGGGATACCAGTTGGATACCTACCGGGGGCATAGAATTCCAACCGTGCAACAAAACCAGGTTCTAGGAAGTCCTGCAAGTGTGTCTAGGAATTTTCTAGCTGGGAAATCTATCCATAAGTCCCCGATCGATTATTTTTCAAAGTTGACCCCTATGTGCGAAAATTGCACAGTCCCTTACTAAGCAAAACCCTAGTTTCCAAAATGGACCTAAAATATGACACCTGGGCCATGGGACCGGAGGAGAGGGGCACCCCTAGTGCTATACCGATGTCTTGAATCCAACAGAGCCGATGGTTTTTCGATCCGAGCCATGGTAATCATTCTATGGCTCGTTCCAACTCGCATACCAAAGGCCTTCAAGGACACCTATTGGATACCTACCAGGGGCATAGAATTCCAACCGTGCAACAAAACTAGGTTTCGAGAAGTCGTGCAAGTGTGTCTAGGAAGGTTCCAGCTGGGGAACGCTAGCCATAAGTCCCCGGTCAATGATTTTGCAAAGTTGACCCCTATGTCTGAAAATTGTAAAGACCCTTACTGAGCAAAACTCTAATTTCCAAAATGGACCTAAAAGAGGACACCTAGGCCATGGGACCGAAGGAGAGGGGCACCCCTAGAACTATCCAAATGTCTTCAATCCAATGGATTTAACGGTTTTTCGATCCAAGCCATGATCATCATTCTATAGCACATTCCAACTCGCATACCAAAGGCCTTCAGGGACACCTATTGAATACCTACCGGGGGCATATAATTCCAACCATGCAACAAAAATGGGTTCCGAGAAGTCTTGAAAGTGTGTCTAGGAAGGTTCTAGCTTGGGACGTTAGCCATAATTCCTTGGTCGATTATTTTTCAAAGTTGACCCCTATGTGCAAAAATTGCATTGTCCCTTACTGAGCAAAACCCTATTTTCCAAAATGGACCTAAAAGATGAGATGCATGGGCCATGGGACTGGAGGAGAGGGGCACCCCTAGCACTATCCCGATGTCCTAAATCTAGCAGATTCAATGGTTTGTCGATCCGAGCCACGGTCATCATTCTATGGCTCGTTACAACTCGCATCCCAAAGGCCTTCAGGGACACTTGTTGGATACCTACCGAGGGCATAGAATTCCAATCATGCAACAAAACTATGTTCCATGGAGTCCTGCAAGTGCGTATAGGAAGGTTTCAACTGGGAACTCTAGCCATAAGTCTACGGTTAATTATTTTTCAAAGTTGACCCCTATGTGTGAAAATTGCATAGTCCCTTACTGAGCAAAACCGTAGTTTCCAAAATAGACCTAAAAGACGACACCTGAGCCATGGGACCGGAGGCGAGGGGAACCCATAGCACTATATCGATGTCCTAAATCTAACGGATTCAATGTTTTGTTGATCCGATACATGGTCATCATTCTATGGCTTATTCCAACTCGCATCCTAAAGGCCTTCAGGGACACCTGTTGGATACCTACCAGGGCATAGAATTCCAACCGTGCAACAAAATCGGGTTGAATCCAGAAGTCCTGCAAATGTGTCTAGGAAGTTTCCAGCTGGAAATGCTATCCATAAGTCTCCAGTTGATGATTTTTCAAAGTTGACCCCTATGTGCGAAAATTGCACAGTCCCTTACTAAGCAAAACCCTAGTTTCCAAAACTGACCTAAAAGATGACACATGGGCCATGGGACCGAAGGAGAGGGTCATCCTTAGCACTATCTCAATGTCCTGAATCCAACAAAGTTGACGTTTTGTCTATTCGAGCCATGGTCATCATTCTATGCCTCGTTCCTACTCGTATCCCAAAGGCCTTCAGGGACACCTGTTGGATACCTACCAGGGGCATAGAATTCCAACCGTGCAACAAAATCAGGTTTCGGGAAGTGCTATAAGTGTGTCTAGGAAGGTTCCATCTTGGAACGCTAGCCATAAGTCCCCAGTCGATGATTTTGCAAAGTTGACCCCTGTGTGCAAAAATTGCACAGTTCCTTACTGAGCAAAACTCTAGCTTCCAAAATGGACCTAAAAGATGACACTTAGGCCATGGGACCAGAGGAGAGGGGCACCCCTAGCACTATCCCGATGTCCTAAATCCAATGGATTCAATGGTTTTTCGATCCGAGCAAATACCACCAGTTTATGGTCTGTTTAAACTCACACCCCAAAGGCTTTCAGGGACACCTACAAATGGCTATACAGGAGAAAATCCAACAAAATAATAAATATGACTATACTCATAAATTTAAAGGGGAATTGTTACCATCCATTCGAGTTCTCATTGAGTCCAAAGGGATATTAAAATTGATGTCATCTATGCTAAAAACTAGGGTTTCTAAGGTTTAGAATTCAAATTAGGGTTTAGGCTACAAAATAGAGTTTCTAGGCTAGGATTTCTAGGCTAGGGGTTTAGAATACAAATTATGGTTTCTTGGACTAGTTTTTTTGCATGGTTTAGGTTTCTATTTTTATGGATTAGGTTGCTAAGGTTATATTTGTGTTTCTAGGGTAGAATAGATTTCTAAAGCTAGATTAGGTGTGAAGAACCTACAATAATTAATTAATGCAAATACACGAGATATCAGAAATAATAGAACTCAAAATCACTTTTATATTGATCACGGACCACTTCAAGGGGGCAAACTCCTTTGAGAAAGCTCAATACAATTAAATTCATGGTGCCTTCAATGACCTCAAACCCACACTTATATACTAAGTCTATGCCCAATACTATGAGTCAAAACCATGGGACATATAATACTACAGGACGACTTACAAAGGATATGCGTCCAATACTATGGGTCAATACTGTGGGCTAATATAAACTATGGATCAACAAATACTATGGGACGACTTACAAAGCATATGTGTCCAACAACAATATACTAACATAGTAAAGAGAAGGGTTGACATGGGTTCCTAACATCCCCTCTCCCTTAGAAAAATCTTTGTCCTCAAAGCTTTGGTTGGGGAAATTGCTGCAGAATCTAAAGTAGTGGTTCCCTGGTAGCATCCTCGGGTTGCATTTCGGGCCACTGACACCTTTGGAGTGTCAGGGAGGATTGATCAGAAGGATGTAGATGAAGAAGAACCCTATCAGCTGCGTGGAAAGTGTGCTCAGAAAGGTGCTGATCGGCTTGTTGTTTCAGTCGAATTTTGGCCAAGTGAAGATTGTCTTGCAGAATGAGAAGAATCTGATCGTGGTTTTGAAGAACTGAGTCAATTTCCTGAACTGGGGAGCTGCTAAGGGTGTATGGAAGAAGAACTAGTGGTGTCTATCCATAGACTGCTTCATATGGTGTCCTTTGAGATGTGGTATTGTACCACCAGAGCACTTCTAGGAAATCCATAGAAATAGTTGGCCAAAGCTTTGTAGGGATGGGCAAGGGTTTGAGCAATCCCGAAAGGAGTGTCATTTCACCCTTGTTGACCTAGAAAGTATCACAGTTAGCCACCATCTGTTGAATTGTCATTTTCAGTCCCTACCAAAATAAGTTACATTGTTCCCGATCATACATTTTGAAGAACCCAAAGTGCCCTACTGATGAAGAAGCATGGAGTTCATAGAAGAGATAGCCCCGTTGAACATATTGCAACCAATTTGGAACAAGCAGAGAAAGAGCTGTAAGAGAAACTGGGTCATCAATTGTGCGAGAAGGAGCATATGCCACCATATTGTCCTTACCCTTCTTGTAAGTGATCGCATAGGGATAACCCATGAGTTGGATAACCCATTTCAGGTGTGTTGGGGAGGAGACCCATTGTTCCAGAAAATTTTCCAGACTGTGGAGATTGGTCTTGATGCAAAAATAATTCCCTAATAAGTATGGCTGCCACTACTGTACTGCATGCAAAATAGCCATCATTTCCTGCTGAGAGGTAGGTGCTACTAAATTCTTACCGGAAAGGTCTCTTGAAGGTGGAAAGCTCATTGGTTCAACAAAGGCACCTGCATAACTATCTAAGGAAGTAGTGGAGACCATTGATGGGTGCATCTGAATGGAATGGAGTTGAGCAATGACACCATGTGAATTCTTCTTAAGGATTTTTTCCAGGCGATGTGAGTTGATGATGTGGAGAGACCCTCATTGTAAGCCCATTAATTTGTGTTGTGCCCCATTGACTGAAAACTGCATCCAAAGTTCAGCAAAATTCCATAAGATGGGGCCAAGTGTGCGTAACCATTGAACGCCCAAAACCACATCACATCCGCCTAAGGACAAGGCAAACATGTCAGAGCATAGGTTATAATCTTCCATAGAGATACGCACATTGTGACACTTCCCCTTGCAAGGTAAGGTGCCCCATTGCCAACCATGACTTCAAAGTTGGAGCAAGGATGGACAAAACAATCAGCCTGTTTGGCAATCCGAGGGTCAATGAAGTTATGAGTGCTACCAGAATCAATGAGTATGGTAAGAGGGAACTTCTTGAAGTATCCCCTGACCTGCATTGTTTGTGGGGTTGTGATGCTGGTTACAACATGGAGAGAGATCGCGGGTGGGTTGTCCTGAGATGGTCTGTCAACAGGTAGGTGCTGAATGTCGACCTGATCATCTACTGTATCTGGAGCTTCTTCACCAAGTTCAGAGGTATGCAGAGAATCCACATCCAAGAGATAGAGCTTTTGTTGAACACATCTATGTCCTTGAGTGAATTTCTCATCACAATTATAACAAAGCCCTTTTTCTCGGCGTGCCTGCATCTCAGTTTTAGACAAATGCTTGATAGGAGTTGGTCGAGGAGCTGGCGGGATGGGAGGTCGTTGAGAACCCATATTTCGGAAGGGAACAAAAGTGGGTTTGGAGCACTGTTGGGTTGCAAGTTTGTGTTTTTCCAACTTAGCCAAACCTAGGACTTCCATCATTGTGTTGGGACAAAACATTTTAACCTATGACCGGATTTCATCCTTAAGACCACTAATAAAACAACTTTTGTAAAATTCATCAGACAATCCTTCTGTGTGATTGGCGAGTTTCTCAAATTCTGTCTGATACTCTCTCACTGTGCCAGTTTGGTGAAGTTTAGTGAGTGATCCTTTGAAGTCGTCAAAAGCACTAGGACCAAATCGTGGCAAAAGGAGTTGGCAAAAATATGTCTAGTTTGGCTCGGGAGGAGCTTTGAGGTACCAACGGTACCATTGAAGGGCTTCCTGTTCCAAATGAAAGGATGCAGGTGGAACTTTCTGGACATCAAAAGTATTATGCAGACTAAAATATTGTTCTGCGTGGTATATCCATCCGGTCGGATTAGTACCATTGAAGCGAGGAAAATCAAGCTTCAGCCCACAGAAATCGCTAGAAGAAGAGAACCTGGTGGCTGCAAAAGATTCTGCTTGTCGGTTATTGTTCATGCCTGAATGCTGAAGATGGAGACTAAGAAATTTTTGATCCAGATCTTGGAGTTTGGTTTGGATGGTTGCAAGTGCTTCCTCCATGGTTTTTTCTCCTACGCTGGTGACAACCACAACCAAGAGTGTGTATTTTTTTCTTCAGAAATGGATCGGAAACAATGGCGCGGAAGGGATCTGCAATAGATGGATCTGCAACGGCGCGAAAGGGATCGAAAACAATTGGATCTAAAATGGTGACTGGATCTAGAATGACTTTCAGAATAGATCTGAATTGGTTGGATCTGGAGCGGAAGTGATTGGCAACAGTTCAGCTAAAAATAAATATGGACCCCAGGTATGTGCGGCTTCCTATCGATTCAGGGGATTCACTCGGCCACCAATGCTATCTGCTGGCTTGCGTATTGGGGTAGTACCCCTCACTCCACGGCTTAGGTAAAATTGATAACCGCTTTGCCACAAATGACAACTCTTGCTTTACCTCACAGGTGGGAACTAGTCAATCAGGTAGGGGTCATTGCCCTTTTCGCTGGCAGGTCCTCTCAATGGGCCAGCTACTTTTGGGTTCCTGTGGTACTCCTCACAATGAGTTTTAGGGCTTATGCCCAAGTACTTCCCACAATTAAGCAGATAGGGGTTATTCCCAGATCTGAACTTGCAACAGATGCGAAAAAACAAATTGGCAAAAATTCCACCCAACGAGCCCAAGAAAGTGCTCTGATACCAGATGTGAAAAACCCGCAATAATTAATTAATGCAAATACACGAGATATCAAAAATAATAGAACTCAAAATCACTTTTATATTGATCGTGGGCCACTTCGAGGGGGAAACCTCCTTTAAGCAAGCTCAATACAATTAACTTCATGGTGCCTTCAATGACCTCAACACACACTTATATACTAAGTCTATGCCCAATACTATGAGTCAAAACCATGGGACATATAATACTACGGGATGACTTACAAAGCATATGCGTCCAATACTATAGGCTAATATAAACTATGGATCAACAAATACTACGGGATAACTTACAAAACATATGAGTCCAACAACAATATACTAACATAGTAAAGAGAAGGGTTGACATGGGTTTCTAACATTAGGTTTCTATGTTTGTGGTTTGGGTTTCTAGGTTTCTAAATTACGTATCTAATGATTATATTTGTGTGGATGATGGATGAGAATATTATGGTGAAAAAGGGGATGGTGATGGTGACAACATGGGTAGGAAGAGCACAGTGGTGATGTTCATGGTGGCATGGTGATGGCAACAACGACCATGGAGATAGTGATAATGAGCATGGAGATGGTGATGGTGATAGTAAGCATGAAAATGGGCATGAGGATGCAGATATTATGGTTTACTTAGATGGGAGGAAAAAAAAAAGAAAACAAATCCATGACAAAGCTTGTGCAATTTATCAAGTTGTACCAAGTCTATGCAATTTATCAAGATATCAATGTCTGGCTAGGATTTCTAGGCCCGTTTAAACTCCAAAGAAAATGTGTCATGCCTCTGTGATTGAATGGGGAGGATGGCCCTACTGAAATAGATGTATTGCAACTAATGACATGTCCTTTCAATGCACAATTTTCATTTCGTGCCTCCAATTTCATTTACGTCAAGTGTCTCAAGGAGAGATGGAAAATTAATCCTTGGGCATAATAACCAAACCAAGCAACAAAATTGGATGTTGTAATTTTTGAAAAGTGTGTCTGGGAGAGACCAACATGAGCGAATTGTTCATAACCTCTCATGAAAACTTTTTATGAATTTGACCTTTTAATGCAAAATCTTATTTGCCTCTTAATGAGTAAAACCCTAGTTGGATGTAGGTTCTAATAAGATGTGTTTTACTCCACATATGGGTACTCATGCCTTGGCCATGATCATGGAAGGGAAACAATAGACTTAGGTCCTTGACCATGCTTAGAGGAGGGAACCAACAACCTTAGGCCCTAAAGATAACTTCTTATGCTCAACCTTCATGAATGTGTCATTGGACCTCCACATAGGACAATGAATGCATTGTGAGGCCTTAGCCATTATCAAGTGATGAAACAAGTGATTTATGATCATATTAAATTTTCTAAAGCTTAAGGGCATTGGAAAATTCCTTTAACTAGAAAATGAGAACTTTGTAGGGGGTATTTAACATCTAATTGGGATACAAGTGCCATTAGTAGGTTTTGTGCACTATAAATAAATGTTGAGGAATAAACATGGCTAGGGGGACAATGGATTTAATTCCAAACTTAACATTATTGAGCTCAAACACCATAACAGAAACCCTCTCGAAGGAGTATTTGGAATTCAAGTTGAATATGGACACAATGATCAAGTCTTGGATAAGTCTCAAGTACTTAACTCTACTTGGGGGAGTGAAACAAGAGCATCAAGTATTAAACCTTCCTTCTCATTTGAAAGAACCATTTAAGAGTCCCCAAAGCACCACATTAAACCTATATATATTAATAATCACCTCCAAGGATGATATTGCCACCATGACTAGGTTATTTGTGAACCAAGAATGGGTCTCGAGGTGTATTAAGTGAAAGTAAGGAAAACAAGGGGCACATTCCTTAAGTGACACTTCTTAGGCTCAATCCCCATGAAAAATATCTAGAATCCACAAAACATTCTCATTCTTAAGGATTCTTTAATGTGTATTAGGTCTTTAGTAGCATGGATGGGTCTTGATCCCTTTACAATAGTTGAGATAGAAACAATAAGCTCTCATGCTAAACCTTGCTTCTTATGATCAAGCATCATGTATGAGCCCTTGAACCACATGTGTATGTTAATTATCATGTGCAAGGGTGATATGGGTACCATGACTACATTACTTGTGAACCAAGAGTGGGTCTCTAGGTCTACCAAAGTTAAGGGAGGAAAACAAGGGTTTTGTTTCCTAAATGATACATCTCAAATTCAATATCCATGAAACACACCTAGAATCAATACAATCTTTGTCAAAGATGCATTAAGGGGTTTAGAATACAAATTATTGTTTCTTGGACTCTTGTGCATATTTGTAGCACAATGATTTAGATACAAGTGGATGCACATGAATTTATGAAGTTTTTTGGGCATGCATATATTAGGATTAGGTTTCTATTGTTTTTTTTGGCATGCATATATATTAGGATTATGACTAGGTTTTTTGGCATGGTTTCTAGGTTTCTATTGTTATGGATTAGGTTGCTAAGGTTATATTTGTGTTACTAGGGTCGACTATATTTCTAAGAATAGATTAGGCTTCTATGTTTGTGGTTTGGGTTTCTAGGTTTCTAAATTATGTATCTAATGGTTATATTTGTGTGGATGATGGATGAGAATATTATGGTGAAAAAGGGGATGGTGATGGTGACAACATGGGCATGAAGAGCACGGTGGTGATGTTCATGGTGGAATGGTAGTGATAATGAGCATGGATATGGTGATGGTGATAGTTAGCATGGAAATGGGCATGAGGATGCAGATATTATGGTTTAATTAGATGGGAGAAAAAACAAAGAAAACAAATCCATACAAAACTTGTGCAATTTATCATGTTGTACCAACTCTATGCAATTTATCAATCTATCAAGCTATCAATGTCTGGCTGCAATAGTCAAAATATTAATGTCAATACTCAATGAGACCATGAAACAAAATCATAGCATACATGTACACCACATACCAATAACATAGTACACAATAAAACATGCAAACCACATACCAAATTACCTACCTATGGTCATTTGACTACACCATCGAGATCACCAAGAGTACCAAGGGTTTCCTTTAAGCTCTCGTGCTAGGAGTAAGGAAATAAGTATCGTGTCGTTGATGAGTTCTTACTTGGCATTGTTTGCAACTAGAGGTTTGTGCCAATAACTAAGTTTGTATAATGGTATACAATATCACCTTGTCTATAATATTCATATATATACCCTTTTCTATTTGCTTAGTGGGAAACCTAGTTCAAATATTATCCTTTTATAACCATCGACCCAATCCAAAAATTATTGGCCTCATAGTACCGTAATGGGACATTTAGGGTTTTCTTCCCCTCTAAGCAACATGCCAGCCAATAGTTGGTGCGCCATGCATTGCGTCTTGGGGAAACCACTGCGTATATGTTCCTTGGAGAAAATATAGTGCCAACATTTCAGTCAACTAAATAGACACAACTAGTTATCAAAAATATAAAAAATATAAGAATATTAATCGAACCTGGTTGTATGAGATTTGATATGTGGTCATAGTCTGGTGAAACACTTGATTGGTACTCCTCCAAATAGGATAATTTTTTAGCTATCCATTGACCAATGGGGAGTGATACATGGTCCCAACTATCAACCCAATTCGTGGATTCACATTCGTCCCATTCACCACTACTGCATGGAGAAAAAAAACATGAGAGTTTCCTTGTCCACACTTCAAGTATAACATTGTTTGACGTTCTAACTGAATGAAATGCACGAGTTGCTTGGATGGTCTTGCACTCATATAACTATGATCGATCTACATCCACCACCTCCCAAACATATCTATGTACATTTTCTTTCTTGGTTGAGTGATATTCCTTCCTTCTCGCTCCCTCCACCATGACTGAAGCACACCATTCAACGATGGTTTTTTCATCTCGGATGAGTGATACATTTGTGAACTTCATTTCTTTCCTGCGTAATGTGGTCTTAATGCACACACCTGCTCCATCATGTTCACCTTTTATGTGTTCGGTCTCAAAATAGTTCCAAATATGTGGCACCTTGTGCTTTTGTGGAGCATACACAACCATTGGAAGACACATAAATTTTTGAATTTCCCTACACAACCATCAGACCAAATCCAATGTTGTTCCATTTTTATACTGTTATCCTTCAAGTGATTGTAGAACATTTGAAAGCTGTGTTGTACAAAATCCAAGTCATGATACCTGTCATCACTTATGTAGAAGTGATAATCCTTCAATATAACCATGTTGTTTTCAGTACTATCTTCCCCATGTCTATATGTGATATGGACCATTATGATGACCTGGTTTGACTGATAGTATTGACTATGGATCTCATTTTGCGGTTGAAGAGTTTAGTTTTCCACAAAATTGACCACTGACAGGATAGTCCCAATAGGAAATGTATCCCTACATGTTCTAAATTGCTCATCTTGCCAACGAGCCACATGTATATGCTTTACATAATGTTGTGTCTTTTCAAAGAATTCCTCCATGAAGTTGCAAAACCATGCCTGGTAGATCAACAATAAAGACATATATCAATAGATTGTTACATATGCAATTGCAATCTGAAGAAAAAATAGTATCCAATAACTCATTACAAACTTGAGAAGTGACCAATTGTATTTTTTTTCTTTCGTTCCCTCCATCAATATCATATGTGACATATTTGAATGACTGCAAGTTCACCTCTTACCTCCCAAGTTCATGCTCATTGGTCACATGTATACATTTTTCCAATAATCACCAATCCACCACACCCTCGACATGTCCCATCTATGCAAGTTTTTTTATAAAATGTGCAATCGTTTTGCGTGCTACACAAAATGCTATGAATAAAGTCTCTAGATGACATTGGTGGTGTTATGCGGAATTCTGCCCTACGGATAAGTCAAAACTCCCTTAACTTTAAAGTAGATTTTAAACTAACTCTAAAGCAAGAAACAAGTCAAAACAAATGCTACCTTGAATCCCTAGATCTAACAAACGTCTCAAGATTAAAATGCTAGAAAGAGTAGAAGAAGTTTAACTGACCTTCTATCCAAACGCTTGTCTTCGTAGTTGCTCCAATCTCCAAGCCCTCACAAATGAACCTGTCAAAATGGGACCAAGACACAAGAATGCACTATTCTCTAGCAACTTGAAACATGAGTTAGAATCTAAATCTATGAAAGATACAAATCATATCATTAAAACAGAATTAATACAAATGATTTGGGGAAACAAGACAAGTTATTCCATTACAACTTGAAGAATACTTACAAAAGGTGCTTGATGTCCAAGCCAATCCTCTAGCTCCAAGTGTCTTCTCCTCTAGCTATCTCCACAATGCTGTAAGACCATAAGTTTGGTACTCTCAAGATTCCTCTCCTTTCCCCATGGAATGCCTCTCTTTTATAGTGAATGGTGAGGTTAACCAACAAGAGAGATGGGTGGATCTAGGGAGAGATAAGTGGATCAGGGTTTCTAATCGAAGGAGATGAGTTGAGATCGAATCAGGGACCCCAATCTTCCATTATCTTCGAAAATCCAAAATCCCACAAACCAAGGAAAAAGGGCTAATAAAAGAGTACCGCGCCCTGCAGTCTTAGCACAACGCGGTACTGCCCGCGTTTTGGGGAAAAAGCATAGCGCGGTAGTGTCTAGTACCGCGTTTTGATAAATGAGCAAGGCACGGTAGTGTGTGTAGATAAAGTCTTAGGCGGGTCAGAACTTGTCAGGGTAGATTCACCTTCAAGATTAACTCATCATCTATCTCTTCTGGATGGTTTAGATAGCAGGGGAAGTGTCGTCAACTCTGTTTGTGGTGGAGATGCGACACTGTGGAATATAGAGGTATAACAGATGCCCCCTAAAGTGTGAGGTCAGAAGGGACTGATGGCCGAAAGAATTTACGAATAGAGTGTGCAGAGATAGCATCGAGGAGAGAGACACTGAGCTGAAACAGAAACAAAGTGTTGGATATACTACCGAGGCGGGCATCCCCATGCTCGAAAACAGATGACTCAAAGCATGGCTGCCGACCAATACATTGCAGATCCATGAGTATTGAGATGATGTAGACTGTGGACAGATCATGGCTACTATGAACAATCGTAGATCCATGAGACAATAATGACACAGCCACGACCAATACAATAAGTGGATCTGTGTGACAATACAAATGACATCTCCATCGCAACCTGGATGCAATTAAAATGTAGAGGTGCGTCCAGGGTCTTCTACCCGATCGCAAAAGATACGAATCTAGCCATGTGATTACAAGGTGTTGAAGTCGAACATGGTAGAAACCATTTGATTACCGGTCAATGATGTGGACCGTTAACAAATGCGAGGGAGATCACCAATGATGACGATGATTCCCAAGGTATCAATAGTACATCTCAACGAAATGTGAATGAATGAGTTGATGTCGAGCATCCGAGAGATTGCTTGATCAGAGGTCAATGATGTGAAACTACTGTCAAACATGAGGAAACCTGCCATTGAGACATGCAGGTACCAAGGTACTAATAGTTGATTCCTAAGTCTAGTTCCCAGATAGTGATTTGGTGTCGACAGGAATAGACTCGTCGAAGGTGGGCCATGATGTTTCCCACATCATCGACACGAAATCGGCACGAACGATAAGATGATGGAACTATGGAGTATGTACTGACACAGCGGAGGCCTGACACAATGAACGACTCAAAACAATGCAACCCTTTGAACATATAACGGCATGTAATAGGACTTGGCAGCAGGGATTATTGACAAATAGAGGATAGACACAGGATGAGTAGGGTCGTGGCCAGGGAGACGACTCATAATGATGACCATGACTCAATGGAAAATGGATACCCAATATAGACAAGAGACGGACACATGCCATGTTCAAAGGTAACGACTAACCAGCTGCCATAAATAAACTTGACTTATCCCCCCATATTTCCCCGGCATGATAGACGAGTACCTCTTTCTTGTTTTGCGAGCTTGAAGAGGATAACAGATGCTCGGTGTAGCTCATCTCATGGATGAGTCCAATCTCACACGTTTTACGAACCTGAGAAAGGAGGGGTTCATCCCAAAGTGGGTCCTTCGATGTTAACATTTTAACGAGTCCAAGGAAGGAAAACTCGGTAGTTTTTCATATTTAGAGAGCCTGAAAAACTTAAAGGAAGCTCCATAATGTACTTTTTCGTAAAATTTAGTCCCTCGATCCCGAAAAAGTGTAAAACAATTCCCGAGAGAACTCTCTCAGCCGAGATTGACTGAGGTATACCTTTCTCGTAAATAGTCTAGACGGGCCGAAAAAGGGGTAACCTATCACCGAATAGACGACCTTTCAAATACTTTTACAAGCGTGAAAGAGTCAAGATCACTTGGAAATCTTTTCAATTTTAGGGAGTCTAAAAAGAGCTTAACTATGGACTCCTATGGTCTTTTTCATAATTTTTGATTATTCTGGTCGGAAAAAAGAATAAAATACAACCAGGATAATACTTTCCTCACCTTTTAACGAGCATGAGTAAAGCTGACCGTACTCGACACCATTTACTTGAGTTTGACAAGCACGACATGGGTGTAAAAGCGCTTGGAATCTTTTTCAAGTTTTAAATCCAGAGCACGAAAAAGATAAAGTGGGCTCAAAAATGAAGGTTAGAAAACACCAGTGTTAATGTCACATGTTTTTACCGAGGATCCTGTCAATAAATGCTCAAAAACTGGACATTAGTAATGTGAACAAGGTTTTATTTTAACTATTTAAAAAAAAAATTAAAAAAGATATTTGAAAATAATATATAAGGAATAGTTAAAAATAGAAATTACTATTCATTTGTGTTTTTTACCCAAAGGAGAAATTTTCACCTATTTAGGAGCAAGATTTCAAGGATCCATACCGGGAGTTCTAGGACACCATTTCGACCGCCATCTGCGCCAGGTAAGAGTTCATGAGCCCCTCTTTCATTTTATGTAAGAAATTTTTGCTTTCACCAGGAAAAATTTGATTTTTTAGCGAGCCCTTTTAGGCAAGAATCGCCCTTCACACTACCGCGTGGGGGCTCTATCGAAAAATGCGGTACTGTCTAACAGTACCGCGCTGGATCTCCAAACCAAGGCGCGGTAGTGTGGACTGTCGCGCGGTAGAATGTCTCTCAGACGCGGTAGAGGCGAATTTTTAGTTCAAGAAATCAAATTTTCTCCAAATTTCTGCTGGAAGTAAGTTGCTAAATAGTTACTAACTGCTTTGCTTGATCTTTTGTAGGAGTTTGCAACTTGTTCGGAGCAAAATGGTAAGCTGGAAAGAAAGGGAGCACGAAGTGGATGATTTTGCAGCTGAAAATGACTTACCAACTGTGACCGCATTGCGAGAATGTGGTTTGCTAAAGTTCTTTAAAACCAAAGGGATCCGCCAGCAGCCCAAGCTTCTCACTCATCTCATTCAGTTGTGGGACCCTGACATTCGATCTTTCCGAGTGGGAGAGCATGTCCTCGAAATCCAACTCGAGGATATTTACTTCCTCACGGGCCTCTCGAAAAGAGGGGCCCAGGTGAACTTTACCGGATACTCAGCTTCAGAATCAAGTACAGATGACTTGATTGCTCGGTATTGCCATCAGGGTGCGAGTAAGAAAAGTGGGAAGGTGGCCATAAAGGAGGTCATAGAAATTCCTGTAAAAACCGTACTATTCACTATCACATGTGCAGCAGGAAGTGTGAGTCCACATCAGGCATCTCGCACACAAGTGAACCTCGCAACAGAGTGTATGGGAGGGACAGTTTTTAACTGGTGTGATGCAGTGTTGTCCAATCTGAAAGAACAAGTGCACAAGCGTAGGGTTGGAAAGAACTCCCAATTCGGCTATGGGAGCATCCTGGTAACCTTCTTTCTGGCGAGGGTGCCATTACTGCGTCCATAGATATCTATGCGCCCCCGTCCACCTACCGAGCCATGGATGGCTCGATGGAGTGACTATGCTGGACGTCTCGGGGGACCTCAGTGGCTAGACTTTGGTGAGGACTTCTTCTCCTGGCTAGAGGAGCAGATAGTTATGATTGACGACTATCCCTACTCAGGGGTAGATTTCCGTGAGGACATCGACTTGGCACTGCCAGAGGATGATGACTGGGATGACTCTGGTACGACCTTCATGGATATGTATTTTTTCCCTTTTGAATATTTAATTTTTATTACTTTTTTAGAATGTGTAAAAGATGTCTAATATATGTTTGCATGCATGTTGCAGACCGTGGACCACAGAGACCAGCTGGGTACTCGCCACTACGTCGTGGTGGTGTTGACCGTCAAGCTGTTCCTGACGAGGAGGAGGATGAAGACGAGGCATGAGGTGTTCGGGACATTGAGAGGAACTTGCAGGGATTGACTCATGGCATCCCTGCTATGAGGATGGATGACGTCCCTTACCACCTCCAGCGGCATACTGTAGGTGTGCCTGGTCGTATCAGTCGACTTCTTCGCAAGGTGGTTCGAGCCGTAGTATGTTACCACCAGCAGCGGGAGGAGTCCGATGAGGGACATGATAGGCCTACTAGATCTCCATAGATGGTCTTTTGATCTTTCTGTGGCATGTACACGATATGTAGGCTTTGAGGGCCAATTTTGTATATGGGATTTGATCCCCAATTTTGTCTTTGACACAAACTTTATGTATTTTTGAAAAAACACTCTTATATACAGTGATATGGACCTATTTATGATCTAAATATTTACAATGACTTGTGCATTTTATTTTTTATGACGTGTTTATGTATGGGAAAGATGCCAATCCAAAATGTAATTAGCTAATGAATCAGCTATATAATTGAATTCTCTCGGTATGTGATGATATGTAATAAAATTAAATGATCGTTCCAAGAGGCATACTCTTTGAAATAAACGAAGTAGCGTAGGATCGCGAACTGTGTAAACACGGTTTAGATGAGAAACCACGAGTTGGGAGTCTAAAAAGACCGATAAGGAGTCAATCTCGAGTGAAGCAACCTCTGTCAAGAGACCAATGAATGCATGGTACTCCGCGATATTATTGGTTGCAGGACCTAAACAAATGGCTCCTGAAGAAATCAACTCGCCAGTGGGGGAATAGATCACCCATGCTGCGGAAGCGAGATTCTGGGTATGTCGGCTTGCACCGTCGGCGAATCCAAAGTAGGCAGACATCTGCGCATAAAGTCACGAGTCAAAGTAAGAGTGGACACATGAGGTCCACGCGCACACCAAAAAAGAAAGTAAAAGCAAACTAAGTACATTATGTACAACAAGTAACCTGTGTAGGGTAACCTCACGCGTAGAAACGTTTGAGGTATAGCCCGTTGCGGGGCCGTGCGAATGGCGTACCATCACAATCGATTAGTTCATAGGCTCCTTTTTCTAAGACACATTTTACGATGAAGGGGCCGTACCACATAGATTCAAGTTTACCTTTTCCAAGCTTATCGTGCATCTGATCATATGTAAGTACGAGGTCACCCTCATTGAAGATCCGAGGTTGAACGGATTTGTCATATTGAGCTTTGACGCATTTTTTGTGAGCTTCATTAGCTAAAGCGGCGTCGCAGCGGGTTTCATCTAGCTTAGCTAGGTATAGAAACCGTTCTTCTTCGGAAGTAGTGTGTGGAAGCAGCTCTATGGCTATCTTGAGTGATGGAATTTCACATTGAATCGGCAAGATGGCTTCTAGGCCATACACCAGTTGGAATGGTGTGAACCCAGTAGCACTTTTCACTGAGGTTCGGTATGCCCACAGTGCTGAGAACAGAGCTGAGTGCCAATTGGATTTCTGGGTACCCACAATGCGCTAAATCATTCATTTCAGGACTTTGTTAATGGCTTCAACTTGGCCATTAGCTTGTGGGTAATACGGGATTGAGTTTTCATGGCGAAAACCCAGCTTGGCACTTAGTTCTTCGATCATATGGTTCCTGAAATGGGAACCGTGATCGGTCACAATAGACTGTGGGACACCGAATCTAGCTATAATATGATTGAATATGAATTGTGCTGCTGTTTTGCTGTCTTCAGCATACGTAGGCATCGCTTCAGCCCATTTTGTAAAATAGTCGACAGCTACTATGACATAGCTATGCCCCCCGGCTGAAGTGGGCTTATAGTGCATGAAATCGATGCCCCATTTGGAAAAGGGGCCGATGGCAATGACAGGATGGAGTGGAGCAGGATGCGAGCGTGTTTTGCTATGAAAGAATTGACATGGCGGACACTTCTTGACTGTTTCAATGCAGTCTTTGAAAATTGAGGGCTAGAAGTATCCTGCTCGCAGTATTTTCTGGGCCGTAGCCATCCCAGAGAGATGACCACCACATGCTCCAGCGTGGCAGTCATTGAGAACGCGTTCTGCCTCATCTAAGGTCAAACAGCGTCGAAGGACGGTGTCGACACCACGCCGATATAGAGTATCGTTAACTATGAGGTAGTACTTTGCGTGATGTCGGATGCGTCACCGTTCGTCATGAGTGAGGTCGGGACAGAAGCGTTGGGTTTGGAGATATAAAAGAATATCCACGTACCACAGATCAGACGTGCTAATGAGGAACAATGATTCATCGAGAAGAGAATCAATGGGCTCGGATTGCTCAGTAGCACGGGGCAAGTTACAAATTAACTCCGTGAAGACCAAAGACTTCTTGGACTTGGCCTTGACAAACTCCAAGTCAAACTCTTGAAGGATGACAATCCAACGAGAGTATTTTCCCCCAAGCACTTGACGTGTGAGGATGTAATACATTGGGTTGAAGTCAGCTATAACAGTGTTCCGACGGAGTAAGATGTAATGGCGGAATCATTGGACAGCAAATACTGTTGCCAGAGCCAGTTTTTCAACATGTGAATAGTGGGTTTTAGAGTCAAGAAGACTCTTACTGAGATAGTATACCACATGTTCTAAGCCGTTTTGGTCTTCCTGGACCAGCACCATACCAATGGTGGAAATCGAGGCTGTGAGATAAAGAATGTAGTCCCGTGTGTAATCGGGGGGTTGAATCACAGGATCTTTGGTTAAGGCTGCCTTTAGATTGTCAAAAGAGCGTTGGGATTCGTCATCCCAGATGAAGGGAACATTCTTCTTGAGAAGACGCATGTAGCCTTTAGTTATCTCGGACATATTACAGATGAAACGGCGTAGAAAGTTTGCATGCCCTTGCAAACATTGAAGTTCTGGAATATTGGTGGGTGAAGGCAGAGCTACGATAGCTGCTACCTTTGCGGGATCTAGACGTATCCCGTCTTTGGAGACTATGAAGCCCAACAGTTTTCCGGCTTCTACACAGAAGACGCACTTATGCGGGTTCAAACGTATATTGTAGTGACAACACCTTTCGAAAATGGCACTTAAGTGGTCTGGATGGTCTTCCCGGGTCCGAGAGTGAGCGGGAAGGTCATCAAGATATGGTTCTACAATATGTTTGATGTCATGAAATGCGTAAGACATCTCCCGTTGGAAAGTTGCCCCGGCATTTTTCAGGCCAAAAGGTAACTTTCGATATGCAAAGATCCCCCAAGGGCAGATAAAGGCCGTTTTGTGCTGGTCGGCTGGGAGGATATCGATCTGATTATAGCCAGAGAATCCATCCATAAATGAAAAGATGACACTCCCGGCACAATTATCGATGATCTGGTCGATAAACGGAGTTGGGTAGTTGTCTTTGGGACAAGCCTTGTTCAAATCACGGTAATCAACACAGACCCTAATCGTTCCCTGTTTCTTGGCTACGGGAACGATGTTGGATACCCATTCTGTCAATGGGACAGGATAGATAAAACCAACACGCAAAAGTTTTTCAACTTCTGCTTTAATGGTGGCTGCCTTACGAGGATGGACGGGTCGAAGCTTTTGCCGAACAGGTCGGGCGCCAGGGAAAGTTGGAATTTCGTGGGTCACGATCGAGGGGTCAATTCCTGGCATCTCTTCGTAACTCCAAGCAAAAACATCGCGGAAATTTTTAAAGTAGGCACTATAGAACTCCGTTTCGAGGGGAGTACATGTTTTGCCAATGTGTACATTTTCCACGATACCAGGCTTCACTGAAATATCGATGGGAGTGGTTGCCATAATATTGGCCAAGTTTCCTTCTGAAAATACCTCGTCGAGGGAAGTGGGGAACTTGGTTTGAACCATCCCAAGTGAAGTGTTGGGTTTTGTATCAGGCTCAAGTGGCTGAATAGTGGGGAATGAAGATCGATGATGAAAATCTCCCCATGGTGGCTCATCACCGCACATAACCTCCATGATTGATTCGTCAGTAGGAAAAATCAAGTTGAGAGGATCAAAAAATGGTGGGTGTGGATGAGTTTCAGCCGAGAGCTGTGCCATGGTGTGATCAGTAGAACAGTCAACCCAATCTGTGGTTGATTGGATCGCGTCATATGCTGCAAGGTTTCTGTTCAAAGGCATGGAATTGCCATAGCCTTGAATTTGAGTGGGACTCGGAATCACCCATGAATCATCGGAAGGGGTGACATGTGATGAAATCATGTTGACTGGTTGAAGATGGGTTCCCAGCTCTGGAAAAACTCCAATGAGGGAAGAATCCTTCATGAGACCAACACCTATGTCTTGGAACCGGTACCGAGGTTGATCCAATAACGGGACGGTATTGGCAGAGTTCGGATGGGAGTCTGGGATACAGTAATCCAGTTGATCAATAGTGACAATTTTCCCTTCATGAGGAAATTGTACAATCCCGAAGACTGTAGATGCTATGGCGGTAATGGCATAGAACCAGTTCCGACCAAGTAGGAGATTGTAATCCAAAGGTGCATCTACAACTTCGATGTGTACAGATACTGTTTTGCCCCCCAGTTCAACGCTGATTGAGGGAATGAGTCCATATGGTTGAAAACCATGTCCATCAAACACCCTGAGAGTAGTAGGAGAAGTTGTGACCTCGGGTGAGCCTAAGGCTCTCCAGCAGTTCAAAGACATAATCGACGTGGAAGCACCCTCATCTAACACAGTGCGATGGATGACGTTTCCATGGATTTTTGTATGCACCTGGAAGGCTAACTGGGAGAAAGCCTAGGTTTAGCGTGCTCCAAGTTAAACATGATGGAGTTTGAAGTATCTGGGTCCATTGCCCCCAGTGCTGAAAGTAGGGTTCTACGCTGCGTGGGGCAGTGTTGGAGAACCTCGAGAGTCGACATGGCGCAAGGTGCTTGCGCCAAATCCTCAACAATGTTGTAGTTTTGGGCAGCTCACGCATTAGGATTGAATGTCTCCTTTCGAATAGTGCCCTTGGGTGGGCGTAGCACTGTTTTTGTCAGTGGTCTCTCGATATGGAGATGACCGGTAGGAGGGGGAATAGGAATCGGATATTCAACGGGAGATTTGCCTTTGGCTGTCTCCGATTGTTTGTTTGAACTTGGGGGGTTGTCATACATCTTTGAACGAGTGGTGATATTAATCTCCTCATTACTTGTCATTAGGATTTCGCGGTTTGTGGACATCTCTCCGCGGGTGGGATTGGTCGGGTTGCCCCCTTGTGGGGTTTCTTGGGCAACCATCTGCTGTTGCTGTTGTGGGAAAGGGTCAGTTAACACTGCCGGGCGAGAGGATCCTTTAACGAACTTGTTGACCTCGTCCTTGTAGGGACAGTCACGCGTATAATGATCATCTTGACAAATCAAGCAGGGAAACTTAGCTTTCCGACGTGGTTTCTGGTCATTCTGGGTGGGTTGTGGCTTGGGGTTCTCCTGCTGGTTTTTCTTAGGTTTACCATGATTGTTTTTCTTCTTTCCCCCGAATGGTTGTGACGTAGATTGGACTGTGTTCACTTCGGAGGAAACAACAGGAGAAGTAGTTGTTTTTTAAACAGCCTGGGTAAAAGCGGGGGAAGCTGAAGCTTGTTGTCCCGTCAAGTTGGTAGCAGGTTGGGTCTTGACTGAAATGACAATACCATCAATGGGGGGTTCAGTAGTAGGCTTTGTTGGATCAGTGTGAACGCGGGAGGCATGTGGAAGAATTTCATGTAAAGTACCGGATTGAGTATATACTAGATCCATGTACTGTGCTGCCGAGATGGCTTGTTCTTCTGTAACCGGTCCGCGCATAGCGATATCTCTGGCTATGGGAGGCAAAAAGGATTTTGTAAACCAATCAGCAAGTAGTTGATCCGGAATAGGTGCCTTTATTAGCCTACGGCGTCTTCGCCACTCATGGATGTGATCCGAAATATGTGTAGAAGTGGTTTGACGCAGTGAAGTTAGCAGTTCTGTTCCAGTCTCATACCGAATGGGGAGCTAGAAATGAGTCAGAAACTGCATAGCCAAAGTGTTGAAATCACGAAAAGAGTGTTGTGGCAGCTCAATATACCATTTTTCTACCGTGCCGGTAAGTGTGCGTTGGAAGAGCTGAAGTCGGATGGAATCATCCATCAAGGAGTTGGATGAACACCAAAGATGGAAGGTCATCACGTGGTTCTTGGGGTCTTCCTCGGGCTTAGCATCGAACTTGGGAATGTCCAATGGTAGTTTGGCTGGAATAGGTGTCCAATGAGGTTCATGCCATATAGGATCGTTAATAAGCCTCGACAAATCAGGTAAGTCAAGTGTGGCCAAAAAGGGAAGTTGACGGTTGGTCTGCGGGTATGAGTAATAACCATGTTGTGCAGAGAAACCTGGAGGTCCCTGCATAGCATGCTACTGTGTGTTATACCCATATGAGTTTCCCGCGGGATACTGCTGGAAGTTCTGCGGATAGTAATCCATCTGGTTAACCAGTTGATTGTAGGCAACCGGTTGGTAAGTGTTCTGCTGAGTGGGTATGGTACCCTGGGGTTGTTGATACCCAGGAATGGTTGCTGTTCCTTGTTGGGGAAAAGTTCCTTGGAATTGTTGTGTTCCAGGGATGTTACCACTATATTGTGTAAGTGGAGGATTTCCCATAGTAGGGTTGGGGGGTGGCTGCGACGGTGGTGTCAATGGAAGGCTCGTTCCTACTTGAGGAGCGAGTGGGAATTGAAGTGATGGGTTCCATGGAGTTGTAGTAGCTGAAGGGTAAGGGAAGCCAGAATTCAAGTTGGGGGAAATCTGAGATTGCCCCCCAGCTTGGTTCCAGTTTCCAAAAAGTGAGTACCCCCCACTCTGTGGGATTTGATGATCCCAAGAAGGAAGCATGACTGACGGGGGAGGTTGAGAATGAGGTCCGGTAGGAATACCGGAATAAGGTTGCCCACTACCAGGTGTGCTGTACATACCGTACTGAGCAGATGCTGCTGGTTGGGGTAGTTGTTGGATAGAACCAATAGGTTGTCCGCTAGCAGATGGGTTGGATGTCCCTATGAGAGGAGGCTGTTGAGTAGGAAGAGGGTTCCCAACAAAAGGTTGCCCCCCAGCTGGTTGGGTTGATGGCCCACCAGGGAGGGTTTGTATGTTGGTGTTAGGGACCATTGCAGTCGGTTGTCCACCTCCTGAAATAGCGTAAATGGTAGCTGAAGGTGATCCTCCAGTCGAAACGGAAGATACAGCAGTATGACTTGGTGTTCTTCCGCCGCTAGCCAAATATGATAATGTGGATTGGCCAACGGCGCCAAAAGTACCGATTTGCGGAGGAGGTCGTCCATATCTGACAGGTGAGGACGGAGAAAAAACTGGGTTATCCCTCATAGAATGAGCACCAAACATAGGTGATGAAAACAAGTGTGGGGAATTTAGCCCAGGGGTATTGGCGTCGTCCATATCCTGTTCAATGATGGGAGGACCATCGAGAACTGGGTCCAAGTTCATATCCTGAAAAATATTTTGGGGATCCGGTGGGAACCTAGGTATAGTAAAGTCCGTAGGTCCTGAGCCATCTGCAAAGGAGTGATGAAACTCTGTGCTAGATGGGACATTGGGAACCCTATAGTCAGAAGGATGAGAAACGGGGGGGTATCTAGACGCTGTTGAAAGTATTTGCTCTGTGCTGCGTCTAAATCGTGCCGATGCTAACGGAGAGTTCGCTAGGCTAACCATACTAGACTGGATGGAAGCCATTATCTCATGTCCCGGTGGGAGGTTGGGTAGATGTAAAGTATGAGGTACGTTGCTAGAAGAACTTGTCTCCTGAGGGTGAACACTGGGTGACGTAGTAATAACAGGCGGAAGTTCCGCCTGGGAAGTAATGAAGCCATAATCAGGTTCAAAAGGTGTGTCAGGGAGACGAGTATCTTCAACGATTTCAACGTATCCACCTGGGACTGAAATCAAGCCAGGTATGTCCTGGTCAGATCCTTCTGTGGTGCCAATAGATCCGTCTGTATCATCATGAAAAGTGTCTAATGGACGGGAAGTGTTGACATCCGGTAGAAGGATGAACTATGGTCTAGTACTCTGGGTTGTGCTAGGTTTAGCTGCTGTAACTGTGTCCACTATAATAGATAAATCTGGAATGACAGTGGGTGAGGTGACAGTGGAAGTCTCAAACATGCTAGTGGTTGTAGAAACTGCAATAGATTCTGAGACTGTGCTGTGTGTGGCAGTTACGGGCGTAACTGAAGATGTTGTACGTATCAGCAGTGGAATGTTGCCTCGACCATCACCGCAGCTAGGAGGAGCAGGAATGCGTGATGTAGGCGGACCAGAAGTCCGTGGCGGCGGTGGTGGTGGAGGGCTTAGGCCCTGTTGTCTTCGTGATCTTCGTGGTTGATCTGACATGATGGCAGGAAAATGAAAATCGGGGGCAGTATCGTAAACAAAGAACTCAAAAACTCTAATGCAGCCGAGTGTGCAGAAGAGGAGCTAGAAAAAGCAAGGCTCACAGGCCAAAAAAGCAAGCTCTAAAATCTATACTGAGACCGGTGTCCCAATAAGCGAGCTGATCAACAAAGATGGCCAGAATGCCAACAAGCAGTCCCTACAAAGAAAAATGACCCTCTACTAAGATGAGATACCAAGCAAACTCCTAACTAAGAGCTGGAGACCTCAACAAGCTGTATCCTTCACAAGGTGATGAAATCCAAGTCGAACAATACAACATGAGAGACCAATATAAGAAGGATATCCCTCTACCGAAAGGGATCCTGGGTAAAAGAGCCCTAGTAGAATAGATACTAAGCTACCTCATTCATGACACATCAGAAAAGGTTTTGGGCACTTCAGCCTTCCGAAGAAGACAGCGATCGATGTTGCCTTAGGGATAAGTGGAGTGCGGTATTCCATAGAGTCCGTCCGGTTCTCAATCTTGCGGCCGTTTAACCCCTGAAAGTTAGAAACAGTCAGGAGGCCCATCCACAAACTAGCTGTGACCGTGTCAATAAGTACTAGAGTATTTTAGTTCCCTAAAGACAACAACTATGTCTCAGATGAAAAATGACAAGGGGGAATTATTTTGATGCCTATCCCCGGTGTCCTACCTAACTACCAAATTCTTTTGATTTCCTCAAGTGAGGTTAAAGTTGGTTTGATTAGGGTGATTAATTTTAGTGGCTGTCTTACTCAATCAGGTAGTGGACGTGAAACTTGATGGTGTTATGACGACTCAAACCATGCAAATGAGAATGAATCAAAAATAAGCCTTTGTCTTGGATGAAATCTAGCTAAGGAAGGGAGAGAGTTCTTCGATCAAATATGCATGAAATTTTTCACAAGCAAACATCAAAGCAAGAGATTTTTTCTTTTTGATTTATAAACAAATCCAAACTGAAGTAAACACTCTTTTCAATGCACTGATTCTACAATCTACAATGCTTCTACAATGAGAATTTATGTGGCAAAATTAATGGTTCATTTCCCTATGCAAAATACTACTAGACTTTTTTCAATTTAAACAACAAAATTGCTCTCAAATAATAACTTTTTGATTACTGAAAATGATAGAAATAATATGACTGTAAAATCTACAGGATTCAATAATAGAGAACAGTGGTGTTGAGTTAGTTATGGTGAAAAAATCAATTGAATGCAATCAAACTGGAAAGATGACCAATATTTCAAAAAATGCCACTAATTCAATCAACAATCAAGCTCACAAACTGGGTAATAAGCACACCATGCAGACTGGAAATTGACCAGGATGCTAACAGGCAACAGTAGATACTACCTAAGGTAGAGAGAGACTCGGGAAACCAAGCAAAGATAAAAAAAATTAAAAACTTGCAGACACTACCGCGGGTAAAGGTCTGACTGGAGCACGGCACTGTGACAGTACCGCTCTGGTACTAAGGATGAGAACACGGTACTACCGCGCTAGAGGCAGTTCAGGGGGTGTGGTACTGTGACAAGGTAAGGAAAAAGCGCAACTTGAGAAAAGAAAATGAAATTTTCAGGGTTGTTGCTGACCCAGGGGACTCAGTGATCAAACAGGGAGAAAATTACAGCGAGGAGGGGTAAATAAGGGTCAAAAAGGACCAAGATTCAAACTGGTTTGAAGTGCAACAAAAACTCACAATCAAAAGATAAATGACAGTGAACTGAATCAATCAAGCAGTAATCAAAACCAGCGGAGTCGCCATTCTTGTTATGCGGAATTATGCCCTACGGATAAGTCAAAACTCCCTTAACTTTAAAGTAGATTTTAAACTAACTCTAAAGCAAGAAACAAGTCAAAACAAATGCTACCTTGAATCCCTAGATCTAACAAACGTCTCAAGATTAAAATGATAGAAAGAGTAGAAGAAGTTTAACTGACCTTCTATCCAAACGCTTGTCTTCGTAGTTGCTCCAATCTCCAAGCCCTCACAAATGAACCTGTCAAAATGGGACCAAGACACAAGAATGCACTATTCTCTAGCAACTTGAAACATGAGTTAGAATCTAAATCTATGAAAGATACAAATCATATCATTAAAACAGAATTAATACAAATGATTTGGGGAAACAAGACAAGTTATTCCATTACAACTTGAAGAATACTTACAAAAGGTGCTTGATGTCCAAGCCAATCCTCTAGCTCCAAGTGTCTTCTCCTCTAGCTATCTCCACAATGCTGTAAGACCATAAGTTTGGTACTCTCAAGAGTCCTCTCCTTTTCCCATGGAATGCCTCTCTTTTATAGTGAATGGTGAGGTTAACCAACAAGAGAGATGGGTGGATCTAGGGAGAGATAAGTGGATCAGGGTTTCTAATCGAAGGAGATGAGTTGAGATCGAATTAGGGACCCCAATCTTCCATTATCTTCGAAAATCCAAAATCCCACAAACCAAGGAAAAAGGGATAATAAAAGAGTACCGCGCCCTGCAGTCTTAGCACAACGCGGTACTGCCGCATTTTGGGGAAAAAACATAGCGCGGTAGTGTCTAGTACCGCGTTTTGATAAATGAGCAAGGCGCGGTAGTGTGTGTAGATAAAGTCTTAGGTGGGTCAGAACTTGTCAGGGTAGATTCACCTTCAAGATTAACTCATCATCTGTCTCTTCTGGATGGTTTAGATAGCAGGGGAAGTGTCGTCAACTCTGTTTGTGGTGGAGATGCGACACTGTGGAATATAGAGGTATAACAGGTGGTAATTTAGCTGAGCATTCCTGTAGAAGAGTGTTATGCAATACATGAAAAATATATGTATATGTGTCATAATAGTAACCATACTCAATGTGGTATCGACGACAACATGTGTTATGAATTGTGTTTATTTTAACATACCATGGTTTTCATTTTTCAAAGGATCTTTGGCCCAAGTTAAGTTTGTTATGTTCATTCCTAAATCTCTCATATAATTATGTTTGTGTCATATCAAGAAAATGTTTAATGTGTGGTTCATGATCCTTTGAACCCCTTCTCAATTTTAATACATATTTTTGGTTGGAAGAAGGCCTAGTGCTGTCATGCCAAAAAGCTTGCAGTAATCCCTTTACCGCATCAATGAGCCTCATATCAGAGCGTGGCAACCTGCCAATGAAGGCCCAAACATCTGTTTAACCAGTTTCAAGTTGTTCTCTTCTAACACAATACCTAAGAAGTGTCTTCACATTGAAATTAATAATTTTGGAGGTAGGTTTAAGAAAATGAAGTGCCCTAGTGTTTTTGTTCACGGTTGATTGTGACAACACACGGCAAGATGCATTGTGATCCTTTCAGCGAGATTTCTTTCCAATTGTACTAAATGCATCTACTAAACTTTTAACAATATGAGAACTTGGTTCTAACTTTTTGGTCATCTTTATCCTAAAAGTTCTTCTAATAACAACCATAGGCCTAGATTTTAACAATGATAAAAATAATTTGCACTTGTCCTCATCACATTTAGAATAAAAAAAGTTATCAAGTATTTGTCGAGTTTGATAAGAAATAGCACGTTTAGACAACGTACCTTCAAGTGAACTAATGAGAGTTTAATCAACCTGTATATGTCTTGGAGTTCTTCGGCGTGTACTTGCTAATGGAGCTAAGGGTGTTGGAACTGGAGCCTATGTACAACATCCCCAAGACACTCTGATGTTTCAATAGGAGCCTCTTATATTTCATTCTCTTGTTGGTACTTGGATGTGGGAAATTGGAATTTGACTTGGAAGGTCTCCATAACATTTGCTTCTTTCATTGTAAATCCTTCATTCAATGCCGTCCTAACTTCGTCGCTTGTATAACCACAACCCAACAAGTCATTCACTACCACAGTATGAGGTTGACTTGATGTGGGATATGAAACATCCCTCGATGAACACCTACATTTTACTTCTTGACTAGTGCCATGGAGTGCCTGTTCATCAAATGTTGTTGAAATTGAGGGCCCCTCTAGTGAATTTTTCTTTTTTCTTAAGGTGGATGGGTAGGAACGACCGTGGCATCATCTACGATTGGAATTGTATGAGTTTCCATGGAATGCCTTCGATTCCACATGTCCAATATTTTCTTTTCTCTAACTTCTTCCATGGTTTCTTGAGGCTTCTCTTTCCTTGCCGATTTCCTTTTTCGATTGCATGAATTCCCCACGACAACAATGAGCAATACTAAGAAAATAGATTCTAGAGGTGTGCTCAACTATTTAAATATCCAAATTTTTTCTCAATTGTGAATATAGGTTCTTCAAGCTTGATCAATTGTGAATATAGATTCCTCATGCTTTCTCAGATGTGAAAGTAACTGTAATATCCTGATTTTGACCCCATTGCATTAAAATGTAAATGATGTAATATTGTTATAAAATCATGGTGAGGAGCTCAAGGCCAAGGCCCCGCCATCGATTTAGTTGGTTTACGTGCTATCCAAGCACAATGGAATTGCAAATATAATGTAAATATGCATTTTGATTAAATACCCACAACTAGCTATGCAATGTAACAAGAGATGGGGCCATGATTTTTACAAGGAATTGGGAGGGAAATATTCAAACCCTTGAACCAATCAAGTCAAGCCAAGTGTCAATGAGAGAAACCATAAACCCTCAACTACCCATGTTGACTTTTGTACCCGAACATTCATTTCTCCCAAGAGGTGGTTGAAGTAGTTATGCTTTGGGGAATGGAGAGGTATGGCTGTCCAAATTCGAGTATGGGCAAGCCACCCTTCATGGAAATCTGTGTTTGAATCCTTGCGAAAGAAGAAATCCATGAAATTCCCCCCCAAGCCATTATTCACCATTTCCTTGTTCCCTCACATAGTCTGAGCTAGCTTGGGAATTTTACCTCCACGTTTTTATGGCTTTTCCTTGTTTTTCTAGCTGGGAAGAGAGAGTTTTGGTGTTGCAGAGCTACTGGGAGGGTGGGAGCTCGAACTGGGGCTTCATTGAGGCCGTTTTGGCCATTAGAATGCACATAACCTGTGGGAGAAATCGGTTTTTCTCCTTGTGGTCGACTTCCCCTTTCTCAGTCCGTTTTTGGTGTGCCCACGATTTGGGGAAAACCCATGGCCATCTTGTTTATGAATTCCTTTGCTAAAAATGTGAATCCATGCTCAATGATTGTGTTTTACTATGTGTAGATAGAGTATGCTGGGGTATGGGTTATGGGTATCCATTGTTTTGGCTTGAGCTTAAGTGCAAGGATCCAGAAATGAAGAGGGTTCAAATTTAGCTTGATAAACCCAACTATAGACTAGCTTAGCTTAGATGTAATGTTTGATTGGGCCGTGCTGAGATTGAGTGTCCCCTTTCCTTATAGAAATCATACCTAGCTAGGGGGTGGTTTCTCAGTTCTGAAAGAATACAGGCTGGGCAGAGACCTATGGTTGGCTGGAACGTTGTAGCAACATAGCTAGTTGCTTGGGACAATTACACAATGAAGATAAGTATTCTCTATGTGTATTTACTTCTGCAATGTTTTAATTTGATGATCATTATTGATATGTTGAATGCATATATAACTTGTGTAGATGATGCTTTATTCCATTGTGGATGCTTGCTTTGATTTGGATCTGCACACATTTGTTTTATTCGTATGAATCTAATGAAATGGGATGATTTTATGTAAAAGCCCTAGATCTATAGTCATGTTCCCTTCCTTGCATTGGATCGATGGGAGGGGACGTAATAGTAACTTCTACCTCACTTTTGAATATAGAAAATTCTTCATTTGTGAATATAGGTTCTTCAAGCTTGCTCAATAGTGAATGTAGATTCTTCTTCAATTGTGTTCATATAGATTCCTCAAGCTTGCTTGAAATTGTGAATGTAGAATCCTCTTGAATCTTTCTAATTGTGAATGTAGAATCCTCTTGAAGCTTGCTAATTGTGAATGTAGAATCCTCAATTCCCAATGCTAACTATAGAATCCTCTTCAAGCTTGATGATTGTGAACATATAGTATCAAGCTCCCTCAATTGCCTTGATTGATGATTGTGAACATAGAGTATGAAGTTTTTTTGCAGCATTGTCTGGGAGAAAAATCACAAACTTCGGGAATGAAATAGGCAGAGTATTTTGCTGAATTTGCTGCACAAACAAAATGCGCTAACATTTCTTAGAACTATAACGCGCGCGCATTTCTTCAATGTTAGACAATTCCTAGGAAATTAATATGTTTGGTGCATAGCTAAATAACATCTAGTGGCCAAAAACGTGCGAGCATTTCTTCATCCAAAAATGTGCTATCATTATGGTAATCTACATAACTTGCATTTTCATCAAAACCTTATTTAATAGTTTCTTCCCAAGAAATTAATTTTTTTTTTATTTCCCTAGATCCCTACTTATCTTGAATGGGTTTGGGATTCATGTTCTATGGGTTAGGAGGTTAAATAAGGATTTGGTTTTAGGGGATAATGGGTCAAGGGGCTTAGGGGTTAGAGAGGGGGGGAGGTTAGTGGTAGGGGAAGGGGAAATTAGGATGAAGAGAGAGTGGGAGGGAGTAGGAGAGAGAGAGAGGGGGGGGGGTTAGTTAGGGTAAGGGGATAGGAGGAGGGTGTGTGAGAGAGAGAGAGAGGAGAGGGGGAGAGAGAGAGAGGAGAGGGTGTTAGTTGTAGGGAGTGATAAAGAGAGATGGGAGGTGTGGTTATAGGTAAGTGAAGGTGTAGGGAAGAAACAGAGACTAAGAGAGGGATTTAGAAAGGGATAGGGAGATGAGGGGAGAGATATAGAGAGGAGGGGGTTTAGGACTAAGGGGAGTAGGAGAGAGATAGAAAGAGTAGGATGGTTAGGGATGGGGGAGAGCTTAGGGAGAGGGAGATGGGGTTTAGAGAGAGAGAGAGGTGTAGAAGTAGGGAAGAGAGAGTGAGAGAGGGGTTTTGTAAGGGTTACGAGGAAGAGGGGATAGAGAGGGGGGGGGTTAGGGGTATGGGGAGTAGGAGAGTGTTGATGCCTAAAAAATATCAGCATCGACAGTAGGGATTCTCCCCGGTAAACAATCCCAATTAGATCGTTCACTGTTTGGTGTAGGGAATCTGTCTGGTTTACGGTCCGACTACCGTGAATATAATTATTTAAATTCTTTACCAGTTGCATCCCGATCCAACGTTTATAAATTTTAATTTAAGTTATGAAGTGCAAGTTCCCTAATTAATGTATTTAAACTAAAACTATCCGGAAGAAGCCTCAACAAGTGATGCGTAGGTTCTTACCTCCTATCTTATCACTCCTACCCAATCAATTCATTTATTTCTAATCTAAACTATATATCCTATCCTTGCAGGGAGAAAATTTAAAGTGAGAGTAATAAGTTGAAATGTTCAGGTAAATTTAACATATAACCATTAAATCAAACATTCACAATTCCAACAGAAATGATCAAAGATAGCTCTGATTTTAATTAAAGCAATTTATTACTCCGACACACATAAACATTTGCATGAAACAAAGAACCATTCACCATCATTGAAGTAGTTCGACAGAGTTAGAAATATATCACAATATTATATAAGCAGAAAGAAGAAATAGTTCTATTCCAACAACCACACGTTCTAGGAAAACATTAGTGCAAGCTTTTCCCTAGCGAATCCGTCTTTCTCATTAGTAAAGAAATAGTTCTTTTACAAAATGCTCTAGCATCTAATTCACCAGCCAAAAGTCCTTTCATAGTATTCCTCACTTTATATATTTATATTACAAAATATTTGTCCTTGTATGGCTATTCTTTTCTCCTAAGCTAACTTTTGGACTTCCAAAATTCGTCCTCTAGTGTATGCACTAAGAAAATTACAATAAATTACAAAATATTAATTTCCAGCTGGTCTTTCCAAATCAGAGATATACTTGGCCCACATGTCAGTTTATTCATAAATAATTTACATTGTATAGGTTCTAAAACTTTAAACATTATCTCATGATGTGACAGCTCTATTTCCCCACTCTTCACTCCTTCTGTTGATGCTTTGTAGCTTTCCTCTAGGAAATAAGCTTTGATGGATGCTTTCCCAATGAACTGATGGAGATATTCTCCTGTCAGCCACGGGGGATTCACTCAATAAACCACTATCATAGCACGTTCGTTCAGGGCATATGAAACAATAAACCCTAATTTCATTAAATTTGGACTTATTCCTAGCCTAAATTGGATTTTTAATAAGGTTAAGAAACATTTCCATGAGGTTTGGTATTATAAGATGGAAGTTAGCTCAGATGGATATTATTTTATAGTACCGAGTCTCATAGAAATGTGGCTTAACCATATTTAAAATACAATTTATACTAGGAATAAGTCCAAAATTAATGAAATTTGGGTTAATACCCCTAATTTCACTAAATATTGGAAAATACATTACAAAATCGTTTTTTTTTAACCCCTCCCAATATGCCTTCCCAATTTAAAAAAACCCCTATTTTCACTGGATATTCTATGTATCAATTTTTTCATTAACATTTTGTATACCCTTTATATTTCTACCTAGTATATTGATATGATACCCCTCTTATGACCCCACATGCATTCTATAATGCACCTTGCTTCTTTCGATGTATATTGTGGATGCACATTGCTTCACCCACAATGCAATTACTCAATCACATATCATTATGATTTGCAACATCTAATGGTCTAATGAAGAGATAGGAGATCACTTCTTGTATGTCACTAGAGCCAATGCACATAGTACAACATTTATATTGCATGTTGCAGTTCCCCAATCGCTGGCTAAGCCTGTTGTGGGCTAGGTATCCAAGCCCCTAGGGCCTGTAACAAGCTCTAGGAGACCGACTAAACCTCCCAAGTCCTGTAATAGGCACAATTGGTTGGGTATTCAATTCCCTAAGGCCTATCAAGGGCCTATAACAGGCCCTGGAGGCTTAGAGCCTCCCAAGGATATTGATAAAGTGCTATTGGTAACAACTGGTTGTCAATGACCACTGTCTCTCGACTATGATCTATTGGAAACCTTCTTCACCACGAAGCCCCTGGCCTCAAGCATGCCTCAAGACGCGATTTCCCTGCGTACTGGTAAGACCAAGCCTTGCCTCAACTTGATTTTTCATCCGGCTGTGATCTCACCATCTCCATTTGGTGGACATTTGTCAGCCTGCCCATATAAAAAAGACCCCAAAGTATTTTTGTATTGTTACATTAAAAAAGACAAACCCTTTGCCCCTTAATATATAAGCAATATAATTTTTAGGTTTTCATGATTATTTAATACCCCAATATGAATGAACGTGATATTATATTGCGTTCTAGTGAAGCCCCCATACTGTCAGCATGTCTAGTTTTTTAATGTAGTCCAGGTCTTCTTTCAGTGCATTCTCCAACTCCATCAAATGTTGATCCCTATGAGACAGCTCATCCATAGTTGGGGGCAAGCGAGCTAACATTTTTCGTGAATCTGTTGGATCCTATGGTAGAAACCCATACATTTTTCGATACTCTTAGGGATTCTATCATTTATCCTTTTTCCAGCTTTTCTGCAAAACTCAAGAAGAGCTATCTCCATATTAGAGTTTGCAATTGTCTTCTGAGGTAGGTGATTAGGGAATTTTGTTTTCCTTTCTCTCCACTTTATCTGCTTCTTAATCCTAGTTGTAGTGTTCACTAATATTTGCCTAATCCTAATTGCTTCTACATCAATCTCTTTCATCCTTTCTATCATTATTTTCATCTTATATATTTCTTTAGTGATCAATTCCTGTGAGTGATATATTTTCTCCTGAATTTTACAGGCCTGCTCATAGAAAGGAATCATGTATTGCTTCTTACTATTTTCCAGCTCCATCTGTTCTACCATAGACTCCTTTACTTTAACCAATTATTCCATCTATGCTTTCAATTCTTCGACCCGCTTCTTTGCGGCTGACTGATTTGTTTCCAATTCATTGATGTGATTTTCAAAGTTGTTTTTTTCACCCTCCATTATCATTAACTGAACTACCATTGCATCTTTCACTACATCTAGGCCCTGATAGTTAGATAGTAATTTGTCTTTTTCTACAATTATGGCCTTATACTTCCTTTTCAACTCTATACCTTCTCCACGTGCCTTTACCAAGTTATCCTTCATCTTCAGCATCTTTCCCTTGCTGCGCTCGATCTCATTAATCAACCTATCCACGTTATCGACACTTGCCTTTACAACTGCTATGCTTACAAAGGATGTGAACTTAGGGTCCCTATGAGTACCCTCCACGATCGTGTTTTCATGGACAGTGACAACATTGGATGGGTGCTCATTTTCAATCTCTTCTCTATCCTTTTGGTTATGGTCTTCATGATATGTTGCTTTGGCGACATGAAAGGTGTAAGCCCAAGTTCTCTAAATGGGAGGTGGCCTCCGGTCAATGTGACACCTGATACTTCAGGTAGGTTTAAGTGCATGTGTTGTGTATTTGGGATTCCACCTTCAGTCTCCATGCTTTCCACAACTTCCTTGGACTTATCCTCCCTTTCTTTCCTTTCAGCTGCTTCTTTTTGTTCTTCTCGTCTTTTTTCCTCCTCTTCTTTTCTTTGTCTTTCCTCTTCTATTCTTTGCAACTTCTGGGCCTCCTTTATCTGCGTATTTTCTGTTTCTTCTTTCATCTTTCGCTTTGCTTCTTCCTTCAACTTCTGCTCTGCTTCTCCCATTTGTAGCCTTATGGCTTCTTCTCTCTGCTTCCGTTTCCTTTTTGTTTCTACTGCAGTAGTGGCAACATGACTGGGGTCGGCGCTGCTCTTCCGAACAAAACGTTTGTTCAGCTCAATCATGTTGCTTTCACTTCTGTATACCTCTTTTCTTTTGTCGAAGTGATTGGTATATTCATAATGTATTTTGATTGACACACAATGCACGCCAACCTTAACATGGCTATCATTTCTTGTGAAACTATTGTCTCCAAAGTGAAATGCTTCCAAATCTTTAATGAAAGCTTCAACACCTTTAACCTTGGCGAATTTGTATGCCCCGATACATAAGGGTAATGGTGGGAAAGAATCCTTCTTGATATCATGCAAAAAACTACCAATGCCATTAATGAAAAAATTCCTCACAGCCTCTTTATGGACCACAAAATCGGTCGCATATTTAGGCATAAGGGATGGAGCTTTGGAAGCTCCATACATTCTGATATAGGTACATTCGTGTGAAAAGTAATAATCTCTGTATTCATTTATCACTTCCATTGCGTTTTCAGATAGGTAGTTTGGTTCCTCATTGAAAATCAACCAATAAAGAGGGATGATAAACTCTTCATAGATAAGTTTATATTGGATGGCATATATGTGGGCCCACAAGATCTGGTAGGCTACATAAACAGGAGATTCTTCTTGATTCCAAATACACCCTAGCTTAGGAAATGGGTTCCTGACTAGTATGCAGTCTATGAGGTACGAGGACATGTAAAATTCTACTTTCCTCTTAGTTAATCCATGGGGGCTTCACTCAATAAACCAGTATCATAGCACATTAGTTCATGGCATATGAAACAATACCCCTAATTTCACTAAATATTGGAAAATAACTTCCAAATTTATTTTTTTTAACCCCCTCCCAATATGCCTTCCCAATTAAAAAACCCCTATTTTCACTAGATATTCTATGTATCAATTTTTTCATTAACATTTTTTATACCCCTTTATATTTATACCTAGTATATTGATATGATACCCCTCTTATGACCCCACATGCATTCTATAATGTACCTTGTTTCTTTCGATGTATATTGTGGATGCACATTACTTCACCCACAATGCAATTACTCAAGCACATATCGTTATGATTTACAACATCTAATGGTCTAATGAAGAGATAGGAGATCACTTCTTGTATGTCACTAGAGCCAATGTACATAGTAAAACATTTAGATTGCATGTTGCAGTTCCCCAATCGCTGACTAAGCCTGTTGTGGGATAGGTATCCAAGCCCATAGGGCCTGTAACAAGATCTAGGAGGATGACTAAACCTCCCAAGGGCTGTAAAAGGCATGAGTGGTTGGGTATTCAAGCACCCAAGGCCTACCGAGGGCCTATAACAGACCCTGGAGGCTTAGAGCCTCCCAAGGCTATTGGTAACAACTAGCTGACTGTTATTGGTAACAATTGGCTGTCAATGACCACTGTCTCTAGACTATGATCGACTGGAAACCCACTTCACCATGAAACCCATGGCCTCAAGCATGCCTCAAGACGTGATTTCCCTGCGTACTGGTAAGCCCAAGCCTTGCCTCAACCAGATTTCTCATTTGGTCATGATCCCGCCATCTCCTTTTGGCGGATATTTCCCAGCTCGCCCATATAAAAATACCCCAAAGTATTTTTGCATTGCTACATTAAATAAAAAAACCCTTTTCCCCTTAATATATAAGCAATATAATTTTTAGGTTTTCATGAATATTAAATACTGCAATATGCATGAACGTGATATTATATTGCCTTCTAGTGAATCCCTCGTGAGTTAATCCTCCGTGTGCTACTGCTATTTTTTATGCTAGGATGTCCGAGATGATGTATGCCTAGTTAAACACAATGTTGTGGAAAGCTATGTGATAAATCAGGGGTACCCAATTTAGCTTATAGATGTTTCCATTAGCTCTGCCAAAAATTCTTCTTAGCATCAAAGCTACAATTCTGAAGGGGGTCCTCATGCTTTGAATTTCATACTTGACGTAGGTCACTTTACTAGATAAGGCTCTTGCTTAACAATACACACAACACATACCACAATGCTTTCACAAACAAGGTGTAAAGAAGGATGCCATAAGTGGCTTATATCACTTCTCTAATTCGGTTACAATGCGGAATAACTGAATGAAATAACTAACTACAGTCGGCCTTAGCTGTTACAACTCAGAAGTAACTGTGGTGTGTTCTCCTTGTGTGTCGACCTCACCCTCTCCTAGTTCACTACAGAACACTGAGCTATGGCTCGATCTAAACTCTCTATTCTTCAGCCTGTGTGACTTTGCACACCTCTCCTCGGCTCTGCTCTCTGATGCTCTAATCAAAGATCAAAGATCCCCCCAACTGGTTCCTCTCCTCTGTCTTCTACCCTGCGGCTGCTGTTCCCGAGACACACATCCTCTTGTCCATCGATTCTTCAAAATCCTGTAGACCTACAACTGTCAGCTTCTATCCGTGCTGTACAGCCTCTGTCCATGATGACACCTGTCATGTCCTTCACCTACTTGTAATAACTATATTAACTTCCTCAGCAACCCCAAACGACTACCAAGTACATTTTCCTTGACTTTTAGCCCCTCTGACTCTGCTACAGTAGTTGGTCACATCTCGACCTTCTTATCAGCTCGATCCTTATCTCCTACGGTTCGCTAGTCCTCCCCTTCCTCTGCACTTGGCTCCGCCAAAATCGTCGTGTCATAGTTTGACCACTTTGTCGATCACTTGAAATCCTTCTTTCTCCGACATCTATCGACCATAACCCATCGATTCTCAACCCATCACAACATCCATTGCCCTTCTTTAGTCAGATGCATACCGACTGCTCCTTCTCGATTTGTTAACTTCGACGAGTCAACCTACTCCCCGGCCCAGTGGTCATTGGCACTCCCGCTGGTTAGCTCCCTGATTTCAATCAACCTCGACTGATCTGCCTAGGTCCTGATGCTCCTGCATCAATACTCCACACTTTCTTTCTGCCTCAGTTGCTTCCCTGATACTATCATTTTCTTATCATATTCAAGGTGGTCTATGTTTATACTCTTGACCCAATCTTCAGTTAACATGACCTTGGATGGTGGTACTTTGTATGATGCTGCTATGTGACCTGGATGGAAAGAGGAAAATCCTTCCCTTTTTGTGTCAGAGATGATTTTTGATGTGACATCCACTTGTGGCAAGATTCGACCAATGACTTATGAGCAGGGAAAAAGTTTCGGGTGTGTGGCTGCTTTGGTGACACCTGATTTCTTAATATTTTGATACAAGATCATTTCTTCGAGAGCTGCATCAGGAATATTTTGGCCCTGGATCATCTGATACGATTCTCCCCACTTGAATTCTGGGACTATTCCCGTTACTTATTTAGTATATTCTTCGAACATGGTTTCTACCATGATGTCAACTATAATCTCCACGTCCAATTCTGATTCGGTTGTCTTATATTTCCTCTTGGCACTCCTTTTTGGCATTTCTAAATCCTCATGAAAAGGTGAAAACAATGTGTAAGCAAAATTCAACGAGAAGTTTGTAAAGCATTTTTTTTTCATACTACTGAGAGAGGAATTACTACCATGCTGTCAAGTTTTTTGCTTTGTTTCAACAATATGCAGGTGTGTGGGATATAATATGTAACTGAGAAAAGTATGCAAAATTATTTCAAAAAATATTCTTCCCAACTCCCAACAATTTTCATTAATAAACACAAAATAGCTGTCGGTGTTACTTATAATCTTCTGGTTAAAAGATCGCGACAATGGTTAAACCAATATTTAAATGATTTGCTTAAGGGATTGCAAGAAGTGTATTCATTAGGTTCAGTCTATGAAGAAAAAGAATTAAGTGTGAGTTTTGGTGTTTATAGATGCAAGCCAATCAATCTCCGGTGGGAACTACAAATCAGGGCTCGAACCAGTGAAACCATCATCGACAGAGCATCTACCAAGGAGACTATGGTGGGATTTCAGAAAACATGAGGGCGTTGGGATACACCCAGGGGTGGTTCTTTTGTGATCGTAGCGATGAGAATCCTGGGAAAAATACATGACCATCATGCTCCGTATGCCCAAGAAAACGTTTGTGATGCAAATCTCTTTGGTTATCTAAGCGAGTTCCTATGTTGTCCTCATGGCGGAAGGGAGATACTGTTCTTAGCCGGTATTGTGCATAAAAATCTATTACCCGTGGCCAAAATCACCCCCAGTACATGGCTATGTCAACTAACAAGACACGAGGATCATCAAAGGGCTCACTGGGTGTTCGAAAAGAGGTAGGGAAACTAGCGAGATAAGAAAACCCTAGCTATGTGAAGTTCAAAACTCCCCCTTTAACAACAACTCTAAAACCCAACAATGGTTTTTCCTAATAGGTCAGAACGACATGAATGAACCAGTGGTGAGGAAGGGAAAACACCCCGTAAGAAATCCCCCCCCAAAAAAACAATAGAAAAGCAAGATTAACTTAAAAGGAACATATGAGCGTGAGGCGACCTACTTGTCAGTTGCCGAGTGGTTGTTGAGCTCAACGGCGTTGGCATGCTTGGCATCCGGTAACTAGTGGAGGTGAATTTTTCACTAATGGATTTTTGCACTGTCAAACAAAAATGACCCTTTCCCTATATATAAGATTTTTTAAAACTAAGCAATAAATGAAAATGAGTGAGGTTGGTGGGGTCATAAATGGTTGGGCCTCGTTTCAGCGTGAAAATCCAATTCTCGCATTGCTTCCCAAAACTTGCTGCTGACCGTTTCAGAGCGACTCGCTTAGATCTGCGAAACACATCCACGACGTTCTTAAACTTGTGTCGATGGCGGCTTTTGTCGTCATTTTGTGAGTTTTATCAGCACCATTTTGCGAGTTCCATATTTTGTTTGTGACCGTTTCGGTGACCCTTTCCGAGTTTAGCCGAAACATGTCGCGGCATTTGGTTTTCTTTAACGAGACCTTTTCAGCGTAAGGTCTCAATTTTTTCTGCTGATAGTTTCAGTGAGGTTGGTGGGGTCATAAATGGTTGGGACCCGTTTCAGCGTGAAAATCCCATTCTCGCATTGCTTCCCAAAACTTGCTGCTGACCGTTTCAGAGCGACCCGCTTAGATCTGCGAAACACATCCACGACGTTCTTAAACTTGTGTCGATGGCGGCTTTTGTCGTCATTTTGCGAGTTTTATCAGCGCCATTTTGCGAGTTCCATATTTTGTTTGTGACCGTTTTGGTGACCCTTTCCGAGTTTAGCTGAAACATGTCGCGGCATTTGGTTTTCTTTAACGAGGCCTTTTCAGCGTAAGGTCTCAATTTTTTTTGCTGATAGTTTCAACGCAAACACCTGAGTTGCTTCGAAACATGTCACGGAGTTTAACTTTCTTCACCGATTCCTTTCACTGGGGATTCATCGACTCTTCTTAAGTTTCGTCATCGACCATTTCGGCACAAATAGCCGAGTTTCTCCGAAAGGCGTTGTGGCGTTAATTTTTTTCACGGATGTGGAGTTTTCACAGCAAAACAGTGAAATTCGAAGAAAAATCTAAGTGTTGGAATGTGAATTTGAAAGCACTACGACCGTTTAGGCGGATTTAGCTAAGTTTCTCCGACCATTTCGGTGCAATTCGGCAGGTTGCTCCGAAATAGGAATGTCGTCCAAAACTAAAAATATTTCTCCGACCATATCAACACAACTAGATGGGGATTATTTAAAAACAAAATTAAAGAAAATCAATCAATAAGCCAAACAAAATAAAGCCGATCAAATGGGAAAACAAAACAACTAAACTGATCAATTCAGGAAATAACAAACTAGAAAAGTTAAATAAAATCAAAGGTTTATTTATATACAACAAGGTTTCCTAAACTTATGTGAAGTACTGTTTAAGAGCAAGGTCGTTGAAAGGAAGATTCTCCTCCTCCCCTTGCAGATCCTGCAGTTTATATGTCGACGGGCCAAGATTTTCGGCAATCTAATAAGGACCAAGCCATAATTGTTGAAATTTTGAATGTTTTCCCTTTTCTTCATGCGGGTTATCCCACTTCAGAACAAGTCTCCTACCTCAAAAATTATTTTACCGGACTTCCATTTATCAAACCAAATTTTGACAATATATTGGTGTTGATTGAATCTATCTGTAGCCTTGTGCCGAGATACTTCAAGTTTCAGCAGGGTGTTGATTCGTGACTCCAGGATTTCACTACCGGATCCTTGAGAGGCCTGGGCTAGTTGCAAGGATGGGAGTAGTATTTTAGGAGGGAGTATAGCTTCTTTTCAGTAGACTAATGTATAAGGATAAATTCCTAAAGAATTTTTTGGAGTGACTCTATCTTCCCATAAAGCCTTTGGAAGAGCTACATGTCAATTCCTCTGACTCTCAATAATTGTTTTCTTTAAAATCCAGATGAGGTTTTTATTTGTAGATTTTGCTAGTCCATTTCCCTGTGGATAGTAATTGGATAAGTAATGAAATTTGATTCCTATTTCATAAGAAAATGCAGTTAACTTAACAGATGAGAAGTAAGTTGCATTATCAAAAACTAAGGAAATTGGAACCCCAAACCTGGTTATGATGTTTTCATGTAGGAATCCTATGACTACATCTTCATTCACTTTACGCAAAGGAGCTGCTTCCATCCATCGTGTGAAATAATCCGTAGCTGTGAGGGTATACCGATGTTTCAACGGAGAATTAGGATTGATCTCTCCAATAACGTCTATACCCCATTGCTCGACTGGTTCTGATATAACAACTAGTTGTAGTGGTCCTGCTACTTTCGGTAATCTGTCGGCGCTCCTCTGACACACATCACAATATCTAGCATAAGAATGAGCATCCTTGAAAAGAGTAGGCCAATAGTATCCAACTCTTAATATTTTGTGAGCAGTGGTATCTCCATAATAATGTCCCCCTGTAGGGCCATCATGCAACTCTTTGACCACATTATCTGCATCCTCTTTCTCCAGGAATCTAAGAAAAATTCCATGATAATTTTTCTAAAGAGTACCCCATCAATTATTTGGTAAGATGTTGATTTAAATTAGAGCGCCCTTCTCTGCTTAGAACTGTTGGGATATTATCACCATCATTTTTATATTTTGCATGCATGCATGCATCTAGTCATCATGCATGCATCTACATGCATCCAGTCATCATATTGGTGGTCTCCCCAGCACCTAGAGCCTATTTTCATCTCCCTAGAGCCTTTCTTCATCCCCTAGTAGCCCTCCTACCTACCTGATGTGCCTTGTTTTCCTCACCTGGCTCACATGTGTGCCTTATCTCACCTACCAGGAGTTTAACAGTCAGTTAGAGCATTTATTATCCAGTTGGTGCATTTTTTGCTCAGTTTAACTACCTATAGCTCTTAGTTGGCTATTATGGATTTCCACTTAACCTTCTGACGGCCTCATGTTCCCACCTTGGAGTCTCCATCCCTTGGTTTGTGCTCACTGCCACTACTGATTCGATGATGTCTCCAATGTTATCCAAGCTACACACTGAGGATGATTCGAATGACCTCTTTGCCTATTCGAATCTCATTGATTGTATTAAGTTATTATTCACATTACAGAGTGCCAGCTTACAATTGATGTATGATACAACAATTTTTCTCCATTTTCTATGTAATGAGTGACTATTGATTCAACATTTATTCTTCTTCTTTCTGCACTACATGAGTAAATTCTAGTGAGGTCTGCTACTGCTGAGTGAACCTAGCTCTAAAATATTATATGGTATCAGAGTTGACAAAATCTACTCAAATTGCAGCAGCATCATCTGCAGCAGTTGCATCAATTCCTTGAGCAACTATCTTTCATTGAGCATCAGAAGCCTCTGAGTTTCCACAGCAAATCTTGGTTCTATTACCTTGAATTCACTGAAGCAATCCAGTTAGGTCTATCAAGGATTGAAGGACTTAGTCACATGTGCTCAATGTCCTAAGGAAGTGTTCAATTTGAATTGCAGCAGATCTTTTTTTCATAATTCCCAATTGTTTTGCAGGAATCTCCCTCTCTCAGCTTCAAATTCTTCAGTATCATGGATCTCAAGTTGAACTCATTCAACTACTTCAAATGGAAGGATAAAATGGACATATTCTTGAAGTCGAAGAGTCTTTCCATAGTGGTTAATGGCTTTGCAGTTGAGCCCATTGGTGAAGTAGAGAAATCCAAGTACTTAGACAAGCTTGATGAAGCAGTAGGACTGTTGCTACTTAACATTTTTGAATATTTGCACTTTTATGTTATCAATTTGAAGACTCCAAAGGAGGTTTGGGACAAGCTCGAATCCCTCCTTGTCCAGAAAGATGATTTGAAGGGGCATAAACTAGAAAATGAGCTCATATCCATGAGCCCAAGCACTTTTGAAACTATCATTTAGTTTCTCAACAAATTCAAGAACTTGATTTCACAATTGATGAGGTATGGGATTGAGAAGTAAGAGAAACAACTCATCCTTTCCATTCTATCGAAGCTAGGCCCTGATTATTCAGTTTTTGTTTTGAACTTCCAGTCAGTAATATTGTCCATTTCAAAATGGAAGTTCCCTTCGCTTGAGGACTTCATCCAATCTATAAATCTTGAGGAGGAGCATCTAGTACACATGGGAGTGATAAAAACCAAGTTGGATTCAGCTCTTGGATCCACTGAGATGAGAAGAGAAAATGAAAAAGGTAAACAAAAAAATTCTAATAGAAAGTCGAATGATACAAAGCAAAAGAAGGATCCCATACAATCAGATGGAGCCTCGAATCCTAAGAAGGACAAGCACACTCAGAAGGGAAAATCCAAGTGCACATACTGTAATCGAGGATATCACTCTAAGCGCTCATGTATGAAGAATACCATAGATCTCATGGCTTCACTTCTTGAAAAAAATAATCTTCTAGTACCTGCATGTGCTAGAGAGAAAGAGAGTGAACCATCTGGATTTGAGAACAAAGAGAGATGCCATGCCCTCATGGAAGGTTCATCAACTCAATCTTCCTTCATCATATATTCTGGAGCATATAGGCATATGTCTTCCTCCAAGAATCTCTTCACTGGATTCCAAGCTACTGTTGGACCATCCATTATGTTGGGGAATGATTCTGAGGTCTCTTCTGAAGGGATTGGAAGAATCAAACTAGATCATGGATACTTCTTGGATGTAATCTATGTCCCCACTCTAACTTCTAATCTACTTTCAGTATATTAGATGACCCACACTAGAGAGGCAAAGAGGGTGATATTCTCTCCTAATGAGGTTGAAATTCAAGACATGGTATCAGGATCTACCATTGCAAAAGGAGTTGCAAATCATAAGTCGAAACTATATGAGTTCTCCCACTTCTTACCTCTCTCAAAGAAATGTGCTCTTCACACTCATGCCAATGAAGAGAGTAGATTGTGGCATGAAATATTTGGACATCTTAACTATCAATAATTGCAAGACATGCATACTAAAGAGATGGTTGAAGGGATGCCCAAGATCAAGTTTTCCAAGAGAAAATGTCATGGTTGTTTGATTGGAAAGCATTCTGAGAAGAAATTTGTCGAAGGGGAAGGCAAGGAGAGCTTCTCATCCTCTAGATTTGATTCAGAGTGATGTTGCAGGGCCATTTCCAGATCTATCTTTGAACAAAGCAAGGTATATACTCACTTTTATTAATGATTATTCAAGATTTACATGGGTATAATTTCTTAGATTGAAGTCAGAAGTATTTGGATTCTTTAAGTTTTTCAAGTCTTATGCAGAAAAGTTTTCAGATAGAAATATCAAGGCCATTCGCACTGACAATGGGGGAGAGTACATTAAGGGTGATTTTCAAACCTTTTGTGTTGAAGAAGGCATCGAGATGCAACATACTATTCCCTATACACCACAATAGAATTGTGTTGCTCAAAGGAAGGACAGAACATTAAAAGAAATGGCCACCTGCATGCTAAAGTTGAAAGGGTTGCACCTTGGGCTTTTGGCAGAAGCCATTAATTGTGCCTCCTATATTCAGAACAAAGTTCCTCACAAAGGACTCAAAGATATGACTCCTTTCAAAGCATGGATGGGATACAAACCTGATGTATCTCACCTTAGAGTGTTTGGATCCAGAGCATGGGCAAGGATTCTAGATGAGAAGAGGAGAGCCCTAGATCGACAAAGCAGAGAGTGTATCATGGTGGGTTACTGTTGGCACGAGATTAGTCCGCATGAAGTGTGGAAGCTGACAGCTGCGAAGAGTACCATTCGCGGAAGAAAGGGTCATTCGTGGATAATGCGGAAGCACAGAAGTAGTTAGCTTTATACATAAGGGCCATGTGGACCATTTTGTAACCAATTAGTTTTGTATAAATAGAAGTATGATTGTGAGCCTAAGGGCATCGATCCGGTGATGAATAGAGCAATCGACATTTTGAGTTTTGATCTAGTTGTTGATATGTTTTGTATCCACGATATGATGTATTGACTGTTTCTGTGAAGGTCATTATGCAGGTTTTAATGAATGCATGAAGATGTTTGATTATGGTTCTATATTTGTCTTTGCTTCTATTAGATGATGAATGCGAATGTTTGTGAGATTTTTAATGCTCTCTGGGTTCGGTAATTTTTGTTCATGCTAATGAGTAGTTAGATCATGTTGATGCAAATTTTTATTATGTGTTGATTCTGCGATTAATGAATATATGAACTGCTAGCATAGTGTGAATGATATAATTTCTGGTTTCTGCAGTTGCAATGTATTGGTAAATTTTGAGCATTAATTCAAGATACTCTAGGATCTTTACTGAGAGAACAACATGTAAAGTATATCAATGCATATCAATCATAGCAAGCATGTCAATCATCACAAGAAACAAAAGCATGAGAGACAATAGACACACATAGTTTCCATGGGGAAAACCCTAAGGTGAAAAACCACACAACTTCCTCAGATATAGATAGTGCAATAGCACAACCAAAGTACAACCAAAGTACACATAGATAGACTCCTCTTAGCAGCTGATCCTCCTCCTCACATGTGCGCCACTTTCCGAGTGAAGGAAGAGTGAGTTTTGAGTGATCCAAATAGAGATCTCCCGATCTCTATTTATACTTGTCCTGTTTTCCCAATAACCTTATGGGGCTGACTTGTCTAGCTAGATACAATAAATTTATATTACATTATATCGGGCCGACCCCTTACATGGTGGTCTAATAACCCATCTGCAAGTTAACACACTTGCGACACTTGTCAATACAAATGACGACACTTCTGTATAGAGGAATAATGCATCTCTATAGGAGTACAATAAATATATAAGTGAAATATATTCTGAAGTTACATATACATCAACACTCCCTCTTAACTAGGAAGGTATTTCTCAACATAGATCATCTATCACAAGTCTTCTTCTCTGGATCGTCATCAGCGAATCATCATCCTTGAATCATTGTCATCGTCACTGCTGCTACTATCTCAAACAATCTCTGAATCTACTCGTCATAGGAAGTTCTACAGAGCCAGTCCTTTTTTATAATGGATGTAGGCCCACCACCTGTAGGTCTTCATCATCACTGGCCATACTATGGAATCCTCAGGACTTATTACGTGCATCACAAAACTTGGTGGTAACATCCCAGGATTTTACGAGCACACAGCTCTACCTGTCGGATCTCCCAGGAGCACATTACATGTGACCTATCACAAAACCTAGCTGAAGCATCCCAGGCTATTACGAGCACACAGCTCTACCTGTTGGATCTCCCAGGAGCACATTACATGTGATCTCACCGCAAAACCTGGCTGAAGCATCCCAGTCTATTACAAGCACACAACTCTACCCGTCGGATCTCCCTGGAGCACATTACATGTGGTCCACCACAAAACTTGGCTGAAGCATCTGAGGCCTTTTTCATCCTGTCCAGATCTCCCAGGAGCATATTACATGTGGTCATGGCAATGCCTCAAAAGAGAATCCGAAGCCTTTTTCATCCTGTCCAGATCTCCCAGGTCTACTTACATGCTCATCTGCACAACCTGTCCATGGCCACAGAGTATCAACCTAATACTCTCCATACATCATCCTGATGTACACATGATCATCCTGATCATCAATGCATCTTCCTAATGCATGTCATCTGGAGAAGCTCATCATCCACGATCATCCTGATCATACAATGCATCTACCTAATGCATACCAAGTATCTACCTGATACATATCATCGTACACAGTGTATCCACCTGATACATACATAGATACATGATCCACACAATGTATCTACCTGATACATATCAACATACATGATCTACCTGATCATCCAATGTATCCACCTGATACATATACAGATACATGGTCCAAGCATCCAACATGATGCATACATACATAAATGATCCAACTGATCATAGCCAACATCCAACATGATGTGTACATACATAAATGATCCAACTAATCATATCCAGCATCCAACATGATGCGTACATACATGAATGATCCAACTGATCATATCCACCATCCAACATGATGCATACATACATGAATGATCCAACTGATCATATCCAGCATCCAACATGATGCATACACATACATACAAATGTAAATGATCCAACTGATCATACAGAGCAGAAACTAGAACATCATCTTGATGCTCATCATTCAGTGCTTACATCCACAGCCATGTGAAGGATCTCCCTTCCACCATGCTAGGAATGGATACAACAAATGTCTCCATCACTTCTTCCTCAAAGTGTCATCGATCTGAAGAACACCAAGCCTCTCTCTGAAGTACTCGAAATTCACTCTGGCTAGTGGCTTCGTCAACACATCTGCAATATGCTTGTCCATCACAACATACAGGAGCTTCACTGCTCCTCTCTACACCATATCCCTGATATAGTGATATTTGATCTCTATGTGTTTCGACCTATCGTGGAACACCGAGTTCTCAGACAGATTCACACAGCTTTGGTTGTCACAAAATATACCAGTAGCCTCCATCGGTAGATCAAATAACTCTGACAGTAGCTTCCTTAGCCATACTGCCTCACAACTAGCCGAACAGGCTGCAACATACTCTACCTCGACTGTACTCAGTGCTATGCAGGACTGCTTCCTGCTAAACCAAGAGGGCACACTTGATCCCATACTAAAGCAGCACCCATAAGTGCTCTTCCTATCTGCAGCACTGCCTGTCCAATCTGAATCAACATAACCCTGTAGGTTAAACTTTTGATTCGCATCATACTTGAGCCCATAGTCAACTGTACCCTTCAAGTACCTCAGAATATGCTTTACAGCAACCAGGTGAACACTCCTTGGATCCGTCAGGAACTGGCTCAATGTGTTCACCGCAAAGCAAATATTTGGTCTCATGTTCATCAGGTACATCAAGGACCCAATCATCTGATGACACATGGTGACATCAACTGGATCAGATGAAGCATCACATAGAAGCTTCAGGTTCGATGCCATAGGTGTGGCCATGGCCTTGTAGTCCATCATCCCGAACCTCTTCAGGATCTCTACTGTATACTTCCCTTGTCCAAGGAAGATCCCATCTGCACTCTTCCACATCTCCATGCCCAGAAAATAGTGCATCATCCCCAAGTCCTTCATCTCGAAATCAGCTGCAAGCTTCCTCTTAGTATCGATAATCAAACTATCATTAACTGTTACAAACAGATCATCCACATACAGAGTAACAGAAGTAGTATCACTGGATTGCCTTCCTCAACCTTGTAATAAAGGTTGGAATTTGCTTTACTCTTGGTAAAGCCCAAATTGGATAGGAAACTGTCCATCCTACCATACCAAGTCCTAGGAGCTTGCTTCAAGCCATACAAGGCTTTCTTCAATCTGCACACATATGACTCCCTGTCATGTGTTTCAAAACCGAGTGGCTGCTCCACATATACTTCCTCTTCAACTACACCATTCAAGAAAGTAGTCTTGACATCCATTTGGTGTATCTTCCATTTCATAACTGTAGCTAGAGAAAGTACTGATATGATGGAAGTGTACTTGGCTACAGGAGCAAAAGTTTCTTCATAATCTATTCCCTCTTTCTGAGAGAAACCATGAGCTACAAATCTTGCCTTGTATTTCTCTATGCTGACATCTACAGCATGCTTGATCTTGTAGATCCACTTGGAAGTCACAACAGACTTCCCTTCAGGTCTTGGGACAACATCCCAAACATCATTCTTCATTATTGATTGGTATTCTTCGACCATGGCATCATTCCATTCTTTCTTTTCTGCTACTTCTTCATAACTGGAAGGTTCTTTGTTCACGATATCACAAATAAAGCAACATAGCTGGTATGTGATCTAGTTCTCTTCTTTGCTCTGTGTTCTTCTTCTAGAATGCCATATCTTTCTGCATCTTGAATGAGCTCTCTAGCCCATGCAGGTTTCCTCTTGTGAGAGTTATTCTCACGGGGTGGATCTACAGGTTCTGGCGGATCTTCAATTTCACTATCTGCATCTGGAATTGCTTCAGTCATAGTAGTGTCTTGAAATCTAGTTTCCTTAGGTTCTTCATAATCTTCAACAGGTGTCTTCCTTGATTTGATGAATGCTGAGTTTTCATCAAATGTCACATCTCTACTGACATCATTCTTCTTGAACCGTGGAAAGTATATTCTGTAAGCCTTCAAGCTTTCACTGTAACCCACAAAGATACCCTTCTTTCCTGAAGGATCCAGCTTGGTCCTCTTTTCCTTTGGGACATGAGTATATACTAGACAACCAAATATTCTGAGATGGCTGACTTAAGGTTTCTTACCAGAGAAGACCTCTTCTGGTGTTTTGTTGTCCAATATCTTGTGGGTTGTTCTGTTCTGCACATATAAAACTCTCCTAGCTGCTTCTACCCATAGATACATAGGTAGATCCTAGTCATGCAGCATTGCCCTTGCTGCTTCCATGATTGTTCAATTATTTCTTTCTACAACTCCATTCTGTTGTGGATTGTAAGGAGCGGTCAACTCCCTCTTAATCCCTGAATCACTGCATAGCTTCTTGAAGTCACTTGAAGTGAATTCTCCACCATTGTCGGGTCTGAATGTTTTGATCTTCTTATCAGTTTGGTTCTTCATTAAGGTTTTGAATTCCTTGAACTTATCAAACACTTCATCTTTGTTTTTCAAGAAGTAAACCCAAGTCATCCTGGAAAAGTCATCAATGAAAGAGACATAGTAAGCATACCCACTCAGAGAACTGGATGACATTGGACCACATACATTGGAGTAGATAGTTTCCAAGATATCTTTTGCCTTGCTTTCACTGCTTGGAAATGCCTTCTTTATGTTCTTTCCTTTTGCACATCCTTTGTAAACACCTTCATGTTTGGTCTTGATTTCAGGAAGACCCTCTATAGCCTTACTTGCAATTGGAAGTTCCCTGTAGTGCATATGAGCAAGTCTTCTATGCCAACCTTCACTTGGCTCCATGGAATCGTGTACCATGGCATGTTCAGGTTGTCCCTTCAATAACTATTGCATCATCTATGGTCTTTCCCTTTGGCCACATTAGAACTTGGCCATCCACAAATGCAACCCTCATACCTTTTGCATCTAATGCGGATATGGAGAGTAGGTTTTTCTTGATCCCAGGTACATACAAAACATCTTTCATCTTCAAAGACTTCCCATAGTCTAGATTGTAGGAGGCCTCACCACTCCCTTTGATAGGGTATTGGTAGTCATCCCCAAGTTTCACCTTATGGGGTGACTCATGTTCTGATAGATTAGCAAAAGATTCTTTAAACCTAGTCATGTGGTTTGAAGCCCCACTATCAATAATCCAATCATTACAACCATGAGAGATAGTACCTGTGAGAGGAGAGATTAGAACACACTCTTCTTTGCTTGGTGAGTCATCATCATCACTTTCTACTCTAGCCTTCTTCTTGGGAGGTTCATCATCCTCGGCAGCATGAGCATTGTACCTTCTTTTGCTGCCCTTCTTCTTCTTGTTGAAGTTGTTGTTGTCCTTCTTGTTCTTGGGACAATTTATGGAAATATGTCCCTTTTCATTACAGGTGAAGCATATTCTCCTTTCTTTATGGTGATGTGAATATTTCTTGAAGTGAGATGGCTCTCTCTTAGACTTCCTTTCTTGGTGTGAGCCATGAGAGCTTGATCTTCATTACCAATCTTTTCCTCTCGTGCCAAAAGCCTTGCTTCTTCTTGTGAGCATTCTTCCCGTAGTCTGCTAAAGGATACCAACTTCTTTCTTACACAAATTCCTTGAATAAAGGAGTTCCATGACCTGGGTAGGCCTTTCAGAGTGGTCATGACAACTTCACCATTATCCACCATTTCATCCATTGCTTCTAGTTGTTCCTTGATCTAAGAGACCCTAGAAAAATAATATTGAATGGATTCTCCATTTTGAAGTTTTACCCCTTTCAATTGGTTCTGCAGAGTCATCTTCCGATTTATGTTCTTCCCTTCAAATAGCTTGGATAGGGAATCAAAAATCTCTTTGGGTGTCTTCAGAGATGACACATGGGGGATGAGATGGTCCTTGATAGAATCAGCAATGATTCTCTTTTCCTTGACCAAGTTCTTCTTATGAAATATCTTAGCCTCTTCATCCTCTGGGATAGGGATCTCTTCTTTTATATATGAGTCCAACTCATTCTCTTCTAGGATTAACCCAATCCTATACTTCCAGGCTCGGAAGTTATCAATCCCTTCAAGCTTATCCTCAAGCTTGGTGTGGTGAGACATCTTAAAGAGTACTTCAAATGGAAATAGAAAAGATTTAGGTCTTACCACTTGATTTGCTGAAAAATGGATCTCATCTTGGATTAGGGTTTGTCAGAGAAACCCTAAAAATTCAAAATGTGAATTTCAATTTTATGAAAGGATAGAAAGATGCGCCTTGATGAGCTGATCTGCCTGGTGTATTCAGAATTTGAGATATGCAAAGCTTCACCCTTAAGAGCTGCCTTTTTGGTCTTCCCGGGTTCACTAGGGAGGACCCTGAATTAGGGTTTGAATTTCCAAGAGATTTACCCAGCCAAAAATCTCCATCCAAAGCTCTAAACTTCGATTTGTACAAGGAGGTTCCAGCTATGTCTTAAGATTTCAAAAATTCCTAGTTTTGTGGAAACCCTAATTTTTAGGGCCAAAACTGAAAGTGCTCAGAACTGAATTCTGATTGGATAGATAGATTCACCTTGCCAAGGAGAGTCAATCTATTATATTTCTTTTCCAAAATAGAGAAACCTAATAAACAAGAAACTCTGGTTTCCGTCACTACACAATGTCTTATTCTCAGGTTAGCTTTGATACCATGTTAAATTTTTAGCATTAATTCAAGATACTCTAGTATCTTTACTGAGAGAACAACATGTATAGTATATCAATGCATATCAATCATAGCAAGCATGTCAATCATCACAAGAAACAAAAGCATGAGAGACAATAGACACACAGAGTTTCCGTGGGGAAACCCTAAGGTGAAAAACACCACAACTTCCTCAAAGATAGATAGTGCAATAGCACAACCAAAGTACATAGAGATAGACTCCTCTTAGCAGCTGATCCTCCTCCTCACATGTGTGCCACTTTCCGAGTGAAGGAAGAGTGAGTTTTGAGTGATCCAAATAGAGATCTCCCGATCTCTATTTATACTTGTCCTGTTTTCCCAATAACCTTATGGGGCCGACTTGTCTAGCTAGGTACAATAACTTTATATTACATTATATCGGGATGACCCCTTACAAGGTGGTCTAATAACCCATCGGCAAGTTAACACACTTGCAACACTTTTCAATACAAATGACGACACTTCCATATAGAGGAATAATACATCTTTATAGGAGTACAATAAATATATAAGTGAAATACATTCTGAAGTTACATATACATCAACATATATGTTTGATGCATGTCCTCAACTCCACTACAGAAATTTGGTTCCTATATCCCCCTTGTACATCTTTGGTGAGACTTAAATTGCTATGCGAGTGTTGCTGGAAAGGGTAAAACCTTTCTGGGCCGGTGCGTAAGGGAGTTTGGTTCATGGTTTGTTGACGACAATGCGAAGTGAACCCCTATCAATAGTGCACTTATTGCAGAACTGTGGATCATGGCGTTGAAGACTGTCTGCAGCTCATCGCAAAATGGAAAACCAAGAATCTGCCACCACCTCCACAAAACCAGAATTGGAATCCACCATCGGCTATACAGATGATATCAATGGAGGCTCATCAATGGAGGCTCGAAGACACCATGCGACTATTATAGTAGTGACACAAGGAGGACAGGAGCTGACGAGTCATGGGCTACTGTCCGACCAATAGCACAGAAACATGTCACCTTTGACACAGAGGTCAAAAGGGATGTTGTCTTGGATGCACAGGAGGCGATGAGACAGAGGAGGTAGTTACCTCTTCAGGAATAAATTATCTATGATATGCCATCGACGTTCGACGTGACGAAGTCGCAGGGAAAGGATAATACCTTAACATCCTTCTTGAAGAGTTTCCTGGAGTTGGAAAAGGAACATGATGCACTTTAAGAGATGTCTAATCTATTGAATCGATGGGAGGGTGCATGCTAGGGACAAAAGGTTAATTGCATACACAAGAGGAAGACGGGGAGGGAGATGAATGTCGACACAAATTGGAGCATTTGATGTCGACTCAATTATCTTGGACCTGGGGTTGAATGTCAACATTTTTGTTAAATTTTCAGAATTTACTTCAATCTGATCTAGGATCTTAACTGAGAGAACAACATGTACAGCATATCTACAGCATATCAATCATGGAGACAATAATGCAAGCACACAAGAGACACAAAGATTTACTTGGGGAAAACCATAAAGGTGAAAAACCCCAATAACTTCCTCAGAGATAGATAGAGCAATGATACAACCAACCAATAGAGATAGCCATAACCTAGCAGCAATCCTCCTCCTCCATAAGTGCGCCTTTCCTCCTTGAGAGCATGTGTGAGAAGTGAGTGAGTAAATAGAGTGCCTCCCGCACTCTATTTATACTTGACTTGACTTGCCTTTTTTACCTAACTCATGTCGGCTCGAACTTAACCACATAACATAATGCTGAGTGGGCCGACCCCCAAATAGGGTGGTCTAATAACCCTTTGACCCACATGGCCGACCCCCAATAGGGTGGTCTAATAACCCTTTGACCCACATGACTTATACAGGGCCGACCCCAAACAAGGTGGTCTAATAACCCATCAAGTATAAGTTACGACACTTACAATATAAATGACGACACTTCCTTATAGAGGAATAATACCATCTCTATAGGAATACAATATACATATATGTGAAATGCATTCCGAAGTTACATATACATCAACACTCCCTCTTAACTAGGAAGGTATTTCTCAGCACAGTTCTTCTAGCACAAGTCATCTTCTCTGGATCATCGTCACTGGATAATCGTCATCGAGTCATCATCATCGTCACGGCTGCTGCTATCTCAATCAATCTCTGAATCTACTCGTCATAGGAAGTTCTACAGAGCCAGTCCTTTTTCATACTGGATGTAGGCCCACCACCTGCAGGTCTTCGTCATCACTGGCCATACTGTGGAATCCTCAGGACTTATTACGTGCGTCACAAAACCTCGAAAGAGCATCCCAGGATATTACGGGTACACAACTCCAACCTGTAGGATCTCCCAGGGCGCTATTACATGTGACCCCACCACAAAACCTCGAAAGAGCATCTTAGGATGTTACGGGTACACAACTCCGACCTAAGATCTCCCAGGGCACAAATTACATGTGGTCCACCACAAAACCTAGCAAGAGCATCTCAGGATGTTACGGGTACACAACTCCGACCTGAGATCTCCTAGGGCACAAATTACATGTGGTCATGGAAAAAACCTCGCAAGAGCATCTCAGGATGTTACGGGTACACAACTCCGACCTGAAATCTCCCAGGGCCCAAATTACATGCCATAGAACAAAACCTCGCAAGAGCATCTCAGGATGTTACGGGTACACAACTCCGACCTGAGATCTCCCAGGGCACAAATTACATGTCCTCCCAGAGCAATGTCTCGAAAGAGCATCCCAGGCTGTTACGGGTACACAACTCCGACCTATAGGATCTCCCAGACATGCTCATCTGCACAACCTGATCCACGGCCACAGAGTATCAACCTGATACTCACCATACATCATCCTGATGTATCCATGATCATCCTGATCATCATCACTGCAACGTCCTGCTGCATGTCATCTGGAGCAACATCCTGAAGCTCGTCATCTATGATCATCCTGATCATCACTGCAACATCCTGCTGCATGTCATCTGGAGCAACATCCTGAAGCTCGTCATCTATGATCATCCTGATCATCACTACAACATCCTGCTGCATGTCATCTGGAGCAACATCCTGAAGCTCGTCATCTATGATCATCCTGATCATCACTGCAACATCCTGCTGCATGATCCACCTGATCATCAATGCATCTACCTGATGCATACCAAGTATCATACATGATCCTCCTGATCATCAATGTATCCACCTGATACAAATACATGATACATATCATCATACATGATCCTCCTGATCATCAATGCATCTACCTGATGCATACCAAGTATCTACCTGATACATATCATCATACATGATCCTCCTGATCATCAATGCATCTACCTGATGCATACCAAGTATCTACCTGATACATATCATCATACATGATCCTCCTGATCATACAATGTATCCACCTGATACATATACAGATACATGGTCCAAGCATCCAACATGATGCATATACAAAAATACATACACATGATCCAACTGATCATATCCAACATCCAACATGATGCATACATACATAAATGATCCAACTGATCATATCCAGCATCCAACATGATGCATACATAAATGATCCAACTGATCATATCCAAGCAGAAATCAGAACATCATCCTGATGCTCATCATCTAGCGCTTACATCCACAGCCATGTGAAGGATCCTCCTTCCAACATGCTTGGAATGGCTTCAGCAAATGTGTCCATCACTTCTTCCTCGAAGTGTCCTCGATCTGAAGAACGCCAAGCCTCTCTCTGAAGTACTCGAACTTCACCCTGGCTAGTGGCTTCGTCAGCACATCTGCAATCTGCTCGTCCGTCGCAACATATAGGAGCTTCACAGCTCCTCTCTGCACCATATCCCTGATATAGTGATATTTGATCTCTATGTGTTTCGACCTGTCATGAAACACAGGGTTCTCGGATAGCTTCACACAGCTCTGGTTATCACAGAAGATACCAGTAGCCTCCAATGGGAGATCAAATAGCTCAGACAGTAGCTTCCGTAGCCATACTGCCTCACAACTAGCTGAATAGGATGCAACATACTCTGCCTCAGCTGTACTCAGTGCTACGCAGGACTGCTTCCTGCTAAACCAAGAGATCACACCTGATCCCATACTGAAGCAGCACCCAGATGTGCTCTTCCTATCTGCATCACTGCCATCCCAATCTGAATCAACATAACCCTGCAGGTTAAACTTTTGATTCGCCTCATACCTGAGCCCATAATCCACTGTACCCTTCAGGTACCTCAGAATATGCTTTACAGCAACCAGGTGAACACTCCTCGGATCCGTCAGGAACTGGCTCAATGTGTTCACAACAAAGCAAATGTCTGGTCTCGTGTTCGTCAGGTACATCAAGGACCCAATCATCTGGCGATACATAGAGACATCAATCGGCTCAGATGAAGCATCACATAGAAGCTTCAGATTCGATGCCATAGGTGTGGCCATATCCTTGCAGTCCATCATCCCGAACCTCTTCAGGATCTCTACTACATACTTCCCTTGTCCAAGGAAGATTCCATATGCACTCTGCCACACCTCCATGCCAAAAACAAATAGTGCATCATCCCCAAGTTCTTCATCTCGAACTTGGAAGAAAGCTTCCGCTGCGTGTCGGAAATCAATCTATCTTTACCTGTAACAAACAGGTTATCTGCATATAAAAGTAATATCACTGGATTGCCTTCTTCAACCTTGTAGAAAAGGTTGGAATCTGCTTTACTCTTGGTAACACCCAAACTGGATAGAAAGCTGTCTATCCTACCATACCAAGTTCTGCACACATATATGACTACACCATGCTGTCTTGAAATCCATCTGGTGCATCTTCTATTTCATCACTTTTATATTTCTTAATGCTGTCATCTGCAACATGCTTGATCTGATAGTTCCATTTGGAAGTCATAGCAAACTTCCCTTCATGTCTTGGGATTACATCCCAAACATCATTCTTCATGATCGACGGATCAAGGCATTTCATTTCTTCATCCCAGATCCTGGGAACTTCAATATCTTCAATATCTTCAATAGATATCTTTGTTGCTGGAACAAAATGTTGTAGTTCTTCTTTTGTAGGAGATGGCATATGATCTTTCCTACACAACAAGTTAAATTGCATGATTAGAAAACATCTCATAGTTTTCAGAACAAATTCTTACACATAAAGAAATATGCCATACAGTCATGCAATTATCTTAGCCAATGCTTCAATACAACATTTATCCATATTCCGTAACTTTCTAGATGCCTTCCAATCTCTACCAGAACATTGTTAAGAGTGTGCACAACTCCCAACATGTCAGCAAAGAGGTTTCATTCTAGATAAGTAGCAATGGAATGTTGTACAGTGCCATAGGCCACTTACCCATGCATATTAGGAGTATACTGTTCATCAATGCAATTATTCTAATATGCATAATACACAACCTAATTCTAGGAACATCAGTATATACATTATTGAACAATTTTATTTAAACAAACAAATATGCAAGAAATGATGATTGAAATACTTATCTTTCTTTGTTCGTTGGGTGGACTCCCTCTGAGTCTTTGCTTCCTTGCAGGAGCTGCTGGAGTCCTAATCTGAGGTAGCTTCTTCTACACCTTTCTGTTGTGAAATGTAGAGAGATGATCAACTCCCTCTGAATATCTGCATCCTTGCAGAAACTACTGAAGTGTGCTCCTTCTTGATCTTTGCTTCCTGAATTACCTGTTCTTGAACTCATATTCATCCTTGGTCCCTATGCATGCTTATTAGTATCATGAATGTGTTATCCTTGTGATCTCATATAAAATCATACATTCATTAGTTATACTATTAAAACACAATAATCTCAAGCATGTATAGTCATGATCATTTCAAACAGAAATAATAAGCATTAGCATTCAAGGATTCTTATGGTTAGTCAAATCATAAGAAACATAACATGTCTAAACCTGTAATTACTCAAGCCTATGACTCTTCAGGTTAGTTGAATCATCAATCAAGATAAGAGATATAAAATGCATAAAACCTGTGATTATTCAAACCTATACCATCATGATTCTTCTGGTTAGTCATATCATCAATTATGGTAAGAAACATAATATGCATACAATCATGATTATTCAAACCTATGACTTCATGAATAATCATTATCAACAACGCGATAGTGTAAGATCCTAACCCAAGGTAGGAATCTAGCTTGATATAGGAAAAACATACCTGGATTATCATGTTAGCTAGTTATGTCTAACATACCCGTATAATGTCTTTTGGTTCTCTTCAGTGACTTGTGCTAGTAACCTGCATGTCTCATAAGTTAACCATTATAAAACCAAGTTATACATACCTCGTGAATGGATCTTGTATGAGATCCATGACAATGGATGAATCTTTGTCCTCATGTTATCATGATCATATGTTCTTTGACCAGAACATGATCTGTCTTTCTTGGTGTACCTTTCATGTTAGTAGACAACATAAACCTCATACAACACCATAATGCATTAGTACAATCATAAGTGTCAACACACTAACCAATGAATATCTTCTATCATGCATTCATAATTTTGTTAAGGTGATACAACAAATCTAAAATCAAAATTGTACTAATCGTAATAACATGAAGACAAACATACCATAAACTTAATCATGGACAAATATCAAAACATACCTCGATGAGTCATACCTGTCGAGATCGCTTGTAATCTTCTTATGTAAGGCCTTATCCTCATCTCCCTCTGAGACAGGAACTTCTTTCACTTATGCAGGTGACCAATCCATCTTCTTCTAGGATTAACCCAATCCACTTGATTTGCAAGAACTGGACCTTGAGCTGGATATGGGTTTGTCAGAGAAACCCCAAAAATTCAAACTTTGAATTTCAACCTTCCGATAGGATAGGAATATGCGCCTTGATGAACTGATCAAACTGGTATATTCAGAATTTGAAAACTGCAAAGTTTCACTCCTCAATTTTGCCTTTGAAACTTCCGGATTCACTGGACGTGACCCTGAACTGGGGTTTGATGAAGCCCACTCTTTTGCCCCATCAAAATGTTTGATCCAAAGTTCTAAGCTTCTATTTTTCTGAGGAGCTTCCAGCCGTGGTCACAGATTTCAAAAATTCCAACTTTCTCGAAAGCCCTAAATTCCGGAAGCCATGAATGAAGGTACCAAAAAATAATTCTGTTTTGACAGAAACATGTACCTGATTGTTTCTGGTGTAAGTCCGAAATTTTTGATCCACAGGGTCTGAAAAAGTTTCTTGAGATAGCCTGACCTGTTATCTTTCCATCCTGACAGGTCTGACCTCAATTGGATTCTCTGAGAGAGAGTTATGCCAAATGTCGCAACGTGACCTGTTTTGGGATAAAACAGGAGAGCGAACTTGTACGGCGTTCCACGTGTCACTGTTTTAACTTCGGCCTCTGAAAAAGTTTTCTGAGATATCTCGGCCTGTTACATTTCCATCCTGACAGGTCTGACCTCAATTGGACTCTCTGAGAGAGAGTTATGCCAAATGTCGCAACGTGACCTGTTTATGGGATAATACAGGAGAGCGAACTTGTACGGCGTGCCACGTGTCACTTGTTCAACTTCGGCCTCTGAAAAAGTTTTCTGAGATAGTTCAGACTGTGTACTACCTGTCACTTTTTACGAAATTTCATTTGGAGCTTCCTAGCCCAAGATATGACCTTTTTCCCAAGGTCACCTGATTTTGACTCAGATCTGGAAGAGGCAGAAACCCTATATTGTACAGATCATAAATCACAAAGTACAACGAATTAGAGGTTGTCCTTTGGACACAAGATACCTGGAGATCTTAGCTTCGGCCTGTAACAATTTCAGATCCGAAAATTTTGCCAAAACGGATTTATAGCAAAAGTTCTACGATGACTGGTTTTTGCTATATCAAGCCCTAGCATCGTAAGTGCCACAAGTGTCATACATGCCATATCATGCCTTCTTTCAGGCTAGCTCTGATACCATGTTAAATTTTCAGAATTTACTTCAATCTGATCTAGGATCTTAACTGAGAGAACAACATGTACAGCATATCTACAGCATATCAATCATGGAGACAATAATGCAAGCACACAAGAGACACAAAGATTTACTTGGGGAAAACCATAAAGGTGAAAAACCCCAATAACTTCCTCAGAGATAGATAGAGCAATGATACAACCAACCAATAGAGATAGCCATAACCTAGCAGCAATCCTCCTCCTCCATAAGTGCGCCTTTCCTCCTTGAGAGCATGTGTGAGAAGTGAGTGAGTAAATAGAGTGCCTCCCGCACTCTATTTATACTTGACTTGACTTGCCTTTTTACCTAACTCATGTCGGCTCGAACTTAACCACATAACATAATGCTGAGTGGGCCGACCCCCAATAGGGTGGTCTAATAACCCTTTGACCCACATGGCCGACCCCCAATAGGGTGGTCTAATAACCCTTTGACCCACATGACTTATACAGGGCCGACCCCAAACAAGGTGGTCTAATAACCCATCAAGTATAAGTTACGACACTTACAATATAAATGACGACACTTCCTTATAGAGCAATAATACCATCTCTATAGGAATACAATATACATATATGTGAAATGCATTCCGAAGTTACATATACATCAACAATTTTGACCAAGCAGACATGGGAAACAATGGGGAAACCACAGTTGGCCTGGTCACCAGTACAACTGCAATTAGCAAATCAGAGTAAGGTTACTCCACTTGGTCGGGTGTGCCAGCTTCTAGTTGAGACTGAGGGCCTCAAGACTTATGCATATTTTGATGTAATTGAAATCATGGACAATACCATCCCCTACCCAGCGTTGCTAGGGATTGACCGGGAAATCGATAATATAGTTGTTATCAACTTCAAGAAGCGGACTATGTCATTTGAAAATTACGAGATGAGGGTCCTTGCACCTCTTGACTGTACCGAAGGGTAGTGATATGTTGAACCAACGAGAGATGAATTTACGGAGGGATGGGATAGTGTATATGATATATTTGAGGATTATATTAATCCTACCACAGACAAAGAATTGGGATGGCACAGTGTTAGTTCAACGTCGTCAGATTCGGATGAGGTGCTCGAGAATTGGTAGAACCGGATGCATGAAGTGTCATTTAGAAGGTGTGCCCGGATCACACAGTCACTGTGATAGGTAGCCATAGAGGAGTGTGCACTACCAACATATGAAGGATTTCCCACTTTGGATACATTTGTCGTGGAGTTTGAGGAGAAAGTGGAGGAACCGCAATGTCTATTGGCCATGGAGAAAGCCTTGAAGGCTACTCCTGCATGTTGGTGGGCAGCGTATAAGTCTAATATCGCAAATTGGCCACTATGTCGACACCTCATGGAGGTTAGGTTCAGTGATGTAGAAGGATCTGACGAAAGGAATTTAGATGGTAGAAGTAACCCGAAGGAACATTTGGATGAGTACGAAAGAAAATGGGGATTACGAGCAAAAGAGGAATGGGTCCATGCGTTTATTCACAAACTGGATGAAGTACCGCGGAGTTGGTGTGTCATAGTAGAACTACGATGCAGAACAACTTCTTGGGAGCATCTAGCAATTGGATTCAACCAAACATTTTGTTTCTTAGATGAGCACCCCTTCATCCATAGTGCATTGTAGGTGATTCGAGAGAAGGTATTTGAAGCAGTATTGACAGAGCAACCATTAGAACTTCGGTGGACTACGACACCAGAAATGATGATGGAGTGCTATAAAATCACAAGAGAGCCAGATGATGAGGATGATCTGAGGGCTACGCATGTACTGGAATCAGAAGGAAGTCACAATGTTGAGGCACCAGGAGTACCTTCCGACGAATTTTAGCAACCATTGAAGATCAAGAAAGTAAACATTGGGTCGGAGGAGAACCCGTAGTTTACAAGCATTGGGGATTATTGGGATGATTCAACTATTGCAAATATGACTAATATGTTGCATGAGTTCCAGGATCTATTCCCAATGAAATTCTCAGAGATGAAAGGAATTTCTAGGGACTTAGGCAAAATGAAGATTCCTCTGAAACTCGATGTGAAGCCAGTCGAGCAGTGGTCCTAATGGTTGAATCCAAGGCACAAGGAGAGAGTGCAGGACGAGATTTAAAGGATGCTAGAAGTAGGCATCATATAAATAGTAGAGGAATCTAAATGGATCAGCCCTATGGTGGTCTAGGACAAGAAAACTAGCGAAGTCTAAATTTATGTCGACTTGTAGAAATTGAATGATACATGCTTACACGACCCGTTCCTGACACCATTCATAGATGAGGTGCTTGAAGGATTATGAGTTTAGGAAATCTACTCATTTACAGATGGGTTTTAGGTTATCACCAGATCAAAATCGTGAAAAAAGATCGAGATAAGATTACATTCATCACAGAATGGGGCTGCTTTCAGTATACAGTGATGCCATTTGGACTGAAGAATGCTCCAACAATTTTTTCAAGTTTAGTCATTTTGGCATTCAAAGAATACATTCATAAATTTCTTGTCGTTTATATGGATGATTGGACAATGTATGGGTTGGTCAAAGATCACATCGAAAACCTGAGGTTAATGCTAGAATGATGTCGACAATACCAGATCTCATTGAACCTGAAAAAGTGCATCTTTTGTGCTCCGTTAGGGATTTTGTTGGGGCACATTGTATGCTCGGTAGGAATGCTGGTAGACCCGGTGAAGATTGCAATTATTGTTGACCTCCCACCACCGACAACAGTCAAGCAATTGAGAGCGATGCTGGGTCCCACAAGATACTACAGGAATTTTGTCATAGGGTATGCAACGATCACAACACCAATGGAGAATCTGTTGAAGAAAGACGTCAAGTTTGAGTGGAACAAAGAGTGCTAGAAGAGTCTGGACATATTAAAACGAAAAGATGGTTGCTGCACCTATATTGGCATTCCCAGATTGGACGAAGGAGTTCCATGTTCATGTCGATGCATCATCAGTCGCATTAGGAGTCATCTTGGCCCAACCAGGAGAAGGTGACATCGACCACTCGATACCCTTCACAAGTAGGAAGTTGTCTACTGTGGAGAGGAATTATACGACCACGGAACGAGAACGGTTGGCAATGGTCTATGCCTTACAAAAATTCTGACACTACCTATTAGAAGGGCATTTTAAAATGTTCACCGATCATTCAACATTAAAATACTTGGTGAACAAGCTTGTGTTGGGGGGGAAGATCTATCGATGGCTGTTACTATTCCAGGAATTTGATTTTGAAATCATCGTAAAGCCAGGATGACTGAATGCAGGACCAGACCACTTGTCATGAATTGAGTCAGGGGAAGAGCCAAGGAGCATTGACGAAGGATTGACTGATGCTCAGTTGTTCAGGGTTGGCATGGTTGATGACCATTACGAACAATTCATTCAGTTTTTTGAAACAGAGGAGGCACCGGAAGGATTCACTACCAACCAAAAGAAGCAGCTAGTTGTCAGAGCTATATATTTTCAATTGATTGTAGGACAATTGTATAAAATGGGGCTAGATGAAATACTCCGACGATATGTCCTTCCACACGAACAAGAGAGGATTCTTGCAGAATCTCATGATGGGATCACCGAAGGTCACTACAGAGGACACACCACTGCGAGGAAGATCCTGCGAGTAGGACTATGGTGGCCAACGATGCATGGAGATGCTGCGGACTACGCTAAAAGCTACGACATATGTCAATGGACAGGAAAGCCATCACGAAGAGATGAAATGCCACTAGTACCTCAATTGACATTACAGGATTTTGACAAGTGGGAAGTTGACTTTGTGAGACCCATCAAACCACCAGGAAAAAGAACAGGGTTGCGCTACATAATTAATGCGATGGACTACTTTACGCGATGGGCAGAAGCAGCACCAGTGAAGGATTGCTCTACTGCGACAACAACAAGATTCCTCTTCGACAATGTGGTCACTAGGTTTGGGTGCCCAAAAATACTAATGAGTGACCAAGGGACTCATTTTGTTAATCAGACAATCACAGCATTAACAAAGGAATTTCAAATACAACACAGAAAGAGCACCCCTTACCATCTGCAAGCAAATGGAACAGTGGAGGCATTTAAGAAAATCCTGGAGCATGTGCTCATGAAAGTATGGAACACGAATCGGGACGACTGGGATTTGAAGATCCCTGCAATACTTTGGGCATATCGCACAACTTATAAACATTTGACTGGCCAGACACCGTTCAAAGTTGAATATGGGTAGGAATCTATAATGTCGATGGAGTATATCATCCCCAGTATGCGGATTGTAGCTGTCACAGGAATGAACGACGATGGAGCATTGGAAGAACGATTGGCACAATTAGTACAACTCAATGAGGACCGGTTCATTGCAGGATTTCATCAGAAGGTGGAAAAGGATCGACAGAAGGCTTGGCACAATCGCCATGATAAAAAAAATCACTTTCAGCGTGGGGATACACTTTTTCTATATGACAAGAAGTTTTCTAAGCACCCAGGTAAGTTACAAATGCATTGGTTAGGTCCCTACATCATAAATTTTCTCACTAACGGAGGTGCAGTGTAGCTACAAAGTTTAGATGGGGTATTGTTGCCAAAGTTAGTAAACGAGAATCGGTTGAAACCCTATCACCATGATCAGGTGCATAGCAGTAGAGAAACACAGGTTCAAAAAAAAAACTAATGATGAAAAAAGTGGGAAGCATGTGGGAAGCATGGTTGGCTAGGTTGCTCGATAATGCTTCGCACGTTTTAGCACGTAGGAGTCAAATCTGAGTTTGATCACTGCGGATCGACATCACTGGAAGACGACGGAGAAGTATGTTGATAGATTCACCTATTTTTGGATAAGATTTTGCAAATGATGGGCAAGTGTCAAGAAGCAAGCATAAATATCGGTGTAGGAATTGCAGAATGCAAGTTGAAATAGAGAGAGTCTGAAGAGGAGAATTAGTGGGTTGTATGTTGTGAGTCAGTAAGTTAGATGCAGAGAGTTAGGAAGTCAGGTGCACAAGCCCAAGGAAGCTGTGGAAAAGGGAAGTGAGATAGTTTCAATGGTGCACTTCATTTCGAGCGGAAGCACTCCAGGTGCGTTGAGAGTAAGAACAACGACCATGCATGAACAACCAGCGAAGGAAGCAGCGCATACACTTGGGTGGAGAAGATATGAGGTATCACCCGAGATGTCTAAGAGTGTAGTAGTAGTTATAAGGGCAAGGGTTTCTCCAACCACCAAAACACTAGGGGCGGAGGCCTGCTAGCTCCAACAGTGGCCTGTTTCTCAATTTGGCGATGATGATGAAGTTGTACCTAGGTCACAGCATGCCTGAAGGGCCCAAGCAAGCACAGATGGGGTATATGATCAAGGTTTCTGGATCCTGGACAATGAGTTCGAGGTAGATGATCAAGGTTTCAAGAGACTCGAGGATGAGTTCGAGAAGTTCATGACAGCGAGCTCCAGACGTCAAGAATAGCTTCATAATTTTACCACAGTGACAGATGAGACCAGTAACAGCCGTGTCCAGCTAAAGTGGCTCGAGGGCGAGCCACAAGTTTGTGTTGGGGGCCTATTGGCATGGGATTAGTCTGCATGAAGTGCGGAAGCTGACAACTATGAAGAGGACTGTCTGTGAAAGAAAGGGTCATTCGCGAAGAATGCGGAAGTAGTTAGTTTGTTATATAAAGGTCATGCAGACCATTTTGTAACCAATTAGTTTTGTATAAATAGAAGTATGATTGTAAGCCTAAGGGCATCGATCCGGTGATGAATAGAGCAATCGACCTTTTGAGTTCTAATCTAGTTGTTGATCTGTTTTGTATCCGCGATATGATGTATTGACTGTTTCTGCGAAGGTCATTCCGCAGGTTTTAATGAATGCATGAAGATGTTTGATTATGGTTCTATCTTTGTCTTTGATTTTGTTAGATGATGAATGTGAATGTTTGTGATATGTTTAATGATCTGTGGGTTCGGTAGTTGCTATTCATTCTAATGAGTAGTTATATCATGCTGATGCGAATGTTTATTATGAGTTGATTCTGCGATTGATGAATATATGAACTGCTAGCATAGTGTGAATGATATAATCTCTGGTTTCTGTGGTTGCAATGTATGTTTGATGCATGTCCTCAACTCCACTGTGGAAACTTGGTTCCTGCAGCCCCCTTGTACATCTTGGGTGAGACTTCACTCGCTCTGCGAGTTTTGCTGCAAAGGGTAACACCTTTCTGGCCGGTGTGTAAGGGTGTTCGGTTGATGGTTTGTTGACAACAATGCGAAGTGAACCCTTTTTTATAGTCGTTGTGTCAACATTTATGCATTGAATGAAAAGGCCTACAAGCTTCTTGATCCTTCTACTATGACCACATTCCTTGATAGGAGTGTACAGTTTGAGGAATGGCCTCTTCATGATGCTCATCTTGCTGAGAAAGAGAGCTTTCCTACCACACCTCCACTCCTTGATGATCTCCAAGAGAGCTAACATTCATCACATAACAGTTCATATTCATAGTATGAGAGTGATGATGATGAAGAGCGAATGCTAGATCCAGATCGAGAAGAACCTGAATACCTAGCAACTGATTCAGAAGATGAGCGAATGGGAGATCTATTTCCACAAGAACCTGATGATCCTCCTCTTCCAAGATGGGAAACCACTACTCTCTGATATGCTAGAGACCTTGTTGGTGATCCAATTGATCGATGGAGGACCATATCAGATTATCAGAATGGAAGGTTTCATCCTTCTCACATTACTGATCCATTTCAGGTCAATTGATCCTTCTTCAGAAAATAAGGACACTTGCCTCCTTACGGGGTGAGTGATGCCATGCTACATTAGCATACTTCAGTCTATTTTGAGGGAGGGATTTCTTCCCACTAGGTTTTCCCTCTTTTGTACGGGGTGACCTTTGGTCTCAGTCACCAGGGCCCTACTTTTTCCAGTTTTTAGTTACTACCTCATAGTATAGCTTGAGGAAGGGTGTTGGAGTATTATCACCATCATTTTTATATTTTGCATACATGCATGCATTCTGCATGCATCCAGTCATCATGCATGCATCCAGTCATCATATTGGTGGTCTCCCCAACACCTAGAGACTATTTTCAGGTCCCTAAGCCTGTATTCAGCCCCCAGTAGCCCTCCTACCTACCTGATGCGACTTGTTTTCCTCACCTGGCTCACATTTGTGCCTTATCTCACCTACCAGGATTTTAATAGTTAGTTAGATCATTTATTATCCAGTTGGTGCATTTATTGCTCAGTTTAACTTCCTGTAGCTCCCAGTTGTCTATTTTGGAGTGCCACTTGACCTTCTGACAGCCTCATGCACCCAACTTGGAGTCTCCATCCCCTGATTTGTGCTCACATTGCTCAGTTAGAGTCATTTGACTGACTATTGACCATTTATGACTGCCACTACTGAGTGGATGATGTCTCCAATGTTATCCAAGCTACACACTGAGGATGATTTGAATGACCCCTTGGACTATTCGAATCTCATTGATTTTATTCAATTATTATTCACATTACAGAGTGCCAACTTACAGCTGATGTATGATACAACAACTTTTCTCCATTTTCTGTTTAATGAGTGATTATTGATTCAACATTTCTTCTTCTTCTTTCTGCACTACATGAGTAAATTCTAGTGAGGTTTGCTACTGCTTAGTGATCCTAGCTCTAAAATATTAAAAGAACTCCAGTGTTCTAGAAGATATCCTTGTTGGATATAGTGTACCAAATCTATGTACCCGGATTCCAGAGTAGTGAAAATTGAACATACTTCATCTTTATTCAATTCAACTTCGTTTTCCCAATCATGATCCTATTTGGTTGGGTTTTCAGTGAGCAACTTACACAACCTTCGATCTTTAATGATAGTGGCTAGTTTGAACTCTAGATCATACTCTTGTAGTGTAGTTACCCAATTTCCTCTTCTTTCTCCCAATTCCTTCTGCACAAATAAGGATCTGATAGACGGATGAGGTATTATGACTTTCGTTCTATTTTTCAAAATATAAGGTCTGAACTGCTTTACCACCTTAAATACTGTGTATGCTTGTTTATTCATGGATGGGTAATTCAGTTCATCTCCTTGTAACCCAGTGCTCATAAAATATATTGGATGCTCACCCCCTAGTTCTCCCTTTTGTGTGAGCATTGCTGCAAGAGAATTGTCTGAAGCAAAGGTGTATAAGATAAAATCCTTTTTGAAATATGGACTTATCAAAGAAGGTGCATGAGTTATGGAAGTATTTATATCCCTGAATGCATCCTTCTCCACATTAGTCCATTTGAACTAGACACTCTGCTTAACCATTTGTTGCAAAGGTTTTACAATTTGTGCAAAATTTGGTACAAAACTTCGAACAAAATTGATCGTGCCCATAAACAATTGCGTAGTCCTTTTGGTGTGGGGCATGGGAATCAAAGTTATGGCCTAAATTCTCTCTGGATCTATTGAGATTCCCTTCTTAGAGATGATGTGTCCCAACAGTTTTCCTTCGAGTACTGCAAAATTACTCTTCTTTGGATTCAAAGATATACCATATTTTCTGCACCGATCAAAGATTTGTTTCAAATGGAAAACATGGTCTTCTCATTTTTTAGAGAAAACTGTTACATCATCCAAATATATGACAACACAGTGACTGACTAAACCTCTGAATGCAATATCCATGGCCCTCTGCAATGTGGCTCCACCATTCATTAGGACAAAAGGTATTTTCCTATATGTGAGTGTTCCCCACTTAGTGCAAAATGTAGGCTTGAGTCAATATTGCTCAGACACTAACACTTGATTATATCCAAGAAATCCGTCTAACAAGGAGAACAATTCCGAGCCTGATACCATCTGCAAAATTTGTTCTTACGGGGACTAGATTAGCCACCCACTCAGAGTGTCGAACTTTGAAAATAATTATTTAACTCCTTTTGTATCAATGATTCAAGTGTTAGATGCATCTTACATAATTGTTGTTTAAATGGATTTACACCTAGTTTAATCGGTATTACATGTTGTATGATTCTTGTGTCATATGTCTTCAAATCTTCATAAGCCCACACAAACACATCTTTATATTGCTGAAAAATATTGATAAACTTACTTCTTTCACCAGGTGAACAACATTTCCCTAGATTAACATATTTAGGTTTTGCCTCTGTACATAGGTTTACCAACTCATGTTGCATTGAGGAGATATTTGTCTTGAAAATTGCTGGTCTTCTGAATTTATTTTGTAGATCGAACAACCCTTCAAGAGTCCTTACTCATTTTGGCATAAAATTTCCTTTGTTTGTGTCCTTGTTCTGCATATCCAATAGGTTTTCCTCTTCATCAATTTTAGACTCCTTGAAGGCATCTTCATTTGTCAAGAAATTGATAATACCTTCATCGTCGTCAAACACCCTCAGATTTGTAACGTTATCTGGTATGGATGGCCCAGAAATTAATTCAATAAAGCATTTGTTATTTGTCAGAACTAATCTAGAAGCAAAAGTAGCTAATAAATCAGCTGCAGCATTCTGTAATCTAGTAATGGAGTTTTTGTTAAAAGCATCAAATTGTGAAATCAAATTCCAAACTTTAGATTGATATCCTTTTAAGTGCGAGGACATGCAATGAATTATATTTCCTATCTGTCTAAAAACTATTTATGAGTCACCAAATACTTTTAAATTCTTGAATTTTAAACCAATATCTCTTTTTAGTCCTTGGACTAGAGCTTCATTTTCAGCTATGTTGTTAGTAAATTCAAACTCTAGTCTACAAGAGAGAAATTGTTTATTTCCTTCAATATCAAGAAGAACACAACCGGCTCCGGATCCCTCTTATGTTTTGGAAACATCGAAGTATAAAATCCAAAAGTTATTTTATGATTTTAATAAGTTAGTACTATCTTCTAAGTTAGTAACTAATTCTACTATGTTAGAATCAATATCATCAGTCCGTGAAAATCGAAGGAGATCAAACTGTTTGTCTGAATCATGACTAGCATCTTCCATTTGATAGTTTCCTAGCTCAATTTATAAGAAATAATTCCCCAATACTGAAACTGAGAATTTTACTGGCTCATTCTTTTCTTCTAACTAAGTTACATTTTGTTTCACGTGGGGCTCTCTCAGTACTTTAATATTATTTTGTCTATTTTGGTATGGAAGCCACAAATGGGACCAATCTATTGAAAAATAACCATTTAGTTTCGTAGACTAGTCCCTACTTAGTATCAAACCATAATATTCAGGTATGTCCACCACCATAATATCTATGAATTGACACACTCTCGTATCGACATATAATAACCTTAACAGATGATCTTTCTAGTTGTATGATTTGAGAAGGGGATGGTGTGGGTTGCCCATTGATTTTATTACAAATGGATAGTGGCATGACATTGGAAGAGGCTCTAGAATCAACCAAGAAATTATGCACATTATGATTAAAAATCACAAAATTTAAAAGGAAAGGCAGAGTCTGATATTTTGATTTTCCACCAATGCTCGGTTCGTTAATCGCAGTATCCGACTCAGTTGTCTCTACTGTATTGCTTGGTTGTAGGTTAAATGCGAGTCTAACTGTTTCTTCCTCTGATGTGGGAGATTACATAATTCACAAAAGGATATGTTGACTTTGGTTTTCTTAATGTCTTCAACAATGTCGTATCCCATAATATGATCTATTATACTCTTTTCACCACTATCACATTTTTTTTGTGGTTTCAATTGCTTATTTACCAATGGTATTGTATCTTTTGTAATTCCAGAATTAACTTTGGGATGGGAATGATTTATGCTATTGTTTCTTTTTATGTCTTCTTTTGTTGTCCTTGCTTTAGGAATTATTATGCTCTAGTATTCAATTGGCCCTTTACTTCTAGTCGCATAATTCACAGATGATACTTGAATTTCCTCCACCTCTTCTTCTTCATTTAATACCAAAGTAGGTGCCCAGTCCCATCATACCATTGTGGTTTCCTCATTTTGATTTTCCCGTTCATGGTCTTGATCTTCCTCTTGGTCTTCTCGGTCTTTCAAATGCGTGTCTAAGAATTGGTTCATAACCAAATTCATTGATTTAATCCATTGTGGGAAACTCTTTTCGGAGTGATGTTCTTGATGGAAAGTGCATAAATTATCCATTCCAACTTCATTTAAATTTGAGACGTTAGAGTTGTTCAATGGTGGTTGGGGTGGTGTATTTTATTCCCTTTTCTTATAGAAAGGTTTGAATGGTTTCCTAGTTGAACTAGACCCCTTTTCCATCTCCAAATCTACTATTTTGTTGGACAAATTCTATACCATCTTTAACACATTTTCTAAGTCATTCGAGGATTCCTCTTTGGATCTGGATAATACCAGAGGTTTCTACTAACTGTTGGTTTTACTTCCAATTCCATTTTATGCTTCATGATGCTGTCCAGTTCAGCCTCTACCTTCTTGGCTTCTTCATATTTTTCTACCAAAGTGGCCTTGACTGATCTCTTGACAAACATGGCTATTGGTGGATAAAGTGTTGTAGTATAATATTCTACCAAACTGCTTGTTCAACAAGTTTTGTTGCAGCACTGAAACTATTTAATAAAGTGGTGAATCTCTAATTAAGTTCTTGAACCTTTTCTTTATTTTCCATCCATATAGACAACAGTTCTTTCATAAGTGTTGCCACAGTCTTTTGATTGCCAAATTTTCTTATGAAAACCTTTTCAAAACCATCCCAGTTTGCTATCGAATTTGATTTCAAAATGAAATACCATAAGGACGCTCTAGGATAAAAAATATAAGGGAAAAGTCTACATACTAAATCTTCATGTTCAACATATAAAAGCTTCAGAGCAAGATAAAAACTATTCAAGTGGTCCTCTGCAGAAATAACCTTTCCGAGATCAAATTTCGGTAACACTCTTTCTGGGTGCTTAGGTAAATCGTGTAAAGGTGTAGCCAAGTTGAGTGGTCCGCTGGCTCTCCATGTAGGTTGGTTAACATTTCCAGCCATAATTTGTGGTGGAAAATGTGGTGGTGAGTGGTGTGGGGTGTGAGGTGGTGAGTGAGGTACCGTGTGAGCTTGTGGAGACTCGGGTAACCGATTGAGAGGATCTAGAATTTCTTGTACCAATAAATCAAACAACTCTTCCAAATTTTCTACAAGCACAGAGTCTCTTGTGTATGAGATCTCTTTCTTGGGAGCTCGCCTTCTAGGTAAAGTAGGAATTACGAACAATCCTCCAATATTTCTCATGTAATACCTTGTATGTCTTCGTAAATGGTATATTTCCTCAAATGGGATATCATATAAGTGTTCAGAATCTAACTTTTCAGTTTCAGGAATCACTTCCTCTAATACAATCATATTTAATGGGGACCCAAAAAAATTTCATGTTGAAAATGGGCTTCCTCTGCCAGCCATGCACTAACAACCCTCCTTCTAACGCCCAAACTGTTGATGCCCAAAATATATCATCATCGATAGTAGGGATTCTCCCTGGTAAACAATCCCAATTAGATCTTTCATTATTTTGTGTAGGGAATCTGTCTGGTTTACAGTCAGGCTACCATGAATATAATTATTTAAATTATTTACCGGTTGCGCCCGATCCACTGTTTATAAATTTTAATTCAAGTTATGAAATGAAAGTGCCCTAATTAATGCATTTAAACTAGAACTGTCAAGGAGAATCCTCAACAAGTGATGTGTAGGTTCTTACCTCCTGTCTTATCACTCCTACCCAATCAATTCATTTATTTATAATCTAAACTATCTATCCTATCCCTTCAGGGATAAAATTTAATGTGAGAGTAATAAGCTGACATGTTCAGGTAAATTTAACAGATAGGCATTAAAACAAACATTCACATTTCCAATAGAAATGATCAAAGATAGCTCTGATTTTAATTAAAGCAATTTATTACTCCAATACACATAAACATTTTCATGGAAAAAAGAAACCATCTCCATCATTGAATTAGTTCAATAGAATTAGAAAGATCTCATAGTATGATATAAGCAAAAATAAGAAACATTTATGTTCCAACAATCACACGTTCCAGGCAAACATTAGTGCAAGCTTTTCCCTAGCGAATCAGTCTTTCTCATTAGCAAAGAAATAGTTCTTTTACAAAATGCTCCAGCATCTAATTCACCAACCAAAATTCCTTTCTTAGTATTCCTCACCCTATATTTATGTTACAAAATCTTTGTCCTCATATGGTTGTTCGTTTCACGTGACCTAACTTTTGGACTTCCAAAATTCGTCCTCTAGTGTATGCACTAAGAAATTACAATAAATTACAAAATATTAATTTCTAGCTAGTATTTCCAGATCAGATATATAATTGGCCCACATGTCAGTTTATTCAGAAATAATATTACATTGTATAGGTTCTAAAACTTTCAAAGTTATCTCATGATGTGACAGCTCTATTTCCACACTCTTCACTCCTTCTGCTGATGCTTTGTAGCTGTCCTCCAGAAAATAATCATTGATGGATGCTTGCCCAATGAACTAATGGATAACTTCTCTTGCCAACATGTCTAGTTTTTAAATGTAGTCCAGGTCTTCTTTCAACGCATTCTCTAATTCCATCAAATGTTGATCCCTATCAGGAAGCTCATCCATAGTTGGGGGCATAGTGAGCTAATATTTTTCATGAATCTACTGGATCCTCTGGTAGAAACCCATACATTTTCCGACACTCTTAGGGATTCTATCATTTATCCTTTTTCCATATTTTATACAAAAATCAAGAAGAGATATGTCTAGATTAGAATCTGCAATCGTCTTTTGAGGCAGGTGATCAGGGAATTCTGTTTTCCCTTCTCTCCACTTTATCTGCTTCTTAATCCTAGTTACAATGTTCACTATTCTTTTCCTAATCTTCATTGCTTCTACATCAATCTCTTTCATCCTTGCTATCATTATTTTCATCTTATATATTTCTTTAGTGATCAATTCCTGTGAGTGTTATATTTTCTCTTGAGTTTTACATGCCTGCTCATAGAAAGGAGTCATTTCTTGCTTCTTATTGTTTGCTTGCTCCATCTGTTCTACCATAGACTCCTTTTCTTTAACCAATTATTCCATCTGCGCTTTCAATTCTTCGACCTTCTTCTTTGCATCTGACTCTTTTGTTTCCAATTCATTGATGCGAGTTTCAAAGTCATTTTTCTCGCCCTCCATTATCATTAACTGAACTGCCATTGCATCTTTCTCTGGATCTAGGCCCTGGTAGTTAGATATCAATCTGTCTTTTTCTGTGATTATGGCCGCATACTTCCTTTTAAACTCCATACATTCTCCACGTTCCTTTACCAAGTTATCCTTTAAATTCAACATCATTCCCTTGTTGCATTCGATGTCATTCATCAGCTTGTCCATGTTATCGGCGCTTGCTTGTACAACTGCTATACTTACAGAGGCTGTGAATTTAGGGTCCCTATGACTACCCTCCACGGTCATGTTTTCTTGGATAGTGACAACATCAGGATGGGTGCTCGTTTTCAATCTCTTCTCTATCCTTCTGGTTATGGTCTTCCTTCCTGAATCAAAGATAATCGTGTCCAATTTGGCCACGGTATGTTGCTTTGATGGCGTGAAAGGTGTAATCCCAAGTTCTCTAAATGGGAGGTGGCCTCCGTTCAATGTGACAACTGGTGCTTCAGGTTGGTCTAAGTCTATGTGTTGTGTATTTGGGATTCCACCTTGAGTCTCCGTGATTTCCACAGCTTCCTTGGACTTATCCTCCCTTTCTTTCCTTTCAGCTGCTTCTCTTGGTTCTTCTCATATTTTTTCCTCCTCTTCTTTTCTTTTTCTTTACTCTTCTATTATTTGCAACTTTTGGGCCTCCTCTATCTACGTATTTTTTGTTTCTTCTTTCATCTTTCACTTTGCTTCTTCCTTCAGCTTCTGCTCTGCTTCTTCCATTTGTAGCCTTATGGCTTCTTTTCTCTGCTTTCATTTCCTTTCTATTTCTGCTGCAATAGTGGCAACATGAATGGGGTCGGCACTGCTCTTCTGAAAAAAATGTTTGTTTAGCTCAGTCATGTTTCTTTCTCTTCTATATACCTCTTCACTTTTGTTGAAGTGATTGGTATATTCATAATGTATTTTAATTGATGCAAAATACTTGGCAACCTGACCGTGGTTGTCATTTCTTGCGAAACTCTTCTCTCCAAAGTGAAATGCTTCCAAATATTTGATGAAAGATTCAACACCTTTAACATTGGCGAATTTATATGCCCCAATACAGAAGGGTAATGGTGGGAAAGAAGTCTTCTTGCTATCATGCAGAAAACTACCAATGCCAACCTCCATACATTCTAATATAGGTACCTTCTTGTGAAAAGCAATAATATCTGTATTCATTTATCATTGCCATTTCATTTTTAGATAGGCAGTTTGGTTCCTCATTGAAAATTAACCAATCAAGAGGGATGATAAACTCTTCATAGATAATTTTATATTGGCTGGAATATATGTGGGCCCACAAGATCTAGTAGGCCACATAAATAGGAGATTCTGCTTGATTCCAAATACGCCCCAGTTTAGGAAACAGGTTCCTAACTAGTATCCAGTCTATGAGGTACGAGGACATGTAAAATTATGCTTTCCTCCGCGTTAATCCTACTTGTGTTGATGTTATTGTCGACGCCAGACTATTCGAGATGATGTCTTCCCAGTTAAACAAAGTGTCGTGGAAAGCTATGTGATAAATCAGGGGTACCCAATTTAGCTTATAGATGTTTCCATTAGCTCTATCGAAAATTCTTCTTAGCATCAAAGCTATAATTCTGAAGGGGTTCCTCAGGATTTGACTTTCATACTCTCCACTTGCTTCCTTGAGACTATCATTTTGTTAGCATATTCAAGGTGGTCTATGTTTATACTATTGACCCAATCTTTAGTTAACATGACCTTGGATGGTGGTAGTTATGATATTTTATAGGAGAGATCACACAACTAGAGAAAACCTCACTAAAACTCACTCAACAATAGAAGAGAAGAGAAGAACAATGTTGAATCAATAATCACTCATTAAAACAAGAAATGACAAAAACTATTGTATCATACATCATCGATAAGCTGACATTGTGTAAAGTGAATAATAATAGAACACAATCAAATGGATTCGAATGCCTCCTAAGGTCATTCGAATTATCCTCAGTGTGTGGCTTGGATAAAATTAGAGACATCGTCCAATCAGTGGTAGAAGTCACAAATGGTCAAAAGTCAGTCAAATGAGTCTAACTGATTCTAACCGAGTCATGTGTGCATAAATCAAGGGATGGAGACTACAAGGAGGGTAGATGAGGTTGATGAGGTTATCAGTAGGTCAAGTGGCACTCCGATACAGACAACTGGAAGCTACAGGAAATTAAAATGAGCAATAAATGAATAAACTAGTCAATAAATGTTGCAACTGACTATTAGTGATCCAATTAGTGTAGTAGGGTGCATATGTCATTCAGGTGAGGAAAACAAGGTGCACTAGGTAGGTAGGAGGGCTCCTGAGGGCTAAAAATAGGCTCTAGGGGGTTGAACATAGGCTCCAAGTGTTGGGGAGACTACCATACTGATGACTGGATGCATGTTGAATGCATGTAGGCATGAAAATATAAAAAATTATGGTGAGAATATTCCAACACCCCCCCACAAGCCAAACTATGAGGAATGAACTAAAAAATAGTAGGGCCCTGGTAACTGAGACCAAAGGTCACCCCGTACAACAATCTAAATAAATGAATTGAGGAAAGAGGGAAAAAATAGTGGGAAGAAAGCCACCCCTCAAGATAAACTCTGGTAGGATAATCAATCATGTACATCACTCACCCCAAATGGTAAGTGTACTTCTCCACCGAAGAAGGATCTGTCAGCAAGAAATGGATCAACAATGTGAGAAGGATGAAACGTTTCATTCTAATAATCATATCTAGTTCTCCTTTGATCATGTGGATCTCCCACAAGATCTCTAGCAGATCTAAGAGTAGTGGCTGCCCATCTAGGAAGAGGAGGATATGAAAGTTGTAGATTTGGATCTTGGTGTTGCATTCGCTCATCTTTACTAATAGGTGCTAGATCTTCAGGTTCTTGTGGATCTGGATCTAGCATTCTCTAAAAAAGAGTTATCTTCCTCTTGGGAAGAAGTGGATTATGCTCCAAAAACATGTGCTTGAGTTCTCCAACAATGGATGTAAGCAAATATGGAGGCTTCTTGAACTTTCTCTTCCCACCAAGAATGGTGAGAACAAATCCAAAAATATGAAGATCATTATGGAGCATGTGATTCGAACCAACTGAGGTAGAATCAACTCCATGAATGTGCATGTAGTTCTTTGATATCTCCTTTGAACCGACATAGGTGATATCATAACGAAATGAACTAATACATGATGGTGGTGGCTTGGACTTCAAATCAGATCCAAGAGTTAATAGATGGCTTCTTATGATCTCCTTTGAACTAGCAGGAGTGAGATCAAAACCAAAATCACAAGGATATGCATGAGATTTTAACCCAAGCAAATGATGGTGTCTTCCATATTCGGTAAAACTCTGAAAACATGTGCCAGTTACCAAATAGTTGTTTATATGAAGCATTTGATGAGGGAGAGCGAATGCATTACCTACAAAATCTGGTTTTACCTCCAAAATACTCAGTAGATCATCATCTTGCACATCAACAAGCTCATGGGAAGTAGAGATTTCAAAGGTGTCTTCAACTTCTAGAGTAGTAGTTGACATATCTTGCTCAGAATTTGAATTAGAAAATGGATCAACTTCATCAATGGTGATGGACCATTTTGCAATAGTGAATCCTGATATCATGTCTTGGATTTCAACTTCATCTTGAACAAATTCATCATGGGAGATGATTGAGGCCGAACCATGAATAGAGAGAGCACTTGAGGCAGTACTACTGGGCTTGTTCTCCAAATGGATAGCATCATCCTCTTCCTTCTTTCCAAATAATCTGTCCAATATTTTCCAGTTGTCACTTGGATGTTCTGCAGGATCAATGATGTATTCCATATTGGAAATCATAGAAGTACATATCGATGTTGAGGCTCTGTCACAATCATCTAGCCAATCTTCTTCCTCTTCATAGGAAGCAAAATATCTCTTAACACCAATACACATATTGAAGAGACCATATCTCTTCAGGTATGTTGTCATATTTGGTTTCCATTCTTCATAGTTGTATGAAGAGAGAGAAGGAATTTCTTTCAGATCCATGGAAATTGTTTTAGAATTCGAATCCACTATTGCAACTGTAGAAAACTACTGCAACTGCAGAAAATTGCTACAACTGCAGAAGACATCAAAACTGCTGCAACTGCAGGAAGTTGATGAAACTGTAGAAAACTTCAAAACTGGTACAACTACAGGAAACTGCTGCAACTGCAGAGAACTTCGAATAACCTGCAAGAATAATGGAGATCCATAGTAGCTGCTGAATTCGAATCTGTTGAAGATGTAATAACCTGCAAAGCAATAAGATTGTTGATGGAGATTTGCTGCAAATTCGAATTGAACACTACCTTAGGAAAATGAGCACATGTGATTGGATCCTTCACACCTGGCTAGACCTCAGTGGATTGCTCCAGTGAATTCAATACAATTGCACCAGTAATTTCTGTGGAAATCTAGAGGCTTCTGGTGGTCAATGAAAGAAAGTTGCTCAAAGAATTGCTGCAACTACTGCAATTGTTGCTGCTACAATTTGAATAGCTGACTCCAGCTCTGATACCATGTGATATTTTACAAGAGATATGACACAGCTGGAGAAAACCTCACTAAAACTCACTCAAGAATAACAGAGAAGAGAAGAAGAATGTTGAATCACTAATCACACATTAACACAAGAAATGACAAAAACTATTGTATCATACATCGGCTGTAAGTTGGCACTGTGTAAAGTGAATAATAACTGAATACAATCAAATGGATTTGAATGACTCCTAAGGTCATTCGAATTATTCTCAGTGTGGCTTGGATAGCATTGGAGACATCATCGAATCACTGGTAGTGGTCACAAAAGGTCAAAAGTCAGTCAAATGATTCTAATTGAGTCTAACTGAGTCATATGAGCAAAAATCAAGGGATGGAGACTCCAAGGAGGGCACATGAAGCTAATGAGGCTTTCAGTAGGTCAAGTGGTGCTCCGATACAGCCAACTGGAAGCTACATGCAGTTAAACTGAGCAATAAATGAATAAACTAGTCCATAAATGATGCAACTGACTGTTAGTGATGCAAGTAATGTAGTAGGGCACATATGTCATCTAGGTGAGGAAAACAAGGCGCACTAGGTAGGTAGGAGGGCTCCTGAGGGATAAAAAAAGGCTCTAGGGGATGAACATAGGATCCGGGTACTAGGGAGACTACCATACCGATGACTGGATGCATGGAGATGCATGCATGATGAATGGATGCATGCAGGCATGCAAATATAAAAAGTGATGGTGAGCATATTCCAACAGTAGTTTGTATGCTACCGCTATATGACTTGGATGGAAAGAGGAAAATATTTCCCCTTTTATGCCAGATATGATTCTTGATGTGACATCCACTTGTGGTAGGATCCAACCAATGACTTCTGAGTAGAGAAAATGTTCTGGGTGTGTGGATGCTTTGGTTATACCCGATTTCTTAATATTTTGATACAAGATCATTTCTTTGAGAGATGCATCAGGAATATTTTGGTCCCAAATCATCTAATACAATTCTCCCCACTTGAATTCTGGGAAAATTCCCATTATGGATTTAGTATCTTCGAACATGGTTTCTACTGTGATGTCAACTACAATCTCCACGCTCGATTATGATTCAGTTGTCTTAGATTTCCTCTTAGCACTCCTTTTTGGCATTTCTAAATCCTGATGAAAAGGTGAAAACAATGTGTAAGCAAAATTCAATTAGAATTTTGTAAAGCATTTTTCTTTCATACTATTGACAGAACAATTACTACCATGCTGTCAAGTTTTTTGATTTGTTTCAACAATATGTAGGTGTGTGGGATATAATATGTAGCTGAGAAAAGTATGCAAAATTATTTCAAAAAATATTCTTCCCAACAATTTTCATTAACAAACACAAACGAGCTGTCAGTGGTACCTATAATATTCTGGTTAAAAGCTCATGACAATGGTTAAACCAATATTTAAATAATTTTCTTAAAGGATTGTAAGAAGTGTATTCATTAGGTTCAGTCTATGAAGAAAAATAATTAAGTGTGAGTTTTGGTGTTTATAGATGCAAGCCTTTCAATTTGCGGTGGGAAATGCAAATCAGGGCTCGAACCAGCGAAACCATCATCAACAGAGCAAATACCAAGGAGACTATGGTACGATTTCAGAAAACATGAGGGCCTCGGGATACACCCAGGGATGGTTCTTTTGTGATCGTAGTGATGAGAAGCCTGGGAAAACTGCATGTCCATCCTGCTCTGTATGCCCAGGAAAACGTTCGTGATGCTAATCGCTTTGGTTATCTAAGTGGGTTCCTATGTTGGTCTCATGGTGACAGGGGGCCACTATGCTCAGCTAGAATTGTGCATAAAAATCTATTACCCGTGGAAAAAATCACCCCCAGTATGTGGTTATGTCAACTAACAAGACACGAGGATCATCGAAGGGTTCACTGTGTGTTCGAAAAGAGGTAGGGAAACTAGCGAGATAAGAAAACCCTAGCTATGTGAAGTTTAAAACTCCCATTTTAACAACAACTCTAAAACCCAACAATGGTTTTCCATAACAAGTCATAACAATGTGAATGAACTAGTGGTGAGGAAAGGTCAATGGCCCATAAGAACCCCCCACGGAAAAAACCAATAGAAAATCAAGATTAACTTAAAAGGAACATACGGGCATGAGGTGACCTACCTTTCAGTTGCCGAGTGGCTGTTGAGCTCAATGGAGTTGGGATGCTTGGCGTCCAGTAACTAGTGGAGGTGAATTCTTCACTAATGGTGTTTTGCAATGTCAAACAAAAATAACCCTTGCCCTATATATAAACTTTTGCAAAACTAAGCAATAAATTCAATTGGGTGAGGTTGGTGGGGTCATAAATGGTTGGGCCTCATTTTGGCAAGAAAAGGTTGTTGCCGCATTGCTGCAGAAAACTTGTCGCTGACCGTTTTAGAGCGACTCTCTTAGTTGCTGTGAAACGCGTCGGCGAAGTTCTTAAAATTGTGCCGATGGCAGCTTTTGGTGTCATTTTGCGAGTTTTATCGGTGCCATTTTGCGAGTTCCATATTTTATTTGCGACCGTTTTGGTGACCCTTTCCAAGTTTAGCTGAAACATGTTGCAGCATTTGATTTTCTTTGCCAATTTATTTTTTCGAGGCCTTTTTGGCGTAAGGTCTCAAGTTTTTCCGTCGACAATTTCGACGCAAACACCCGAGTTTCTCTGAATCGTGTCGCATCGTTTAACTTTCTTTGCTGATTCCTTTCACCAGGGATTCATCAACTCTTCTTAAGTTTCGTCGGTGACTGTTTTGACGCAAATATCCGAGTTTCTCTGAAACCCATGATGGCGTTAAATTTATTTGCCGATTAGGAGTTTTCATGCCGAAACACTGAAATTCGAAAAAAAATATAAGTGTTGGAATGCGAATTTGAAAGCACTTTGACCATTTCAGCGTATTTAGCTAAGTTTCTCCAACCATTTCAGCGTGATACGGTGAGTTGCTTCGAAAGAAGAATGTCGTCCAAAACTAAAAATATTTCTCCAATCGTATCGACACAATTGGACGTGTTTCTCCGATCGTTTCGACAAAAAAAAAAAACATTTATATTTAGCCAAAAGTTAGTTTTCTTTGCTTGATTTTTAGGAAAAACAAAGTGTCAAAGGTGAATTAGAATGATCTAAAATCTAAGTCTTCTAAAAAATTAAAGTGGGTCCCTACAATTGTAAGAAAATTTTGGGGAAATGCTTGCAATAACAACAGAGAGACAATAAGAGAGGGGAGGTGGTTTGGTGTGGGTGGGGTGGGTTAAGGGGTTATAGAGAGAGAGAGAGGGAGGAGGGTGTTAGGGGGTTATAAGAGAGAGAGGGGTGGGGGATAGGGTTTGGTGGAGGAGTACAAAAGAGATAAAGAGAGAGGGGGTTAGTAACAGTTAGGTGTAGGAGGGGAGAGAGTGAGCCAGGGTTAGCAGTGACAGGATTAGGAGAGAGATAGAGAGAGGGTGGTTTAAGAGTGGTGGGGATTGGGGAGAGGGAGAGGAGGGGTTAGAGAGAGAGAGAGGGTTGTGGTGGGCAGGGAGGTTTTTTTAGGGGTTTTCAGAAAGAGAGGGGTGGGGTTTATGACTAGGTGGAATATGGGCTTAGGGGTTGGGGCTATGAGTAGGTGGAAAAGGTTTCATTGTTTCTAGGGTTAGGGCTTAGGGATTTAGGGATTTGATATTTTAAGTAATATGGGTTATATTGTTTAGGGGTTAGGGGTGGACTAGGTATTAGGGGTTAGCGGTTGTGGGATTATAGATAAAGTGGCTAGGGGGTTTAGGGGCTAGTGGCCTTAGGGGTTAATTGATTTAGTGCTCTAGGGTTAGCGTGTTAGGGTTTTGAGGTTAGGCATTAATGGTGAAGGGGTTAAAGGCTTAAAGGATTATAAGGGGTAAATTAATGTTTAAAGAGACTAATGCACAAGCCCAAGCAAGAATGCCAAAGCTAAGAGAGGAGCAATCAATCTAGAGGGAGAGAGAGATTAGGCAAACATAGATCTCTCATGCAAACAAAGACCACAGATGAAAACGTAGAGCGCACAAGCCAATGCAGGGAACACTAGCACAAGGGAGGTCGCACATGCAAACATAGTGTAGAGGTAAAGAATTATTTTACCTCTATAGGGTAAACTAGATCTTAGAGGGCAAATGGTTAAATGATTACAGGTAAATAATTTAAGGACTTAAGGGGTTTAACAGTTTGGGATATAGGGGTAAAGGGATTAAGGACTATGGGCTTAGGGGGTTATGTTTTAAGAGGTTAGGAATTGAGGTCTAAAGTGTTATAGTGTTAAAGGCTTAGGGAATTAGAGGATAAGGAAAATAGTGAGGGGAGATAAATGGTTAATTAAGGGAATAGGGATTTAAGGAGTAATACCTGTATAAGATAAGGAATTTAGGATCAACTATTAATGGGGTAAGGGATTATGTGTTAAGGGATTAGGTGCTTAGGGGTGTATGTATTTAGGGGCTTTGGGACTTAGGACTTATGGGTTTAGGCCTTTAATTTCCCTCCCTTATCATTACTCTCCCCAAATACTTAAATTTATGTCCCTTTCCCCCCCTCTCATATCTCTCTTCTCTCTCTCCCCCCCCTTATCTCCATTCAAATCTTAAAAACATAAATTTGTAAAGTTTATAGCGCACGTGCGTTATGTGAATAATAACACTCAAGCGTTTTGTATATACAAAACGCACGCACATTTCTTCTAACACCAAGCATGCCAACCAAAATATTTGAATTTAAATAGAATGCGCACGCGCGTTCTTCAGCACCTAATAACCCCCTCCTCCCACGCCCGTGTGTCATCCACAATCCTATGTGGTTGGTTAGGACTTACCAATCCCATGCTATGGAATTTACTAAACCATAGCTAATTAGGCATTTTCACAATTTTTCTCAATATGCCTGTTTTTCACCGCTCTCTACAACATGACATAGATGACCATTATTGTTGAAATCTTAGGAATAGATATCATTTTTTATGCAGATTCCAAATATGTAATTTAAAAAAAAAAAAATTATTTTTTCTATTTGTTTCCTAATTTTCTTGTGTCATCACTCCTTAAGTCAAAAAACATGCATTTAGTGTTTATTCTGTAACTTTTCCATTTCACAAACATTTTTAAAAAACAGTGTATGTTGCACTAGTAGACACCGAACTCTACATGCTATAAAAAATACAAGTCTAAATAACTGCATTAAGACCTTCAAAGGATACACCCACATTTGACGTACCGTTCTCGAGGTTTGATCACATACGTAATTACAAAAAGGAAAAAATCAAACATTTAATTTTGAAAAAATAGTGCTGCACTAGTGCTATGGGTTCTATACATGTATACCAATTTTTGTAGCATGAAACCATCATTTAGGCACTTAAAGAATGCACCCACAAAAAACATATACCTTATCATTTTCCAAAAAAATAAAAAAATGTCTGTTAGAAAAGATGAAATTTTGCATAGTTATGTAAATTTTCAATACTTAAAACTTTTATATTCGGAAACATGACTCAATTTCCTACATTTCATCTTTTTTACTCAATGCAAGATATCTTGTATAAGTATCTCCAAAAAATCAAGTAAGTTGAGGGATGCCTGATTTTTTAGTTTTCTATTACATCTAACGCGCCAAAAGTGACCCTCATTAGCTTGCCCATGCCCTACTTTAAGATAGGTCTATCTTACTTCTAATTTTTTTAGTCATTTGCTAGTTAGTTTGTATTTAATGATAAAGAAAATTACATCTCTGTCCAAAAATGTCATTCTCTTTTAGTCGAATAAATTTAAAATGGTGTAATTAATATATGTCGTCAAATAATTGATTTAATTTACTAATAAAATTTATATTAAAATTCAAATTAGAATTTCGAAACAATTATTAAAAGTAACTAAAATTTAAAATTGTGTTAATATATGTTGGCAAATAAATGTGGTGGGTTAGATCAAGTGGTTGAGTGTTAGAATTGCAAGCAGAAGGTCTCCTCAGGTCTCTATGATGTCCCCACTGGGTTAGGCCCCCATAGATGGTGGTTTACCTTGGGTAACATCCTCGAAATTAGGGGAACTACCTGCGGGTTTCCCATGGTCCCCATGGCTAGTGGTTTACCTTGGGTACCATCCTCAAAATGAGGGGAATTACCAGAGGATTTTCCATGGCCCCCATAGCTGATGGTTTACCTTGGGTTCCATCCTTGAAATGAGAGGAAATACCTGAGGGTTTCCCATGATGCATTCCATTGAAAAAAAAATATATTGGCAAATAATCCATTTAATTTAATTATAAAATTTAGATTAAAGTTCAAATTATAATTTCTATACATTTATTAAAATAATTTCAAAAAAGAAGACATAAAAGCACTAAATTATATATAAACCTGTTGGGTGTTGATGTTCAACCTTTACTTGTTGACATTTCATACACTTAGAAATACACTCAACAATGTCCTTTTTCATTCCTGGCCAAAAATATTGCTTTCTCGTTGTAGCAATTGTTTTCTGGTATCCTAGGTGATAAGAATATGACATTTTATGGATTTCATCCATAACAATCCTTCTCAAATATGCCACATTAGGAATGTAAATTTTGTTTTTATAAATAAGAAGTTTGTCACCTTCCAAATGGTAACCTCCATACCTCTTTTCCAAATTCTGTTGCTGCAATTTGTCATTTATTTGCACATACAGTTCATCTTCAGCAATACAATTAGTAATCTACTGCCTCAAATCTGATTGGCAGGTACTAATGGTTGCTACATGCATCTCATGTAATTTTCTGCTAAGTGCATCAACCACCTTATTTTTTTTACCTTTTATTTATTTGATTTCAAAATCAAACTCACATAAAACTTCCATCCATCTAGCTTGCCTAACATTTAACGTGGGCTACTCAAACAAATATTTCAGACCACAATGGTATGTCCTTAGTTCAAATTTTCTTCCCATTAAATAGTGCCTCCACATTTTCAAAGCGTGCAATATGGCAGCAAGATCTAAGTCATGAGTAGCATAATTATTCTCATGCTCTTTTAAATTCCTTGACTCGTAGCATACCGCATGGTTATCTTGCATAAGAACTCCAAGTCCATCTTTACATGCATCTTTTGATACCAAAAAATATTTTTCCAGATCTTCAATCTTTATAATTGGAGTACTTGTAAAAAGGTTCTTCAAGAGCTGGAAGCTTTCTTCACATCTTGGTGTCCACTCAAAATTTATCCCCTTCTTTTGCAAAGAAGTGATTGGGTGTGCGACCTTGGAGAATCCTTCAATCAACCTCCTGTAGTAATTGACAAGACCCATAAAAGATATTACATCTGTCACTTATCTTGGAGTTTTCCAATTCACGATGACTTCAATCTTCTCAGGATCCACCGATATTCCCTCCTCGGAAATAATGTGACCCAAATAATGAATTTTATTTTTATAAAAATCACATTTTCTTAGATTTGCATATAAATTATGCTTCCTTAGAAATTGCAAAGCCATTCTCAAGTCTTGTTCATGCTATTCTTCATTCTTGGAATAAATAAGAATGTCATCTAGAAATACAAGAACAAACTTATCCAAATACTTGCTGAAAACACTATTCATGAGACAGATGAATGTAGCTAGTGCATTGGTGAGACCAAATGGAACCACCACAAAACATAGTGCCCATAACTTGTTCTAAAGGTTGTCTTGTGAATGTCTTCTTCCTTGATTCTCACTTGATGGTAACCATACCTCAAGTCAATCTTTGAGAACACCTCTGCCCCTCTCATTTGATAAAAAAGATCATCAATTCGAGGAAAGGGGTACTTGTTCTTCACTGTAACCTTTATAAGCTTCCTTTAATCAATACATAACTTGAGCATTACATCTTTATTTTTCACAAAAAGTACAGGTGATCCCCATGGAGACACACTTGTCCTTATGTACTTCTTTTCCAACAACTCTTGCAATTGCATTTTCAACTCTAATAATTCTTGTGTACTCATCCTATAAGGATTTTTGGAAACTGGAGTGACTCTTGGGGCAAGATCGATTGTAAAATCAATATCCCACTTTGGAGGAAGTCCCGAAAATTAATTGGGAAACACATCCTTGAATTCTTGCAAAACATAATGGTTTTCCAACTTAGGAATTTCATTTCTTGTTTTCTCCAAAATATGGGCTGCATATAATTGGAAACCCTTCCTATAAAATTTCTTAACCTGCATGGCTGAAATCTGCCTAACAAAAACTACCTTTGGAATGCCCTTTACAACCCTTGGGTTTCCTTCTTCATCAATACACTCAAATATCTTGTTTTAGCAATAAATTTTAACTCTATGGACTTCCAACCAATCCATCCCAATGAGAATGTCATAGGAAACAAGAGACAAAACATTTAGATTTGCAAAAGTGGACAATACACCCATTTCCAATGGACATTTCTCCACGATTTTTCTAACCTTTCTCTTATTTCTAGTGGCTATTTGGACTAACCATGATTTACTATGCTTTGATTTGTTAAAAGCATAAATATCAACAATTTTAGGACTGCTATAACTGTGAGTAGATCCAGGGTAAATCAAATTAGAAATAGATTGCTTAGCAATCTTACCTTCAACTTCAACCATAGTTGACCGATGATATACTTGGTGGTCCTCTAGTGTTGCATAAATACTAGGGATTGTCCTTGCCACTTGACCCACTATTTTATCTCCTTGTATGTTGTGAACTTGCTTTTCACTTCCATTCCGATGTGGACAACTCCTAAGCATGTGGTCCCCTCCACATCCCCAACATTAAAGAGGCTCTCTTGGATATCTTGGATTGTGTCCCAACATCCTAGCTGGCTTAGTCACACCTTGTGGTGGCTTCCTTGGCTGGTTTCTGAATTGAGGGGGTTTGAACCCTTTCTTCCTTCGGTCAAAATTTTCATTTTTCTTGTCCTTCCATGACTTATGGAATTTTGGTTTGCTTTTGTTTTGACCATAAAAATACATGGCCTTTCTTATGGCCTCCTCTAGAGTTTGAGGTTCATCAAACTCAATTTTATCTTTATATGTCTAGGGAAGGCCACTTAGAAAACGCTAAATTTTCCCCTTATCATCCTTGATATATTTGACATATCTCAACAGCTCCAATAATTTGTTTTCATATTCTTCCATTGTAGTTTTTTCCAATTTCAGCGCATGGAACTCTTTGAATTTTTCCATCATAGCACCTGTTAGAAAGGTACTTTTCCTGGAAGTACTTCTTGAACTGCTTCAACACAGTCTTCGTTTCATTGATCCTCTTTACTTGTCTAAGGTGTTCCCACCATATAGATGCTCTTCCATTCAAATTGAATATGGCCACTCTTTCCTTCATATTTCCTAAATAGTCTTGGACTTGGAAATACTTCCTCATTCCAAGAAGCCAAGCCTGAGCTTCTTGACTAGATTTAACCTCACCATCAAATGTAGGAGGTTTGACCTTCTTAAATTCTCCATGAGAGTTGTTCTTGGAAGACCTCTTCCTCTTCTCTCTATGAGACGAAGAGCTTGAAACTTTAAAGGATTCTTTAGAGTCAGATGACTCACTAGAAGAGATTTCTGGAATATATGTCGCATCACTAGAAGAGATTTCTGGATTATATGTCACATCTCTAGCAATACTTCTTGAACTATGGGATATCTTATGGGAATTCCTCCTTGAGCTATCCCCACTCTTTGTTTGATTTTCTAAATTCTTCCCATGGTTTAAATTCATTTGAATATATGCCAAGCTTTGAATCATAACTGCATTCAACTGATTCTCTTCCTCTTGGGCTCTAATCAACCTTTCATTGTCTGCTCTGCAACTCTGCAGTTCCACCCTTAAGCTCCTCATGGTTTCTACAATGTCTAGGGGAGTTGCATGGTTTCTTATACCATTATATTTTGTCTCTGCATTCTCAACCTGTACATTCTCTCCCGTTGTAGCTACCTCAACCTCATAAGGATCTTGTGCATCCTCCATGATGATACTCTTCTTCTTGGTCCAACCAAGATAAAAAATTCCCAACTGCACTAGCCTGAAATGCTGACCCTTAACTGTCACTGATATGATTCTAAATCTACAAAAGTTTTTATAAACACATTTGTTAGATTTCTTAAAGTCTTAGAAAATTATAGCATTAATCTTCATGCAACCTGGAAACAACCCATATTGACAATTTCTTGTCAGGTCACATTACTTCTCACACTCAATAATGTATGAAGGGGACAATGGGGGTCAAGGGGGGATTTCCTCTTTCCCACCCCAATATACACCCTTCATATGCCACCTACCTTTCCTTACCACTGTCAGGCATAAGCAGTTTCAGGGTCCCAGAAGAGCGGTTTCCTGAAACTTATTTTATGTGCCTGAATGCATGAGAGAGTGACACGTGGATGGGGTGGTTTTCTTTCATGGATGCAAAAATAAATTAAACTTCGTGCAACTTCATGTGCCTGAGTCAATCCCGTCCATCGATCATATCTGTGAGATCTCCAAAATTGACATGATCACCGTGGGTCCCATTAAACTTGACACCTCTGCACTTGATGTCTGGACCCAACATCACATCACTTCTCGTCATGCCGAAAGCGGTTTTAGGGTCTGAAGAGAGCCGTTTCTTGGACCCACGTTTGCGAGCCTGAATGCATGAGAGAGCGACACATCATTGAGCGGTTTATCACTTTAGGGTCGTGTTGCTTTATTATCCTTTGTGCATGTTCAAGGCCCTTAAACACTATGAGCCGTTGATATTGATCTGCATGATCTCCCACAATTGACATGACTGATGAGGGTCCCATCCCTTCTGACATTTCTTCCTGTCACATCTCTCCATGTCACGTCACTCCCTATTGGACCCAAAAGGTGGTTTCAGTCTCCATGAGAAGTGGCTTCCCCAAACCACTTTTACGAGATTGAATGCAACAAAGGACAACACGTGGATATGGCGGTTTTCATTCATGGCCGCAAAAAAAGTAAGTTAACTCTCGCGCACATTTGTGAGCCTAAATCACTATCGACCATTGATATGCCTTGCTACCCAACGGTCAGATCTTATCCGCATTCACACACCATCACTAACGGTTACCTACGCAAATAGATATGATGTGGATGGTCCACATCAAACCTTCTTGCCATGAACCTCCTATGTGTCAGAACTCCTACCTACGTGGCTTCTCCACGTCACCCTGCCACCTGGCACGGGTGGGGCCCAACTAAATTTTCCCAAATTTCAAAATTTCAAGTTTATGCAAGGTGTTGATTGGGAAATAAGGGGAAAGTTTTGAAATTGATTTCAAACTTACTCAAAGCCCCTTAACTACCATTTAACTTCCATTTTACAGAAACGGGTTTCCTACAGATCCAGTTTTGATTTATGCCTGTAAACATTGATTTCTGGCACATACAACTCTAGTATTACAACCAAAAGCTCTAATAGCATTCTATAACGTCTTGTTGTAGGTACAACAGATCCCATGTTCTATTTGAACATGGGAGCCCCAATATTATTAATGCAAAGGTAATGGGTTAAATTCTTTTATTACTATGGGGTTTGCAATCTATTTTATTATGATTTTATTCCTTATGCATTGTTTTGAACTTAATTAGGATTTTCTCCTTTTGAAAATTTCTAGTTTTTTCACTATTTTTCTGAGTTGCAGGAAGCTCTGATTTTTCTTATAAAGTTATGTTCATCCCACAATCTAAGAATTGCGGATTGTGGGAGTTTTGTTTTCATTTTTTGTGGAATGTTGTCATCCTGCAACCCGCAAACCGCAAATTGCGGATTGCAGAAAGGCGTTTTAAATAGTTTTTGAACTTTTCATTCCGCAATCCGCAACCCGCAATTGCGGACTACGGATTGCTAAAAAGTGGATTGAATAATAAAATTGCGTTGTGTGTTTCCGCAACCTGCAACCCACAATTGTGGATTGCAGATCGCGAAAAGATTATTTTATTTTGAAAAAAAGTTCTTTGCATTCTAGCAACCCGCAATTGCGGATTGCGAATTGCGAAAACTCTTTTGTTCATTGGTTTTCTAAGTTGCGACCTCGCAACCCGCAATTGCGGATTACGGATTGGGGGAAGAATGTACATAGTTCCAAAATAAACCCCCTCAACTTGACCTCACATCCCACAAGATTTGATCTCAGTCGTTCATTAATATTAATCCTACAACCTGAATTTTACTCCCTAAAAATTGATAAATTTACGGTTTTTTCTATTTTTCCTTATCATTTTCATTTTTGAAAACTTACCTTATTGAGTCGATTTTCACTACGAGTTTTAATAGGGGTCATTTTCACCATTTTCAGTTAATTTAGGTTGGTTTTTATATCATTTTCGCATTCTGTTGTTTACGGTTTTCGTTGTTTGTGAATTAGTTTTGATTTTGTGTTTTTATATTTATCAGAATTATCCATTCTTTCAAAATGTCATGGAATACTCGATTCAAGACTGTTCACAAAGACCTACTAACCAAAGACCCAAACTTTGGTATCTTCTCAGACACCAGTGACAAGATTACTGAAACCTACCAAATTGACTAGTCCAAAATCTACTCAATTTTTGATAATGATGACCTATCGGACATCCAGAATGACCAGCTTGCATATGAGAGAATTAGGGATTCCGGTCCTAAAAGGGGCACCAGTCCTAAAAGGAGGGGATGTCCTAAGTTCCCCTTGAATCTTGGGCCATTGGATATCCCAACTTCAACTTGGGATACAGTGTTAGGTGACAAAATGGCTTCTTTGAAATTGGGCTATGTTGCCAAAAGAAGACATGATCCTACGAGATTCCTTGATGTTCATTTCAAGCAAAATCATGTGAAGATGGGTTATGTTCATGAATAAGTTCCTAATGATTCCATCTATCAGGGAGTAAACACCTTTAATGAAGTCCCAGCTAAGGCTAAGAGTAGAGATGAGCATAACCAAATCATGCAATATCAACAGGAACTCAAAACTAGGGTTTTGAGTTATAGGAACATGCAACTAAAGATTGCTGAGCAAACAAGAAAGGAGAGTCAGGAGAAGGATGCTCAGAATGCAGCTGTTCCACTAATGCTGACCTGCAGTGAAGGAGATCAAGGGAAAGGCCTTATGAAAGATCGTCCTAAGCTGAAAACTGTTGATGAATTTAAAGAATTAACACAAGATTCTGAACAATTAAAGCAGGAACTAGCAAATATGACTTCTATGTTGGACACCCAAGTAGTTGCAATTGCTAAGCCCATTGCTGATATTCAAGTCACTCTTGTAGTTACCCAGATTAGTGATGATCAAGTGATGGCTGAGACTAAATCAGCTAAGAGGCAGAAAACTCAGGCTTCTGCATCTCAAATACCTAGACATTATTGACAGTGATGTTGAAGATGAGGTACACCCTTCTATTCCTATGATTGAAGAAGTAACTGAAAATTCTCAAAGAGTTACAGATTTAATGAATGCTATTGAAATGGATGACTTTGTCCCATACCAACAAATCCTTGAATCCACTTATGATGCTGATACCATAACCTTAGCACTTCTTCTTTCATCTATTCAAATTCTTTCAACCTTACCACATGGGAAACAATATCACCTACCATATCCCAGTTATTTCATACAATGACTTCCATCATTGCCCCATTTCCAGCCAGGTTAGTTCCACTTCCCATTTGTCCATCTACTATCGCAGAGATCCAGCCTTTGACTGTCCCTCTGCAATCATATCCATCCATTTTATCACCACCAGCTACTGATGAGCAAAATCCAGTTCCTCCTTTTTCATCACCAGCTGATGACATCCACATTCCACTATCTGAATCCTTCTCTTCAGTTACTTCCCCAATATCTATATCACCAACCATTCAAAATATCCCTTCCTCCCCAGCTACTTCCAAAGTCACTATGTCTATGCCCAGTTCCACTGTTACTCAGACATCCCGATTGGTTTCAACAGTAAATGTGACTACATGATTTACTGAATTGGTAGTTGAGTTTGAAGAAGATATTGTAGTCCATCTTGGGGATTATTTCTATAGTAAGGCATCTAAGGAAGTGATGAGAAAAGGTAAGAATAGAAGCAGGTATCAAGATGGATTGGAGGCACCCACTCCTAATCAAATAATTTGGGCTAAGCAATCTGACAATATCCAACAGGAAGCATTGGATGCTGCTGCAGCCATGGGTGCATTTGCAGGTGCAAACTTTGATTCAATGACAACACTAAATATGGAGATTGCTTTGAAGAAAGAAGATTTAAAGAAGCTTGAAGAGAAATTGGCCAAAACCAATGAGGAGCATGAAGTTTATGTTAGTGATCTTAGAAAGGTGTTTGAAGATAGGTTTGAAGATTTGCAGCTGATGAATGCCTCTCTCCGGGGTCAATTACATGATCCAAAGGTTGTGAATGCCACCAATAAACAAAGGATAATTGTGCTTGAGAAACAATGTGAGGATGAAACTGCATGTGCATCCTCCTCTTCCTTCTCCAGGTTTTCCCAGCAGGAGTTTAAATACTTGGCCATCCATGTCAATGAAGAACACTACAAACTAGTAACTAAACTATTCGGCACTCTAGATGAAATTTGAGAGACTCACATTGCTTTTGGCAAGATGTCTATTATTATTGATGGGAAGATAGCCAAAAGACAACAAGCCTCTGAGGCCAAAGATGATATTATGGAATGGAAAAGGTATATAAATGATATACTAGAGGACATTCCTATCCTTAGTAGTCTTCAGCTCAAGAAAATCATGACTCTGTTGCATGCTTGGAATGATTTCAATGATATGGTTGAAGATACTATTCAGAAAGCGCATGCTATTTGCGGAAGGAGGTGGTATGCTGTTGACAACATCATGGAAACATTGCAGTTCCCTACCATGGATATTATTGAAAGCGCTTTTCCACCTAAATTGGTGATTGAATAGGTTGAACGCTGATGCAAGGAGGCTAAAGAGAAGATTTAGCACCTCGAGCATATCAAAATCGAATATGTGGATCAGTTAATCAAGAAACCGGTTTCCATTGAGGGAAAGATCCACATTTTCATCTGTATTTGGCAAAAGTTGGATTAAAATGAGATTCAAAGTTTTACGTGTGATGCCCAGCTGGGGCTTGAGTTATCAAATTATCCAAATATAGATGAATTGTTAGAAATTTGAACCAAGTGGCAATATTTTCTTGGCCATTAGTCTAGTTCGAATTTTGTAATCCATGTTTTATGGGAATTTACACTTTGTATCATTTTGTAATTATTATTTAAAGGGTAGATCTCTTGTAGGGTAGGGAGATGGAATTTGGAGGAGAAAATCATCAAAAGAGACTGGAGATACTCTGGTTAATGTAGAGCTTGTAATTTCTTGCAAACTTTCAGTAATACAGTAATGTTATTCTCTTGGATCTTCTTTTGTCTATTAATCAAATTTCTTTGATAAATGTTGATTTTCACTTCAGGTTGCTTATCAATACTATTTCCTCTTTGCAATTTCTAAATACATTGATCTATAGTTTTGATTTCTCTCTACTTAAGATATGTGTATCTTTAAATGTTTTAAGAGAATTTATTCAATTAAATAATTTATCTATTTCTGCAAATGGTTCACACAAACTTATAATTTATGTTAATTTTTTTAATGACATATCAGTCACAGGATAATGTTGAATGTACCTAAACCCTTAATTTTCCATCAGTTAATTTTGATTGGCTGGTTGTAACTTGAGCAGATAAGTAACTAATCTCCTTTACATTTTTGTTAAGTTGGTGAGCATGCTTATCTATTTTCACAACAAGTTAATCTGCACATAAATGAGGTACCTTCTTAGAATAGGATTAACTTAGAATAGGTTTCCTTCTAGGTAGATTCTTTAGTCTTAAGACACTTTGTTTTCCTTCACAGGAAGACAGATCCATTTAGGATAAAAACCATAAGTGCCAGCAGAGGCCTTTGTATCCGTGGGAGATTACTATTCCAAATGGGCTGGGCATATAACTGTCCTTGTGTAGGACCTTTTGAAGCCTTTCAGTCTAGGTTTTCCCCCTCTGTTGTGAGCCTTGGAACCCATTCCAACAACCTACACATCCGAGGCCTCAACAAATGGCACTAGAAGGAGGGCCATAAGTAAGATATTCCTAAAAAGAATACTAGTAAACCTCCTACAGCAAGAATACCGAGTTTCAACCATATTGACACACAAGCATCGACCTATGTTGAACAACTGGTGCAAGATCCAAACACTATTCCTACTACCCCTGTAATTGAGCAGGAAACCAGAAGGGGAGACATTATTCTCATATCACCCACAAGGGGACCCCTTACACTTAAACATATACTTAAAAGTTCTTCTGATAGTGTTGATAGGTTACAACAAAGGATCGCTGAAGAACGTAATCAGGGGTTAGCAACAATTCATCACGAGAATAATGCTCTGTAGGAAAATAATCAAAATAATCAAGATAACCAAAATTCAAGTAACCAAAACACTGAGGAACATAACAATTCTTCCAGTCACCCATTGATTCCTGAATTTAACCTTGATTTATTATTTGGAGAACAAAACACTCCTCAGCACAACACCACAACAGGTGGACCTCCACCTTCACTCCCTTCTTCTTCATCTTCCTTAAATGAATCATCAGATTATGAATCTTCTAGTTCTTCAGAAGAAGACATCCCAATGGCTGACGAAAGACCTAATAGACCTTGGTTAGATCAAGATGATGTGTTCATCCTAGGTGAACAACATAGATTACCTACGAATCCAGAAAAATGGCTTCCAAAATATAATCCTGATGATAAAATCCCTGTAGAAGATCACATTAAAACATTCATGCAGGCAATCAGACTCAGAAGTGTAATATATGAGGATGTAGTCTACAGACTGTTTCCCTATACCTTTGAAGGTAGAGCTTCCACATGATACTTTGATTTAGAAGCTAGATCTATATCATCTTGGGATGATTTTGTAGCACTTTTCATTCAGAAATTTTGGGATGACAAGACCCCAGAAGATTTGGTTATAGATCTTTCCTCCCTGAAAATCAAAGGGAAAGAAAGGGTAAAAGACTTTAACCAGAGATTTTCATATCTCAAAAATAGAATTCCTACCAATGTTCTTCATGTTGAAGAGTTATTGGTAGCATACTATATCAAGGGACTTCCAAGTCAAATAGATATGTGGGATAAAGAGCTCATAAAGAGAGTTTGCAAGAGGCTTTTGCATAAGCTATTCAAGTTGAGAAGGATGTGTTTGGTCTGAAAGACAATCCTAACATAGCAGCTGACCAAGCATCTACCTCCCGCAAGAAAAATGAGAATTCTCCAAAAACCACTACAACAAAGCCAGATCCTTTTGACATGACTGATATGAAAAAGTTTATCCAGAAGATGTCCAATGAGATGTTTGATTTAAAGAAGAATAATAATGAAAATCAAGCTAATAACATAGGTTTTGTAAGGCCACCTTTTAGGAGACCTTATCAACCTCCTCAAAATCCACCACCTCCAAATCCTAATGAAGGATTGAATTCTGAAGAGATTTACTCTATTTTAAAATATTTGGCCACTGAAACACAAAATGTCCCTCAACCCTCTGATGATCAAACAAATCAAGACTCAAAATTACCAGAAGAAGAAGAAGAATAAGAGCAGCAGATTAATACTGTAAGCTAGTTTTCTGAACTTCCAATGAATGAAGAGGAAGAAGAACCTGAGACAGTATTCAATGTTCAACACCCCTACAATACTAGATCAAAAGGAAAATCCTCTCAGGAACCTCCATCTTCAACAACAGGTCCCAAAAAAAGTAAAACTGTCCCAGAAAAGGATACAGCCATTCCTGAAATGGAGTACAGTTTGGCTGTAAATTTTTAAAGAGTCAAAGCTAATATTTCTTTATTTGAACTCCTTAAAATCCCTTCTATCAGAGACTCTCTGCATAAAGTATGATAATAAAATAACTAAGGGAAACTCAAAACAATAACTTCGACTCTTTTACCAAACTAGATGATCAAAAACCTAGAAGTAAGAGAAAACCTCCTTTCTTGCTTACATTTGAAATCTTCAATAGGAATGTACACAATTGTATGATAGATTCAGGTGCCTCATCCAATGTGATGCCCCTATCTATCTACAGAAAGCTAAATGCAACTTGGGAACCCTATCCTACTCAAATTGTCCAGCTAGACAGATCCAAAGTAAGAGTAGTGGGAAGATTAAGAAATGTCTTGTTGACTTTGTCTGTTGATCCCAGGATCCACCAGACCATAGATATCGTTGTAGCTGACATCCCTGGAGATTATGGAATGTGGTTGAGTAGAGACTGGTCAGAGAAGTTGAAAGGCTACTTTTCCACTGATTGGTCTCACCTATGGATACCCTACAATTGACAACCATATAAGATTAAGATCAATAGGGAACCATTTATGAAGCAAACAGTCACTAACCTTAATGACTTAAGTGAACCTGCTTCTTATTTTAGTTCACACATTGAGAATTTCACATTTGACACATTCTTTGGGGATCTTCTTGTTGATTCCTCACCAATTGAGAATGTACAGAACTTGTCACAAATTACCAATGTTACTTCTGTACCATTCTATGGCACTATTGTACACAATGTATATAATGTTAATACAAATTTTAGGATTGATCCCATTGCATGGACTTTATTTTTTGATGGCTCCAGATCTAAAGATGGATCTGGTGCAGGTTGTGTCCTAATTGATCCAAAAGGGACCAAAACTATGATTGCTTGCAAACTTGAGTTCAAATGTACCAATAATATAGCTGAGTAGGAGGCCCTAGTCCAAAGGACTCAATAAGGCCATTGATATGGGTGCACAAGTAATTGAATGCTTTGGAGACTTTGAGATCATAGTGAAACAGATAAGAAACAAGATACATTGCTTGTCTCCTCATTTAATTAACTATCAACAGTTGGTAAGAGATCTCTGTCATGTCTCCCTTCCATCAATCCAATGCAAGGGAGGAAACATGACCAAATATACCAGGCTTATTTGGCAATCTCAGCCCCATACATTACTAATAAATTCATGGATAAATAAAAACTTATGTATACATAAGCATACTCAACAAACACGACGAAATTAAATACTATATATACACAGTTTCATCATGCATATAACAGTCATCCATTATCACATTGCATAAAATAGGATGCCTTCCATTTCATCAACATGAACAATTATCATTCAGAACAAAACACAGAGTGATAATAGCTTAACCACAGAGAATACTTATCTTGATGTAAATGTCCAAACAGCTGGCTATGTGAGAGCAATGTTCCAACCAACCATAGGTCTCTGTCCAGCCTGTATTCTTTCAGCTATGAGACCACCCCCGAGCTGGGTTGTGTATCCACTAAGAAGGAACTAGATGAGCTCACTCACAGCCATGGTTTCACTCAAAATATATGCTAAGCCAACACATGGTTGGGTTTATCAAGCCTACAAAAGATGAAGGAGGGTAATGCTAAGCCAATGAGTTCCACCACAAAGCTACATGCATCTCAAGATAATTCAAACAGTCAAGGCACCCATAATACCTATCACACCCAAAGGAAGGTCCCCTTCTCTGCTGCACAGTACCTTAGGTGTCCCTTCCCTCCATTTCTCTTCAGTATGGGCATAGAAAGGTCCAAGCTGCTAACTCCTTGAAATTCCAGCCTTCACTAGGTTTATCAAGCATTCCCAACCTCTGTTCTAGAATTCACACTTGGAATTTCTCAATTCGGTGATCAAATAGCTCAATCCCGTCACTGGATTTCTGGGCTATAAAAACTGGGTTTTCCAATGGATTTCAGGGTATCTAATACTCTCAATTTTTCCCCAAGGTTCATATCTATGGATTCCCCATTGGATTTCACTGTCAATATCAAATTCTGGGCGTTTATGGCACTTCAAAACATGGGTTCTTGCAAAGTTGCGATTTTTGGTTTTTCTCACTACTGAGCATGTATAATGGATGAAAACTAATGTTGGCCTCTTTAACAATCAAATACAAATGAGGAAGGACCAATTCCCCTGAGGTAGAGTGACTTGTGGTACAAGAAAAACAAATCCCATACATGCCATACGAATTTATGGGATGCCCATGCTCCATTGAAGCCATGGACTGATTTCTCAACAACTTCCTTACAACTGAAATAAATGTCAGCAAACAAAGTCAAATGGGTTCTCAAGATGACATTTGGAAGCATATGGTTCAATCCCACAACCCCCTCACCATTCCCTAGTGGATACACATGGCCCCTTCTCATTAGTTGCTTCCATAGCCAGTTTTGGTATTTTATTAAAATATTAATATTGACATCAAATTACAATATTCCATGGCTTAATAGCGCATGGATAACAAAATGTCAGATGCTTTCCTTTCTAAATAAAATCTGAGCATACACTAGCGGGGCCTTTGCCTTGAGCTCCACGCTAGGAAAACATACTGTTAATGCTAAGATTGTTCTCATTTTTATGTGTTTCTTTTAGAATTATTTGAACTTTATTTGCCTTCATTTATCCATAATTTTGATTATTTTGTTTTCAATCTATTTTTTATTAAATTTTGATTGTTTTTATTTTCTTTAATTCAAAATCTTCAAATGGATTATTCAACATGGTATTAGTCTCAAAGTTTTCAGTTCTTCTTATTTAGCTTTATTATAAAGTTCATAACCAAGATTTAATCTTTTTGCTAAGTGCATTTGTCAAATTAGCTGTGTTGAAAGATTCTGGTAGCGCAAACTGCAAAACAGACCCCTAATGCGCTACAAGAATCTAGAATGATGAAAAATCATGGTTATTCATGCTGAGTAATGGTTTGTTTGAATTATGATGAATGGAGAGGCTCTGCTATGATTGTTTGAAATGCTGAAAGACTGACCGAAGAGTTATGATAGTTGTAAGCTCCATAACGTTTCATCATTTGGAGAAATCGGGGTTTGAGGTGCCACAAGTCAATTTGGGGATCGCAGAGCTGAGGACACCTATTGATGAATGTGGTATCGCCATGGATGGGGAGTTGTGGTTCAAAAAATTTCCCTTTGAGTTCGACCCAAATCCTTTCCTGCTGCCAGAGTATCCAGAAGATGTCAAGCAGGGTTAAAGCACATCCTGAGCATTTGAGGCAGTCCATATTTCATCATGGCCTAATAATTCTAATCATTCAAACAATGTTACAGAAGGAACAAAAGACCTAGGAGCATTTTATATTTTGGTCTAGTTTTATTGCTAAGCAAGATGAGCATGTGAACAAGAATAGGACTAAAAAGAAAGGTAAAAAGAGTAAGAAGAAAGAAATTTATGAGAAGCCTCTGTCACAAGAAAAGCCTAAAAGCCCAGAAAATTAGGAGCAGGTTAATGTATTTGAAGAGAAACAAGAACATGGTCAAGAAAATCAAGAAATGGAGTAGACAATTAGTCTTATTGCTGAATAATTTCAAGGTCAAATTACATTAGAACGAGATCAGCTACAAAGAATAAGATGGAAAAAGGTTCAAGCTCAAATCAGAAGACAGAGGAGATAGCTTTAATTCAAAGTTCTTCGACTGATGAAATTGAAGAGGAGAGAGATAAGTCAAATTCCCAGCAGGACCATATGAGCTTACAATAGGATTGTACAAGGGTAGAATCATATGAAGAAATTCAAAAGAGGTGCAGCAGCCAGAACTAAAACTATCATGTTTTTCCTTGTTTTGGTCATCACAATTGAGAATGGATTACGAGTAGATGGAAGCAAAATTCAGAAATCCAAAAGACATTTTTGTCCATCACAGACTCATTCACAAAAAACTCTTCCAGTTTTGCAACAATTGTCACGATTTAAGAGATTCAAATTCATCTTCATGGCCTATTTTTCAGGGTTAAAAATGTTTAATATTTTACTGTTTTAGTCACAAATGTTTGGCCCTCCTACTGATCAGCTGGAGAGGAATTTTCAAAAACCAAGAGATATTTTTTTTCACCATGGACTCAATTTAAAAAACCTATCTCCATTTTCTAACAGGTGTTAAGGATCGAGAGATATGGTGGCATCTTTGAGACCCAATTTTCCAGAAATTCGCCTAATTTCCCAGAATCCGATTTGTTATTTTTAGTTAATGTCTCTTTAAAGATTTGAGTTAGTATGTAACTAATGGATGTAACTGCTTTAGAATTCGACCTAGAAGGTAGTCATCAAACTACTCTTTTTGTAAATAGATAAAAGGAGTAAAGGAGGAGGTAGACAAGAAGGGGATGTTTTGGTTTCAAGAAGCTATACACAGTGTTGTTCATGAAGCTTGCAAGTTTGTCATGTAGTTTTGAAGACTGAGATCAATACATAGATGTTATAAGCTATTTTTATATTATTTTTGAATGTGTTTTTATTCCTGATCAGTGTGATCATACAATACATGATTTTATTCATGTTTTGATGTTTTTTGATTTAGTGAATGCTTATGTACTGTAGATAGAAACCAGAATATGTGAGTTTGAATGTGATGGTTTATGCCTTTTTATTAAGATCATGATTTCAACTCTTTAATGCTACATGTTTTAATAATTTGTTGAAGTTGATTTCCTGTTTCTTTCTTAAATATCGAAACCGTCAAATCATTAAACCTAAAACCAACAAAGACCTACTTCATATTTTTATCTTGAGATTGTTGAGATAGTGTTGGCTTGTTTTCCGTAGTCTAGGAACAAATTCTGGCACTAATACATACATTGCATGTATACAATACTTACATTAAAAGCCAATATTTCATAAGGGTCAAAATGGGGTATTACAATCTCACTAACTCTTTCTCTGCATTCAATATCAAATCATTCCCCAGATCACAGAACTTTGATGTTGATCTCCTAGCTAATACTGCATCTAGGTTGATTCCACCAGAAGGTTTGTCCCCTGAAACTTTTTCAATTGAACTTATGTATAGGCCTTATATTCCTGAGAATGTGACAAATTGGAAAGTGTTTGTTGATGACCAACAAATACTAGACTTTCTCACAGCCCAGGATACCTTTCAAGATATGGCAATTGATTAGGCTGAACATGATAAATCTTTGTCTAATCCTTCCAATCTCATCCCAAAATCAGTCATCAACCTAGAGAAATTTTATGACTTGAAAGATAAGTTGAAACAAAATACCAATTGTAAGACCTAGAGTTCATCTCTCAACTATGAGCTTGTCAACCTAGGGACTAAACAAAATCCTCGTTTCATCAATATTGGGGTTTATTTCTATGTTGAAGAGAAGAGAGATTTTATTATATTGTGCAAGGAGTTCAAAGATGTTTTTGCATGGACATACGATGAACTTAGAACTTTTGACACCAGTGCCATGCAACATTATATTCCAATGAAACCAGAAGTAAAACCTTATCAACAGACGTTAAGCAAGATGCATCCCAGTCTTGAACCTTTTGTAAAGAAAGAGCTTGAGAAATTATTGACAGGACGAATTATATTCCCTGTCAGACATACATAGTGGATTGCTAACCTGGTACATGTTTGGAAGAAGAATGGTGAAATTAGACTCTATGTCAATTTCAAAAACTTAAACAAATCTTTCGAAAAGGATAACTACCCTATTTCTCCTACAGAGCAGATTCTACAGAAAGTAACAAGGTCTGAGATGTTTTCTTGCCCTGATGGATTCTCAGGATATAACCAAGTCCTAGTTTCCCCTGATGATCAATTAAAAACAACTTTTAGGACCCCTTGGGGAACTTTTTCTACAGGCGAATGCCTTTTGCGATGATAAATGCAGGAGCTACATTCCAGAGAGCTATGGATATAGCTTTCAGAGGTTTGATGCACAATTATGTCATTGTATACTTAGATGATATTACTATCTGTTCTAAAAACCGACATGAACATTTGTCTACAGGTGTTTGAACGCTGCAGGAAGTACGAAATTTCGTTGAACCCCAAGAAGTCCATCTTTGCAGTTACAAAAGTTAATCTCTTAGGTTTTATTATTTCTAAAGAAGGTATGATTATCGATCTAGAATGCATTGAAGCCATTTCAAAGATCAGCCTGCCTAGTTCACGAAAAGCCATGCAATCATTTCTTGGTAAGATTAATTTTGTTCGTATATTTGTACCAAATTTTGCTCAAATTGTTAAGCCATTGCAACAGTTAGTTAAGAAAGATGCACAGTTTAAGTGTTTTGAGGAACAAAGAAATTCCTTTGTTGAAATCCGGAGAGCCATCCCGGAATCCCCTGTTCTGATGTCTCTAGATTTCGGCAAAGATTTTATTCTATACACCTTTGCTACTGACTTCTCCTCTGCAGTTGTCTTGACACAGAAACATGATAATGATGTTGAAATCCCTATTTCATTCATGAGCTCTACATTCAAGGGAGAAGAACTCAAATACTCCCAGATCGATAAATAGGCTTACGTGGTTTACAAATCATCCAAACATTATAGACCATACCTGTTGAAATCTCAAACTAAAGTCATTGTTCCTTATGCAGCCATCGAAAATGTTTTGGTTCAGAAGGAGCTAGGTGAAAAGAGATTCCATTCGTTGACAGCGTTGCAAGAATATGACTTGGAGATCAGACCAGCAAAGATTGTTAAAGGCCAAGGTTTGTGTTTTCTCACAGCTCAATCAAACAATCCTGTACAACAACAAATTGAGTGGGAGCAGGAGGAAAGTATGCCTACAGGTTCTGTTAATGCCATATAAAATCCAACGTCTGAATGGTACGATCATATTATGTTTTTCTTAAACAATGGGTTTGCTCCTGGAACCCTTGACTTTAAAAAATGTAGATCTATAAGTTTAAAATCTGCTCCATATCAATTTATAGATGGCGTTTTGTTTAGGAATAACTATGATGGAGTTTTTATCAGATGTTTGGAGAAGAATGAAACTGATGATATTCTTTTGCAATTTCATGCAGGACCTGCAGGAGGGAACTTCTCAGGAGAGACCACATCCCACAAGATTCTCAGGGAAGGATATTATTGGCCTACTCTATTCAAGGATGCCTATGCTCATGTCAGAAGTGTGCTGGGAAATTTAAAAAAACCTGCCTTTCCTTTGCAGCCAGTAACAATTCAATTTCCATTTGAGCAATGCGAACTGGATTTTGTTGGACCCATTATTCCTATTTCCTCTCTGTAACACAAGTATATCTTGACAGCCACAGACTACTTTACCGGGTGGGTAGAGGCAGTCCGTCTCAGATAATGCAATGCAAACCAAGTGATATCCTTCCTTCAAAGTGAAATAGTCACTAGGTTTGGTGCCCCTGAATATCTAGTTTTTGACAATGCATCTTACTTTTCTTCCATTGATCTTACATCCTATGCCCTTGAAAAAGGGATCAAAGTGAAGTTTTCTGCCAATTATTATCCACAAGGTAATTGGCTTGCTGAATTTTCTAACAAGAAATTGATAAAGATTTTGAATAAGACAACAGCTTCCCATCACAAAGATTTGCACACCCATCTTTACAATGCTCTTTGGGCAGAGCGGGTTACCCCAAAGGCAAGTATTGGAAATTCTCCTTACTGTCTAGTCTATGGTAAGGAAGCCATCCTGCCATCCAACCTTACCATTCCCTCATTACAACTAGTCCAATCCATTCAAGAAGATGATTCCTCCCCACTTCAACAAAGAATTGATACCCTGCATAAGTTGGAGGAGGATAAGGAAAGGTCTAAAAATAAATTGTATCAACATCAACAGTTGGTTAAATGATACGAACCGTTACACCAAAACCTCGAGATGTTAGTGAAGGCCGTCCACTAGGATCTTAACATCCCACCATGCTCCGCAGTCCAAACTCTGGGCTGGATGTGCGCCCGTACAGTGGTGTCCCCTTTGCACCGTATGAGCCCCGGGAAAACACTGCAATGCCGACGTTGCCACCCGCTCTGTGACTCGAACCTGGGTGGAGGCTCTGATACCAAATGATACGAACCGTTACACCAAAACCTTGAGATGTTAGTGAAGGCCATCCACTAGGATCTTAACATCCCACCACGCTCCGCAGTGCAGACTCTGGGCTGGATGTGCGCCCGTACGGTGGTGTCCCCTTTGCGCCGTACGAGCCCCGGGCGAACACTGCAATGCCGACGTTGCCACCCGCTCTGTGGCTAATGTTAGGAACCCATGTCTTTACTTTGTTAGTATGTTGTTGTTGGACGCATATGCTTTGTAAGTCATCCTGTAGTATTTGTTGATCAGTAGTTTGTGTTGTTGTTGGCGCATATGCTTTGTAAGTTGCCCGTAGTATTGTTGATCCATAGTTTGTAGTGGCCCATGGTTTTGACCCATAGTATGGGTGCCTAGACTTAGTATATAAGTGTGTGTTGAGACCTATGAAGGCACGATGAAGTTATTTGTATTGAGCTTGCCCCCTCGAAGTGGCCTGCGATCAATATAAAAGTGATTCTGAGTTCTGTCATTTCTGCTATTTCGCATATTTTTATTAAGTAATTGTTGCAGGTGCATCACATCTGGTATCAGAGCACTTTCTTGGGCTCGCCGGGTGAAATTTCTGCCAAAATTTTTTTCGCATCTGTTGCAGGTTTGGATTTGGGAATAATCCCTATCCGCTTAACTGTGGGAAGTACTTGGGCATAAGCCCTAAAACTCATTGTGAGAAGTACCACAGGAACCCCCAAAGTAGCTGGCCCATTGAGAGGACCTTCCAGCAAAAAGGGCAACAACCCCTACCTGATTGACGAGTTCCCACCCGTGAGGTAAACCAAGAGCTGTCATTTGTGGCAAAGCGGTTATCAGTTTTACCTGAGCCGTGGAGTGAGGGGTACTGCCCCAATACGCAAGCCGTCAGATAGCATTGGTGGCCGAGTGAAACCCCTAAACCGTTAGGAAGCCACACATACCTAGGGTCCATATCTACTTTCAGCTGAACCATTGTGGATCACTGTTGCGTCGTTTTAGATCCATTTTGCAAGCCGTTTCAGATCCAACCGTTTTCAATCCATTCGGGGCTATTCCAGATCCCTTCCGAGCCGTAGCCGCTCCAGTCTGTTTAAAAAAAAAAAAAAAGAACTTGAGTCGTCGCCGCTCCAGTGTGGAAAAAAAAAAATATATAAAATTCAGTTTTTTCTCCATATCTCCCTTGTTTTCACTCTGTTTCCCTTGAAATTTTCGGGGAACCGCTGTCATCCCATTATGCATATTTCATTCCTGAGGACCCTATCCCCACTTCCCCTTCCCAAAGCCCGAAATCCCACATTTGTCTATTTTTAGGGTTTGCCATAACTTCCTCAAATTTCACCCAATCACCTTCAAATTTTACCACAGAGTTCCTTTCTGAATTCTGCTTCTTTGTTGCCCTCTGCCAAATTTTCCCATTCTTTCACCCCGCTTCTGAAATCCTCATTTTTGCTTCCCTGTCTATTCAACAGTATCCAAAACCTAGTCAAACCCCCATTACCCTTCATATTTTTTCCCAAGTCCGGATTTTCCTTTACTGAAGTAGTTTCTGTTTTTGTTTTCCTACCCAGTCAACCGAAAAAAAAAAATTCCTGGTTATGGTTGTCACCCGTGTAGGAGAAAAAACCATGGAGGATGCACTTGCAGCCATCCAAGCCAAACTCCAGGATCTAGATGAAAAATTTCCCAGCCTCCATCTTGAATATTCAGCTATGAACAACAAACGACAGTCCGAGTCTTCAACAGACAATGGGTTTTCTTCTTCCAGCAATTTTCGTGGTATGAAGCTTGATTTTCCTCGCTTCAATGGTACCGATCCAACTGGATGGATCTATCGTGCAGAACAGTATTTCAGTCTGCATAATACTTTTGATGTCAACAAAGTTCTGCTGACATCCTTTCATTTGGAATAGGAAGCTCTTCAATGGTCCCGTTGGTACATCAAGGCTCATCCAGAGCCCAAATGGCCAGACTTTTGCCAGCTCCTTTTGCAACGATTTGGTCCTAGTTCTTTTGATGACTTCACAGGAGCCCTCACTAAACTTCGCCAAATTGGCACTGTGAGAGAGTATCAAACCGAATTTGAGAATCTATCCAACCACACCGAAGGATTGTCTGATGACTTTTACCGAAGTTGTTTTATCAGTGGTCTAAAGGATGCCATCCACTCTGAGGTCAAAATGTTCTGTCCCAACACAATGATGGAAGCCCTAGGGTTGGCTAAGTTGGAAGAAGACAAGATTGCAGCCCAACAACACTCCAAGCCCACTTTTGTTCCCTTCCGAAATATGGGTTCTCAATGACCACCTATACTGCAGGCTCCTCGACTAACTCCTATCAAGCGTTTGTCGGAAACAGAGATGCAAGCACACAAAGAAAAAGGGCTTTGCTATAATTGTGATGAGAAATTCACTTTGGGACATAGATGTGTTCAACAAAAGCTCTATCTCTTGGATGTGGATTCTCTACCTACCTCTGAAATTGGTGACAAAGATCCAAAAACACTGGATGCTCCAGTCGACATTCAGGAACCGCCTATTGACCCTCCGTCTCAGGATGACCAGCCAGAGATATCTCTACATGCTTTAGCCGGAGTCACCACCCCCCAAACAATGCGGGTCAGGGGTTACTTCAAGAAGCTTCCTCTTACAATACTCATTGATTCTGGTAGTACTCATAATTTCATTGACCCTCGGATCGCCAAACAAGCTGATTGTTTTATCCAGCCTTGCTCCAACTTTGAAGTCATGGTTTCCAATGGGGGAACCTTACCTTGCAAAGGGAAGTGTCGAAATGTGCGTATCTCTATGGGAGATTATACCTTGCGCTCTGACATGTTTGCCTTTCCCTTAGGCGGATGTGATGTGGTTTTGGGCGCTCAATGGCTACGCACACTTGGCCCTATCTTATGGGATTTTGCTGAACTTTGGATGCAGTTTTCCCTCAATGGACAAAAACACACATTGACAGGATTACAACCAAGTTCCCTCAGCATCATCAGTTCCCATCGCATGGAAAAACTCCTCAAGAAGAATTCACATGGTGTCATCGCTCATATCCATTCCATTCAGATGCAACTATCAACGATCTCCACTACTCCTTTGGATCTACAACAAATTCTGGATCGATATATAGGTGTCTTTGCTAAACCAGTGGGATTGCCACCTTCCAGGCCAGAAGACCATCGTATTCAGCTCCTTCCTGGCAGCGTTCCTCCCAACATCAGGCCCTATCGCTACCCATTTCACCAAAAAACGGAGATTGAAATGATCGTTCGGGACTTATTGAAGTAAGGTATTATTCGCCCAAGCACCAGTTCCTTTTCTTCTCTAGTTATTCTTGTCCGCAAAAAAGATGGGTCATGGCGCCTCTGCATTGACTTCCAAGCACTTAATCACCTCACAATCAAGGATAAGTTTCCAATTCCTGTTGTTGATGAGCTTCTGGATGAGCTTCATGGGGCTCACTTTTTCTCCAAGTTGGATCTTCGTTCTGGGTATCATCAAATTTGGGTTCATGAGGATGATATCCCTAAAACAGCTTTCCGCACACATGATGGCCATTATGAGTTTTTGGTCATGCCCTTTGGCCTCACTAATGCTCCTTCCACATTCCAGGCCTTAATGAATAAAATATTTCGACCCTACTTGCGGAAATTCATTTTGGGATTCTTTGATGATATACTCATCTACAGTAAAACATGGGATGAACATCTCCAGCATCTGGATCTTGTCATGCAACTTTTCTCTGACCATCATCTCCATGCCAAGCAGTCTAAATGTGTTTTTGGATAGAAGGAATTCGAGTATCTCGGGCACATTATCTCAGCACAAGGGGTTTGCGTGGATCCGGCCAAAATGGATGCCATGAACAATTGGCCACATCCTCAGACACTCAAGAGCCTTCGTGGTTTTTTGGGGTTGACTGGCTACTACCGCAAGTTTGTCAAGGATTATGGGAAGATTGCAGCTCCATTAACTGCTCTATTGAAAAAGGATGCTTTTACATGGACACCTGATGCTCAGTGTGCATTTGAAAAACTAAAACAAGCTATGTGTACTACACCTGTTCTAGCTATGCCCGATTTTTCCAAGCCCTTCACTATGAGAGTGATGCTTGCGGAAATGGACTTGGTGTTGTTCTCCTTCAAGATGAACACCCCATTGCGTTCACCAGCAAAGCCCTTTCAGGTAAGAATTTAGCTGCCTCTACCTATGAGAAGGAAATGATGGCTATTTTGCATGTAGTATAGATGTGGCGGCCATACCTATTAGGGAAACATTTCTGCATCAAGACTGATCACCAGAGTCTGAAATATTTCTTGGAACAGTGTGTCTCCTCCTCGACACAACAGAAATGGGTTAGCAAACTCATGGGTTATGACTATGAGATCACTTACAAGAAGGGTAAAGACAATACTGTGGTAGATGCTCTTTCTCGCACATTTGATGCCCAAGGTTCTCTTTCAGCTATTTCTATGCCTGTTCCAAATTGGTTGCAATCTATTCAACAGGGTTATGTCAATGACTCTTCCTTATCTCAAATCATCCAATGCTTGACCAACAACCCTTCTGCTGTCCCACATTACTCTTGGGATGGTGCTTCTCTGCAATACAAGGGTCATCTAGTGCTTCCCTAGAGCCCAGATCTTCAACAGGTTGTCTTCTATGAACTCCATGCTTCTCCATCTACAGGGCACTCTGGGTTCCTCAAAATGTATGAAGGAGCACGGCGTAACTTCTTTTGGCAGGGCATGAAAAGGACAATTCAACAGATGGTGGCCAAATGTGATACTTTCCAGCGCAATAAGGGTGAAACAACACTCCTTCCAGGATTGCTTGAGCCCTTGCCCATACCTACACAGATTTGGATAGATATTTCTATGGATTTCATTGAAGGGATCCCTAAATCTGGTGGGAAGACAATGATTCTCGTTGTGGTCGATCGCCTCTCCAAATATAGTCAGTTTTGTGCTCTCATCCATCCCTATACAGCCTCCTCCGTCGCTCAAATTTTCCTGGACCAGATCTTTCGTCTTCATGGCATCCCTTCTTCCATTGTCTCGGATCGTGATGCGACTTTCACCAGTCATTTTTGGACAGAACTATTTCACCACACTGGCACCAAACTGAAGATGAGTTCAGGGTATCACCCACAAACAGATGGTAACACTAAAATTATCAATAAATGTTTGGAAACTTATCTTCGTTGCTTCACCTCGGAACAACAACATCAGTGGGCAAAGTGGCTCCCTCTCGCTGAATGGTGGTACAATACCTCTTACCACACTGCCTCTAAAATGACCCCATATGAAGTAGTCTATGGTCAGGCACCTCCAGTTCTTCTTCCATACACCTCCACCAGTTCACCAGTTCAGGAAGTTGACACGGTCCTTCGAAACCACGATCAGATTCTTTGCATTTTGCGGGACAATCTTCACATGACCAGAAATCGCATGAAGCAACAAGCTGATCAACACCGTTCTGAGCGCACTTTTCAAGTCGACGATATGGTTTTTCTTCGTCTCCAGCCATACAAACAATCCTCCTTGAAACTCAAAGGGCGTCATAAGCTTTCTCCAAATTTCTATGGGCCATATCGGATTCTTCGGAAGATTGGGTCCGTTGCTTATAAATTGGAACTTCCTCCTTCTTCCCGCATTCATCCAGTCTTTCATGTCTCTTGTCTAAAGAAAGTTCTTGGCACCAACATCAGTGGACAAACAATTTTACCCGAAATGGATAATGAAGGATCCATCCTTTTGGAACCAGAGTCCATCCTCAATCGGCGCACGCGTCAGCTTCGCTCTCGCTCTATCACAGAGGTATTAATTCAGTGGCATGGCATGCAACCAGAGGATGCTACATGGGAACCATTCCTTCAGATTCAACAACAATTTCCACATCTAAAGCTTTGAGGACGAAGGTTTTTTTAATGGGGAGGGGATGTTAGGAACCCATGTCTTTACTTTGTTAGTATGTTGTTGTTGGATGCATATGCTTTGTAAGTCATCCCATAGTATTTGTTGATCAATAGTTTGTGTTATTGTTGTTGGCGCATATGCTTTGTAAGTCGCCCGTAGTATTGTTGATCCATAGTTTGTAGTGGCCCATGGTTTTGACCCATAGTATGGGTGCCTAGACTTAGTATATAAGTGTGTGTCAAGACCTATGAAGGCACGGTGAAGTTCTTTGTATTAAGCTTGCTCATAGGAGGTTGCCCGCTTGAAGTGGCCTGCGATCAATATAAAAGTGATTTTGAGTTCTGCCATTTCTGCTATTTCGCATATTTTTATTAAGTAATTGTTGTAGGTGCATCACAGTCTAGTCTATGGTAAGGAATCCATCCTTCCATCCAACCTTACCATTCCCTCATTACAACTAGTCCAATCCATTCAAGAAGATGATTCCTCCCCACTTCAACAAAGATTTGATACCCTGCTTAAGTTGGAGGACGATAAGGAAAGGTCTAAAAATAAATTGTATCAACATCAACAGTTGGTTAAAAGATAGTTCGATGAGAAATCCTCTTCTGACAGAGAGTTTTCAGTAGGAGATTTGGTATTGAGATGGGATAAACAACATAAGGACAAAAATGAATATACCAAATTTCAACGCCTTTGGCTAGGTCCTTTCATTGTTACAGAAAAAATTGGTCCTAGTACTGTTTGGTTGCAGACACTGGAGGGAGTCATCGATACTTATCCAATGAATGTTTCTCTGCTTAAGAAGTATTTTGTTTGAACAATTTCATGCATCTTGTACATAATCTTGGTGTGTTTTCTTTTGTTTTTTTTATGATTGGTCTTTATTTTATATTAGTTTGCATTTGAATAATTCCCACACATTTGGAAATGGTTGTTGATCAGTCTGTCTCAAGATTAACATAGTCTGAAGTTTTTAGAATGTATTGTCAGTTTTAGCTTTTCTCAACCTATGACAGAATTTGTTTTGTATAAAATTCACAAGCAATAATTGCAGAGCTTTGATTGATACCTTCCCACCTTGATCATTATCTTTACATATGTTTTATTTGTTTAACTGAGGTTATGAGAGTGACTAGTTTTCTTACCTTATGCTTCATTAGTGCAATACAACATATCTTAATAGCTTGGTGAACCTTTATCTTCTCTGGATCCTATCATAATCACCTTGAAAACAAAGCCCTTAATAATTTTAGATTACAAGATGGGGGGGTATTATTACAAACCAGCCCATTGTTAGGATATTCCTATACTCCATCCTAGTCCTACCAGCATTTTCAGTCTTGCATGCATCCGCATGCTGCCCAGTCATCAGGTTGATACCTCCAGCACCTAGTCCCTAGTCTTCCAGCACTCGGGAGCTTATTTCCACTCAGATTGAGCCCTCCTAGCCAGTGATGTGCCCACATCTCACCATCCACTTGACAAAGGCACCCTTCTTCACCTACTAGTCCAGTTGTCTTCAGTTAATCGAGTTCTCTCCTTTATTTTAGGATTGACTCACTCTTAACTAACCTTACCACTCCAATGGACCTCAAGTGTGACTAGACTACTCATTCTGACTTCAGTTAGCTCCTCATGCACCCTCCATTGAGCCAGATTCATTCAGTTAGTGCCCCCATGTGCCAGTTACACTCAGTCACACCTACCACACTTAGTTAGATTCAGTTTGACTAATGGTTGATAGTTACTTATGCATTGATGACTCCATCGATGATGAGATAGACTTCTAGTTGTGCTCTGAAGACACTCCAATGATCTTTTGATCACTCCATGAAGGCTAATTCGAATTGCCACCTTGGCATTCGAATCCTCATGCATTGTAATACTTATTTGTCCATATTGTGCTTAATTAATTAGTGTGTGTGAATTTATTTTGCTTCTATTCGAGTTCTACTGTATTATTATTCTGTTGCTCTCTTACTACATTATTCACTCTTAATCTTATTCCTAAATTCTTTCATTGTGAGGTATACATTAGCTCTTAGATCTGTTGTGAGGATTTTCACACCCATTAGGTTATAGGTGTTTAGTGGAATGACATCTTCACATTAAGCCACCAAACTTGGAAGATGACTTTCAGTTTCTACCGAAAGGTGGAAGATCCTATCATAGGTCGGTCCAATCATGATCTACAAAGCATCAGTGAGTAACACTACTATCATGTGGTTACCAAGCCATGGTAGTGTCTTGTAATTTACACCCTAATAAATCTTTGTCTTCTTTGTTATAAGACAATTGTTGTATATAAGGATAAGGGGGGTCTTATTTCAAGCCATCCCTACCATGATCATGGATTTGATTTTGGACTGAAATTATCATTATGTGGTCACCAAGCCATGATAGTTGCTTTCAATGTCATAGCTGGAAGACAAGGAGTCTCCTTACCGAGCTAGCTTGTTCAGTTTCCAGATCAGGTTTGTGAATGGCATTGCCAAAATTTGATCACCAAGTCAGGGCAATGGTCTTATGTCAACAAGGTCTTATGTCCAAATTTTCATTTTGTTTTCAAAAGAGTAAAAGAAAAAGAAAAAAAGAAAAAAAAGGGGATAACAAAAATGTATATATTGTCAATAATGCATCTGTATGTAAATAAAACAATTAATAAATCAAGGTGATTTATAATTTGGATATCCAGAGTAGTTTTAAACTTGTTCTCAAGTTCAACTCAAGTTGTCTTCCTATGATTGCATAATGGTAATGAAGTCTTGTTGTTTCCTAAATCTCCTTATTAGATTTGCATTACCTTTAAATTGATTATGGATGGGAGTATATCAATCATATGTTTAACTCTGATTGTTGTTTGTGCTTTTGTATGAACATTTTTTAAATTTCAAGGTGAGATATTGGTTTACTGACATGTTTTCTTCTAACTGAGGTTTTTATTCACAAATATAACTGGTTCTTCCCAGCCAATCGCCATTTGTTGTAGGTACAACAGATCCCATGTTCTATTTGAACATGGGAACCCCAAGATTCTTAATGCAAAGGTAATGGGTTAAATTCCATTATTATTATGGGGTTTTCCATCTATTTTATTATGATTTTATTCCCTATGCATTTTTTTGAAATTAATTAGGATTTTCCCCTTTTGAAAATTTCTAGTTTTTTTCACTATTTTTCTGAGTTGCGGGAAGCTCTGATTTTTCTTATAAAGTTATGTTCATCCCGCAACTCGGAATTGTGGATTACGGGAGTTTGTTTTCATTTTTTTGGAATGTTGTCATCCTACAACCCACAACCCGCAAATTGTGGATTGCAGGAAGGCCTTGTAAATAGTTTTTGAACTTTTCGTTCCGCAACCCGCAACCCGCAATTGTGGATTGCGGATTGCACAAAAGTGGATTGAATAAGAAAATTGCGTTGTGTGTTTCTGCAACCCACAACCCGCAATTGTGGATTGCAGATTGCAGAAGGATTATTTTATTTTGAAAAAGAGTTGTTTGCATTCCTGCAACTTGCAACCCAGAATTGCAGATTGCGGATTGCAGAAATTATTTTGTTCGTTGGTTTTCTAAGTTGCAACCCCGCAACTCGCAACCCACAATTATGGATTGCGGATTGCGGGAAGAATGTACATAGTTTCAAAATAAACCCCAACAACTTGACCCTGCATCCCGCAAGATTTGATCTCAGTCATTCATTCATCTTAATCCTACGGCCTGAATTTTACTCCCCGAAAATTGATAAATAAACGTTTTTTTTCTATTTTTCCTTATCATTTTCATTTTTGAAAAATTACCTTGTTGAGTGGATTGTCACTGCGAGTTTTACCAGGGGTCATTTTCACCGTTTTCGGTTATTTAGGTTGGTTTTTCTGTGATTTCTGCATTCTGTTGTTTACGGTTTTTGCTGTTTGTGAATTAGTTTTGATTTTGTGTTTTTCTATTTATCAGAATTATCCAGTCTTTCAAAATTTCACGGAATACTCGATCCAAGACTGCTCACAAAGACCTATTGACCAAAGACCCAAAATTTGGTATCTTCTCATACACGAATTACAAGATTACTGAAACCTACCAAATCAACTGGTCCAAAATCTACTCAATTTTTTATAATGATGACCTATTGGACATCCAGAATGACTACCTTGCATATGAGAGAATTAGGGATTCCTAGCTTCATGCCATTGCTGCTAGACCCCCTATCCTTCCTTATACTGATGCAGTTAAATGGATTGTGGACCATGCTAACCCTAAAGACTTATCTTTCAATGACAACGCAAGGTCACAATTGGCTACTTTCTACCTTGAGGTTTTCATTAGAGCCTATGCTCTTAAACCAGCCATCCAACCCCTTAACGCTGAATTTGTAGAATCCTCTAAGACCAGGTATAATTTTAACGAAATGCTAAAGTCATGGATGCATAAACCTAACATTTTTATGCCTAGGGCTAATAACCTATACCCAATTTCCTAGTTTAGAGAACTTTATTCCCTATTGGAAAACATGCTATGTAGACTGTATGGTTTCCCAAACTGTTCAATGTTTAAAGTTGAATGGGCTCATGTAGCCCATCATGTCCTAACAACTGGTGAGTTTTTCCCTTGGACATCTATCTGTTAAATTTCAGAATTTACTTCAATCTGATCTAGGAGCTTAACTGAGAGAACAACATGTACAGCAAATCTACAACATATCAATCATGGACACAATAATGCAAGCTCACAAGAGACACAGAGTTTACTTGGGGAAAACCATAAAGGTGGAAAACCCCAATAACTTCCTCAGAGATAGATAGAGCAATGATACAACCAGAATACAAGAGATAGTCTTCTCGTAGCAGCAGAGCCTCCTCCTCCACAAGTGCGCCACTCTCCCAAGTGTGAGTGAGAGAATAGAATATGTAAAATGAGAGAGACACACCCTCTATTTATACACTAACTTGACTTGACCTTTACTCAACTAGGTCGGCCTCAACTTAACCACTTAACATAATGTTGACTGGGCCGACCCCCACTAGGGTGGTCTAATAACCCTTTGACCCACATGGTCGACCCCCAATAGGGTGGTCTAATAACCCTTTGACCCACATGACTTATACAGGGCCGACCCCAACAAGGTGGTCTAATAACCCATCAAGTATAAGTTACGACACTTACATTATAAATGACGACACTTCCGTATAGAGGAATAATAACATCTCTATAGGAATACAATATGCATATATGTGAAATACATTCCGAAGTTACATATACATCAACACTCCCTCTTAACTAGGAAGGTATTTCTCGACACAGGTCTTCTAGCACAAGTCATCTTCTCTGGATCATCGTCATTGGATAATCGTCATTGAGTCATCATCATCGTCACTGCTGCTACTATCTCAATCAATCTCTAAATCTAATCATCATAGGAAGTTCTATAGAGCCAGTCCTTTTTCATATTGGATGTACGCCCACCACCTGCAGGTCTTCGTCATCACTGGCCATACTATGGAATTTTCAGGACTTATTACATGCGTCACAAAACTTGGCTGCAGCTTCCTAGGCTATTACGAGCACATAGCTCTAGTTGTAGGATCTCCCAAGAGCACATTACATGTGACCCATCACAAAACCTGGCTGAAGCATCCCAGGCTGTTACGAGCACACAGCTCTACCTGTCAGATCTCCTAGGAGCACATTACATGTGATCTCACCACAAAACCTGGCTAAAGCATCCCAGGCTGTTACGAGCACATAGCTCTACCTGTCGGATCTCCCAGGAGCAAATTACATGTGGTCCACCACAAAACCTAGCTGAAGCATCTGAGGCCTTTTTCATCCTATCCAGATCTCCCAGGAGCAAATTACATGTGGTCATGGCAAAACCTGGCTGAAACATCTGAGGCCTTTTTCATCCTGTCCAGATCTCCCAGGAGCAAATTACATTCGATAGGAGAAAACCTCGCAAGAGCATCTTAGGATGCTACGGGTACACAACTCTGACCTGAAGATCTCTTAGGGCAAAAATTACATGTCCTCCCAGAGCAATGTCTAGAAAGAGCATCCCAGGCTGTTATGGGTACGCAACTCCGACCTATAGGATCTCCCATACATGCTCATCTGCACAACCTGATCTACGGCCACAAAGTATCATCCTGATACTCACCATACATCATCCTGATGTACACATGATCATCCTCATCATCATCACTGCAACATTCTGCTGCATGTCATCTGGAGAAGCTCGTCATCCGTGATCACCCTGATCATACAATGCATCCATCTGATGCACACCAAGTATCTACCTGATACATATCATCATACATAGTGTATCCACCTGATACATAGATACATGATCCACACAATGTATCCATCAACATACATGATCTACCTAATCATACCTGATACATATCAATATACATGATCTACCTGATCATACAATGTATCCACCTGATACATATACAGATACATGGTCCAAGCATCCAACATGATGCATATACACAATACATACAAATGATCCAACCGATCATATCCATCATCCAAAATGATGCGTACATACATATAAATGATCCAACTGATCATATCCAGCATCCAACATGATGCACACATACATATACATATAAATGATCCAACTGATCATATCCAGCATCCAACATGATGCACACATACATATAAATGATCCAACTGATCATACAAAGCAGAAACTAGAACATCATCGTGATGCTCATCATCCAGCGCTTACATCCACAGCCATGTGAAGAATTCCCCTTCCAACATGCTTGGAATGGCTTCAGCAAATGTGTCCATCACTTCTTCCTCAAAGTGTCATCAATCTGAAGAACACCAAGCCTCTCCCTGACGTACTCGAACTTCACCCTGGCTAGTGGCTTCGTCAACACATCTGCAATCTACTCGTCTGTCGCAATGTACAGGAGCTTCACAGCTCCTCTCTGCACCATATCCCTAATATAGTGATATTTGATCTCTATGTGTTTCGACCTGTCATGAAACATTGGGTTCTCGGACAGCTTCACACAACTCTGGTTATCACAAAAGATACCAAAAGCATCCAATGGGAGATCAAATAACTCAGACAGTAGCTTCCGTAGCCATACTGCCTCACAACTAGCTGAATAGGCTGCAACATACTCTGCCTCATCTATACTCAGTGCTACGCAAGACTGCTTCCTGCTGAACCAAGAGATCACACTTGATCCCATACTGAAGCAGCACCCATATGTGCTCTTCCTATCTGCAGCACTACCTGCCCAATCTGAATCAACATAACCCTGCAGGTTAAACTTTTGATTCGCTTCATACTTGAGCCCATAATCCACTGTACCCTTCAGGTACCTCAGAACATGCTTTACAGCAACCAGGTGAACACTCCTCGGATCTGTCAGGAACTGGCTCAATATGTTCACCACAAAGAAAATATCTGGTATGCTGTTCATTAGGTACATCAAGGACCCAATCATCTGACGATGCATAGAGACATCAACCGGCTCAGATGAAGCATCACAAAGAAGCTTCAGATTCGATGCCATAGGTGTGGCTATGGCCTTGCAATCCATCATCCCAAACCTCTTCAGGATCTCTACTGCATACTTCCCTTGTCCAAGGAAGATTCCATCTGCACTCTGCCACACCTCCATGCCAAAAACAAATAGTTTATCATCCCCAAGTTCTTCATCTTGAACTCGGCAGCAAGCTTCCGCTGCATGTCGACAATCAATCTATCTTCACCTGTAACAAACAGGTTATCCACATACAAAAGTAGTATCACTGGATTGCCTTCCTCAACCTTGTAGAAAAGGTTGGAATCTGCTTTATTCTTGGTAAAGCCCAAACTAGATAGAAAGCTGTCTATCCTACCATAGCAAGTTCTACACACATATATGACTACACCATGTTGTCTTGAAATTCATTTGGTGTATCTTCTATTTCATCACTTTTATATTTTTCTATGCTGCCATCTGTAGCATGCTTGATCTGATAGTTCCATTTGGAAGTCACAACAGACTTCCCTTCAGCTCTTGGGACCGCATCCCAAACATCGTTCTTCATGATTGACGTATCATGGCATTCTTCCCGTATCTTGGGAACTTCAATATCTTCAATAGATAATTTTGTTGTAGTCCTTCTTTTGTAGGTGATGGTATACAATTTTTCCTACACAAGAAGTTAAATTGCATGATTAGAAAACATCTCATAGTTTTCAGAACAAATTCTTACACATAAGGAAATATGTCAGACAATCATGCAATTATCTTAGTCAATGTTTCAATACAACATTTATCCATATTCCGTACCTTTCTAGATGCCTTCCAATCTCTACCAGAACATTGTTAAGAGTGTGCACAACTCCCAACATGTCAGCAAAGAGGTTTCATTCTAGATAAGTAGCAATGGAATGTTGTACAGTTCCATAGGCCACTTACCCATGCATATTAGTAGTATACTGTTCATCAATGCAACTATTCTAATATGCATAATACACAACCTAATTCTAGGAACATCAGTATATACATTATTGAACAGTATTATTTAAACAATAAAATATGCAAGTAATGACAATTCAAATACTTATCTTTGTTTGTTTGTTGGGTTGACTCCCTCTCAGTATTTTCTTCTTTTCTGCAACTCCATTCTTATGTGGATTGGGAGAAGTGGTCAACTCCCTCTGAATATCTACATCCTTGCAGAAACTACTGAAGTGTGCTCCTTTGCTTTCTTGCAGGAACAACTAGAGTGTGCTCCTCTTGATCTTTGCTTCCTAGATTACCTGTCCTTGAACTTACATCCATCCTTAATCACTATGAATGCTTATTAGTATCATCATTGTGTTATCCTTGAGGTCTCATACATAGTCACACATTTATTAGTATAATCTTAAACATGTATATTCATGATCATTCACAGATAATAAACATTAGTATTCAAGGTTTCAGGGAAGTCTTCTTTTACTCATACATATTCTTATTTGATCATAGGACTCTTCTGGTTAGTTGAATCATCAATCAAGATAAGAGATATAATATGCATAAAACCTGTGATTATTCAAACCTATACCTTCATGATTCTTCTGGTTAGTCATATCATCAATCATGGTAAGAAACATAATATGCATACAACCATGATTATTCAAACCTATGACTTCATGAATAATCATTATCAACAACACAACAGTATAAGATCCTTACACAAGGTAGGATTCTAGCTTGATATAGGAAAAACATACCTGGATTAGCATGCTAGCTAGTTATGTCTAACATACCCACATAATGTCTTCTGGTTCTCTTCAGTGACTTGTGCTAGTAACCTGCATGTCTCATAAGTTAACCATTGTAGAACCAAGTTATACATACCTCGAAAGTAGATCTTCTATGTGATCCATGACAATGGATGAATCTTCGTCTTCATGTCACCATGAGCATATGTTCTTAAAGTAGAACATGATTTGACTTTCTTGGTGTACCTTTTGTGTTAGCAAACAACATAAACCTCATACAACATCACAATGCATTAGTACAATCATAAGTGTCAAAACCTTAATCAATGAATATCTTCTATTAAGGTGATACGACAAGTCTAGTAATTAATCAAGATTGTACTGTAATGATATGAAGAAAAATATATGATAAACTTAACCATGAAACAACCTTTAAGCCATACCTGTCAAGATTGCTTGTAATCTTCTTATGGAAGGCCTTAGCCTCATCTCCCTCTGAGACAGGAACTTCTTCACTTATGCAGGTGACCAATCCATGTTCTTCTAGGATCAACCCAATCCACTTGATTTGCAAGAACTGGACCTGGAGCTGGATTAGGGTTTGTCAAAGAAACCCCAAAAATTCAAAATTTGAATTTCAAACTTCCGAAAGGATGGAAATATGTGCCTTGATGAGCTGATCAAGTTGGTATATTCAGAATTTGAAAACTGCAAAGTTTCACCCCTCAAAATTGCCTTTTAGATTTCTGGATTCATTGGGGAGGACCCTGAATTAGGGTTTGAGTTTCCCAGAGCTTCACCCAACCAAAGGGTTTGATTCAAAACTCTAAGCTTTGATTTTTCTGAGGAGCTTCCAGCCGTGGTCACAGATTTCCAAAATTCCAATTTTTGCAGAAGCCCTAATTTTCCATCTTTTTGATCAAAGTCCCGAACTGGGGTTTGATCAAGCCCGGCCTTTTGCCCAACCAAAAAATCTGATCTTAATCTTTAAATTTCTATTTTGAAGAGTAGCATCCAGCCGTGATCTCCGATTACAAAAATTCCAACTTTCTCCGAAGCCCTAAATTCCAGAAGCCATGAATGAAGGTACTCAAAAATAATTCTGTTTTGACAGAAATATGTACCTTATTGTTTCTGGTGTAACTCCGAACCTTTTTATCCACAGGTTCTAAAAAATTTTCTTGAGATAGCTCGACCTGTTATCTTTCCATCCCGACAGGTCTGAACTCAATTGGATTCTCTGAGAGAGAGTTATGCCAAGTGTCGTAACGTGACATGTTTATGGGATAATACAGGAGAGCAAACTTGTACGGAGTGCCACGTGTCACTGGTTCAAATTCGTCCTCTAAAAACATTTCTTGAGATATTGCAGTCTGTGTACTACCTGTTACTTTTTACGAAATTTCATTTGGAGCTTTCTATCCCAAGTTATGATCTTTTTCCCAAGGTCACCTGGTTTTGACTCAGATCTGGAAGAGGCAGAAACCATATATTGTACAGATCATAAATCCCAAAGTAAAACGAATTAGAGGTTGTCCTTTGGACACATGGTACATGGGGATCTGATATTCGACCTGTAAAAGTTTCAGATCTGAAAAATTTCCCAAAACGTATTTATAGTGAAAGTGCTACGATGACTAGTTTTTGCTATATCAAGCCCTAGCATCGTAAGTGCAACAAGTGTCATACATGCCATATCATGCCTTCTTTCAGGCTATCTCTGATACCATGTTAAATTTTCAGAATTTACTTCAATCTGATCTAGGATCTTAACTGAGAGAACAACATGTACAGCAAATCTATAGCATATCAATTATGGACACAATAATGCAAGCACACAAGAGACATAGAGTTTACTTGGGAAAAACCATAAAGGTGAAAAACCCCAATAACTTCCTCAGAGATAGATAGAGCAATGATACAACCAGAATACAAGAGATAGTCTTCTCCTAGTAGCAGAGCCTCCTCCTCCACAAGTGCGCCACTCTCCCAAGTGTGAGTGAGAGAATAGAATATGTAAAATGAGAGAGACACACTCTCTATTTATACACTAACTTGACTTGACCTTTACTCAACTAGGTCGGCCTCAACTTAACCACTTAACATAATGCTGACTGGGCCGACCCCCAATAGGTTGGTCTAATAACCCTTTGACCCGCATGACTTATACAGGGTCGACCGCAACAAGGTGGTCTAATAACCCATCAAGTATAAGTTACGACACTTACAATATAAATGACGACACTTCTGTATAGAGGAATAATAACATCTCTATAGGAATACAATATGCATATATGTGAAATACATTCTGAAGTTACATATACATCAACACTATCTTGTCAGTTGAACTCAAGACAGCCAGTCATTAATGTATTTTGCACATAATTTCAATATCCCAACATGGGATTGCTTTGTACTCCATCAAACCCTCCTGTCCATATTTATCATTCTACATTGTGGGAAAGCAATTACATACCTTTGATATATGAAATTTGTGACCACTTCCTTGGAAGTATTTATCTTAAAATATTCAAAGAACAGGCTCCTGCTTTCTCAGATGATGCCAGGACCTTCATTACTACAATTGGTGACTAGTATGTGGGTGAATCCTTCTCGTATGTTAGAGTTTGGGGAAGCAACATTGTCTATCTGCTACCCAGGATAGTTCCAGATAGGTTGGTCATTGAAGAATTTTCCTATCAAACTGTTACTAGTGATGTGTATAAAAGGCTCACCGATCCTAAAATGAGGGGATGGCCTACATCCCCCTTGAATCTTGGGCCATTGGCTATCCCAAATTCAACTTGGGCTATAGTGTTGGGTGACAAAATGGCTTCTTTGAAATTGGTCTATTCTTCCAAAAGAAGACATGATCCTAAGGGATTCCTTGATGCTCACTTCAAGAAAAATCATTTGAAGATGGGTTATGTTCACATGATGGGTTATGTTAATGAAGAAGTTCCTGATGATTCCATCTATTAGGGAGTAAACACCTTTTATGAAGTCCTGGATAAGGCTAAGAGTAGAGATGAGCATAACCAAATCATGCAATATCAACAGGAACTCAAAACCAGGGCTTTGAGTTATAGGAACATACAACTCAGGATTGCTAAGAAAACAAGAAAGGCTAGAGAGGAGAAGTAAGCTTAGAAAACAATTGTTCCACTAATGCTAACCTACAGTGAAGGAGATAAAGGCAAATTCCTTATGGAAGATCCTCTGAAGTTGAAAACTGCTGACGAATTTAAAGAATTAACGCAAGATTCTCAACAATTAAAGAAGGAACTAGCAAAGATGACTTCAGTGTTGGACACCCAAGTAGTTGCAGCTGCTAAGCCTATTGTCGATATTCAAGTCACTCTTGCAGTTGCCCATATTAGTGATGATCAAGTGATGAATGAGACTAAATAAACTAAGAGGAAGAAAACTCAGGATTCTACATCTCAAATCTCTACCTTAGACATTATTGACAGTGATGTTGAAGATGAGGTACACCCTTCTGTTCCTCTGATTGAAGAAGTAACTAAAAATTCTCAAAACAATTACATATTTATTGAATGCTATTGAAATGGATGACTCTGTCCCAGACCAATAGATCCTTGAAATGACTTCTGATGCTGATATCACAACCTCAGCACTTCTTCTTTCATCTATTCAAATTCTTTCAACCTTACCACCTGGGGAAATAATATCACCTACCATATCCCAGTTATTTCATATAGTGACTTTCATCACTGCACCATTTCTAGCCAGCTTAGTTCCACTTCACATTTTCCCATCTACTATCACACAGATCCAGTCTTCGACTGTCCCTCTGCAATCATCTCCATCCATTTTATCACCACCAGCTACTGATGAGCAAACTTCAATTCCTCCTTCTTCATCACCAGCTGATGACATCCATATTCCACTGTCTGAAGCCTTCACTTCAGTTACTTCCCCAATCTCTATACCACCAGGGATTCAAAATATCCCTTCCTCCCTAACTACTTCCCAAGTCACTATGTCTATGCCCAGTTCCACTGTCACTCAGACATCCCCATTGGTTTCAATAGTAAATGTGACTACATCATTTACTGAATTGGTAGCTGAGTTTGAAGAAGATATTGTAGTCCCTCTTGGGGATTATTTCTATAGTAAGGAATCTAAGGCAGTGATGAGAAAAGGTAAGAAGAGAAGCGGGGATCAAGATGGATTGGAGGCACCCACTCCTAATCAAATAATTTGGGCTAAGCAATCTGACAGTATCCAAAAGGAATCATTGGATGCTACTGCAGCCATGGGTGCAGTTGGAGGTGCAAACTTTGATTCAGTGACAAAAATGAATAGGGAGATTGATTTGAAGAAAGAAGAGTTAAAGAACCTTGAAGAGCATTTGGCCAAAACCATTGAGGAGCATGAAGCTTCTGCTAGTGATCTCAGAAAGGTGTTTGAAGATAGGTTTGAAGATTTGCAGTTGATGAATACCAATACACAAAGGATATCTGTGCTTGAGAAACAATGTGAGGATGCAACTACAAGTGCAGCCTCCTCTACATTCTCTAGGTTTTCCCAACAGGAGTTTAAAAACTTGGTCATCCAGGTCAATGAAGAACACTACAAACTGATAACTAAACTGTTTGGCACTATAGATGAAATTCAAGAGACTCAGATTACTTTTGGCAAGATGTCTTATTCTTGATGGGAAGATATATAAGAGACATCAAGAATCTAAGGCCAAAGATGATATTGTGGAATGGAAGAGGTATATAAATGATAGACCAGAGGACATTCCTATCCCTAGTAGTCTTTAGCTCAAGAAAATCAGGACTCTATTATGTTCTTGGAATGATTTCAATGATATGGTTGAAGATACTATTCAGAAAGCATAGGGTATTTGAGAAAGGAGGTGGTATGTTGTTGACAACATCATGGAAATGTTGTAGTTCCCTACCATGGATATTATTGAAAGCGCATGTCCGCCTAAATTGGTGATTGAACAGGTTGAATGCCGATGCGAGGAGGCTAAAGAGAAGATTCATCACCTCAAGCATATCAAAATTGAAGATGTGGATCCGTTAATCAGGCAACCTGTTTCCATGGAGGGAAACATCCACATTTTCATATGTATTTGGCATAAGTTGGCTAAAAACGATATTCAAATTTTTACGAGTGATGCCTAGCTAGGGCTCGAGATAGCGAATTATCCAAATATAGATGAATTGTTAGAAATTTAGGCCAAATGGAAAGATTTTCTTGGCCATTAGTCTAGTTCGAATTTTGTAATCCCTGTTTTATGGGAATTTACTCTTTGTATCATTTTGTAATTATTATATAAAGGTTAGATCTCTTGTAGGCCAGGGGGATGGAATTTGGAGGAGAAAATCAACAAAAGAGACTGGAGATACTCTGGTTGATGTAGAGCTTGTAATTTCTTGCAAACTTTCAGTCATACAGTAATGTTATTCTCTTGGATCTTCTTTTGTCTATTAATCAAATTTCTTTGATAAATGTTGATTTTCACTTCAGGTTGCTTATCAATATTGTTTACTCTTTGCAATTTCTAAATACATTGATCTATAGTTTTGATTTCTCTTTGCTTAAGATCTGTGTATCTTTAAATGTTTTAAGAGAATTTATTCAATTAAAATATTTATCTATTTCTGCAAATAGTTCACAAAAACTTATAATTTATGTTAATTTTTCAATTGACATATCAGTCATAGGTTAATCTTGAATGTACCTAAACCTTTAATTTGCCATCAGTTAATTTTGATTGGCTAGTTGTAACTTGAGCAGATAAGTAACTAATCTCCTTGACATTTATGTTAAGTTGGTGAGCATGCTTATTTATTTTCACAAGAAGTTAATCTGCACATAAACGAGATACCTTCTTAGAATAGGATTAACTTATAATAGGTTTCCTTCTAGGTAGATTCTTTAGACTTAAGACACTTTGTTTTCCTTCATAGGTAGACAAATCCATTTAGGATAAAAACCATAAGTGCCAGCGGAGGCCTTTGTATCCGTGGGAGATTACTATTCCAAACATGATGGGGATAGAACTGTCCTTGTGTAGGACCTTTTGAATCCTTTCAGTCTGGGTTTTCCCCCTCTTTTGTGAGCCTTGGAACCCATTCCAACAACCTACACATCTGAGGCCTCAACACGCCCCCCTCACCCAATCCGACCATCGGGAGGGGATGCTAGCTAAAATCGGGGTCTCAAATTTTGCCCCAAGTCCATAATACGATTTTCAACAATTGCATTGTGTGCAGAAATGTAAATAAACATGAACAAGGGAATTAAAATCTATCCACACACATCTAGCATGCAAATACACAAACATAACATTAGAGGCATGAAATAAAAACACTTTAGAATCAAATGCATAAGAATACTTATCTTTATCGAATGCAGATCCAAGCAAGTGGCTGTGTAAGAGCGCTTTTCCACCCAGCCATAGGCACTCAATCTATCATATACTCTTTCTATTGGGAGGCCACCCCCAAGTTGGGATATGTGGCCACCAAGATGAAGGAAACACCTATAGGCTTCTATCTCTCATCCCACAACCTATTATTCTCTTTTTTCTTATCCACATGATCATACAAAGCTCTACAGGGGTCTCACTCAGCCCTCACAACCTTGGCTTCCACAATACTTTCCCCACACAACACCCTTCTAGCTCAGGCATCCCCTTCACTGATTCACAGTTCTCTTGGGCAATCCATCTTGTTGGGTGTTTCCAATGTGTGCATAGAAGAAGTCCAACCTGATATTGGCTACTATAGAACCACCTATAGCAGTTTGTGGCTTCTCAAGAACCTATGAGCAACAAAACTCCATGGGTAAGGGTTCCTAGCTTTCCCAACCTCTCTGCTCACCTACAACCAACAATTTTCACTTCCTTATCTGCATCATGGTCTCCAAATTCGAATTTATGGGTTCAAAATAGCAATGGAGAGCTCTTCCTATTTGAATCCGTGCGAAAGAATGAGAGAAAATGAGGGTTAACTCCAAGGGATATGATAAAATGGTGAAAAGATAACTGACATAAATTCTACCAGTAGAATAAAGGACTCTTTGTAAAATTAGTCACAACAGATCTAATGAACAAGTAAATCAATCACAACAGATGAATATAGAAAATATGGTGTAAAACTGTGCAAAACATGCATCAGTGCTCAATATCCTAGTAAGGGTGAATGATTACAATAGAATACAGTAACAATGACTGAGCAATTCGAATTGCCTAAAGAGGTCATTCGAATCACTGAATAGAGTAGTTGACTCCAACTAGGAGTCCTCATCATCAATCAGTGGTGGTCATCAATGCACAAGAACCAGTCATCCAGGTGTCAATCTGAGTCTAACTGAGTGTAACATGTGTAAATAAAGTGTGTAGCACTGATATAGGGAAGTGGGCTCAGTGGAGGGTGCATGGGAGGCTAACTAAAGTCAGAACAAATCATCTAGTCAATCTGGAGGTCCAACGGAGTGAAATAGTCATTCGGGAGTGAAACTAGCCTTAAATCAAGGAGAATCGGAGCTAACTGAGTGTAACTGAAGTGGAACTGCAATGGTAGGTGAAGAAGTGTGCCCTTCTCTGGTAGTAGGTGAGAAGTGGGTGCCTTCATGACTAGGAGGGCTAAAGAATTGATGTAAGAAGCTCCTGGGTGCTAGAATAAGGTGGCTAAGGTGTTGGAAGCATCAACCTGGTGACTGGGATGCATGCAAAGTGCATGCAAACCCTAATTGCATGCAAGATCCTGAAAAAGATGATGTGGATATCCGAACACCCCCCCTTAAGCTAGAATATGATGTGCAAAAAACAATAATGTGGGGCCCTGGTAACTAAGACCAAAGGTCACCCCAATACAAGAATCCAAAAAATGTTGAAAATAAACTAAGTGAGGAAAGAGGGAAAACCCAGTGGGAAGAAAGCCCCCCCTCAAGCTAAAGCATAATAATGGATCAATCTATCTCCAACATGATGGAACTCACCCCCAATAGTGAACGGAGGTAAGAGAACTTCTTCTCAGTGAAGATCTTGGTGAAGATGTTTGCAATTTGCTCATTAGTAGGGCAATATTGCAGAATGATGGTGCGATCATGGACCAACTGTCGAATGTAATGCATATGAATCTCAATGTGTTTGGTCCTCTACCACTAAACTGGATCTGTGGAGATATTGATAGCACTTTGATTGTCACAAAATAGGACAGTTGAAGTAGTGCCACCAAAACCAAACTCGAAAAGAATACCCTGCAACCAAACTGCCTGAATGCAGGCATTGACTGCCCCTCGATACTCTGCCTTTGCTGAAGAAAGTGCAATGGCTGCCTACTTTTTGCTGGACCAGCAAATAGCACCATAACCAATCATGAAAACATAACTGGAAGTGGACTTCCGATCAATGCTATCACCTACCCAATCTGAATCAGTAAAACCAGTGAAATCAAGCTCAGAATCTGCAGCATAATGTATGCCAAAATGTTTCGTACCTTGCACATACTGCAAGATCCACTTGGCTGCTCACCAATGAAGCTCATGGGGCTGCTGCATATACCTTGACACGGCACTCACGGCATATGAAATATTAGGCCTTGAGTGTGTCAAATAAAGTAGTGAACCAATCAACTGTCGATACATACTGCAATCTGCAAGCGGTGTAGAATCTCCCTCCTTAAGACTGATTCCTGAGAGGAATGGGAATGGGGATGCCTTACATTCAGCCATATTAAACTTCAATAACAGTTCGGAAGCATATTTTTGCTAAGATATAGTGATCCCATCAAAATTTTGAGCTATATCCAAGCCCAAAAAGTGACTCAGCAAGCCCAAATCGCTCATGTCAAAAGCTAGATTTAAGGCAGTTTTTAGCTTGTTTATTGAAGTAAGAGTGCTACCAGTAATGAGAATATCATCAACATAAAGTACAATAACCAAAAAATTACCTTTAACTCACTGAAGATACACATTTGGATCAGATTTGCATCTTTGGAAATTCTTAGAAAGAAGGAAAGAGTCCATCTTTGCGTACCAAACTCTTGGGGCCTGTTTTAACCCATACAAAGATTTCTTCAATCTGCAAACTAATGATGGATCTTATGTGTAGCCCTCTGGCTACTGCATATATACCTCTTCAGCAAGGTCTCCATGTAGAAATGCACTCTTCACGTCCATGTGGTGCACTTCCTAGTGCTTGGATGCAGAAATAGCCAAAACAAGGCGGATGGAATCCATCTTTGCAACCAGTGCAAAGGTCTCAGTGTAGTCTACTCCTTGGACTTGGGAGAAACCTTTTTCCACCAACCTTGCTTTGTATTTGTTGATAGAGCCATCAGCAGCAACTTTTGTGTGGTAGACCCATTTACACTTCACTAATTTTCTTCTAGGTGGAAGAGAAACTAGCTCCCATGTATTGTTCTTTTGAAGAGAACTGTACTCTTCCTCCATGGCACTTTTCCATCTTGGATCTCGGTGGGAAGAATAGTATGTTGTGGTATATGAACCAATCATCAAATAACAAATCTTAGGAATTAATGGATCAGAAATAGAAAGAGCCATACCTGCTCTTTGAAAGTCTGCTCTTGTTCGTCTCGGTTCAGCAGGATTTCCAAGGTTCGAACCATCAGATTGAAGAGTGTTTTGGGCCCACTTTGGTAACTGAGGAGGATCATAATGGTCGGATTTCAAACCTGATATGTCATGATCATCATGTGCTGCTAAAATATCAGAAATATCAGAACTCATACCTTCATTATCGCAGCACGGATCTTCTTCTGGTGAAGGCGGTGAAACGACAGTTTCTTCCTCGACTAGTTGCAATTATTGAAGTGGTTCTTCGAATTGCACACTGCGGTCTATGAATATCTTTTTAGATATGATATCCATGAGTTTATATGCTTTTGATTCTTCCCCATATCCTATGAGTATGCACTCAATACTTTGTGGATCCAAAGCTCGTCTCTTCTTGGAAGGAATTCTAGCACATGCAGTAGAGCGAAAAACTCTCAAATTTGACACATCTGGTTTGTGACCAAAGAATGCTTCGAAAGGAGTCATACCTTTCATGGATGAATGTGGAACATGGTTCTGTGTGTATGCAGAAACATTGATTGCTTCAGCCCAAAGATTTGCATCCAATCCTTTTGATTCAATCATGCATGTAGCCATCTCTTTCAGTGACCGATTTTCCCTTTCAGCTACACCGTTCTGCTGGGGTGTGTAGGGAACTGTATGTTGGATCTGAATTCCGCTTTGGGCACAAAGTTGCAGCAACTCGGACTTGATATATTCTCCACCATTATCAGATCTAAGAGCTTTGATCTTGCTCTCAGTGGCGGTCTCAACAGAAGCCTTAAAATCCTTGAATTTTCCAAGCACTTTTGACTTGTTTTTGAGAAAGAATACCCATGTAACGCGGGAAAAATCATCAATAAATGTCAAAACATACCTTGAACCATTTAATGACGTATGGGGCAACGGACCACTGATATCAGAATGTATCAACCCCAAAACTGTAGAAGCTCTGCTAGCTTTGCCGCGGTCGAATCTGTGCTCGGGGTGTTTTCCAATAATGCAACCAATGCATATTCCCTTCGAGGAACGGAGTTGTGGAAGACCATCTACCATGGAATTTTTTGATAACAGCAGCAAATACTTATAATTAAGATGTCCAAATATTTCATGCCAAAGCCTAATAATTTCATTACCATGTGTGCGAAGAGCAGTGGGATTTGCAAGCGGAATAAAGTGTGAAAACTCATAGCATTTTGTAGTGTGGTTCGCCTTTCCGACTGCAACAAGTCTTCCACTTTTGATATCAAAAATTTCAACTATATTAGGGCTGAATGTAACTTGCTTTGGTTCACCAGTGTGTGTCATTTGATACACAGAAAGAAGATTTGAAGCCAAGGAAGGCACATAGAGAACATTCTGAAAGCTTCCATGATCTACATGAATCGTACCTTTTCCCTTTGAAGAAATTTTTGAGTCATCTCCCAAATGGATAGAGATGGAGCTGTTTGGATCAAATGAAGAAAAAGAATCAATATTTGCAGCCATATGATTCGATGCACCCGAATCTATCAAGAGAGTAGTGGGCTTCGAAACAGTTGCTATGAGTGCTTGTCCTCTTTCATGATCATCATTCCTATCCTTCTTCCTTGCACCGTCAGGAAGAGTTATGTTGTTCTTTTCCAAAAGGAGGGCCATTTGATCTATAGTCTTATTCATACATGAACTTTCGGGATGAAAGCCACAGTTGCAATAATTACATTTAGATTTTTGGTTACCTTCTTTACCCTTTTGCTTGAACTTTGAACTGGATGGTGCATCCGTTTGTTTGCCTTTCTCTCTTTGCTTGTGAGGTTCGAATTTGGGCTTCTCCTTCTTTTGCTTTCCTTTAACATTCGAGATATTGGGTCCTTGAACATATAGGGATGAATCTTTGGAGCTTATGGACCCCATTTGAATCAACTTATCATGATCTTTTGTGATGGACTCAATGAAGGCATTCAAGGTAGGGATCTTCCAATTCGGGGTAGTTAGCCGACTGGAATTGAAAGTAGAGACAAATACTGAATAATATTTACCAAGCTTGCTGAGAATGGAGAGGATCAATTGCTTATCCTTTTTTATAACTCCACAGTTCTTCAACTGCATGTTCAAGTTCTTGAATTTTGTGAAGAATTCATTAATGGTCTCGAAATTCTCAGGACTAAGGGCAATCAATTCATTCTCTAATTGAAAATCCCTAAGCTCGTCCTGCTTGCCAAATAGTGTTTCAAGTTGCTCCGATATAGATTTTGGAGTCTTCAATCCACTGAGATGGAAGTGAAGATCTTTGGATATGGAGAGACAAAGAATACCATAAGCTTCATCAAGTTTGTTGTAGTGTTTGGCTCTATCTAACAAGGTGTTTGGCTCCAATTCAAGACCAAGAGTGACTCAGTAGTAACCTTTTGAACGTAATATGATCTCCATATCATATTTCCAATCAAAATAATTGAATGGGGTGAGGAAAGGCTTTGAGGAAGAGTATTCCATTGCTAGGAGTGAGTGCATACTGATTTAGAAAGGCTTGCAAGGGCAAGGTAGCGAATGCAATTAATGGAGACAATAACCTGCAAATCACAATAAAACCAAGAACAATGAGGTCGAACAATCCACCCTTTTAGAGTTGCATCACACCTGGGATTGGAGATCAAGCAATGTTGAATGGGTCCAATGTATCAAATCCAGGATTTATGTGGAAACTCAAGCTTCTGGAGTGGTATTGGAAGTATTTTCAAGCTTTGCATGCATAGGAGCGAATGCCCTTGAGATCTTTCATGCCAAAACTTTTTGTAATTTTTTAGCAAAATTCACTCAAATCCTCTTGTAGAAACACCTGTAGAAAAGAGATATTGTCCCTGCAATGGCTCTGATACCATGTAAAATTAGTCACAGTAGATCTAATGAACAAGTAAATCAATCACAACAGATGAATATAGAAAATATGATGTAAAACTGTGCAAAACAATTGCCTAAGGAGGTCATTCGAATCACTTAATGGAGTAGCTTGAATCCAACTAGGAGTCCTCATCATCAATCAGTGGTGGTCATCAATGCACAAGAACCAGTCATCCAGGTGTCAATCTAAGTCTAACTGAGTGTAACATGTGTAACTGAAGTGTGTAGCACTGATATAGGGAAGTGGGCTCAGTGGAGGGTGCATGGGAGGCTAACTGAAGTCATAACAAGTCATCTAGTCAATATGGAGGTCCAACGGAGTGAAACAGTCAATCGAGAGTGAAACTAGCCTCAAATCAGGGAGAATTGGAGCTAACTGAGTGTAATTGAAGTGGAACTGCAGTGGTTTGTGAAGAAGTGCGCCCTTCTCTGGCAGTAGGTGAGAAGTGGGCGCCTTCATGACTAGGAGGACTAAAGAATTGATGTAAGAAGCTCCCGGGTGCTAGAATAAGGTGGCTAAGGTGTTGGAGGCATCAACCTGGTGACTAGGATGCATGCAAACCCTAGAATTTGCAGGCAAACCCTAATTGCATGCAAGATCCTGAAAAAGATGATCTGGATATCCAAACACTCTTGGTAGTTGCAGAATGACTTCTGTCATGATAGAACTGTCACAAAAGTGCAATCAATCCCATGCTTCAATAACTACACGAGATGACTTTTCCCACCAACCACACACATGCATTAATGATTGGAAAATCGTCAAAAAATGAGATAATTGGCTTATTCTCATCACATGATAGAATTTTGTGTGATTTATAAGGTTGACACTTGGAAGCAAGGATTTAGTCACCCATGGACCCCCTTTACTTTTCCCCTCTGGTGGAATCATAGCCCCTTTGGTTCTCTTTACACAACCAGTCTTGGACCATTTTACTATTTTTGCACATAATATTTACATAATGTTCTAAGTCAGCATAAAATCCAACCAAACAGTCCTAATAAATATAAGCATCATACATGCCTAGAAATTCCCTAGTCGAGCCTTGGCCTTGAGCTCCGCACTAGGAATTCACACTAGCATATTTACATCATTTACATAAGTTTGGATAATTACATTCCAAGTCAAAACTAGGGGTATTACAATTCTCAATAAAACAATATCAAAGAAAACATAAGCTTGAGATAACATAGATCTTTTGTCAGTAGATGAAGGATGAATTAAGAGATATATTAAACAAAACTAACAAGTTAATCAATATCCTAGAACTAACAACAACACATCATAAGCAAAGTTTGTGAGAAACATTCATCATACTCTATCCATAACATATTTGATCATTGAATAAATTCAAAGCCAGATTATAACCATTATAATGCAAAATGGATTTATAGAATTCAATTAATAAAATTTAACTAACTGAGAGAAGATAACTGAAAGAGACATTAAAGTTCAAGAAAATTCAAACTTTGATCAAGTAAAACCCAATCATGTAGAATATACTCCATTCTCCATCAACTCACTTGAAAAATATTACAGAACCAATTATGAAAGGTAGATAATTCTACAATGTCCAATGATAAACATTTCATTAGAGGTCTGACTAGTCTCTCTTCCTTACAAAATAAAGATATATAAATACACATTGGTGGATAGTGGAGATCCACAAAATCATAATAAGACCTCCTAGAACCTAGGATTTTCCTAACTAAGTTAACTAGTATTGGTCACATAGTCTCTCCATTTATCATATACCTCTAATATTTTCGCTACATTGGGATAGTTGGCATGTTCTAACCGGAGTTTTATTTTTCATAGATATGATTGGATCTTCTTGCTTCTAACTTTAGTCTGATTTTCCAATAATTTTTTCAAAACAACCTCTGATAAGTAGGCCCTGCAATGAATGATTGGAGTAGAGGCAAATCAACTTGGATAGTGGCTTGGATCAACTCTTCCAATCCATCCCTCTATTGGTCCACTTCAATGATACGTAACTTTGTAGGAACAATATATATCAACTCGACGAATATCGACATCCCTAGGAGTTCCATCAAGTTATCCGTTAATGCCCAATATCTTCCACAAATTTGTTGTCCTTTCAAAATAATACTAGATACATCATCACAAACAACACCCCATGATTTTAGGGATACCCGAACTCTCTTTAATTTAAGGGAGTCCATCTAAGGAATGGCTTTTGAGACATTTTTCAAATGAGTCTTCCATTCAAAGAGTTGCATGTAAGCTTTATCTCCCTTTTTCTTCCTGTTAGTATGTTTTTTCTAATTGGTCTGAAAAAATGATGAAAGAGGTTGAAATCATCTTGGATTTCATTTAAACCTTCAAAAAAACCCTTCTGCACTTGCCTAAAACTCTCATTAACAAATAGAGTTTAATATCTAAACTCTTGAACAGTAATTATGAAAAATGAAAAAGTAGTGTATTGAACTTTAAAATGTTTGAGTTCTTCTTTAACATCCTTGAGCTCAACTACTTGACTCTTGACATTTTCATTGGAAACCCTTCTTTTATCCACAAGTTCCTACAACTATTTTTAAAGATGTGCATCTTGACTTGGTCCTAAACTTTGAGTTCTTCCAACTTCTTGTCAAAGTATTCCTATAGGATGACCTTCTATGCTTCCAAAGCAGTGAACTTAATCATTTCCTCCTCCAACATATTGCTTAAGGTGTAAATAGAATCAAAGTTTGCACCAGCAAATTCCCTCATGGAAGCTATTGTTTGTATGGTTTCCATCCTTGGATCATTAGTGACTTTCTTCCATATAACCTAATTCTCAACTGGCCTTGCAATTAGTTCACCTTCTCTGGTCCTCTTTGCACCTTTTCTTATGACTCCCTTTTTCCTTTTCATGAAACAATAATCACCCAAGGAAACTACTGCATTTTCCCAAAAATAAATTGTATTGTCTGATGTAGACACTGACAAGTCTGTAGAAGTGTCTATAGGAATAGGTAGGGGTAAGGGAACTAGTGAGGTTTGAGTATCTGTATGATTTGGGGGAACCTAAAAACTAGTGGGGACAAGAGTAGGGATTGGGATAGTTGAAACTTCTACTTGTAATTGAGTAGGATTTTAAATAGGAGGGGTACTATTAGGATCAGGAGGTAAGGTGGTGTCATTAACAGGTGGTCCTGAAGATTTAATTTGAATTAAGGGTAGGGTATTTTGGTCTGCATCGAATGAAGAATATGCGTATGAGGAAACAGAGGAAGTGACTAGTTCCGATATAGGGTTCAAAGACTGAGTAGTAAGTGTTAAATAAGGAAGTGGAGCATGAGTGATATTAAAATAGACTCAACAACATTGGAAGTGGTAGATACATCCACATTAGGAGGAAATTTAGGACTAGGAATCAATAGGGTATTGACATAATGGATCAAGACATTAGATGGAGGTATATTTGAAGACTCATGTACAACTAAGGTTGAGTGAAATGATTCTTTTGGCTTCTCCTCATCAAAATCAATAATTTTAATAGTGGACTTGGGGATTTTCGGTTTGGGAGTAGTAGTAAGAGTGAACTTATCCTCCCCAATCACCAAATCAAAAACTATTTCAAAGGATTTGCTAACAACAATAGTTGAAATAGTAGGTTGAGACATTGTATCTTTCAACTACTCTTCTTGCTACATTAATCTGACCAAGTTCTTTATAGGGATTTGGAACTTAGTGGATGCCACTAGATTCTTCTCCTATTGTCTCTCCAATTTTTTCTCTTCCAAGGTCTTAAGATAAACTATGCTAATCACCAAAGCCTTACTGTTTCCCTCTAGCTCTGCTATCTCATCTTTCTCTTGAGTAGTGAATTCCCTTTCCCTTTTTCCCATGACCAATATCCTTCGATGTTTTGTGATTCATGAACTAAGTTACTCTGTGTAGGGTCAGAGATTTTACTAACACTTATTCAAAATTCAAAATCCCCTGATATATAGAATCATCAAGTTGTGTTTCATGAATATAAGTATGCTTTAACTATGCTAGGAGGAAATGTTTTTCAATGAAAATTTTGGGATCATGCATCCCTTTAACTCCCAATCCCAACTTTAATTATTTCAACTAAGCACCTAAAACTTGAGCATGTGAAGCATTTTGGATAACCAAATGGCCAATGTATAGAGGGAATTTGGGTCAAGCTCTCCTTTTTAAGTCAGAACATCGAGCATATGCTCACTCAACTGCAGTTTGGAAGGCCACCTCTTCCAAGATCATTCTGTTGGGGACAAAACTAGGAAGAAGATGCATTGAATGTTACCCCAAATTCGTAAATAGGTGAAAAATTCACTACAACACCAATCACCCATAGGAGCTACCAGATTCCTAGAATCCTCAAAAATACTAGGTGTATTAGTCTTAAATATAATCACATAAATTGCACTTAGAAAGTTGTAAAACATATCATAAACATGATGTCTAAAGTTCTCTTCCCATAGAATAACACAATAAATAGGGACTAGTGGATTTTTTGTCATCCAGTTCCATTTCATCGATGGAAATGTAAAAGTAGAACACATTACATCTACTAAGTAACTGAAATGAAAAGCCTGGGGTTTATAATCAGTTGTGTCTTTTGCAGCTGAGTAATCACATCTCTTATAGTGATATAAAAAATATCCACCCAATTAAATACTTGCTTGGTAGAAACAATGTGATGGACTAGAGGGGTCCATTCCAGCTTGAAGTATACATAGTTTTCCAACCATGAATTCTATAGAGCATAGAAATGAGGAGTTTGAAAGGTTATCCCAGATATTCGACAAGGTACAACATGTTAGGTCATAGAACAAAGCTATTAGGACCAAACCACTAACTTTTAACCAATTCCTCTGCCTCATATTTTTGTTCGAAATGCCTTATGAAGGCCTATGTTAAAATTTGTTGGGGGTATTCATATCATACATCCTCATGAAAGTATTAGGCTTGAAATAATCATACACATCCTATTTCAAATCACATAAGGTAGAAGTTGGGATGTTCGTGTAGTCTACCATCCATTTGATAATGCCCGTGTATGTCATAATGGTTGGCTGGGATGCAATAGCATGAAGGTGGGATTTAATGAGGTTTTGATAAACTTGGGAATCTTCTCCAAATTGAGAAAAGTCATCATTGTCAAATATACTATAAATAGTGTCCTAGTCCACGCATTCTGTATTGCTGCTCTTCCCATAAGTGTCTGAGTATATGCCAAAATTTGGGTCTTTTACTCTGAGTTATTTTGACACTATTTTCGACCTAGTCTTGTGAGCCATGGCGCCCACAATCTAGCCTGCAAAATATTAGATCATAAGCTAGCTTGAAATTACTATAGTGAATTTGATGAAAGCAATTTTCAATTGTAGAATACCTCAAATAAATTAAAATAGTTACTATGTAGTGTAGAGAAAATTCTTTCTGAGAACGAAGATCATTTGCAGTTTATAGCCACAAGTAAAATAGATTAAAGTGACGAAGCTACTTCAAAAATTGGCTAAGTACAAACCATATTATGAGTAAATCCACTTACAATAAACTATAAATGTTCCATACAGAAAGGGTAGTTAAATTATGATTTATAAATTAATTTCTTGATTTGATTGGTTCTCTGGGGCGGCTAGTTCGCATGTGTGTCAGGGGGGGGAGTTTTTGATGTCATAAAGTGGTTCCGATGTGGGGTCATATTGTAGATTCGTCGGGTCTTGGGTATCAGTGTTGTAAGTAAAGTATTCTTATGGCTAGGGTGAGACCATCAACATACTAAGGAATGTAAAATAGACATCTTCGGTCATGCAAGCATCAATATAGACTTTGTAAAATATGAGAACTAAACTATGGGATCAAAATGTTGCATCTTGTTTAAGTAGGCTAGTCCTAGATTTTATTAACTCTTCAAACCTTGATCTCAAAGATTCAACTCCTACACTGGAAAACCTCAAAAACAGAGACAGTACCCTTCTCAATGCTCATGGCTACAATAAAATAGATATAAATTGAGACAAAGACATTCATATGAATTAAACATGTACACTAAATCTCAATATAAATACCTAACCATTTCATTGAACATACTGTAACACAATGTTGGGAAAAAAAAGATGTCTTTTATGGATAAACAATAGCAAATACAATTATACCTTGCTATAGTTTTGTGCCTCAGGAAACCTTGACCTAGATTCCCTTAATTCTCTTCTCCACAAGCTCCAACAATATCCAGGTGATAGGAAATAGGAATGTCTCAGTCACATAATAGAGGGGATTAGAGGGAGTCTATATTCTTCCAACATTTCCTTACTAATTATCCCAAAAGTCCCCTTCAAGGCCAACCTTTATTGCTTTTATAGTAGAAGGAATCAACCCTCGAATGGATAGAGGTTGCAACTATTGGGGGAAGTTACCAAGAACTACCCCAACTGACTCAAAATTCAATTTTATTTTTATTTTTTGAATTTTTGTGAGCCACATGTAGGTGGGAAATGGACATCATGCATGTAACATGTGCTTCAAACCTTTCCAGAGTGCACGTGCAACTTTTTATTGCACACACAAGTGGGCAAACCATAAAAATGTGCATAACACACAATTTGCATGACTATCAATTGCACGTATGTCCGAAACCAAGATAAAGAAAATAGGAAATCTAGTTGAACTAGGAATGAATTAAGCCATGTGCCTATGTACCAAGCTGAGGTTATTCCATACATAGTGACATTTTCTGTGACTGTCAAGTTTAACGTCATCACAGATAGAGAAGGTCCATTTTGACTTATAATAGATGCCCCCTAATGTATGAGGTTAGAGGGGAACATGATGGCTGAAATACATTATAGAAGTAGGTTGTGGAGTCAAGAAGTTTGGAAAACAAAAAGTCTCAGTCTTAATGAGGTACTTGAAACATAAGAAAGCTGCCAGATAATCTGATCCCTGATATATTGTCAATGTTAACAATGTTAGAACATGACCTTTAGTATACTTATACAAATGTATGACTAATGCATATATCATGGCTAGATGAATACAATCGTGGATCCATGAGAAACATGAGAAGTAATATAGGGACATGAATACAAAAGTGGATCTATGCCTCATCAAGTGCCAACATAATAAAAGGCATAGTATTGCGCAGCTTGGGAAAATTTTTTTTATGATGAACCGAAGGTATTCAAACCGACCCTGAAGAGGTACGAATCCAAACCATGTGAATAAATCACTACAACAAAATATCCCTTTAGGGGCGGTTTTGGCTTGCGGGGTCTTGGTAAACCCCCCCTAAAAGTTTTTTCAGACCTTTGGAGGCAGTCTTTTAAAACCACCCCTAAAAGTCATGGAAATTGGACTTATGGGGGTGGATTTTTTAAATCTGCCCCCAAAAGTCCTAAAGTTTGAATTTTGGGTGCGGGTTTTGGAAAACCCCCCCTAAAAGCTCAATTCTCATAACTTTTGGGGGCGGTTTGTTAAAACCCCCCTAAAAGTCATGAGAATTGAACTTTTGGAGGCGGTTTTTTTGGAACCCCCCTTAAAAGTCATGAGAATTGAACTTTTGGAGGTGGTTGTTTGAAACCCCCCCCCTAAAAGCCAAATTCTCATAAATTTTGGGGGTGGTTTGTCAAAACCCCCCCTAAAAGTCATGAGAATTGAACTTTGGGAGGCGGTTTGTTTGGAACCCCCCTTAAAATTCATGAGAATTGAAATTTTGGGGGTGGTTTTTCAAAACCCCCCCTAAAAGTCAGGAAAATTAAACTTTGGGAGGCGGTTTGTTTGGAACCCCCCTTAAAAGTCATGAGAATTGAACTTTTGGAGGCGGTTGTTTGAAAATCCCCCCTAAAATCCCAATTCTCATAACTTGTGGAGGCGGTTTGTCAAAACCCCCACTAAAAGTCATGAGAATTTAACTTTCGGAGTCGGTTTTTTTGGAACCCCTCTTAAAACTCATGAGAATTGAACTTTTGGAGGCATTTTTTTGGCATTGAACTCATGAGTATGCCTAGGGATTTAGCATTGAACCATGACATAGGCATTGAGAACCATGTCTAGTATTAGAAAGAGGAAAATGTCTATCATATCTTATTTATAGGCTAATGATTCCCTATGGAGGGTATGTGTGGCGGTTTGAGGGCTTGAAAATGGACCATCAGCTTAGAGAAAAATATTATCACCTAAGACCCTTATTTAACCTTATATCATAACATGGGCCTTGAAAATCATCCATGGTGTGCCCTTCCTCAAAATGGTGAACATATATTGCATATAGGCGAAGATTCCCCATGTAGGCCTTGTGTTATAATCTAGGCCTCCATTCATGGGCCATGATCCCCAAGGTAATTCATATCGCCTTGTACCCTAAAAACTTAGTCCATGGCTTAGGGACTAAAATCCATACTTGGTGTGTCAAACCTAAAAATGGCCAACATATCTTACTCATTGGATAAATATTACCTATGTAGTATATGGCGCCTTCTAGGTGGTCTAGGGCATCACACATAACCCATGAGCCCCTTACCCTTAGACATTATGTTTTGACTTGATAATATGGCCCAATCAATGATAAGCATTCTTAGTCGCATAAAGCTTGAAATGGCCATTTCTTGCTCATAAGCCAAATATTTCCCACATAGAGATGACGTTATGGACTAGGGCCCCATTTGTCGGCCCCGATCCCTTGAGGAAAATGTTTTGGCCTAGGACTTTATATGTTTACCCTAGAACATGGACTAGCACATGAGAGCCATCCTTAGTGTGCCAAACTTGAAATAAACACTATATTCCACTTACATGATAAAGATTCCCTTTAAAGGGCTTGTATGGTGGACATAGGCCTATTAATGTCACATGATCCCTAGAGACAAAATGGCCTAAGGTAAGGTTGATGCAGAAGAATTATCCTTACTTACATGGCATATTTGGATGTGTGAGGTTTTGAGTTTAATTAATGTGTCCTCCCACCTTGTAAATGGCCAACTTTTGCCTTGTATTTGTCCCTTTTCCTTGACACATTAATCACATATTACATTCTTTTACTCCCTTGAATTCCTCAATAGTCACGTCTTCGACAAATGAAGGTCAATGTCTAAACTATGATGATAATCTTAAAAGGCACCATGATGGAATGCCCTCACCATTTGGAAATTTTTTATGGTAATTGTAACTGGTACATCAAATCCACTCAAAGTATCTATTAGGCCCACATAAAGAAACAACAAGACCAATGTAAGAACATCTCTCCATGCTTGAAACAATGCATATCTCCATTGTAGCATTCTTTTAAACAATTTGTGAGCCTCCTTGATTTTCCCATTGTATATGCAATCCCAAATCACAACATTCCACGAGACAACATTATTCTCAAGCATGTTATTAAACATTGTTGAGCTTTGTCCATCCTACCATTATGGGAATATTTCATAAGCATTATAGTCCACAAAATGGTGTCTCATTGAGACATTCTATAAGCCACATGATGAGCATATTATAATCAACCCTCCACACCAATTGTTCCAAGTGAAGATGGCATTCTTTGGAAATACACCCACAAATTATCAATACTCTAAAAGGTCCCGGAGAATCTAGCTTGCCGCATCCAATCTTTACACTCATCCTTTCTTTTCAAAGGGGGACTTTGTTGTGGTTAGTCCGTATTCTCTAATGATTCAATGTTCCTAATTGGGGAGGACCTTAATCATACTTAAGATTTCCAAACATTAATCTAGAATTTGTCAGGGATCAATGAACCCATATACATTAGTTATATTTCCCTTTACCCTTGAGTCTAAAGTATAAACCGCTAGTCATCTATCAATAGGTGGTAAGTTGGTTTTCTAGATCAATGTTTATGGGATCCTTCATCATTTCCATAACTCTTGAAAATCCTCTCAATCCTCTAGTCGAGCAATCGCATCCTCCCCATATCATTTTGGTGAATTTATACAAGTTATACATTTTGCATTTTGTTTATTGAATAAACACTAAGTCTAGTTTTTCTACTCATATTTTGTTTTTCAAAACGATTTGTTTCTTAGGTGCATTATTTCCCCTTATGTTGCACAAGAGAATTTTCGTTTAGAAGGCTCAGGCATTTGAAGAAATGTCTCCTTAAGTGAGGTTGTTTGTCTTGGGTTAATTAATTGCTCCCTTTTCTCCTTCAAGTTATCATTGACAAGTTTCTCCCCTTGCCCCAACTTAGATTTTGTCAACTTTGTGGGATTTGTGTCTACTCATGATCATTTCTTATGGGAACTTGACAATCCTTCAACATTTATATCCTTCCATTTCCATTTATCATGTGCTAGTGTAGATTCACCAGTTGCTAGCTTGAAAGGGAAATTATAAATGTTTTATTATAATGAAAGGATAATAACTCCATGTCCACTCACTAGTACAAAATGAGAGATAAGTGACTAGGCTACTAAAAAAGTTAGTCACCATAGTTTTTTAAAAGGATAAATGACCAAAAGTCAGTAATTTTAAGTGAGCCAACTAAAAACCACTAAGTTAGTCACGTGATAAATTATACGACTAGATAACAAGTGAATACAATAAAAATGACTAATTTAGTCAGAGGAATATAAATATGACTAGCTAACAACGAGTGAGAATATGAATTAGTCGTTTATGTTGGTCATTTTTAGTTGTTTCACCCCGAAAATGGAAAATTACAATTTTGACAATGATTTTATACAAATTACTAAATTTTAACACTGCAAATCGATTCAGAGACCCCCTTTTAAGGATTTAGAGATTTAAGTGATGTTAATGGTGTCACTCAATAATGAAAAATTGCAAGTTTGACAATGAATTGTTACGGTTTACTAAATTTTAACACTGTTGATGGATTTAGAGACTCCCTTTGGGACATCTCTGAATCCATTTGCAGTGTTAAATTTAAGTGTTAAAATTTAATAAATTTTAACACTATAGATGGATTAATGAGAGACCCTATGTCACTCGGAAACATTTTCTTCTTTCAAGACATCCAATGCGGTCCCTACAACTCTAGATGTTGGTGGATGTGTTTGCTGGCCTCAACCTCTTTTGTATGTGCAATATTGTCGTCATCATGGACACTCAAAGTTATAGACTCAATTTACATTAACTCAATCCTAACCATGCTACGTTTTTTTTTTTTTTAAGCAGCATAAAGAAGATATATTAAAGTACAAAAATAGTTACATTCACATGAGAAACTATAGATTCATGAGCTTTCAAAAGCTTCTCATGGAGCATCAAAAGCAAGTAGTAACCTCCATAGTCCTTCCCATCAGTGGGCTGAGTAGTATTGACATAATTACAGCCGACCAGTAAAAACATAGATTGAACTAGACTAGAAAAATATGCTAGAGTCTGATAGTAGACCATTAAGCTAAAACAGGGAAAGATAGATAACGATAACCGCAAAAAATAGTAGCTAGGCTCACACAGAGTTGTTATATGTGCTAGCTTCTGCATTCTAAGAACGAGGATTGTCTTCAATGCTAGGGAATCTTCCAAAGAAGTACTCCTCATCCCAATTCTGGGTTTGGAGTTTGATGGGCAGTGGTTCAGTTTTGCGTTGAGTGGTTGCGTCGTCCTCAGTCTTTCTGACCCGTTTGTAGTGTAAGGTGTCAATTGTCGAGGGCATCAGGAAGGAATTCCCAGGGGCAGAGGCCCCCTGAACCACCACTGCAACAAGAGAACTCGGGCTTGAGGAGGGGCCTAAAACTAGAGCAGAGCCTTCCGCAGTGGCAACACCGAGCGAATCGAGCAGGGAGCTATCTGTTGCATGGACGTCAGTGGCTGTAGTAGCACCATCAACATGGATGTTTGGGTTGCTAGCCAAAGATTTAGAGTGAGCAGCGGGACTAGAATTGTGGGGAGGAGTAGAATGTTGAAATAGAGAGTATCTCCGACCTACCAAATTGGCCTCTAGGGACGCCAACATTCCATCCAAATGGACCATATGCACCCTGGTATCCATAATCGCCACCTTGGTCATGTTCCAGTTGGTTAACATTTCCTCAACCAATGTTCCTAGCATATTTTTCATCAACCAGTAGTAATTTACTTGGTTTTCCTAGTTGCCAAATGCCAGAATTTCAGCAACATTACGAGATTCCCATTCGTCCACCAGCCTGTGGACCGAGATAGAGAAATTGTCGTCGTAAACATTGTTGGCCTTCTTCTCCTTCTCAACAGAAGTGGCAGTCTTTCCAACAATGTGACCATCTCCTCGCTTGGAAGTGCCACATGTTCGAGTCATGGCGTTGTTAGCTAGATTTCTGGAGAATGGAGAAGGGGCGGAGCTCTCCGTAGAGGCAGCAAGCAGAGGATAACAAAGGCAAGTAATGACTGCAGGGGCATGGAGAGGGAGCCTCATATCCAGAATTCCAGAGCGGGAGCTTCTAGACCTCACAGGGGACAGAGTAATGGAGCGTCTGAACCAATTAAGGGGATGGGACATGGAGAAATGAGCCAAAATGAATTCCAACCAACGAGCCATGTGGAGAGTGAAGTTTGATGTCAGCGAGGAGGCTAGATGGGTCGAAACATGACACAGTTTTAATGAGGGGAGCATGGGAACAGTGTCGACGGAGGGAAGATGCCAGGTGTGGGAGCCAAGCTGCCAAGAGGGCAAGTGGCACCCCTAGTCTCGGACATGTCGGTTCTAGCACCCACATCCAGGGTTAACCATGCTACATTGACCAATATCCCCATAACCATTTTGTTTAATCATTAAAATATGTATTAAAAACTTATAATATAAAAAAAATTACAATATATAATTTTTATATTATTAAAAAACAAATTATGATATTGAATAATAAGATATTAAAAACATTTATGCTGGAAAAAGATATTAAAAACATACAAATAATAGCATAACCATGAAAATCACTTTTAATTAATTTTAGTAATTCTATGGAACTATATCTATGCACAACAACATTAAAATAGCCATGTCTATGAAATCACAAGAAATGATCACAAGAAGAAATAGCCAGTTTTTTAAGTTGCCAACAGAATTAAAGTTCCAACAAATGCTTTGAAAATACAAAACAAGGGAGAGGGAAAGGGGAAATATGCTTTGGTAAAAATTTTGTGTAAGCAGGGGCGGTTGAGGGAAGCACTGCACGTTTTACAAGACATGGTCAAGAATGGGATTTGGACATGCTCTTCTACTTATGATTCTATTTTGTCGGGATGCCTTCACAAGAATATGAAAAACTACTTCAAAGAGTGAACAAAAAACTTCACTTGCTTTTGTTTGGTGGGAAAAGCTTGATATTGCTAGGTAAAAATGTTGCGATCATGTTCTAGGCCTATTGAGAGGTATTTCTTCAAAAGCATGGTAGATTAGGGATGCACTTATGTGGCACAAGGGTTTGAAACCACATACTAGTGGGGATTTCTCCATCATAGCCGTGTTGGCGAATTTGAATATAGAGGATCAAGGGAAGGTCCTGAGTAGCCACTTTGGGACTTCTATTCTGGTTTATGATAGCCATGGAGGCCCCAAGGCACCCAAACTCATCAATAACCATATATTCCTTCACATGGAATCTAGGTAATTTCCTATCCTGTTATTCTATATTTATATACACTCATTGGTTGACTTTGGCAATTTTTGCATCTGGGAACCCCTAGGTTTCTACATCATGAAGGCATTTGTATATTTTGGTATTGTGTTTTTGATGTTTCTACAATCTGGGTGTTGACAAATTTGCTTGTTTTCTCGTCTTGCAGACAGCATTTTTTTCTTTCAAATATCTGTAGAACTTGGTCCTCGTTGTTGAAAAATTGCTATAGGAGAGTTGCACTCCAGATCTGAGCCGTATCTCTTTTTGTTTTCCCTGGAAAATCATGTATCAACTCTTGAAACTTGAGTTATCTTCTGTGGAAACCATTACTTCATCACTCAAGCCGATTCCTGTAGCAGCATGCCTAGTTGTGAGAGCCATACTATCTTTTGGCAAGCCACACTCATCAATTGTGAACTATACACTGAGTTGAGGTTCCTGTCACTCTTTTGGAAGGCATTGTATCACTATAGAAGCATCTTCCTTATTGGTTGAAGGTTAACAATTCCAAGTGTTTCCTTTCTTCATTCTTAGGCATGTACATCATTCACTTGAATAAAATATTTAGATCTGAAATTTAAATTTCCTGAGTTTGGTGATGTGTGTGTTAGTTAGTCATACTGATGCTATTGTTCTCTTTTTATATATATGCAACAATATTTGTGAATGGTGAATGCTACGCATTGCCAATAAATAATCAACACTAAACAAACCAACATGAGGCGACATGTGTGCCAAAGTGTAATAAGGAAGACCACACCCCCCAAATTGGTACAAAATAATGCATTTTAAAAATTTAGTTTGCTTGACATTGAGTTACAGTTATGTGCATGTGAAGTGTTTGTTGAAAGTCTACAAGCAATTTAAACCGACATTAGGCTCATGAAATCTCAGTTTGGGTTTAGAACATAATCTACAGTAGATTAATGTGTAATGCCTAAGCGTGGGGAAAAAAAAGGCAAATTCAAAATTGCATTAGTCTTTGAGGGGTGAATTCAGTCTAGAATTGGTTAGGGATTTTACAGTGGTATTAGAGCAGTAGTTCCTAAGTGTTTGATGGAAGTCCTAAGACAAAATATATGAACAGTTAGCATAAATCAGTCTAGAAAAAGCAACGGACATAACTCACACCCTAAATACATCATTAAACTTTGATAGAATTTCTTTCTCTTATTTTCAATGGTGAAAAATCCACCAACAATAATTTCTTTATGAATGAGGGCCTATCCTTTCCATCATTTTCACCTAGGACATGCACCTGGCCTCACCTTCTTGAATGAGCATGACTGTTGAGGATAGAATTTACTCCTTATGAGTCAATTATGAAACCAAGATACTATATGGAATTTTACCCGAAGAATCATTTCTTTGATTTATCCTTGAGATGATGCTAATGAATAAGATTTAGGATTGTTTAAACATGTTGCATGTGGTCTTCCCAACTTTGACTGAAAACTAAGATATCATATAGATACCCCAAGAAAAGGGCTTAAAATTCAATCAATTGATCACATGAAAGCGGTTGATGCATAACTAATCCCAAAGTGCATTCCTAGCAACCCATAGAACCAGAATTTGGTTTAGAAGTTGTTTTCCACCATCACTAGTCTCCATGTGAACTATGTGATAACAAAATTCCATATCATAGTATTTGATTGGGAAATTGAACGGTTCGATTTGGTGGTTGGGTTTGCTTTTGTTGTTGGGACTTCCTCTTTCCTTTGGTGGTCACAGCCATATAGGACACTGCTCCTTCTATGAGATTCAAGACTTTAAGAAGCCTCTAAGAAGACATGAGGACTTGATTTATAGTAATCGAATCTCTATATTTTCTCCTTCTTGCAAGATCCATGCCCAAGTGGAGAAATTAGTACAAGTCATGTTGTTGTAATAGATGTTTTATCCCAACAATATCAAAGAATTGATGCACTTGAAGCAAAGTGTTTAGGTTTAAGACAGGTGACCTCAAGTATATCCAAGAATTCCCATTTAGCTTTAAGATAATTTATAGATCGAAGTTAAGATAGATCTATGCCAATGAAAAGAACAAGGAGATGGAGCTTGGAGCCTAACATCTACATAAAAACTCAACATATCATGTCTATCATGCTTGATTTATATGTTCAATATAATATCACATGCCTCCCATGTAGGAATAGTGAAGTGGTTCAGATATTTAACACTCAAATTCTACTTCTCTTTGGATCTGTTAGAAATAAAATCAACGCCCCCACATCTCCTTCCCCAAAGGTAGCTCTTGCCTTAGATCCTAGCTACCTAAATATTCTACTTGGTCTCTTATGGGAAAAGTGTGGCAAGCATTATGAATGCCTTATGTTTCACCACCATATCATCATTTTAAATTGATATTTTTGGCCTTTGCAACTTGAAACAGTCCTCCTTTTAGGAGGGATTCCCTCATTTTCTTTGTCTTTCTTAGACAATCTTCTCTTTCGGTCATTCCATGACTGATCCTCCTTAACCCTCTACTCTCATATACATCCACAAGCAATGCTAGTAGACTAGGACATTGATTCATGTGGAGCTGGTTGGTCTAAGTTTCTCCAACTCACTCTCCAGATCCCAAATTACTTGCCTACCCCATACCTTGATGATATAATCCAGCTTCATTGGAAGAATGTTAGTGTTGATCTTCTCAAGGATGCCTTATGTTGGGCATTTTATCCTCCTCCTTTATACCATGAAAAAAGGTTCTACCTAATTCATCATTGCTGAGGCCTTCTGGTGGATTCATGTCTCCTCATATTTGCTATCTTCTTGCCATTGTCACAATATCTTATGATCTTACTTGATTCTTCTGTCACTGTCCTTAAAAATCCTCTCAGATCCATGCATCTTCATCATTGCTAGTACTATGCTTTGATGTAGAATTAATGATTCCTAGTTGAGCTATCCCTTCTTACCAGATGTTCTTAAATGTTCCAAGGCTTTTGTTGAAGGCCAATTGTTCTTCCTCACACTTTCTTTCCTCTGCCATTCTTTTCCCAATCAACACCCAAGGGTGGAGAGCATTTTCATGGTGGTGGTTGGTTCAAAGTGGGCAGAGAGAAGCAGTTAATTCATAGCGGGCAAAGAGAAGTGGTTGATTCAGAGTGGGAAGTGAGATACATGCTGGCAGGAATTGAGGAGAAGAATTCCAACATCATGGAGAATGTGGATGAAAGGGGTAATTACCATGGTGGTAAAGTCATTCAACACAAAATTGATGAGGACAACCATAAAATGGATCTCATGTTTTCCATGGAGAATGAGGTGATGGCTCATATCCATCAGACTCAAGACCATGGCCGCAAGGAAGTCCATCCTCAGAAGATGACAGAGGCAATGGATCCAAAGACAAGTTATATTTTTGTTATTAATAGGAAGATTTTTAAGTTTCATAGTCAAAGAAGGGATGATGGAATAGGAAATGAGTGGGTTAGTAGATATGTTTAGCAAGCATAGTACCTTTTCGAAAATCTGTCCCATAAATTAGAATTGTTATGTTAAGGGACTCGGGGTTAGAATTGTTGTTATTTTTTTTATAAATCTAAGCATGCTCCCCAATAACAGTCACGACATCAATGGACGAGTTGGATCCAAAGGTCAAATTTATGACAAGTTGTTATATTTGATGCACGAGTAAACCTTGTACGTCCTTCTCTATCTTTGATGTTGCCTACTGTGAAAAGGTTTTGGTTTTCATTGTTCATAAAATTCCAATGATATCCAAGCAGATTCCTTCGAAGTATGACATGGTCTATCAAAAAATGTCCTTTGTAAAATATTCTTCTTATAGTGTATCTCATACACAAACTCATTAAGTTTATGTCTGGTAGATGTGAAATTTAACCAATTATTGCTCTGCAAACATTCAAACACTATATCATGTTGGGTATGACATTATAGCTATGTCATGTCACAAAAGTAGGGAAATTAGGATCCATTGACACTTGTTCTTTCACAAGCATACGCCTGTTGCATGTTGCACTTAAAATCATAAATAATAATCAGAACATACTCTGTTCTGAAAGTGAAGGACACCATATTGTTCCACTCACAATAAATGATGGAGCATAAACAAAAGAGCATCTTCTAAAATAAGGGAACATGGCCTGCATGTCTCTTGATAGTTTCTCATCATTTGATTTTTGAAATTAACTTGTTTCCTGTGTCTATCACAACCAAGAGAAAAGATTTTGGACCTGAATAAATTTCCAGAACATATCTCAAAACACTAAGCAATTTCCAGCTACTAACCATGACCATAGAGGATATATTCCCTTTCCCCTTCATCCGCACAATGTAGTAGATAGTTACTATCTGCTACATAGCTTGCCCTCTTCAAATGGCCATACAATGTCTCTATCATTGAATAGATTTCCTTCCATTGTGGATGAGATTTGTCTCCTATGACAGATGTATGAACTATGTTCTTAACCTCAATCCAGCTACATCCAGGGTTCTTTTTCAATCCTCTGTCTCTCATCATTGTCTAGAACATAGTTTGTTCTGGACAAACATAGTAACCAGAAAAGACTATGTTTGTCTTGGTTACTGGGCTGTAGAGAACCAAGAGGAGCACATTGGATTCTACTATTATGTTATAACTATAAGGAATTAAGAGCATTGAATATAATTTTTGGCCCATTCATAGGCCCAAGCTTCATTCTATTACTTGTTCCTATTAAATTTTGTCACATGTGAACGTTTTTGTTGGTCCTTTTTGCACTATGAATGAATGGACAACAAGAAAAGGGGAATCCAACAAAGGGGGATGTAAAGCCATGGAATCTAGGAGAGGCAAGCCTCGATTGTGAAAAAAACATAGAAAGAAAGATCCCCTGCCAATAAAACTAGAGAGAAAATGGAAGCCATGGAAGCTTTGGCGAGGTAACATAAAAGATTGTCAAACAAAATCAAGACAGAAAGGCTTTCCTTTAGTATGAAGTGAGTTTCACATTTTTTCATTTGATATTCAATTCCACCAACAAAAGGCCCCATTGGGATGATGGTTAGTAAAACCTCTCACCTGCTTCTCACATTTCTGTGATTTCTTGTATAGAATTTTGTTTTGAATTTATTTTTTTTCATTGTGGATAGTAGGGAAATATCAACAAAATGCACAAGCAATCAATATTGAATCACCGCTAGGATGAAGAAGTTTATATCCCAGCAGTTGCAAATCTTATTCCCCCAAATCCGAGAAGCCCAAATCATTACCAAGATTGATGCACTACCTGCTGAAAGAGCAGCATTTGTTGTTTGTCTTGGTGGGTATGTTGATAGCCTCTATGATATTCATTCTGCATCCAAATATTGCAAAGCGAGACATAAGGAAAAAAGTAAGTGACTCTGAGAAATTTGTGTTCAATTGAGTGGAAAATTCTGGGGTTCAGAAGAAAATCAATCAACATTAAAATAATAGTAGGAGAGTCCAAACGAAACTGGAAATAAAGTGGACCGAAAGTCAAACTAAAGGCCAGTAGAAGGGGCCAATGATCTGATCCCAGGGTGGATAAAGACTTATTATTATTATATCGGCCCTTACTATTATTAATTCCAACCCCTATCATTATTGAAGCTATGAGAATAGTCCCATTGACTAGGAATTTGTTCGTCCCTCTATTATTTATTTAAGCCTATCCCCTGCCTTTTATATAGAATAACATGATTTTCATATATAATAACAAGAGCCACATGGTGGCAATGTCCCCAACATTGCCACCTGGTCTATTTGCAGCTCTGGATATAGACATCAATCAATGAGAAACTTACCTTGAATAAATTTATTCCTAAAATGGATTTGGGATGGGTATGTAGAATGAATAATTTTCTGTGAACCTCGTAATTTTGTGAAGTATGATTCCTTTCGGTATCAGAAACCATAGTTATAAATTTTAATGCAAAAGACAGAAAATGAATACCACTAAGCTGTAAACAAGAAGACAAATACAATTTCAAAAAGGGAAATCAGTTGGCTAAGCATTAAATCGTATGATAGCCATAACAATTTACAGCTACTCTATGAAAAGAAGAAAGGTGACCAAGGTATTATACTAGAATACACTTACTATAACTGTTTAGGCAAAAGCATTGTTTTGAAAGGAAACATAAATATTTTTTAATAACTAGCAAATACTCACAAACATGCAACTAGCGTAAATGCCAGACAATATACATTCGTAAATTGGACATCGACTTCCATACAAGTCCTCATCTCAAGTGCACATCAAGAGATGGATGGGCAATGTTCAGGTCATTATTGTGCTCCTGAAATATACTTCTATAGAAAACCAAAAATGCATCCCAGCCCTCAGCGTAATTGCATCAAGAGATGGATGAGCAATCTTTAGGTCATTACTCTACTCCTGAAATATGTTGATCTATAAAAAATAGAAGCCAAAATTCAAGATGTTGATTATGATCCCCCAAATCTAAAATGATGGCACATTTGATCCATTTCAAGATGGATCTTCTAAACACTAAAATAACAGTAGAACTTGGAAATCATAAGGAAGAAACAAGAAGACCGGCGCTACTGCGACTACCTATGCCATTGCCGGTGGGTATGCCGTAAAGATAATATAAAAATACCAAGTATTTATGCTGTGAGGAGCAATATTTGAAGCGTAGTTAAATATATAAAAAATGAGTGGACATCTAACCATTATCTCTAGCATTTACCAAAGGTAACCACTTGGCCTAATCAAAATCAATGATAACACCAACTAATGATAAAACCACCCTAAAACTCATTTCAACGGCCATTATAACTAGTTTTGCTGATAAACCACACTCCCTCATAGATCAATATAAAGAACCATTTACGGCCATTCATCAATCAATTTTTTTTTGTGAATTACTTATTGTTGCAACCAACCAATTTCTCCACCGTTGAGAACAACAATCTACCCCAATGATCACAATCTCTACTGAAAAAATATCCACTTTGTAAATTCACAAATTTACTACTGAAATCCTAATAATTATAGACAATTCACTCCATCAATCACTCATGGAAACACAAGCTAATTAGAAGGCTTCAGTCTACTTCAATGTAAACATCCATGAAGATCATTTTGAACATGCTCTCTCTCATTGGTGGCTATTAGACTGGTAGAAATAATGTTGTAGATGCTCAAATGTTCTATTGATTCCAAAATGTTCCCTACATGAAGAAAATCAAGTCTCTTTTGGAAGAATCTCTTGAAGGCTTCCACTAAGAATGCAAAGTCTATATTGCAAATAGTCCTGGAGCGTGTAATCCAAAATATAATCTAATTAGTGACTATAGGTTGTTGCACTGCTGCAATACTAGAACCAAAGTGTGAACTTAAAAGTGTACAGATCCTTCCAATCCTAATACACTATGGGCCCTGAGTATTTGCACTGGAGGACATCGTAGAAAACCAACCACTTTGTTTGTGGCTCACTTGTCTTAAATCACTATATGAAATTGCTACAAATATAATGGCCACTTAATGTGTAGATGTTGATACTAAATTTTAGACTAAGATGTAAGAAATTGAAATGGCTGTTTGAGATCACTGTAAAAATTAAATTCCTTACTCAAATGTTAGTGTTGTGGTTTCTGAGTGCTTGAACCAAGGCATACAACTCTATATAGTGAGAACAAGTTAAGCTTTTCTTGTGAAACAACCTCTGAACTGTAAGCCATGGATGTTTTCCCTAATTTATATAAAATCCTAGGGGATGTTGTGAAGCATCCATATCAATATCTAAGTATATATATTGGGAAGAGAAATCACTGGGGCAAAGCATAAAGCATCCTTGAACTGTTGAAAAGCTATGTTGCACAAGTTTCCTGTTGCATTTGATCATTACAAGTCTTGTCTTAGACTAGAATGCCATTCAATACATCAAATGGATTTCCCAAGATGACTATTGAAGATGTTAGTAATCAGTCACATGGAGATGGCTGGTGCATCAATGAGTTCAAACAACATCACAAACCACTGGTAGGGCTCAAATTGTCATGCATATTTGTGCAAGCTTCCTGCAAACTTGATGATATCTTGAAGCTAAATAGATTCATGTAAAACACTATTCTCGTAGTCCTAATGAAGAATACCATCAACCATATGAAGAGATACTTATTTTTATCGATGATCTTATTGAGAAACTAGTAGTCAGTGCACATTTATCTTGCCCCAATATCATGGGAGAATCACATGGGTAAGTGATCAACTAAATCTTTACTTCTTCAAGACGGTGCTTTGACTGTCATTCAAATTTTGCACTTTTTGTGATAATGTCCTTATATGCAGGTTGATTTAGCTAAGATTGTGGCATCAACTCAATACACATTCGAATATGCAGCAAAAGAGGAAGACCTTTTGGTTCTTTAAACACATCAGCATATCAATCTAAGAATTCCCTTGTTGTTTGAAGTTGTAACTTACTAGTATTGTGCTACTTAACTCCGTTCTCTACACAAGCATATATTTAGGGTGTAGTCTAAATATTCTACATTTTCAACCTTTTTTGAGTATATTTTTCATCTTGTTTTGTTTGGAGTTTGGTTGGAAATATGTAAGAAAAATTAAAATCAAATATATTAGCTATGAAAATTCCGTAATCTAGGTGCCATGGGAGTATTTGAGGGTGTTGAATCTATTTATGAATTCAAAAAAACAATTTGAACACTTCCAAATTTGGATTTTACCAAAATAAATTTATTGAATTCCAACAAAAACCTACCAGAACATCCAAAAGGTAGAATATATAGACTCTTCTTATACTTAGGCAGATGGACCTGTTTAACCATTGATTGTCTTGAAAGCAAATAGGTAAGAGAAGAAGAGCTACTAGTAGATATACGAGTATATGCCTTCTTATCCTTGTCCAGCTCATATGTTTTATTGTAGTTGTGGCCTTCTGATCATATTGATATGTGTTATACCTCTATATTCCACAGTGTCGCATCTCCACCACAAACAGAGTTGACGACACTTCCCCTGCTGTCTAAACCATCCAGAAGAGACAGATGATGAGTTAATCTTGAAGGTGAATCTACCCTGACAAGTTCTAACCCACCTAAGACTTTATCTACACACACTACCGCGCCTTGCTCATTTATCAAAACGCGGTACTAGACACTACCACGCTATGCTTTTTCCCCAAAACGGGGCAGTACCGCGTTGTGCTAAGACTGCAGGGCGCGGTACTCTTTTATTATCCCTTTTTCCTTGGTTTGTGGGATTTTGGATTTTCGAAGATAATGGAAGATTGGGATCCCTGATTCGATCTCAACTCATCTCCTTCGATTAGAAACCCTGATCCACTTATCTCTCCCTAGATCCACCCATCTCTCTTGTTGGTTAACCTCACCATTCACTATAAAAGAGAGGCATTCCATGGGGAAAGGAGAGTACTCTTGAGAGTACCAAACTTATGGTATTACAGCATTGTGGAGATAGCTAGAGGAGAAGACACTTGGAGCTAGAGGATTGGCTTGGACATCAAGCACCTTTTGTAAGTATTCTTCAAGTTGTAATGGAATAACTTGTCTTGTTTCCCCAAATAATTTGTATTAATTCTGTTTTAATGATATGATTTGTATCTTTCATAGATTTAGATTCTAACTCGTGTTTCAAGTTGCTAGAGAATAGTGCATTCTTGTGTCTTGGTCCCATTTTGACAGGTTCATTTGTGAGGGGTTGGAGATTGGAGCAACTACGAAGACAAGCGTTTGGATAGAAGGTCAGTTAAACTTCTTCTACTCTTTCTAGCATTTTAATCTTGAGACGTTTGTTAGATCTAGGGATTCAAGGTAGCATTTGTTTTGACTTGTTTCTTGCTTTAGAGTTAGTTTAAAATCTACTTTAAAGTTAAGGGAGTTTTGACTTATCCGTAGGGCAGAATTCCGCATAACAAGAATGGCGACTCCGCTGGTTTTGATTACTGCTTGATTGATTCAGTTCACTGTCATTTATATTTTGATTGTGAGTTTTTGTTGCACTTCAAACCAGTTTGAATCTTGGTCCTTTTTGACCTTTATTCACCCCTCCTCGCTGTAATTTTCTCCCTGTTTGATCACTGAGTCCCCTGGGTCAGCAACAACCCTGAAAATTTCATTTTCTTTTCTCAAGTTGCGCTTTTTCCTTACCTTGTCACAGTACCGCGCCCCTTGAACTGCCTCCAGTGCGGTAGTACCGCGTTCTAGTCCTTAGTACCAGAGCGGTACTATCACAGTGCCGCGCTCCAGTCAGACCTTTACCCGCGGTAGTGTCTGCAAGTTTTTAAATTTTTTTATCTTTGCTTGGTTTCCTGAGTCTCTCTCTGCCTTAGGTAGTATCTACTGTTTCCTGTTAGCATCCTGGTCAATTTCCAGTCTGCACGGTGTGCTTATTACCCAGTTTGTGAGCTTGATTGTTGATTGAATTAGTGGCATTTTTGAAATATTGGTCATTTTTCCAGTATTGATTGCATTCACTTGATTTTTTCCACCATAACCAACTCAACACCACTGTTCTCTATTACTGAACCCTATAGCTTTTACAGTCATATTATTTCTATCATTTTCAGTAATCAAAAATTTATCATTTGAGAGCAATTTTGTTGTTTAAATTGAAAAAGTCTAGTAGTATTTTGCATAGGGAAATGCACCATTAATTTAGCCACAGAAATTCTCATTGTAGAAGCATTGTAGATTGTAGAATCAGTGCATTGAAAAGAGTGTTTACTTCAGTTTGGCTTTGTTTATAAATCAAAAAGAAAAAATCTCTTGCTTTCATGTTTGCTTGTGAAAAATTTCATGCATATTTGATCAAAGAACTCTCTCCCTTCCTTAGCTAGATTTCATCCAAGACAAAGGCTTATTTTTGATTCATTCTCATTTGCATGGTTTGAGTCATCATAACACCATCAAGTTTCACGTCCACTACCTGATTGAGTAAGACAGCCACTAAAATTAATCACCCTAATCAAACCAACTTTAACCTCACTTGAGGAAATCAAAAGAATTTGGTAGTTAGGTAGGACACCGGGGATAGGCATCAAAATAATTCCCCTTGTCATTTTCATCTGAGACATAGTCGTTGTCTTTAGGGAACTAAAATCCTCTAGTACTTATTGACATGGTCACAGCTAGTTTGTGGAGGGGCCTCCTGACTGTTTCTAACTTTCAGGGGTTAAACGGCCGCGAGATTGAGAACCAGATGGACTCTGTGGAATACCGTACTCCACTTAGCCCTAAGGAAACATCGATCGTTGTCTTCTTCGGAAGGCTGAAGTGCCCAAAACCTTTTCTGATGTGTCATGAACGAGGTATCTTAGTATCTATTCTACAAGGGCTCTTTTACCCAGGATCCCTTTCGGTAGAGGGATATCCTTCTTATATTGGTCTCTCATGTTGTATTGTTCGACTTGGATTTCATCACCTTGCAAAGGATACAGCTTGTTGAGGTCTCCAGCTCTTATTTAGGAGTTTGCTTGGTATCTCATCTTAGTAGAGGGTCATTTTTCTTTGTAGGGACTGCTTGTTGGAATTCTGGCCATTTTTGTTGATCAGCTCGCTTATTGAGACACCGGTCTCAGTATAGATTTTAGAGCTTGCTTTTTTGGCCTATGAGCCTTGCTTTTTCTAGCTCCTCTTTTGCACACTCGGCTGCATTAGAGTTTTTGAGTTCTTTGTTTACGATACTGCCCCCGATTTTCATTTTCCTGTCATCATGTCAGATCAACCACGAATATCACGAAGACAACAGGGCCTAAGCCCTCCACCACCACCACCGCCACGGACTTCTGGTCCGCCTTCATCATGCATTCCTGCTCCTCCTGGCCACGGTGTTGGTCGAGGCAACATTCCACTGCCGATACGTACAACATCTTCAGTTACGCCCGTAACTGCCACACACAGCACAGTCTCAGAATCTATTGTAGTTTCTGGAACCACTAGCATGTCTGAGACTTCCACTGTCACCTCACCCACTGTCATTCCATATTTATCTGTTACAGTGGACACAGTTATAGCAGCTGAACCTAGTACAACCCAGAGTACTAGACCAGAGGTCATCCTTCTACCGGATGTCAACACTTCCCGTCCATCAGACACTTTTCACGATGATACAGACGGATCTATTGGCACCACAGAAGGATCCGACCAGGACATACCTGGCTTAATTTCAGTCCCAGGCGGATACGTTGAAATCGTTGAAGATACTCGTCTCCCTGACACACCTTTTGAACCTGATTATGGCTTCATTACTTCCCAGGCGGAACTTCCGCCTGTTATTACTACGTCACCCAGTGTTCACCCTCAGGAGACAAGTTCTTCTAGCAACATACCTCGTACTTTACATCTACCCAACCTCCCACCGGGACATGAGATAATGGCTTCCATCCAGTCTAGTATGGTTAGCCTAGCGAACTCTCCGTTAGCATCGGCACGATTTAGACGCAGCACAGAGCAAATACTTTCAACAGCGTCTAGATACCCCCCCGTTTCTCGTCCTTCTGACTATAGGGTTCCCAATGTCCTGTCTAGCACAGAGTTTCATCACTTCTTTGCAGACGGCTCAGGACCTACGGACTTTACTATACCTAGGTTCCCGCCAGATCCCCAAAATATTTTTCAGGATATGAACTCGGACCCAGTTCTCGATGGTCCTCCCATCATTGAACACGTTATGGACGACGCCAATACCCCTGGTCTAAATTCCCCACACTTGTTGTCATCACCTATGTTTGGTGCTCATTCTATGAGGGATAACCCAGTTTTTTCTCCATCCTCACCTGTCAGATATGGACGACCTCCTCCGCAAATCGGTACTTTTGGCGTCGTTGGCCAATCCACATTATTATATTTGGCTAGCGGTGGAAGAACACCTAGTCATACTACTGGATCTTCCGTTTCGACTGGAGGATCACCTTCAGCTACCATTTACACTATTTCAGGAGGTGGACAACCGACTGCAATGGTCCCTAACACCAACATACAAACCCTCCCTGGTGGGCCATCAACCCAACCAGCTGGGGGGCAACCTTTTGTTGGGAACCCTGTTCCTATTCAATAGCCTCCTCTCATAGGGCCATCCAACCCATCTGCTGGTGGACAACCTATTGGTTCTATCCAACAACTACCCCAACCAGCAGCATCTGCTCAGTACGGTATGTACAGCACACCTGGCAGTGGGAAACCTTATTCCGGTATTCCTACCGGACCTCATTCTCAACCTCCCCCGTCAGGCATGCTTCCTTCTTGGGATCATCAAATCCCACAGAGTGGGGGGTACTCACTTTTTGGAAACTGGAACCAAGCTGGGGGGCAATCTTAGATTTCCCCCAACTTGAATTCTGGCTTCCCTTACCCTTCAGCTGCTACAACTCCATGGAACCCATCACTTCAATTCCCACTCGCTCCTCAAGTAGGAACGAGCCTTCCATGGACACCACCGTCGCAGCCACCCCCCAACCCTGCTAGGGGAAATCCTCCACTTACACAATATAGTGGTAACATCCCTGGAACACAACAATTCCAAGGAAATTTTCCCCAACAAGGAACAACAACCATTCCTGGGTATCAACAACCCCAAGGTACCATACCCACTCAGCAGAACACTTACCAATCGGTTGCCTACAATCAACCGGTTAACCAGATGGCTTACTATCCGCAGAACTTCCAGCAGTATCCCGCGGGAAACTCATATGGGTATAACACACAGCAGCATGCTATGCAGGGACCTCCAGGTTTCTCTGCACCACATGGTTATTACTCATACCCGCAGACCAACCGTCAACTTCCCTTTTTGGCCACACTTGACTTACCTGATTTGTCGAGGCTTATTAACGATCCTATATGGCATGAACCTCATTGGCCACCTATTCCATCCAAACTACCATCGGACATTCCCAAGTTCGATGCTAAGCCCAGGGAAGACCCCAAGAACCACGTGATTGTTAAATTTTCAGTATTAAATCACAATACTATAGGATCTTTGCTGAGAGAATAACATCTACAGTATATCAATGCATGACAATCATAATATGACAAGCATCACAAGCATCACAAGAATCAAAAGCATAGAGACAAGAGACACAGAGTTTCCGTGGGGAAAACCCTAAGGTGAAAAACCCCACAACTTCCTCAGAGATAGAGAGAGCAATGGCTCAACCAAAATACAACCAAATAATACAGAGATAGTCTCCTAGCAGATGATCCTCCTCCTCCTCACTAGTGCGCCACTTTCCAGAGAGAGAGATAGATACTTTTCCGAGTGAGTAAAATAGAGATCTCCTATCTCTATTTATACTCACCTTTTTGCCCAGTGACCTACTGGGGCCGACTTGTCTATTTGAGTACATCCACATTATATTATATATTAATTAGGGCCGACCCCATAAGGTGGTCTAATAACCCATCGGCAAGTACACACACTTGCGACACTTGTCAATCCACATGACGACACTTCCTTATAGAGGAATAACACATCTCTTATAAGGGTACAATAAATATAAATATAATATACAGATGAAATACATTCCGAAGTTACATATACATCAACAGTGATGACCTTCCATCTTTGGTGTTCATCCAACTCCTTGATGGATGATTCCATCCGACTTCGGATCTTCCAACGCATGCTTACCGGAACGGTAGCAAAATGGTACATCGAGCTGCCACAACACTCTTTTCGTGATTTCAACACTTTGGCTATGCAGTTTCTGACTCATTTCCAGCTCCCCATCCGGTATGAGACTGGAACAGAACTGTTAACTTCACTGTGTCAAACCACTTCTACACATATTTCGGATCACATCCACGAGTGGCGAAGACGCCGTAGGCTAATAAAGGCACCTATTCCAGATCAGCTACTTGCTGATTGGTTTACAAAATCCTTTTTGCCTCCCATAGCCAGAGATATCACTATGCGCGGACCGGTTACAGAAGAACAAGCCATCTCGGCAACACAGTACATGGATTTAGTATATACTCAATCCGGTACTTTACATGAACTTCTTCCACATGCCTCCCGCGTTCACACCGATCTAACAAAGCCTAATACTGAACCACCCATTGATGGTATTGTCGGTTCAGTCAAGGCTCAGCCTGCTACCAACTCGACAGGACAACAAGCTTCTGCTTCCCCCGCTTTGACCCAGGCCGCTTCAAAAGCTTCCACCTCCCCTGCTGTCTCCTCCGAAGTGAACGCAGTTCAATCTACGTCACAATCATCCGGAGGAAAGAAGAAAAACAATCATGGCAAACCCAAGAAGAACCAGCAGGAGAACCCCAAGCCACAACCTACCCAGAATGACCAAAAACCACGTCGGAAAGCTAAGTTTCCCTGCTTGATTTGTCAAGATGATCATTATATGCGTGACTGTCCCTACAAGGACGAGGTCCACAAGTTCGTTAAAGGATCCTCTCGCCCGGCAGTGTTAACTGACCCTTTCCCACAACAGCAACAACAGATGGTTTCCCAAGAAACCCCACAAGGGGGCAACCCGACCAATCCCACCTGCGGAGAGACGTCCACAAACTGTGAAATCCTAATGACAAGTAATGAGGAGATTAATATCACCACTCGTTCAAAGATGTATGACAACCCCCCAAGTTCAAACAAACAATCGGAGATAGACAAAGGCAAATCTCCCGTTGAAGATCCGATTCCTATTCCCCCTCCTACCGGTCATCTCCATATCGAGAGACCACTGACGGACACAGTGCTACGCCCACCCAAGGGCACTATTCGAAAGGAGACATTCAATCCTAATGCGCGAGCTTCCCAAAACTACAACATTGTTAAGGATTTGGCTCAAGCACCTTGCGCCATGTCGACTCCCGAGGTTCTCCAACACTGCCCCATGCAGCGTAGAACCCTACTTTCAGCACTGGGGGCAATGGACCCAGATACTTCAAACTCCATCATGTTTAACTTGGAGCACGCTAAACCAAGGCTTTCTCACCAGTTAGCCTTCCAGGTGCATACAAAAATCCGTGGAAACGTCATCCATCGCACTGTGTTAGATGAGGGTGCTTCCACGTCGATTATGTCTTTGAACTGCTGGAGAGCCTTAGGCTCACCCAAGGTCACAACTTCTCCTACTACTCTCAGGGCGTTTGATGGACATGTTTTTCAACCATATGGACTCATTCCGTCAATCGGCGTTGAACTGGGGGGAAAAACAGTATCCGTACACATCGAAGTCGTAGATGCACCTTTGGATTACAATCTCCTACTTGGTCGGAACTGGTTCTATGCCTTGACCGCCATAGCATCTACAGTCTTCCGGATTGTACAATTTCCTCATGAAGGGAAAATTGTCACTATTGATCAACTAGATTACTGTATCCCAGACTCCCATCCGAACTCCGCCAATACCATCCCGTTATTGGATCAACCTCGGTACCGGTTCCAAGACATAGATGTTGGTCTCATGAAGGATTCTTCCCTCATTGGAGTTTTTCCAGAGCTGGGAACCCATCTTCAACCAGTCAACATGATTTCATCACATGTCACCCCTTCTGATGATTCATGGGTGATTCCGAGTCCCACTCAGATTCAAGGCTATGGAAATTCCATGCCTTTGAACATAAACCTTGCAGCATATGATGCGATCCAATTAGCCACAGATTGGGTTGACTGTTCTACTGATCACACCGTGGCACAGCTCTCGGCTGAAACTCATCCACACCCACCATTTTTTGATCCTCTCAACTTGATTTTTCCTACTGACGAATCAATCATGGAGGTTATGTGCGGTGATGAGCCACCATGGGGAGATTTTCATCATCGATCTTCATTCCCCACTATTCAGCCACTTGAGCCTGATACAAAACCCAACACTTCACTTGGGATGGTTCAAACCAAGTTCCCCACTTCCCTCGACGAGGTATTTTCAGAAGGAAACTTGGCCAATCTTATGGAAACCACTCCCATCGATATTTCAGTGAAGCCTGGTATCGTGGAAAACGTACACATTGGCAAAACATGTACTCCCCTCGAAACAGAGTTCTATAGTGCCTACTTTAAAAATTTCCGCGATGTTTTTGCTTGGAGTTACGAAGAGATGCCAGGAATTGACCCCTCGATCGTGGCCCACGAAATTCCAACTTTCCCTGGCGCCCGACCTGTTCGGCAAAAGCTTCGACCCGTCCATCCTCGTAAGGCAGCCTCCATTAAAGCAGAAGTTGAAAAAATTTTGCGTGCTGGTTTTATCTATCCTGTCCCATTGACAGAATGGGTATCCAACATCATTCCCGTAGCCAAGAAACAGGGAACGATTAGGGATTGTGTTGATTACCGTGATTTGAACAAGGCTTGTCCCAAAGACAACTACCCAACTCCGTTTATCGACCAGATCATCGATAACTGTGCCGGGAGTGTCATCTTTTCATTTATGGATGGCTTCTCTGGCTATAATCAGATCGATATCCTCCCAGCCGACCAGCACAAAACGGCCTTTATCTGCCCTTGGGGGATCTTTGCATATCGAAAGTTACCTTTTGGCCTGAAAAATGCCGGGGCATCTTTCCAACGGGCGCTGTCTTACGCATTTCATGACATCAAACATATTGTAGAACCATATCTTGATGACCTTCCCACTCACTCTCGGACTCGGGAAGACCATCCAGACCACTTAAGTGCCATTTTCAAAAGGTGTCGTCGCTACAATATACGTTTGAACCCGCATAAGTGCGTCTTCTGTGTAGAAGCCGAAAAACTGTTGGGCTTCATAGTCTCCAAAGACGGGATACGTCTAGATCCCGCAAAGGTAGCAGCTATTGTAGCTCTGCCTTCACCCACCAATATTCCAGAACTTCAATGTTTGCAAGGGCATGCAAACTTTCTACGCCGTTTCATCTGTAATCTGTCTGAGATAACTAAAGGCTACATGCGGCTTCTCAAGAAGAATGTTCCCTTCATCTGGGATGACGAAGCCCAACGCTCTTTTGACAATCTAAAGGCAGCCTTAACCAAAGATCCTGTGATTCAACCCCCCGATTACACACGGGACTACATTCTTTATCTCGCAGCCTCGATTTCCACCATTGGTATGGTGCTGGTCCAAGAAGACCAAAACAGCTTAGAACATGTGGTATACTATCTCAGTAAGAGTCTTCTTGACTCCGAAACCCGCTATTCACATGTTGAAAAACTGGCTCTGGCAACAGTATTTGCTGTCCAGAGATTCCGCCATTACATCTTACTCCGTCGGACCCCTGTTATAGCCGATTTAAACCCAATGTATTACATCCTCACACGTCAAGTGCTTGGGGGAAAATACTCTCATTGGATTTTCATCCTTCAAGAGTTTGACTTGGAGTTTGTCAAGGCCAAGTCCAAGAAGTCTTTGGTCTTCACGGAGTTAATTTGTAACTTGCCCCGTGCTACTGAGCAATACGAGCCCATTGATTCTCTTCCCGATGAATCATTGTTCCTCATTAGCACGTCTGATCTGTGGTATGGGGATATTCTTTTATATCTCCAAACCCAACGCTTTCGTCCCGACCTCACTTGCGACGAACGGCGATGCATCCGACATCACACAAAGTACTACCTCATAGTTAACGATACTCTATATCGGCATGGTGTCGACACCGTCCTTCGACATTGTTTGACCTTAGATGAGGCAGAACGCGTTCTCAATGAATGCCACGCTGGAGCATGTGGTGGTCATCTCTCTGGGATGGCTACGGCCCAGAAAATACTGCGAGCAGGATACTTCTGGCCCTCAATTTTCAAAGACTGCATTGAAACAGTCAAGAAGTGTCCGCCATGTCAATTCTTTCATAGCAAAACATGCTCGCATCCTACTCCACTCCATCCTGTCATTGTCGTTGGCCCCTTTTCCAAATGGGGCATCGATTTCATGCACTGTAAGCCCACTTCAGCTGGGGGGCATAGCTATGTCATAGTAGTTGTCGACTATTTTACAAAATGGGCTGAAGCGATGCCTACGTATGCTGAAGACGACAAAACAGCAGCGCAATTGATATTCAATCATATTATAGCTAGATTCGGTGTCCCACAGTCTATTGTGACCGATCACGGTTCCCATTTCAGGAACCATATGATCGAAGAACTAAGTGCCAAGCTGGGTTTTCTCCATGAAAACTCAACCCCGTATTACCCACAAGCTAATGGCCAAGTTGAAGCCATTAACAAAGTCCTGAAACGAATGATTCAGCGCATTGTGGGTACCCAAAAATCCAATTGGCACTCAGCTCTGTTCTCAGCACTGTGGGCATACCGAACCTCAGTGAAAAGTGCTAATGGGTTCACACCATTCCAACTAGTGTATGGCCTAGAATCCATCTTGCCGATTGAATGTGAAATTCCATCACTCAAGATAGCCATAGAGCTGCTTCCACACACTACTTCCGAAGAAGAACGGTTTCTATACCTAGCTAAGCTAGATGAAACCCGCCGCGACGCCGCTTTAGCTAATGAAGCTCATAAAAAATGCGTCAAAGCTCAATATGACAAATCCGTTCAACCTCGGATCTTCAATGAGGGTGACCTCGTACTTACATATGATTAGATGCACGATAAGCTTGGAAAAGGTAAAATTGAATCTATGTGGTACGGCCCCTTCATCGTAAAACGTGTCTTAGAAAAAGGAGCCTATGAACTAATCGATTGTGATGGTACGCCATTGGCACGGCCCCGCAACGGGCTATACCTCAAACGTTTCTACGCGTGAGGTTACCCTACGCGGGTTACTTGTTGTACATAATGTACTTAGTTTGCTTTTACTTTCTTTTTTGGAGTGCGCGTGGACCTCATGTATCCACTCTTACTTTGACTCGTGACTTTATGCGCAGATGTCTGCCTACTTTGGATTCGCCGACGGTGCAAGCCGACATACCCAGAATCTCGCTTCCGCAGCATGGGTGATCTATTCCCCCACTGGCGAGTTGATTTCTTCAGGAGCCATTTGTTTAGGTCCTGCAACCAATAATATCACGGAGTACCATGCAGTCATTGGTCTCTTGACAGAGGTTGCTTCACTCGGGATTGACTCCTTATCGGTCTTTTTAGACTCCCAACTCATGGTTTCTCATCTAAACCGTGTTTACACAGTTCGCGATCCTACGCTACTTCGTTTATTTGGTAGAGTACGCCTCTTGGAACGATCATTTAATTTTATTACATATCATCACATACCGAGAGAATTCAATTATATAGCTGATTCATTGGCTAATTACATTTTGGATTGGCATCTTGCCCATACATAAACACGTCATAAAAAATAAAATGCGCAAGTCATTGTAAATATTTAGATCATAAATAGGTCCATATCACTGTATATAAGAGTGTTTTTTCAAAAATACATAAAGTTTGTGTCAAAGACAAAATTGGGGATCAAATCCCATATACAAAATTGGCCCTCAAAGCCTACATATCGTGTACATGCCGCAGAAAGATCAAAAGACCATCTATGGAGATCTAGGAGGCCTATCATGTCCCTCATCGGACTCCTACCGCTGCTGGTGGTAACATACTATGGCTCGAACCACCTTGCGAAGAAGTCGACTGATACGACCAGGCACACCTACAGTATGCCGCTGGAGGTGGTAAGGGACGTCATCCATCCTCATAGCAGGGATGCCATGAGTCAATCCCTGCAAGTTCCTCTTAATGTCCCGAACACCTCCTGCCTCGTCTTCATCCTCCTCCTCGTCAAGAACAACTTGACGGTCAACACCACCACGACGTAGTGGCGAGTACCCAGCTGGTCTCTGTGGTCCACGGTCTGCAACATGCATGCGAACATATATTAGACATCTTTTACACATTCTAAAAAAGTAATAAAAATTAAATATTCAAAAAGGAAAAAATACATATCCATGAAGGTCGTCCCAGTCATCATCCTCTGGCAGTGCCAAGTCGATGTCCTCACGGAAATCTACCCCTGAGTAGGGATAGTCGTCAATCATAACTATCTGCTCCTCTAGCCAGGAGAAGAAGTCCTCACCAAAGGCTAGCCGCTGAGGTCCCCCGAGACGTCCAACATAGTCACTCCATCGATCCATCCATGGCTCGGTAGGTGGACGGGGGCGCATAGATATCTGTGGACGCAGTAATGGCACCCTCGCCAGAAAGAAGGTGACCAGGATGCTCCCATAGCCGAATTGGGAGTTCTTTCCAACCCTACACTTGTGCACTTGTTCTTTCATATTGGACAACACTGCATCACACCAGTTAAAAACTGTCCCTCCCATACACTCTGCTGCGAGGTTCACTTGTGTGCGAGATGCCTGATGTGGACTCACACTTCCTGCTGCACGTGGGATAGTGAATAGTACAGTTTTTATAGGAAGTTCTATGACCTCCTTTATGGCCACCTTCCCACTTTTCTTACTCGCACCCTGATGGCAATATCGAGCAATCAAGTCATCTGTACTTGATTCTGAAGCTGAGTATCCGGTAAAGTTCACCCGGGCCCCTATTTTCGAGAGGCTCGTGAGGAAGTAAATATCCTCGAGTTGGATTTCGAGGACATGCTCTCCCACTCGGAAAGCTCGAATGTCAGGGTCCCACAACTGAATGAGATGAGTGAGAAGCTTGGGCTGCTGGCGGATCCTTTTGGTTTTAAAGAACTTTAGCAAACCACATTCTCGCAATGCGGTCACGGTTGGTAAGTCATTTTCAGCTGCAAAATCATCCGCTTCATGCTCCCTTTCTTTCCAACTTACCATTTTGCTCCGAACAAGTTGCAAACTCCTGCAAAAGATCAAGCAAAGCAATTCGTAACTATTTAGCAACTTACTTCCAGCAGAAATTTGGAGAAAATTTGATTTCTTGAACTAAAAATTTGCCTCTACCGCGTCTGAGAGAAATTCTACCGCGCGGCAGTCCACACTACCGCGCCTCGGTTTGGAGATCCAGCCCGGTACTGTTAGACAGTACCGCGTTTTTCGATAGAGCCCCCACGCGGTAGTGTGAAGGGCGATTCTTGCCCAAAAGGGCTCGCTAAAAAATCAAATTTTTCCTGGTGAAAGAAAAATTTTCTTACATAAAATGAAAGAGGGGCTCAAGAACTCTTACCTGGTGCAGACGGCGGTCGAAATGGTGTCCTAGAACTCCCGGTATGGATCCTTGAAATCTTGCTCCTAAATAGGTGAAAATTTCTCCTTTGGGTAAAAAACACAAATGAATAGTAATTTCTATTTTTAACTATTCCTTATATATTATTTTCAAATATCTTTTTTAATTATTATTTTTTTAAATAGTTAAAATAAAACCTTGTTCACATTACTAATGTCCAGTTTTTGAGCATTTATTGACAGGATCCTCAGTAAAAACGCGTTACATTCACACTGGTGTTTTCTGACCTTCATTTTTAGCCCACTTTATCTTTTTCGTGCTCTGGATTTAAAACTTGAAAAAGATTCCAAGCGCTTTTACACCCATGTCGTGCTTGTCAAACTCAAGTAAATGGTGTCGAGTACGGTCAGCTTTACTCATGCTCGTTAAACGGTGAGGAAAGTATTATCCTGGTTGTATTTTATTCTTTTTTCGGACTAGAATAATCAAAAATTACGAAAAAGACCATAGGAGTCCATAGTTAAGCTCTTTTCAGACTCGTTAAAATTGAAAAGATTGCCAAGTGATCTTGACTCTTTCACGCTTGTAAAAGTATTTGAAAGGTCGTCTATTCGGTGATAGGTTACCCCTTTTTCGGCCCGTCTAGACTATTTACGAGAAAGGTATACCTCAGTCAATCTCGGCTGAGAGAGTTCTCTTGGGAATTGTTTTACACTTTTTCGGGATCAAGGGACTAAATTTTATGAAAAAGTACATTATGGAGCTTCCTTTAAGTTTTTCAGGCTCTCTAAATATGAAAAACTACCGAGTTTTCCTTCCTTGGACTCGTTAAAATGTTAACATCGAAGGACCCACTTTGGGACGAATCCCTCCTTTCTCAGGTTCGTAAAACGTGTGAGATTGGACTCATCCATGAGATGAGCTACACCGAGCATCTGTTATCCTCTTCAAGCTCGCAAAACAAGAAAGAGGTACTCATCTATCATGTCGGGGAAATATGGGGGGATAAGTCAAGTTTATTTATGGCAGCTTGTTAGTCGTTACCTTTGAACATGGCATGTGTCCGTCTCTTGTCTATATTGGGTATCCATTTTCCATTGAGTCATGGTCATCATCATGAGTCGTCTCCCTAGCCGTGAGCCTACTCATTCGGTGTCTATCCTCTATTTGTCAATAATCCCTGCTGCCAAGTCCTGTTACATGTCGTTATATGTTCAAAGGGTTGCATTGTTTTGAGTCGTTCATTGTGTCAGGCCTCCGCTGTGTCAGTACATACTCCATAGTTCCATCATCTTATCATTCGTGCCGATTTCGTGTCGATGATGTGGGAAACATCATGGCCCACCTTCGACGAGTCTATTCCTGTCGACACCAAATCACTATCCGGGAACTAGACTTAGGAATCAACTATTAGTACCTTGGTACCTGCATGTTTCAATGGCAGGTTTCCTCGTGTTTGACAGTAGGTTCACATCATTGACCTTTGATCAAGCAATCTCTCGGATGCTTGACATCAACTCATTCATTCGCATTTCGTTGAGATGTACTATTGATAACTTGGGAATCATCGTCATCATTGGTGATCTCCCTCACATTTGTTAACGGTCCACATCATTGACCAGTAATCAAATGGTTTCTACCATGTTCGACTTCAACACCTTGTAATCACATGGCTAGATTCGTATCTTTTGCGATCAGGTAGAAGACCCTGGACGCACCTCTACATTTTGATTGCATCCAGGTTGCGATGGAGATGTCATTTGTATTGTCACACAGATCCACTTATTGTATTGGTCGTGGTTGTGTCATTATTGTCTCATGGATCTACGATTGTTCATAGTAGCCATGATCTGTCCACAGTCTACATCATCTCAGTACTCATGGATCTACAATGTATTGGTCGGCAGCCATGCTTTGAGTCATCTGTTTTCGAGCATGGGGATGCCCGCCTCTGTAGTATATCCAACACTTTGTTTCTGTTTCAGCTCAGTGTCGCTCTCCTCGATGCTATCTCTGCACACTCTATTCGTAAAGTCTTTCGACCATCAGTCCCTTCTGACCTCACACTTTAGGAGGCATTTGTTATACCTCTATATTCCACAGTGTCGCATCTCCACCACAAACAGAGTTGACAACACTTCCCCTGCTGTCTAAACCATCCAGAAGAGACAGATGATGAGTTAATCTTGAAGGTGAATCTACCCTGACAAGTTCTGACCCACCTAAGACTTTATCTACACACACTACCGCGCCTTGCTCATTTATCAAAACGCGGTACTAGACACTACCGCGCTATGCTTTTTCCCCAAAACGCGGCAGTACCGCGTTGTGCTAAGACTGCAGGGCGCGGTACTCTTTTATTATCCCTTTTTCCTTGGTTTGTGGGATTTTGGATTTTCGAAGATAATGGAATATTGGGGTCCCTGATTCGATCTCAACTCATCTCCTTCGATTAGAAACCCTGATCCACTTATCTCTCCCTAGATCCACCCATCTCTCTTGTTGGTTAACCTCACCATTCACTATAAAAGAGAGGCATTCCATGGGGAAAGGAGAGGACTCTTGAGAGTACCAAACTTATGGTCTTACAGCATTGTGGAGATAGCTAGAGGAGAAGACACTTGGAGCTAGAGGATTGGCTTGGACATCAAGCACCTTTTGTAAGTATTCTTCAAGTTGTAATGGAATAACTTGTCTTGTTTCCCCAAATCATTTGTATTAATTCTGTTTTAATGATATGATTTGTATCTTTCATAGATTTAGATTCTAACTCGTGTTTCAAGTTGCTAGAGAATAGTGCATTCTTGTGTTTTGGTCCCATTTTGACAGGTTCATTTGTGAGGGCTTGGAGATTGGAGCAACTACGAAGACAAGCGTTTGGATAGAAGGTCAGTTAAACTTCTTCTACTCTTTCTAGCATTTTAATCTTGAGACGTTTGTTAGATCTAGGGATTCATAGTAGCATTTGTTTTGACTTGTTTCTTGCTTTAGAGTTAGTTTAAAATCTACTTTAAAGTTAAGGGAGTTTTGACTTATCCGTAGGGCAGAATTCCGCATAACAATATGGTGTACATAGTACCACATTGCAATAGTCCATGGATGTAACATTGTAGTCAAATGTATGTGTGAAGAGCTCAACCACAAATTTAACAAAATAATGCTCATTAACTAGTGTAAATTTACGTGAACCCCTTGGGCCTTAACCAATCAAGATTCAATGGATGTGGATCTGTTGCAGTAGGAAATTGTAAGGTCTTAAGCAAGCCTTGCAATACAAGGTTCTTTTGACTTCACTTGTCCATGATAATTTGATCTAAATTATATTTTTAGAACCTGTTCTTTGGAACTCGTCCTAAAATTCTTATAGTAACAAGTGAAAATATCTCAAATGGTGAACACGAAGAAGCATCTTAATCAAATTCTTCTACTCCGAGATAGCTTTGGAATCTTTGTAAAGTTTGGAATCCTTGGATCGCTGTAAAAATTCTTGAGTGCTTGGAGCATCATGAAACATACGGTATTATTTGTAGGTTAATTGGGTTTCACTTAGAATGGAACAGTTGTGAACTAAATGACTTGTTCCTAACACTAGATTCTAGACAGGACGAAGACTTGGATTATTAGTCCTTGCTTGCCACAATATAATTATAGTTTCTACCCAGTTGATTTTTTGCCTCGTTTTGTGAATCAATAGAAATTAAATTAATTCTTGGGTATCCTTACCAGCATGATCGAAATGCCATTCATTATGGGATATATGATACCTAGATACTTCAAAAAGATGGTAAAGCATACAAGCATCTCTCTTCTTTGCCTAACTCTCCTTCTAAAAATCAAGTAATAGCTTAGTTAGGTTTTCCAAGCAAAAGAAGATAACATTGAGAAGCTCCCTCTGGGTACTCAAGATGTTACTTGGGTATTTTCAAATGTCTTTGAAAAATCTCAAGGATTTCCTTTTCTTAGACTATTCCAACTCTACTACATTGCGAGCTTAAAATGTTGAAGAATCATTTGGAATTCATCTTGACATTATCATATCAAGTCTCATCACCTTTAGTGGGCCCTTCTCTTTTTCCCATTCATATTTGCTTTCACAGTTCTCTACTCTACTTCCTAAGTGTTTTTTCATATAGCTCATGGGAACTTCAAACCTAAGCAAAGAGGCCTTATTATGCTTCATAGTTTCCATTTCTTCATCCCGCTTCAGACAAGGATTTACTAGACTCATTGTTTCCATCAACGATAAATCAAAATGAATCACTATGATTCAAAATCAAAAGGAATCAGAATGATCACTACTGCCAAATATAGAAGCTAATCCCATTGGACTAGGACCATTTATCTGCCTCAATTGGTGACATAGTAGCTTTTTGTGTTTCATTCATTGGAGATTTCTTGTTTTGCATGGCTACTTCCAAGGGAAGGTATTGACCTAGAATGACTTGATGTAGTAGCCTATTTTCAAACCTCTGTTTTGTTTGAATTAAAGAAGATGGGATTTCATACATGTCACGGGATACACTAGTCCCAACTGTCATACCAAATTTTGATTGGCTTGGATTAAATCCATGGTCCATGCTTTGAATGTAACTCTCATCCGGGAGCCCTATGACTTGGTTTCTCAACCCCCTAGTGTATCATGCTTCATCGCATGAGAATCAACATTGAAGTGTGTCAACTTGTTTAAAAGTTGCTCAGGATCCCCCATAACAATATTCATAGTATGTCATGGTACCTCCCTTACAGGACCATCAGAATGCCCACCAGATGGAAGAAACATAGACATAATTGATCCTCTTATAGAATCTTCCTTTAAATGATTAATGCATCCCGATTCCATCGCATTGGGCCTTCCAAATCCATGCAGATGGTGCTCAAACTGCCTTTCTTTCCCTTTCTCCTTATTGCCAGAAAATGTAGGAAGATTGCATGGACCACCTTGCTGGGTTTCCTCTGTGTTATAGCTCAAATCTGCACTTCTCCGTCCATGATCACCTTGAGCAGTCGATCACACAAAAGGACAACTTGGATTGAAGAGCATGATGACCTTGGATAATACCTTGACCTGACTTACCCTTCTGCAAGCTAGCAAAACCCTGAAAAACCTCATGTTTTGAGTTGTGCGCTACTCTACTTCAGCATACTACCACTCATGCTCTACTCCACAGGCTCAATAGTAGCGCACATCTCCTACTATGCTCTACTCTCTTGTGTTTATGTTGTGCTTGTTGTTTCTTCAGTGATCCTGTATATGCTATTATTGTGAAATAGAATGTAATGCTGCTATTTTCTGTCTTAGCATATTAAATTTTAATAGCAACTTCCCCAACTTCCATTACAACCACCTCTCGATCTAAACTGCCTTCCTTGTCCTATAAATACAAGGAGGATTGACAAGAGGGGTTATAAATTGTTGTGACTCTCATTCACAAGAAGAGAAATTTGTATGAAGGGTTGTTATGCTGGAAGATTTCAAGTCAGAGAAGAGCAGAAGCCCAGAATCCGGTTGCACAAGCATGCTGCATTGATCAGGTATAACTAGTAATCATTATATGCTTTTGACAATAAAGGTTGAAACATTCTTTCCTGTCCCAAATATAATGCCTAATGGATTGTGTATTTATTTGGTTAAATGCTTGATTGTTCTTGATGTTTGAATTGCATTTCAATTTGATCATCTTTATATTAGTTAAGATACGCTGAGGAAGGTATCTTTATGTTGCTTGTCTATTGAAGTGGAAGATTGAGTTGAATATTGAGCGCGAGATCGAGCAAAGCTAGGATCAAATGTTATTAATAAGGTACGTCTTCAAGATGTTTGATCTATTTCCATTTATAGATGTTTCTGTAGCGTAATCATTGTGTTTACCTGTCTCCCCCTAAGTTGATAGTGTCCCTTTCCTCACTATAGGGTGAATTTATGGAACAATAGACTGGCGACTTCGCTGGGGAGATGGTTGTTTTTCTGCTCTAAGAAACCCATTTTGTTGTCTTTCTAGTACTTTTTGATCCCTTTAATCCTCTGAGGGGCCTTGTAGGTCATCCCTACTTACTGTCTTTTGTCTGACTCAACCTTTTACACCTCTACAAAGCTTGTTTTCTGACCTTTCCTAACATGTGTGCTACTCTACTATACATACAGTAGTGCATACCTGAGATTTTGTGCTAGTTTATCTACTACACAGTAGCACACACCTTCCAGAGTGCACTAGTTTTCCTACTGCACAGTAGAGCACATTCCTGTAACTCTTTGTTTGATGTAAGATTTGGATTTCCGCCTATTTTGGTTTGGTTTCTAACTTTGTTATTGGCCTTCTTAACTGGTCTTTGAGGTCTGTAATCCATCTTTGAGTCTCTTTAGACTCTTTTGAGTCCCTTAGGTCATCTTTTGGTCACTTGATTACTTTTGAAGTGTCTTGCTCGTTTGTGACTCTTTTTGGAGACCGTGCATTGTTCCTTAGTGAACATAGCTGCTCCTCCATACCCTAGTAGTGTGTTGCAGGTAGACAAACCTTTGTGTTCAGCATTTGTTGTTTGTTGCGACACTTGTATGCTCTTTGGGTGTCTCATCCTTTGATTTAGGGTTTTGACCCATTTTTGGAGCCTTTGGGGTGTCTTCCAAAGTTTTTTGAGTCGTGACATTTCTTGACCTCGCTGTCATTTCCAGTATTAAGTGAGTTTGAAGTACTTTAGTTGTCACATACCCCAATTTTATTAAAATAATGTAATTATTTTATTAATATTCCTGAGACATTATGTTAAATTTAATGCTAAGTAGGAATGGATGACTCAGCAGAGTCTCCAGAAATGGAATGTAAATTCTGAATAATTATTATTAATAAATAAATTATGGAGACAACAGCATGGGAGAGCTGTTAAAAGAGGTTACTGGTCTAACTGGTGGATGGAATTAGGTGGAAGGACAAAAGACAAGTGGCAGCATCCTCAAACACTTCTTGAGTTGCAGGTGGCAACTTCCCTACATTTTGGGGTCATGATTCCCCAAGAAAGTGGAATCTGAGCAAGTGGCTCATTAATGACAGTTAACCCAACTAAGACCTAGGCAATCTTTTAAATACTACTCAATGAACTGAGCTGGGGGTTCAGCAGTTGTTCTAGAGGGAGAATACATTCAGGTGAATGCTATTCAGTAGTCCCATTGAGGAAGTGGGAAAACAGTAAGGAAGTGTTCTGATTCAGGAAGTTGCAGTAACTTGGTTCCAGTATAACTGTTTTGGCTGAGGGAATTGTTGGTTGTACCTAGTTCCATCCAGTTAGACCAGAACAAGCTCGGGGGTCCTGAGAAGTGTTGTCTGGGCACTCTCCAGGAATTGGTAGGGAGGAACGGCCTCCCATTGCTGTTATTGTCTACCATAGATACAGGTTCTGTCACTCTTCCTGCTGTTTGGTTTAATAAATTTTAATGTAGAATGGACTATTTCAACTGTGTTTTGACTGTATTTATTTTCAGTAGATCAGTCTTCCTGTATTATCCCTTGGTATAAATTTCAGAATTCAGATGTTTTAGAATTTTCCCTATTATCACTTAAATAGAGTAATTATTCTATGCAGAATATGTTTGTTATTATTACAGTAATCAAATATCATGTTTAGTTATTTCTAGAATTTCTATTAATAGTTAAACAATAGACAGAATGTTAAACAGTAGTCATTCCAGAAATATACTCATTAAAACAGTCATAAGAACAGACACATAGACAAATCTTAGAATTACTGTGAAATATTTCCCAATAGAGATTGTACAGGAATAGTTTCTATTAGAGCAATATACTTGTATATATATATATGTTTCATATTTATGTCAACTATAGATATAGGTTAGTCTCTGCATCGAGCTAAATACGAATAAAACCCATATCATTTTATTTATTTATACTCAGAATATCATTGACAGTTATCGATTATCTAAAAGATGTGATTGTAACAATGTTTCATTGTTTAAAAACTTTCCATACAATCTTATTCAAATCACAGTCAAATGCAAATACTTAAACTATAAATTGTTTTTTTTTTTATCCTAATACTATAGTGTTTCTAGCCATGCTGTCACAACACAGATTAACTGAGTTATTATAAAACAAGACAAATATCTTGACTGGCTCGAAGCCAAGTCTTAGTACATAGAGACTTCATTGTTTCACTATCCAAATCATAAGCATAGAATCACTGTTCATTATCGAGCTTGTATTATATGAAATACATAGCTCTGTCATAGGTTGTCTTATCTATAGTCACACAGTCTTAAACGCAGGGAAGCCATCAACAAGCGTAGCCATTGTTGACTGTTACAACCCTCATATTTATTTATTGTATTAAGACTTATCTCATTATCAGTATTACTCTTTGGGAGTGGATAGCAAACTTATCACGGCCGTAGCCAGACCTTATTAAATCAATAGGGTGAAAACAAGAGAAAAGAAATGCCTCATATGGCAGACCGAACCTACAGGAGGTTTTATACATAGTCTATGTATATAATTTTATTCACAGTTATATTCAATATTTATACAAGAACCAAAACAAAACTTCACAGCTCGTTTCCAGTCACCACCGAACTCAAAACATTTTCATATATATATGTTTTAAACCAGGAACAGAACCCCAACTCGCCAGGATTTACCCTATATAAATTAACCATTACAGTAATGGTAATAAACATCAACATTCTTTTTATTTTACACTCAAAATCAAAGAAAACGCAGAGAGATAAATACATAGATGCACCTACAGTAGAGTTATCATCCCGTGCAAGTATCGGAGAACTCAAATCATCCTTATATTTTAAACACTCTATTTATTTAACAAAAACACAGAATGATACACGGCCATGATAGGCCCAATATTACATTAATATTAACTTTAACAGTGTGGGTAAAACCCTACATATAGAAAACAAAAACGACAACAGCAATCCCCTGGCCTCATATAGTCTGAGCCGTATATGGTTCTTCATAAACATGACGGGGTATCAAACCTTTTCTATACAAACAAAACAATTTTATACATGTGACTGTATCCATGTCACAAGAACCATAACACCCCGCTACACAGGAGGTTCCCTCCAGACTTAACCCTAGCACGACAAAACCAACAAAGGGAGAGACAGCCGTGGATAACCAGGCTTACCCGGAGGAGCCAGCGCTGAAGATGAAGCCCTGTGCATCTTCAGAACAGCAGGACCTGCACATTCGAATGCCGAGAGTTGTTAATACTTATGTAAATCGAAAACAATCGTTTGCAAAACCAAAACTGTGAAAAATGGATATTATCTTACCTGAGCCATGGAGGAATGCGAGCCGTGGACAACCTGGTAGCCACCAGTGGAAATGAGTAACGAAACTCCATTACAATCGTCAGTTGGATGAGTAAGGGAGATTTCCAGTACCCTCTATTGACAGCCACGACAGGCAACAATTTAAACAAAAACCCTTAAGCTGTGAATGGACCAGTCGAGAAGCACACTCCCAAACCCAAATGCACAACCACCTCATGGATAAAAACAACAGCAAAACCCTGCCTCAAACTCACACCAGCGACAGTGGAAAGCTGAAGTAGCAGGTGACTAAAAGTGATGATGGCAACGAGACCAGGATACAAATGAAAATGTAGCAGACGCCAATACAGAGCTCAAGACTTCTATACTATCAGAAGAATGAAATTTACGTAACCAGACCCTAAGCAAATAGCCTGTTACAATGCCAAACTAACGAGTTCAGACATGGAGGGTTTCTCCCTTACAACCCGAGCCCGAAGGAAAAGACAATGACCAGGTAGGGTTTCATTATTAGCTTATATATCATCAAATGCATGGAGGAGAGCCAACCACGTAGCCATGTAATTTATCAACGTAACATGGGTCGAGTTCCTATAGTCTGTTGCAATTCGAATCATTGTTCACCGATTTTAAAAATCATTGCATAGATATAAGTCAAATTCAAATGTATGGAAAACACTAAGATTTACACTCAATCAGCATATAGTGCATGCCTTGCAACCGAACCTTCGATAATTCCAAGGTACATGGTATGTATATTCCCTACAATGATATGAACGAGATATAGTCAACTTCAAATATTGAGTTTTCTCTTAGCCTTAGTATGGTAGATACTACCTTAACATTATATTAGATATAAATCTTGTCCAACGTATGGAAAACACTATGATTGTTACACAATCATTGTAATGTATATAGATTAAAAACCAAGCCATCGATAATGTCAAGGGCGCATCATATTTTTACCTACAATCAATTAAACAATGATGTAGTTAACCTTCAAATGAAAACTCCATATCACTTAAGACATTGAATGTTACCATAATCATATGATGGGATACACCATTGTTACTAAGTTCTAATTACCATAAATCTCCCAATACCATGGTGAACAATCAACATTGAGAATAACAATATTTATTATCATGATGTCTAAATATAAACTCATATACAGGTCCATACCATGAACATAGAGTAAAACCAAGACAGAGTTAGATGAGACAAGTTAAACAATAATACTAAGTGGACGTTGGGATCTTGAAAATATAGATGAATGGAACATCGCTAGAGGAGTCACAACTCCCACTCATGTTAATAACACATGAACACAGCAGTAATCACCGTTAATAGTTGACAATAGATCACCTAACGCAAACGTCACTATATGCAGATATTAAACATGATACTAATAATTCACTACAGTGATAGTTACATCATTAACATAGGATCATGTTCATATCGCAATGGATACGACGGGAAACTTTGTAAGTCATCGCAAAAACCTGATGGTACTATCCAGGATAAGAAATATCATGTCGAGGCAGACTATCAATCTTATTTAAGCATATATTTCACGAAAAGAACCTTACTGTCTTACACGACAACTAGCATAGTAAATAGATCTTCTTTAAGTTTTTACAGTGCAAGTAAAGGAGCTTGATACTTACAAAGATTAAAATTCAGTGACCCATACTTCACCGGTGTACCTGCAAACAAAAGTCAAAGTATGCATTAGCTCGTAAGCTAAGTAAGCCAGTCAGCTATGGCTAGCTCTTCCTTTGCAGTTTGAAACAAAAACAGTCAACATTTAAAATCACAAAAATCACAATTTTAGTAAGACAGAATCTTTTAAACAAGATTATGTTTAGTTACTGAAATTAAACAGGACCAGGAATGCTATTAACTAACATTTATTGTTATAATAAAAAATTTTAAATTTTTCAGAAATTTCAGGATTTGACATGTGGTATCAGAGCCAGGTTCAGACACTAGGCTTGGATGTGACTCCACTAACTTCCGCAAAACAGTGACCATAAAAGAAGATTCTTAAATATATATAGTACTAACATATATTTCGGTTTCATGATACAGAACAGAAAATTTCCTTTTTCTGAATTTTTCAGACAGGTATGGAAAAACTGGGAGAATACGCAGAGGAGGAATCTCCCAATGCAGTGATAAGACAGATGTCAAGAGAACCTGAGACAGAAGAAGTAATTGCTCACACCGCTGAGTTGATGCAGACCATAAGAGGATTAAAAACAGAGATGGAAACAGTCAAGAAGGATAATGAAAGGATTCTAAAGACCTAGGAGCAGTTAAATCCGCTATTGATAGAAAAATTTCAGACAGAAGGAAGGAGCAAACGAGCTGACTCAGAAGAAGTTAGTCATCAAAGAGGGTCAAAAAGGACAAAACCGGCTAAATCCGACAGCAGTTCATCATCTGATGAAAGAAAGGGACAACCCAGTTATCACACTAGCAGTGAAACTGAGCTGCATAACCGAAGGAAAAAGTACAGGCCTTATGAAGAGATTTCCGGGGAGTTTAAGAAGATAAAGCCCCCAACTTTCAATGGAGAATCTGAAACTGGAGAAGAGGCAGAATCCTGGTTATCCGGGATGAGAAAATATTTTCAGATCTATAATTACTCAAATCAGCTGAAGGCACGAATGGCCATCTACAACCTCTCGGGAAAGGCGGACATATGGTGGCAAGACCTGAAAAGGGTCAAGGGGATTAAAGAGAGAGAAGTTAATTGGAGTACTTTTAAAAGATATTTCAAGAAGAAATTCCTGTCCGAACAGTATTATGAGGAGAGGGCCAAGGAATTTTATGAACTAAAGCTTGGATCTATGACGATGAAGGACTTAAACAGTAAATTTTTAAGTCTATTGCAGTATGTACCGTATTTTGTCGAAGAGAAACCAAAAATACAGCGGTTTCTTAGTTGTCTGCCCTATCATATCAAGGACAGAATTGAATATGACAACCCCAAAACATTGGAAGAAGCTATGCGCAAAGCTAATTTCTGTTATGAACAGAATAAAAAGAAAGAGGGAATAGCCAGCTAGAAAGCCAAAAAGAACAGCAATCTGATCGAGTACAAGAAAAAGGAGTTTGTCCCCCATAAAAGTTTCAAGAATGGCAAAAACGGAAACCATTTCAATGGTAAAAGCTTTCATGGAAACAAAAACGGAGCTGTCAGTCAATCCAACAATTACAAAAACAGCAAGGAGACTCCTAATAACCATGGAAACTACACCAAAAACTTTGAGCGAAAAGAACCTGTTAAGTGCTGGGAGTGTAATGGGCCGCATTATGCTTCAGTCTGCCCAAACAGAAAGAAACAAATCAGCACACTTTATTCCTGTTAAAACCACATACAAGGCTGCAAACATAGCAGATATCTTTTTAAAACAGATTTTTCGGTTACACGGTATTCCAAAAATTATTATATCAGACAGGGATCCTAAATTCACAGGAAATTTTTGGAGATCCTTGTTCAAAGGATTAAACACCACTTTGAATTTCAGCACCTCTTTCCATCCTCAGACTGACGGACAAACTGAAAGAGTTAATAAAGTATTAGAAGATCTGTTAAGGATGTATGTTAAAGATCAACCAGGTAAGTGGGAGGATTATTTACACTTAGCCGAATTTGCATACAACAACAGCTATCAATCATTAGCTAAGTTTAGTCCTTTCGATATTTTGTATGGACGAAAATGCAACACTCCTATCTCTTGGAGTAATCCAGTAGATAGATTAGTGTTAGGACCTGATTTATTGAAAGAAATGGAACAGATTGTGAAACAAGTGCAGGAGAACTTGAAGATTGCCCAGGATCGGCAAAAGAGTCAAGTAGATTTGAAAAGAACTCCTAAAGAGTTCCAGGTAGGAGAACATGTGTTCATCAAGGTAAGGCCAAAGAAGAGCTCCCTAAGATTAGGGAGTTGTGCAAAATTAGCACCACGTTACTGTGGTCCATTTGAAATTTTATCTAGAATCGGTCAAGTTGCTTATCAGTTAGCATTACCACCAAATTTAAAAGTACACAATGTTTTTCATATCTCTGTTTTGAAAAAGTATGTTCATGATGCTACTCATGTTATTGATTGGAACATTGTACAGGTAGAACCAGAAGGGGAAGTTCTGGTGGAACCGGATTGTATCCTCGTGAGGAGGGAAATTACTCTACAGAACCGCATAATTGGACAAGTGAAGGTGCAATGGAAGCACCTTAGTCCTAAAGAAGCTACCTGGGAGCTGGAAAGTAAGATGCGGGAAGCATATCCCCATCTATTCCAGCAGGTGGCTGAAGAAGAAGAATAAGTAACATCGAGGACAATGTTACATTTTAAGGGGGTGTGTATGTCACATACCCCAATTTTATTAAAATAATGTAATTATTTTATTAATATTCCTGAGACATTATGTTAAATTTAATGCTAAGTAGGAATGGATGACTCAGCAGAGTCTCCAGAAATGGAATGTAAATTCTGAATAATTATTATTAATAAATAAATTATGGAGACAACAGCATGGGAGAGCTGTTAAAAGAGGTTACTGGTCTAACTGGTGGATGGAATTAGGTGGAAGGACAAAAGACAAGTGGCAGCATCCTCAAACACTTCGTGAGTTGCAGGTGGCAACTTCCCTACATTTTGGGGTCATGATTCCCCAAGAAAGTGGAATCTGAGCAGGTGGCTCATTAATGACAGTTAACCCAACTAAGACCTAGGCAATCTTTTAAATACTACTCAATGAACTGAGCTGGGGGTTCAGCAGTTGTTCTAGAGGGAGAATACATTCAGGTGAATGCTATTCAGTAGTCCCATTGAGGAAGTGGGAAAACAGTAAGGAAGTGTTCTGATTCAGGAAGTTGCAGTAACTTGGTTCCAGTATAGCTGTTTTGGCTGAGGGAATTGTTGGTTGTACCTAGTTCCAGCCAGTTAGACCAGAACAAGCTCGGGGGTCCTGAGAAGTGCTGTCTGGGCACTCTCCAGGAATTGGTAGGGAGGAACGGCCTCCCATTGCTGTTATTGTCTACCATAGATACAGGTTCTGTCACTCTTCCTGCTGTTTGGTTTAATAAATTTTAATGTAGAATGGACTATTTCAACTGTGTTTTGACTGTATTTATTTTCAGTAGATCAGTCTTCCTGTATTATCCCTTGGTATAAATTTCAGAATTCAGATGTTTTAGAATTTTCCCTATTATCACTTAAATAGAGTAATTATTCTATGCAGAATATGTTTGTTATTATTACAGTAATCAAATATCATGTTTAGTTATTTCTAGAATTTCTATTAATAGTTAAACAATAGACAGAATGTTAAACAGTAGTCATTCCAGAAATATACTCATTAAAACAGTCATAAGAACAGACACCTAGACAAATCTTAGAATTACTGTGAAATATTTCCCAATAGAGATTGTACAGGAATAGTTTCTATTAGAGCAATATACTTGTATATATATATCTGTTTCATATTTATGTCAACTATAGATATAGGTTAGTCTCTGCATCGAGCTAAATAAGAATAAAACCCATATCATTTTATTTATTTATACTCAGAATATCATTGACAGTTATCGATTATCTAAAAGATGTGATTGTAACAATGTTTCATTGTTTAAAAACTTTCCATACAATCTTATTCAAATCATAGTCAAATGCAAATACTTAAACTATAAATTGTTTTTTTTTTTTATCCTAATACTATAGTATTTCTAGCCATGCTGTCACAACACAGATTAACTGAGTTATTATAAAACAAGACAAATATCTTGACTGGCTCGAAGCCAAGTCTTAGTACATAGAGACTTCATTGTTTCACTATCCAAATCATAAGCATAGAATCACTGTTCATTATCGAGCTTGTATTATATGAAATACATAGCTCTGTCGTAGGTTGTCTTATCTATAGTCACACAGTCTTAAACGCAGGGAAGCCATCAACAAGCGTAGCCATTGTTGACTGTTACAACCCTCATAGTTATTTATTGTATTAAGACTTATCTCATTATCAGTATTACTCTTTGGGAGTGGATAGCAAACTTATCACGGCCGTAGCCAGACCTTATTAAATCAATAGGGTGAAAACAAGAGAAAAGAAATGCCTCATATGGCAGACCGAACCTACAGGAGGTTTTATACATAGTCTATGTATATAATTTTATTCACAGTTATATTCAATATTTATACAAGAACCAAAACAAAACTTCACAGCTCGTTTCCAGTCACCACCGAACTCAAAACATTCTCATATATATATGTTTTAAACCAGGAACAGAACCCCAACTCGCCAGGATTTACCCTATATAAATTAACCATTACAGTAATGGTAATAAACATCAACATTCTTTTTATTTTACACTCAAAATCAAAGAAAACGCAGAGAGATAAATACATAGATGCACCTACAGTAGAGTTATCATCCCGTGCAGGTATCGGAGAACTCAAATCATCCTTATATTTTAAACACTCTATTTATTTAACAAAAACACAGAATGATACACGGCCATGATAGGCCCAATATTACATTAATATTAACTTTTACAGTGTGGGTAAAACCCTACATATAGAAAACAAAAACGACAACAGCAATCCCCTGGCCTCATATAGTCTGAGCCGTATATGGTTCTTCATAAACATGACGGGGTATCAAACCTTTTCTATACAAACAAAACAATTTTATACATGTGACTGTATCCATGTCACAAGAACCATAACACCCCGCTACACAGGAGGTTCCCTCCAGACTTAACCCTAGCACGACAAAACCAACAAAGGGAGAGACAGCTGTGGATAACCAGGCTTACCCGGAGGAGCCAGCGCTGAAGATGAAGCCCTGTGCATCTTCAGAACAGCAGGACCTGCACATTCGAATGCCGAGAGTTGTTAATACTTATGTAAATCGAAAACAATCGTTTGCAAAACCAAAACTGTGAAAAATGGATATTATCTTACCTGAGCCATGGAGGAATGCGAGCCGTGGACAACCTGGTAGCCACCAGTGGAAATGAGTAACGAAACTCCATTACAATCGTCAGTTGGATGAGTAAGGGAGATTTCCAGTACCCTCTATTGACAGCCACGACAGGCAACAATTTAAACAAAAACCCTTAAGCTGTGAATGGACCAGTCGAGAAGCACACTCCCAAACCCAAATGCACAACCACCTCATGGATAAAAACAACAGCGAAACCCTGCCTCAAACTCACACCAGCGACAGTGGAAAGCTGAAGTAGCAGGTGACTAAAAGTGATGATGGCAACGAGACCAGGATACAAATGAAAATGTAGCAGACGCCAATACAGAGCTCAAGACTTCTATACTATCAGAAGAATGAAATTTACGTAACCAGACCCTAAGCAAATAGCCTGTTACAATGCCAAACTAACGAGTTCATACATGGAGGGTTTCTCCCTTACAACCTGAGCCCGAAGGCAAAGACAATGACTAGGTAGGGTTTCATTATTAGCTTATATATCATCAAATGCATGGAGGAGAGCCAACCACGTAGCCATGTAATTTATCAACGTAACATGGGTCGAGTTCCTATAGTCTGTTGCAGTTCGAATCATTGTTCACCGATTTTAAAAATCATTGCATAGATATAAGTCAAATTCAAATGTATGGAAAACACTAAGATTTACACTCAATCAGCATATAGTGCATGCCTTGCAACCGAACCTTCGATAATTCCAAGGTACATGGTATGTATATTCCCTACAATGATATGAACGAGATATAGTCAACTTCAAATATTGAGTTTTCTCTTAGCCTTAGTATGGTAGATACTACCTTAACATTATATTAGATATAAATCTTGTCCAACGTATGGAAAACACTATGATTGTTACACAATCATTGTAATGTATATAGATTAAAAACCAAGCCATCGATAATGTCAAGGGCGCATCATATTTTTACCTACAATCAATTAAACAATGATGTAGTTAACCTTCAAATGAAAACTCCATATCACTTAAGACATTGAATGTTACCATAATCATATGATGGGATACACCATTGTTACTAAGTTCTAATTACCATAAATCTCCCAATACCATGGTGAACAATCAACATTGAGAATAACAATATTTATTATCATGATGTCTAAATATAAACTCATATACAGGTCCATACCATGAACATAGAGTAAAACCAAGACAGAGTTAGATGAGACAAGTTAAACAATAATACTAAGTGGACGTTGGGATCTTGAAAATATAGATGAATGGAACATCGCTAGAGGAGTCACAACTCCCACTCATGTTAATAACACATGAACACAGTAGTAATCACCGTTAATAGTTGACAATAGATCACCTAACGCAAACGTCACTATATGCAGATATTAAACATGATACTAATAATTCACTACAGTGATAGTTACATCATTAACATAGGATCATGTTCATATCGCAACGGATACGACGGGAAACTTTGTAAGTCATCGCAAAAACCTGATGGTACTATCCAGGATAAGAAATATCATGTCGAGGCAGACTATCAATCTTATTTAAGCGTATATTTCACGAAAAGAACCTTACTGTCTTACACGACAACTAGCATAGTAAATAGATCTTCTTTAAGTTTTTACAGTGCAAGTAAAGGAGCTTGATACTTACAAAGATTAAAATTCAGTGACCCATACTTCACCGGTGTACCTGCAAACAAAAGTCAAAGTATGCATTAGCTCGTAAGCTAAGTAAGCCAGTCAGCTATGGCTAGCTCTTCCTTTGCAGTTTGAAACAAAAACAGTCAACATTTAAAATCAGAAAAATCACAATTGTAGTAAGACAGAATCTTTTAAACAAGATTATGTTTAGTTACTGAAATTAAACAGGACCAGGAATGCTATTAACTAACATTTATTGTTATAATAAAAAATTTTAAATTTTTCAGAAATTTCGGGATTTGACATTAGTTTTCTTCACCTTTGAGCCTTTGTGTTAGTAAGGGTGTCTTTAGTTCGCTTGCCTACCTACTACTTGGCCTAGTGTTCTTGTTTAGGGTTTGGTGCTTTGGAACATTTTTCTAAGTTTGATTTCCAGTTGTAAGTATCTTTCATCCTTGTTTTCTCCCCACTTTGCTTCCAAGTTCAAGAGATTTTTCCTTTGAAAAAACTTGTAGGACAAGTCTTTGTCGGATCATTGATTCGATTATTGTGAACTTTAGAGTCATCTTTCCATACTTGCACATCTTTTGTAGGTCTTACTTGCTTCTGCTTTCAAGTTCTTTTTCGTTCATATATAAAAGAAAAAGCAAAATAAGTTTTGTAGCTTAGAGTAGTGAGGCTTATAATCTTTGCAGAGTAGAATAGTTTACTTTGTTAAGAATTTGAAAAGAAAGCAAAAATAAAGCTTTGTTTAGGTTTTCTTACTCTTCATTTTGGAAAGAATATAAAACAAAAAATAAAAAGTCTTTTTGTTGTTGAAAGTTGTTTCATTTCATGCAATTTACGTTTTGTTGCAACCACACCACACAATGCACTGCCCCATTGAGTAAAAAGTAACCTTAAAAATAATCTTAATAAAATCAATTAGAAACAATTTTCTTTCTAGGGATACACGACACCAACTAGTCTAGGCTAGAGTTTCAAGCTTAAAACACCTTAAACTGCTCAAAGCTTGTTTCATTACTCAAAAATCGTAGTGCGACTATCATATAGGTAAACCCATATATATTAAATATTCCTGGGAAACTCTACTGAAACCAGAGCTAAGCACGAGGCCATGGAAGATCGGAATCATTGAGGATACCTCCCTCACATTCCTTTTGACCATAAACTAGGGTTGATTCATGTATGGGGGTCCATCCGGACTTCGGGCTTTGCTACCCTACCCACGCGTTTTGATCAGGCCGCTGACTGTCCCCCTAGGATATTTCGTATGGTATGGTAGCCTTAGTATCTGACCATAAGATCATACACAGGTGACAACGGAGGGTATATCTGTTGTACCTAGGACAAACATGGGAGGAAATCCCTTGCAGGTCTTTGGGAGGGAGGTTGGGTGATTCTAGTGCTTGCACCCTTAGTCATTGTATTGTGGACCCCGGGTAACTGTTCTTCATCCTTCGTTGATCTGTTTTGGGCCCTCATCATCCCAAACTCTTCTCCGGAAGGCATCTTGTTTGCCTGGTTTGTATACTTAGGATTTTTTAGTGGTATGCTATTTGCTCCTTAGTCTTAGTGGCCACTAGGTTTTTACTTAGTTTTATTTTTATATATAATTGTGAAGGACCAACAGCTTCGTAGGTCTCGAAGATTGCAAAACCTTATCCCACTTAAAGTGGAACCACTACCACCACTAAGACAATAGAGGACAGACTCCAGTGGTCCTTTTGAAACTACTGGTGAAATAGACGTTCCTGAGGAATCACAACCTGGGACTCCAGATCAGTAAGCTTTTAATACAGTCAAGATTGAGGATCTCACTTTTGGTAAGTTTAATACTCCTTTTAATCCTCCTCTAACCGAACTTAACAATTCGCTTCTGGTACTTGTTGGTTTCTAGCAACCTGATTATAATGCATATTTGTTCACACCTAGGCATATTATGACTAACTCGGGAGGTGAACAGGGAGTTCCACAGACTCCCACAATAGGTATGAATACAAATATTGTAAATCCCCCTTCCACTATTATATCGAGCTCGACTCAATCAATTGATGTTTCAACTTTGTCCTTCATTTTTAACACTGGTACGTTGGGCATGCAAAGCTCAATAGCTTTGACATCCGCCTCTACCCCTACTTTTGGACTTAGTAACACAGTGAATGTCGTTCCACCTCCTACAACTGAACAGTCATACCATATACCTAGTACTTGGATTTCCACACCCAATGTAGGGCCGAACGCCTCTGCAACTATGCATGTCATGAGTACCATGACTGTACCATCCACCTCGACTACCCCTGGTTTTAACACCTTTACAGGTTACAACATGAATCAAAATAATGTACCTGTAGGAAATACCTCTTTTTCTCTGTTTTCGGGAGGAGGGGGTAACATCCTTAATCAACAATATGGTGGGGCTAACACTTAGCCTCAGTGGACAAAATTTCAGAGTACCAAACCACTTTCATTTGGATGGGGGAATTTCAACAACACTTTCACACAACAACAGATGGCAGGGGGAAACCCCTACCAGCAGATGGTTGGGGGCAACCCCTACCAGCAGATGGCTGGGGGAAACCCCTACCAGCAGTTTACGGGTCAAACTATGGGTGGTTCCCCCTTTATGACCCCAGCTTATCAAAAACCATCTTGTAGACCTCGTTTACCATTTCTGGCAACTCTGAATTTTCTAGACCTTTCCAAGTTGACGAATGATCCGGTATACCATAACGGTACATGGCCACCAGTTCCTACCAAGTTACCTTCGGACATTCCAAAATTTGAAGGAAAAATCGGTGAAGACCCTGGTGATCATGTCACCACTTTCCATTTATGGTTTTCTTCGAACTCATTGAATGAAGATTCTGTTAGGTTGAGATTTTTCCAAAGAACCTTAACTGGCGGTACAACCAAATGGTACATTGAGTTACCTGTAGCCACATTTTTTAATTTTCGGGATCTCACGACCGTTTTTCTGAACCACTTCCAACTTCTTGTTCGGTATGATGCCAAGACAGATATTTTGTCTACATTTAGATAGAATAAGGCCACTCACTTATCTAATCACATTCAGGAGTGGCGAAGACAGAAGAGGCTCATTAAAGCCAATATACCTCTAGAATTTCTTCTTGAGTGGTATCTGAAATCACTCCTTCCTTACATTTCTAAGGAAGTAGCTACTTCTGGAGTGTCTTCATAGGAAGAAGCCATCTTACAAACCCAATAGATCGACCTTGTTTATGCACAATCTGGGTTACTTTCCGAGATTATACCAGACACACCATGATCAAACACTGATCTTGGCCGACCTAAATCTAGACCACATGCTGACGGCATAGTGGTTCAGTAGATTATGCAACTTTCGAAGCATTGATTAAGCAGGTTCATGCCTTATCCGTCAAACAATCGACTGCAAAAGTGACCTCCGTCACAACCTCTCCTTCTACTTCTAAATCTATGAACCAGGTTCAGAACAATCAAAAGGGCCCTCGGTAGCCCAATATCAAAAAGAAGGGCAAGAAAGGGGAGGGGAACCATCAAAATCCCAAGAACAAAGAGAATACCGAGGAGGGTAGCAAAGAGAAGAAGAAGGTTAAGTTCCCTTGTAAGCTTTGCAAGTAGGATCACCTCACTCACCAATACCCTCTACTTGAAGAAGCCCAGAAGCTGCTTCAAGAAAAGAAACCTATCGTACTTAAAGATCCATTTCCTAAGGGGCAGGGTTCAGCTTCTGGCACCTCCAAAGTTGGGGGCAATACTCATGCTTCATTTGATCAAACTTTCACTAATATGGTTAGCACGGATGCACTTTTGTAAATGCAAGCAAGAAATTATACCCCGGATGCACAAAACAAAGATAAACAGATTCCTGAATCTTCCATTCCTCTCCACATTCCAGTGGACCCACTACCCAAGATCCCGAAAGGTGTCTTGAAACGGGCCTCGCACAATCCCAATGCTCGGGTTGCTTCCAACTACAATGTGGTTGAAGATTTAGCCCAGACCCCTTGTGCCATGTCCACCTTAGAAGTTCTACAAAGTTGTCCTTTACAACGAAATGCATTTCTGGCAGCGATTAGAAGTATGGAATCATCCAACATGACTACACGCTTTGATATGTCTGATATCAAATATTGGTTGCCGTACCACCACGTTACCCTACAGATAGAAGTGGTTGATGGTCCTATTACCATTAGATGGGCTGTCATAGATGAGGGCGCGTCGACGTGCATGATGTCCATTTCTTGCTGGAAAGATTTAGGCTCTCTTGAGTTATCCCTCTTTAACACACTGCTTACTGCCTTCGATGGCAGGACTTTCCGTCCCCACGGAGTTCTACCATTGTTTGAAATTACACTTGCCAGTAAGATAGTTGCTGTAGAGGTTGACTCGTTAAAATTTTAGGCGATTGTAAATTTGCCTCCTCCTCGCACCTTGCGACAACTCCAAAGTCTACAAGCCATGTCTAAATTCTTGCGACGCTTTATCATAAACTATGCTAAGATTACAAAAGGTTTTATGAGATTTCTTAAACAATATACCTACTTATTATGGGATGAGGCTGCTCAAGCATCGTTTGAGCCCTTGAAAAAGGCACTACTTTCAGCCCCCTTGTTGAGCCTGCTGGATTATGCAAAAGATTTTCTTTTATATCTGGTGGCGTCGGTTAATAAAATTGGCATAGTATTAGTTCAGGAGGATGACACACTCGAAGAGAATGTTGTTTACTATCTCTCACATGCATTGATAGCTCCTAAGATTAAATATCCGCATGTTAAGAAGTTAGCACTAGCTGCGGTATAGAGGCTTCGTCACTACATCCTTTTACGAACAACTACTATGATAGAAGAAGTCAATCCTTTTCAATATGTTCTCACTCGACGCATCATCGATGGGAAGTACAATAAATGGATTGTAATCTTACAAGAGTTTGATTTGGTCTTTCAATCGGCCAAGTCAAAGAAATCACTAGTGTTCGCAGAGTTAATCTCAGAATTTCTGAGTGACTTAGAGCATATCTAGGAAGAGTCATCATTCCCGTATGAACATATCTTCCTTATAGCCTCCTCTGACCCATGGTACGAGGATATTTTAGTATATCTCCAAAATTTGAGGTGTCCTACCACTTTTTCTAGAGAAGAACGACGCAAACTGAAAATTCATGCGAAAAACTATCTCATCATCTCTGATACTTTGTATAGACGTGGGATAGATTCCATCTTACGATGTTGTTTGACTTTAGAAGAAGCAGAATCAGTATTGAATGATGTTCACAGTGGAGCCTGTGGGGGTCATCTTTTTGGGTTGGCAATAGCCTAGGAAATACCGTGCCAGGTATTTTTGGCCCACAATCTTTAAAGATTGTGTGGAAGCCGTGAAACGCTGCCATTCGTGTCAGTTTTTCACTAGGAAAATGAGAGCACATCCAGCTCCTCTTCATCCTGTGATTACAGCAAGTCCCTTCGCAAAATGGGGGGTTGATTATATGACTTGCAATCCAGTTTCGGCTAGAGGGAATCATTATATCATCGTTGGCGTCGACTAGTTTACCAAGTGGGCTGAAGCAATGCCTACTGTCAAGGAAGATGGAGATTTGCCGCTTATTTTGTATTCAATCAAATTATTGCAAGGTTCGGCATACCCAAAGAAATTGTGACTGATCACAACAGTCATTTTCAGAATAGCATGATGACCGATCTGTACATAATGTTAGGTTTTTGGAAAGAAAATTCATCTTCATATTATCCACAGGAGAATGGACAAGTCGAAGCAGTTAACAAAACCTTAAAGGTAATTCTGCAAAGAAGTGTTAATGCCAGTCGAAATAACTGGCACATCATGCTATACCCTGCTCTTTGAGCTTACCGAGCGAATGTAAAGACTGCTATCGGGTTCTCTCCCTTCCAGCTTGTGCATGGGATGGAAGCAGTTGTTTCGATTGAATGCGAGATTCCTTCGTTAAAATTGGCTATCCAACGACTACTAGATACTTCAACACTGGAAGAACATTTGTTGCATTTAGAACATCTAGATGAACAGCGCCGCGACGCGCTCACAGCAAACAAAGTTAATAAGAAACAAGTCAAAGGAAAATATGACAAGTCTATTAGACCTAGGGTGTTCCTTGAAGGAGATCTTGTTCTACTTTGGGATCAGGACAATGAACCTCTAGGACCTGGCAAGTTCAAGTCCATGTGGATCGGGCCTTACATAATTTCTAAAGTACTGAAGAAGGGTGCTTACAAGCTAGTAGATTACAAGGGTAATAAGCTGCCTGAGCCTAGAAATGGGCTCTACTTGAAGAATTACTACGCTTAGGCATTTGTGTTTTTTCATGTAACATAGCTGTATATTTTGTAGAGCTAATTTTGCTTGTGCTTGTTAGTTAACCTTATGTGTGTCTTCATGTCGTGTATCAGATGTCGACTGGACATTTCTTAGGATTTTTTGATGGCACCAGTCACCACACCCGATAGTTGGCTTCAGCAGCTTGGGTCATCTACTCACTAGCTAGCCAACTGTTCTCTTCGGGGGGGGGGTTGTTTGGGTCCCACTATGAACAATGTAGCTGAGTATAGTGCGGTTATAAAACTTCTCCGAGATGCTCTTATTCATGGCATTTCACATTTGGAGGTAAGACTTGATTTGCAACTAGTTGTATTTCAGTTAATGGGTGTTTATCAGATTAGAGATCCTGTTTTGATACGACAGTTTTTGCGAGTTAGATTATTGGAAAGACAGTTTGATTCCATTATATATCAACACATTCCAAGAAATTTAAATGCATTTGCTGATTCATTTGCAAATTATGTTTTAGATTGGCATTTGTATCATACATTTCCATAAATAGCATTTCACACATAAAGTTAAACACACACACATGTAAATAACCGATATTGTATATATATCCAAGACTATATCAAAAAATATAATATGAGTTTTGGATCACAAGTCTATCACAATTCATGTCATAAAGTACAAAACTGGGCTCGGTGGCCTCAAAAATATACATAAAATATCCATCTCCTATGGAGAAGGAGGGGCCTCATCGGCATCTACTACCTCCCGATAACATATGACCAACCTAGCTATCTTCCGCAGCACCCTAAGCCATGCTGGGGGCACCCCAACTACATATTCTTGCATATCAAGAGGTACCCGCTCCATGCAGCATGCAGGAACATCATGAGTCAACCAACTCACTTTCCTCTCTATGGTCCCTAACATAGCATCAACTGCACCACATCTTCTGGCCTCACGAAGATAGTAGGATGTCCCTTGGGACGAACAGGTCCAATATCTGCATTTGACACTTGTTCAGTACTTCAAAACTCATCATAAAAATCATATAATTGAAATTTGAAAAAATTAAATAATTCTCAAAACAAAAACATACCAATATCTCCCCAGGCACCACCTGGAGGAAGTACCAGCCCTGGATCATGGCAGAAGTCTAATCCAGCATACAGAAACTACTCGAATGCTGGCACCTGTCTCTCCCACCACCCCCAGAATCATCAGTATGATAGAAAAAGTGACTTTCACCACCACCTTGGTAGAGAAAAATGTCACCCCAACGGCCCAATCTCAGCTCACGAGGATTGGCTAGAGGTAGAGGCATGCCCAAGCTAAGAGCATGTACCCTCTCAAAGAAGAAGGTACATAAAATGCTGCCGTATCAAAAGTTCTTCATACTCCCAGACTTACAACCCGTGAGTTGAAGCTTCATATTTGCCAGTAAACTAGTGCACCAATCATACACATGACCTTGCAAGCAACTGACACTGATATGCATGGGATGACTCGAGGCTAAGTGTTGTGTGGCACTTCCCGACATTCGATTTAACATACTCACAATAACCTTTAGAGGAGGGCTTTCAATGGTAGAAATTAGGATTTGACTTCCTGATTTCTTGGCTATTGCCACACAGTATGGATTCAAATATTCTTGCACCGACATGGAACCCACATTGCGAGAAGATCCCTTCAAGCTTACCGCATCTCCCCTCCTAGAGAGTCCGGTAATGAAGTATATGTCATCGACAGTAAGGTCCAGGGTTTGTCTCCGGATATCAAATGCGTTGGCATCTACATCCCAGTATTGAACGAGGCTTTGAAGCAATCGATTGAGTGCCCTCATGTTCACGGTTCGGTAAAACTTTAACAAACCACATCTTCGAAGTGCATGGAGAGTGGTCGGGTCTTGCATTGCCACCCTATCCATCTCCTCATGTTCTCTCTCCCTCCAAACAAGTACCATCCTACCACAAAAAGGTTAATTTTTAGAGTCTCGACACCTTTTTATTCATCTTCAGGGGTGTGCACTACTCTACTTCCACACAGTCATGCATGGGTGCTACTATGCATAAGCAATAGTAGCGCATACCTCCAGTATGCGCTACTTTTCCTATTGCAGAGTAGCACACATGCTTTGCACGCTTTGAGAATGGCCCTAAATTTGATTTTAAGCTCAAAAATTGACAAATAGACTATGGAAATGCAAGTTAAGATAAAATTAACTAACTTGGTGGAGGCAAAATGTCGATTGGTTGCTTGAGTTGATCACCACGAAGTATTGAAATCCAAGGGTTTGCTCCCAATTTTTTCCCTACAATGCCAAAATGAAATTTGAGTTTTTAATTTGAAATTACATATATGAGTTTGATTTTAAATTTTTACCCACTTTGGTAAAATCTCTATAGTCTCAAATTCTATCAAATTGTGTTATTTAATCAATGAATAGCTACATATGGTACTAAGGTAATTTTCAACCAATGGTTCTCAAATTTTCACTAAAATTTTGTAGTATCAATCCTTTAAGACTAAATTTCTTGATGATATACCTTTTCAACTAGCTCATGGTTAAAATTACATATCATTTAAGTTTTTTTGTCGCGATTACTAACATGGTTATTGAAGTCCTAGTTTTGGTAGATCATGAGCCATGATCCTAGAAGTTGTCATTTAAGTCATTTTAAGCTCTTGTTTGGACTATTGAAACCTAAACAAGATTGCCGAGCAAACTTGTCCTTTTCAAGCTCATTAAAGGAACTGAAGGCTCATCCACTTAGGTATAGAATTACCGCTTTTCCAGGCCTTGGTGGATCATTTACGGAAAAGTTATACTCTAGGTATACTCTTGTATTTGCTAGAAGAGTTCTTCTTCCATTGTTTTACACTTTTTGGGGGGAGGAGACTAACTTTACGAAAAAGGACCTTTTGGAGCCTTCTTTAGGTTTTTCAGGCTCTCTAAACATGAAAACGCCAAGTGAGCATTCACCTACTCGGGCTCGATGTGAAATCCATGAGAGGGTAAAAAGAGGATTGTTTAAGTTTTTCAAACTCTATAAACAGGAAAACACCGACAAGCATTAACCTACTTGGGCTCGATATTAAAATCCACGAGTAGGTGTATAGAGGATTGTTTAAGTTTTTCAAACTCTATAAACAGGAAAACATCGGCGAGCATTAACCTACTTGGGCTCGATTTAAAATCACTGAGTAGGTGTATGGAGTTATTGTTTAAGTTTTTTAGACTCCTTAAAATTGAAAACACCAGCGAGCAAGAACAGATCTCGACTCGATACTAAAATTCAGAGATCAGTAATATAGAGTAATCTTCTATCTTTTCTTCGAACTCTGTAAACAATGAAGAAGGTCCCGAGTCTTCCTCCCATGGGCTCGCTAAAATTTTTACATGGTTGGATCTACTGAGTTTTCATTCTTTCTTGGACTCATTAAAATAACAAGAAAGGTATTCTTTTATCTAAACAGAATAAGGGATAAGAAGGAGGTATCATATCTTCAGTTTCAAAGGCAGTTCACTCAGTCCTATCCTTGAACACAGCACCTACTTGAGTCTATCATGTTGGTTGGGTTTAGCTTTTGACCTTAGGATGAGCTTGATCTCCGAGTTGTTTACTCCCCTAGTTGGTTATTCTTCTAACCATATGGAGGGCCTGCTAATGTCTCCTACGTTACAGGTTTATATCATTTTCCCCATTATGTTGAAAACTGCCTAAGTCACTTTGTGTCATGCTCACTGTTCAAGGATATAGCCCGTGTCATCCATTTTGTAGTTTACCTTGATCTCATGTGTTGGCCATCCTAGTGTCAGTCTTGTTACATATATTACTCCATATCATCTCATACTAATTGAGTGTCCCTCATTTTGGATGATGGAGGATGCCTCAAGGCCTCCCTTCCAATGGACTTCTTCCCATCGAAATCAACTCATTTTGCTCTGGGATTGAAGTTTAGAGTTTCGGTTAGTACATTGGAGATTGCAGTCAATAGTGGCAATTTTCCTCGTTGTTGAATGATGATAATATATCAATGTCTCTTATTTGATAGGATCCTTAAGTGTTCGACTCCAAGTCCACTTATTCACACTTGTTGGATCATACTAGGTACCTTGGGCTCCATCATCATTATCGGTGGAAGCCCTCGCATTTGTTAACGGTATACATCAAGGACCGGTAATCAAACGATACCCCCCATGTTCGACTATCATATCATCTATTCACATGGTTAGGGTTTATACCTTGGGTTGTTTTGGATGAAGACCTTGGGATGTTGATGACATCACTACATTATGTTATCTCCCAAGTTTTGCAAGACTGAGCCTCACTTATATTTGGATCTCCATGATACATAGATCCAGTTTGTTGTTATGGCTATGATCTCTCCATTTGACATGGATCCACGTTTGTATTCCAAGTGGCCATGCTATATATACATCTCCTAGTTATGTATCGTAGATCATGTTTTATCACACTGTACATCTATATGATGTCAAGATTTTAATTGCTCGCTGACCTTGATCTGTGTTTCAGGTGTTTCTATGACTTGGTTCTGCGGTTTCTTGCTCCTCCTCTGACTTGGAATTATAATGTATTTCAGCCATCGTTTCCCTCTGACCTCACACAATAAGGGGCATCTGTTATAGGTCAAATATGCACTTCTCCATCTGTAATCACCTTGAGCAGTCGATCACACAAAAGGACAACTTGGATTGAACAGCATGATGACCTTGGATAATACCTTGACTTGACTTACCCTTCTGCAAGCTAGCGAAACCCTGAAAAACCTCATGTTTTGAGTTGTGCACTGCTCTACTTCAGCATACTAGATCTCATGCCCTACTCCACAAGCTCAATAGTAGCACACATCTCCTGCTATGCGCTACTCCACTTCAGTAAACTAGCGCACACCCTAAAAAAAGTTGCAAACGATGGTCGTTAAACACTGAAGTTGCATACTATGTGCTACTCCATTGTGAAAAACTCGCGCACACCTTAAAATATGATAAAAAATATATTAATTTGATGAATTGGGATTAGTTGCAGTTGGTTCTGGAACTTCCCCAACTTCCATTACAACCACCTCTCGATCTAAACTGCATTCCTTGTCCTATAAATACAAGGAGGATTGAGGAGAGGGGTTAGAAATTGTTGTGACTCTCATTCACAAGAAGAGAAATTTGTATGAAGGGTTGTTATGCTGGAATATTTCAAGTCAGAGAAGAGCAGGAGCCCAGAATCTGGTTGCACAAGCATGCTGCATTGATTAGGTATAACTTGTAATCATTATATGCTTTTGACAATAAAGGTTGAAACATTCCTTCCTATCACAAATATAATGCCTAATGGATTGTGTATTTATTTGGTTAAATGCTTGATTTTTCTTGATATTTGAATTGCATTTCAATTTTATCATCTTTATATCAGTCAAGATACGTTGAGGAAGGTATCTTTATGTTGCAGGTCTATTGAAGTGGAAGATTGAGTCGAAGATTGAGCGCAAGATAGAGCAAAGCTAGGATCAGACGTCAGTAATAAGATACATCTTCAAGATCTTTGATCTATTTCCATTTATAGATGTTTCTGTAGCATAATCATTGTGTTTACCTGTCTCCCCCTAAGTTTATAGTGTCCCTTTCCTCACTATAGTGTGAATTTCCCGAACAACGCTCTGGTACGCTTGGATCATAAAATACACCAACAATTTTGACAGTCATGCCTGTGTTCAGTATACAAATTACAGAAAATTCCACAAAAGATTCAACTTTCCAGCACAAAATCACAAGTACCAACTATTTCAAGATTTTTGTATTCACTGTGAAAACAATTTATACAAAAACAAAGAGTTGATATCACTACAACCTAAGAAAGACTCGAACATGATAAGCTCGTTTTGCATTACGTCTCTCCAACATGCGCTCAAGAAATATGGGTTTATGTCTTTCCATGGTAGCATTAGATACTTGGGGATCTAAGGACGGTTTTAATGGACCATGAAGTGCATGTGTTTGCTGAGAAGGTTGACCAAGTCTCAGCTCAAAACCTGATGACATAGTATCCTTCTCTAGTGGGATCGATTCTTGTATATTGTTCATGCTGCTTAGAGTAAAACCCTTTTGAAATTTTTTTATTCCAACTGGACCTTGATTGGAGAAAAAAAGTTGTCCACCATTATTTCTAAAATCGATATATTCAACACCTAAGGTGTTTACAAAATTTGGTGAACCTCTATATGAATTATTAGAAGACACATCTAAATCCCTTGGGAGGTTCTCCTTGAGTTTCTCTAATAACTGTGGATTCAGTTGAGTTGGCATGCCTCCTTTACAAACTCTGCTAAAGTTATTCAACAAGGTCTCATGAACCTCCTGCACATTTCTCTGGGTTGTGCTCGGAAGAAAAATATGATTGGAGATACCTTGAGCAACATGCCCTTCATAAGAGTTGTTATGATCAACATGATTGTGTGTTTCTTTATTTCATTGTGGAATTATCCATTCAATATGAAGAAGTGCTCTCCTTTTCCATATTTTTTGAGCTATTACTCTTGTACTTTGTTGTTCCATTTTCAATTGAATTTACATTAGTCCAATCCCAACTCATGGCAATAGACAAGAATATCTTCTGCGGTTACATTTCTTTAACAAATGAGACATATTAGAAATGATAAGGTTAGTGCCAGGGAGGATTTTTACGTCCATAAACACCCCTATAGCCATTGAGTTTAATGTATTTGCTCTGTATCAATGATCAAGACTTGTAGAAGAAAATGGAAGCAGAGCCTCATGTAGCATGAGTAACAACTGGCTCCAAATGGCAATATACACTTTAGGAGAGAGTGGATACAGACATTAGAATCTCTAATAGCACCTGCAAAACTCAATATGGAAAAAGATGAGATACACATAATGGGGAAATCTCTTCACCTTGGTAAACCACAAAATCCAAATCTATAAAATGCAAATATAGAGTAATACAAGATATCGAAAATGACTCTAGGAAATGGATCCAAATGCAGAAGAACACATGGAAAATAACTATTTTATGCTACAACTCATACAAGCTTATTCATTTTATTATTATCTAATTGCATGGAATTAAATGCAATTTGAGAAATAAAATTTTAGAATCTTCCCATTCACAAGCAGTGGCAACCTTTCTCCATTCAAGTGGCTGATATAGAAAGAGTCCATTTTCACTTTGTCTTCAATCTTGAAAGGATCGAGCCACAATGCATTGAACTTCTTGTGCTTTCTTGATTTCACCCTCTTCTTATCCCATATCAAGACCAAGTCACCCTTTCCTAGCATCCTGGACCTTGCTTTTCTATCAAATGTACCCTTAGTTTTCTCTTGATTCTTAACCATTTGATCAAAAGCACTTCTACAGGTTTCTTCCAGTTGTACTAGTTGATTTATCCTTGTTTGAAATGCATCTTGATCACTGGAGAAGTGTTGCAGTAACAGAAAGATTTTTTGATGAATAGGCAACTTCACTTCCACCCTGTATACCAAGTTGAATTGGATTTTACTTGTAATATGCTTAGTTTTTTCTTGATTCTTAACAATTTGATCAAAAGCACTTCTACGGGTTTCTTCCAGTTGTACTAGTTGATTTATCCTTGTTTGAAATGCATCTTGATCACTGGAGAATTGTTGCAGTAACACAAGGAGTTTTAGATGAATAGGAAACTTCACTTCCACCCTGTATAGCAACTTGAATTGGATTTTACTTGTAATCTACTTAGTTTTCTCATGATTCTTAACAATTTGATCAAAAGCACTTCTACGGGTTTCTTCCAGTTGTACTAGTTGATTTATCCTTGTTTGAAATGCATCTTGATCACTAGAGAATTGTTGCAGTAACACAAGGAGTTTTAGATGAATAGGAAACTTCACTTCCACCCTGTATACCAACTTGAATTGGATTTTACTTGTAATCTGCTTCTTGGTGATCTTGTTAGCCCATTAAGCATATTTTATTTTGCTATCCCAACTTTTCTTGTTATCACCCACCACCTTCTTGATAATGGTCATCGAATTTTTATTATCGTATTTTGCCAAGTTGTTTCCGTTGGGGTAATAATTGGACAAATGGGATAAGACAATGCCATAGTTGAAACAAAAAATTGATAATTCTATGAAACTAGCTGCCTTCGCATTATCAATTGTGATTTTAGCTAGGGCACCAAACCTTGTAATGATCTTATCTTCAATAAAATCCATGACTACTTTGTGAAGTGATTCCCTGTTGGTTATAAGATTCGATAAAATAAAAGGTAGCATTGCATTGACTTGCAGGTCTCATTCTCTAACTTTTCGAAACACAGCCTCTCACCTAACGATACTCACATGTGAAATCTATCATGGTTACCAATAGTAATCTCTAACTCATAATTCTTTCACCCTAAAATTTAAAGTGAGCATCATCACTTCTATTTAATGCTCCTTGTCTATTGTCTCGAAGGTTCTAGGGTTCTTGGAGGAATCTTGAAGAAATATTTTGGACGATTGACACCAGGTTCTGGTGAAACCCTAACATGTATTTGGGAAGAAGAAGAGGATATCTTGACTTGAAGTCTTGCTAGGGTGATCTTAGCTTGTGGAGCTTCTTGGTGGAACTAGGGTTTTCATTGTTTCCCTAGTTTGAGTTTGGAGAGCTTGTTGGGTATATGTTATCTCCTCTTGACCTTAGGTATGTAATTGGACATCATGGAGTTATAAATATGATGTTTTCAACTATACACATCTTATCTATATTGCAGATTTGATTTCAACATTTTGTCTTCTTGCGATGGTTATTGTATTCTTGGGATGATTTCAACATTTTGGCTTGCAACAAGAAGCTCCTACCAAGGGAAATGCCCAAAGAACTTGCAAAAGAGAGGGTTCCTTCCTAGACAAACCCTAAGGGGATGAAATACCAAGTAGGGACCTTGGCCATATGAATTCACTTGAATTAACTTGAATTAACTTGGCCATATGGTGAAATTGTAGTTGAGATAGAGCGATGGAGTAGCTGCGGGCAGATCCTGTGTGATAAATGAGGAAGAATTAATATGCCGACAGCAAGGAGGCATTGCTACTTCATAACATTGTCCAGAATCATGCCAATCCATAACATTGTTAAGGGTATAAAATATGTATAGATATTTGAGTGCCTTCATATAAATGCCTATCTACCCCAATCCATGAATGGTCATTTTATGAGTCTTATGAGCACATCCATTTGTCATGGCAATATTTTCTTAAGTAAAGCCCACAAAATAAACTGGTATGGAATTAAACACTTTACAAGATACCAACCTGAGTTTAATTTTGATGCTTAAATTTTTTGAATAACCCGTGAACAATGTTTCTCACAATCTTCTGTTTTAATTAAATTCTGAAAACAGATGGACCTTTTTCTTTTGTTACTTGACCTAAATCTTGTGTTATGTTGGCACAGACACTTCTTGATCTTTGCTCATGACTGTTATTATGATATCACTTTGTAAAATTTCCTGTTTTATAACAAGATTTCAGAAACTTAATTCAAACTTTTTATGCTTCATTCTAGGTTTCCTTGTTCCCAGATGTTTTTGAGCATTTTGCATTGGGTCATTTGGAAAGAGGCGACTAGGTGAACACTAAACATGATTTAACTTTAATTTTGTTGATTGTGGTAAGATTACATTTCAAAATTAATAATTAAAACTATTTATTGTATCTGTGTATGAAGGTTTTTGCATTAGTGACAGAAGAGTTTTACATAAATAGGAAGCACTTTCCAGGATTTGGACGGCCAATTGTGTTTAATGCAGAGCTTTTTATGAAGTGACTACAATAGGGCTGAGCACCTGTACATCACTATCATTCACATCCAAATAGTTCCTGGATTCCATGGGACCCAATTTTGAGATCCTCTTCAATTGTTTAATTATCTCTCTCTCTCTCTCTCTCTCACACACACACACACACACATACACACACATATATAAACAGAGTATCACATACCTATGATGACGATTCTACCTCTTTATATTGCAGAATTGGTCATAAGCTTGAAGCTAAGGATGCTACCAAAATAACATTAAAATTACCATGGTGGACACTAGGATGCATATATGAGGTAAGCATTTTAGAATTGGTTCTTTGCAACTGGTTTCGTACCTTACAAACCAATTAGAGTTAACAAGGTTTTGAAGGATGTCTGCAGAAAGTTGTTGAAATTGCAAGCTGGGGAGACAAACAAATTGAATACATGAGAGAAAGAGTTACAGCTGAAGGAAGGCATGAGGATATTCAAAAGGGGAAGACACTTGCTCAGGTAGATGGATCTCGTGTATAAGTTGTTGCATTATATTTCATGTGCATCAGAAATGTTGCAACTGGAATGATGATACCTCCTCTAATCAAATTCCATAGGTGGATCTTGACTAGGCTGCATTTTTTATGGATTTAGCTTCTCTTGATGGATCATGGCATGACATCCAAGAACAACTTGCATCTTACTACATGGAAGGTGGGTTAGACACAATAGCTCACTTTATACTTTATGATTGCTAAAGTTAAATGCAAACAATTAAGATTGTCACAACACACATTGTTCTCAAGGGAACAGAGAGGTCCTGATTTGGGATCAGTCTTTACATCATAAAATTAGGGCATAAGTCTAAATCAGTTTTTTGCCAATCATAAATTGTAGTAGCTAGAGCCAAGGAGATAGAAAACGTGGTCATGTTTATATATCTTTAGGCTTGCATTGCCAAGCATATAGGCTATTCATTCTTCCTCAGTATTGTCTTGCATTGACAAGCATATATGGGCTATTCTTTCTCCATTAAATTGCATGGTAGTTACGTTTACACTAATAGATTTAGTCTCAAGAGTTGTTTAAGAGAAGGATTTTCAAATTGTTGCTTGGGTTGATGTGTCTTATTCATAAGTCGACAAGGAGGATATATAGTTTGGTTGCATTCATGGTTATATTAGTGGTTACTAGCAAGAAGTTGATATATGGACATAAAAATTCTCTATCCTTGAAAGTGCTTGGATTGGAAAAAGCAAAACACAAATTACTATGAACTTTAACCAACTTTTGGCTTGTACTTGCATCCAATACTAATCTCTATTTGTGTATCTCCTGTTGTTGTAATTGTAACTTCGGAAGGTATTCCGATGTATGTTATCATTGTATATTGTTGTATCCCCCTTTCCCCAAATCTTAAAGGGTTCTACCTCAATGGAAGAGTGCCTACTTTACAAGTATGAGGTTGAAGGTTCGATTCCTTCGTGCCCTAATGATATTGCAATATTGATATTTTTAATAAAATATATTTTATTATGATTTATTATGGCTACAAGGGGGGTTCTAAATTGAATTCATATGTCACTATGAGGGGAGTTCAAAACTTCCCTTGTATGAGATACACATAATGGGGAAATATCTTCACCTTGGTAAACCACAAAATCCAAATCTATAAAATGCAAATATAGAGTAATACAAGATATCGAAAATGACTCTGGGAAATGGATCCAAATGCAGAACAACGAATGGAAAATAACTATTTTATGCTACAACTCATACAAGCTTATTCATTTTATTATTATCTAATTGCATGGAATTAAATGCAATTTGAGAAATAAAATTTTAGAATCTTCCCATTCACAAGCAGTGGCAACCTTTCTCCATTCAAGTGGTTGATATAGAAAGAGTCCATTTTCACTTTGTCTTCAATCTTGAAAGGATCGCGCCACAATGCATTGAACTTCTTGTGCTTTCCTGATTTCACCCTCTTCTTATCCCATATCAATACCAAGTCACCCTTTCCTAGCATCCTGGACTTCTACAGGTTTCTTCCAGTTGTACTAGTTGATTTATCCTTGTTTGAAATGCATCTTGATCACTGGAGAATTGTTGCAGTAACAGAAAGATTTTTAGATGAATAGGCAACTTCACTTCCACCTTGTATACCAACTTGAATTGGATTTTACTTGTAATTTGCTTAGTTTTTTCTTGATTCTTAACAATTTGATCAAAATCACTTCTACGGGTTTCTTCCAGTTGTACGAGTTGATTTATCCTTGTTTGAAATGCATCTTGATAACTGGAGAATTGTTGCAGTAACACAAGGAGTTTTAGATGAATAGGAAACTTTACTTCCACCCTGTATAGCAACTTGAATTGGATTTTACTTGTAATCTGCTTAGTTTTCTCTTGATTCTTAACAATTTGATCAAAAGCACTTCTATGGGTTTCTTCCAGTTGTACTAGTTGATTTATCCTTGTTTGAAATGCATCTTGATCACTAGAGAATTGTTGCAGTAACACAAGGAGTTTTAGATGAATAGGCAACTTCACTTCCACCCTGTATACCAAATTGAATTGGATTTTACTTGTAATCTGCTTCTTGGTGATCTTGTTAGCCCATTAAGCATATTTTATTTTGCTATCCCAACTTTTCTTGTTATCACCCACCACCTTCTTGATAATGGTCATCAAATTTTTATTACTGGATTTTGCCAAGTTGTTTCCATGGGGGTAATAATTGGACAAATGGGATAAGACAATGCCATAGTTGAAACAAAAAATTGATAATTCTATGAAACTAACTGCCTTCAGATTATCAATTGTGATTTTAGCTAGGGCACCAAACCTTGTAATGATCTTATCTTCAATAAAATCCATGACAACTTTATGAAGTGATTCCCTGTTGGTTATAAGACTCGATAAAATAAAAGGTGGCATTGCATTGACTTGCAGGTCTCATTCTCTAACTTTTTGAAACACAACCTCTCACCTAACAATAACCACATGTGAAATCTATCGTGGTTACCAATAGTAAGCTCGAACTCATAATTCTTTCACCCTAAAATTTAAAGTGAGCATCATCACTTCTATTTAATGCTCCTTGTCTATTGTCTCAAAGGTTCTAGGGTTCTTGGAGGAATCTTGAAGAAATATTTTGGACGATTGACACCAGGTTTTGGTGAAACCCTAGGATGTATTTGGGGAGAAGAAGAGGATATCTTGACTTGAAGTCTTGTTAGGGTGATATTAGCTCGTGGAGCTTCTTGGTGGAACTAGGGTTTTCATTGTTTCCCTAGTTTGAGTTTGGAGAGCTTGTTGGGTATATGTTATCTCCTCTTGACCTTAGGTATGTAATTGGACATCATGGAGTTATAAATACGATGTTTTCAACTATACACATCTTATCTATATTGCAGATTTGATTTCAACATTTTGTCTTCTTGGGATGGCTATTGTATTCTTGGGATGATTTCAACATTTGGGCTTGCAACAAGAAGCTCTTGCAAAGGGAAATGCCCAAAGAACTTGCAAAAGAGAGGGTTCCTTCCTAGACAAACCCCAAGGGGACGAACTACCAAGTAGGGACCTTGGCCATATGAATTCACTTGAATTAACTTGAATTAACTTGGCCATATGGTGAAATTGTAGTTGAGACAGAGTGATGGAGTAGCTTCAGGCTTATCCTGGGTGATGAATGAGGCAGAATTAATATGCCGATAGCAAGGAGGCATTGCTACTTCATAACATTGTCCAGAATCATGCCAATCCATAACATTGTTAAGGGTCTAAAATATGTATAGATATTTGAGTGCCTTCATATAAATGCCTGTCTACCGCAATCCATGAATGGTCATTTTATGAGTCTTAAATTGTATGAGCACATCCATTTGTCATGGCAATATTTTCTTAAGTAAAGCCCACAAAACAAACTGGTTTGGAATTAAACACTTTACAAGATCCCAACTTGAGTTTAATTTTGATGCTTAAATTTTTTGAATAACCTGTGAACGATGTTTCTCACAATCTTCTGTTTTAATTAAATTCTGAAAACAGATGGACCTTTTTCTTTTGTTACTTGACCTAAATATTGTGTTATGTTGGCACAGACACTTCTTGATCTTTGCTCATGACTGTTATTATGATATCACTTTGTAAAATTTCCTGTTTTATAACAAGATCTCAGAAACTTAATTCAAACTTATTATGCTTCATTCCATGTTTCCTTGTTCCCATATGTTCTTGAGCAATTTGCATTGGGTCATTTGCAAAGAGGCAACTAGGTGAACACTAAACATGAATTAACTTTAATTTTGTTGATTGTGGTAAGATTACATTTCAAAATTAACAATTAAAACTATTTATTGTATCTGTGTATGAAGGTTTTTGCATTAGTGACAGAAGAGTTTTACATAAATAGGAAGCACTTTCCAGGATTTGGATGGCCAATTGTGTTTAATGCAGAGCTTTTTATGAAGTGGGTATAGTAGGGATGAGCACCTGTACATCGCTATCATTCATATCCAAATAGTTCCTGGATTCCATGGGACCCAATTTTGAGATCCTCTTCAATTGTTTAATCATATCTCTCTCTCTCTCTCTCTCTCTCTCTCTCTCTCTCTCTCTCTCTCTCACACACACACACACATACACACACATATATATACAGAGTATCACATACCTATGATGATGATTCTACCTCTTTATATGGCAGAATTGGTCGTAAGCTTGAAGCTAAGGATGCTGCCAAAATAACATTAAAATTACCATGGTGGACACTAGGATGCATATATGAGGTAAGCATTTTAGAATTGGTTCTTTGCAAGTGGTTTTGTACCTTACAGACCAATTAGAGTTAACAAGGTTTTGAAGGATGTATGTAGAAAGTTGTTGAAATTGCAAGTTGGGGAGACAAACAAATTGAATACATGAGAGAAAGAGTTACAGCTGAAGGAAGGCATGAGGATATTCAAAAGGGGAAGACACTTGCTCAGGTAGATGGATCTCGTGTATAAGTTGTTGCATTAGATTTCATGTGCATCAGAAATGTTGCAACTGGAATGATGATACCTCTTCTAATCAAATTCCATAGGTGGCTCTTGACTAGGATGCATTTTTTATGGATTTAGCTTCTCTTGATGGATCATGGCATGACATCCAGGAACAACTTGCATCTTACTACATGGAAGTTGGGTTAGACACAATAGCTCACTTTATACTTTATGATTGCTAAAGTTAAATGCAAACAATTAAGATTGTCACAACACACATTGTTCTCAAGGCAACAGAGAGGTCTTGATTTGGGATCAGTCTTTACATCATAAAATTAGGGCATAGGTCTGAATCAGTTTTTTGCCAATCATAAATTGTAGTAGCTAGAGCCAAGGAGATAGAAAATGTGGTCAGGTTTATATATGTTTAGGCTTGCATTGCCAAGCATATAGGCCATTCATTCTTCCTCAGTATTGTCTTGCATTGACAAGCATATATAGGCTATTCTTTCTCCATTAAATTGCATGGTAGTTATGTTTACACTAATAGATTTAATCTCAAGAGTTGTTTAAGAGCGAGATTTTCAAATTGTTGCTTGGGTTGATGTGTATTATTCATAAGTCGACAAGGAGGATATATAGTTTGGTTGCATTCATGGTTATATTAGTGGTTACTAGCAAGAAGCTGATATATGGACATAAAAATTCTCTATCCTTGAAAGCGCTTGGATTGGAAAAGCAAAACACAAATTACTATGAAATTTAACCAACTTTTGGCTTGTACTTGCATCCAATACTAATCTCTATTTGTGTATCTCCTGTTGTTGTAATTGTAACTTCGAAAGGTATTCCGATGTATGTTATCATTGTATATTGTTGTATCCCCCTTTCCCCAAATCTTAAAGGGTTCTACCTCAATGGAAGAGTGCCTACTTTACAAGTATGAGGTTGAAGCTTCGATTCCTTCGTGCCCTAATGATATTGCAATATTGATATTTTTAATAAAATATATTTTATTATGATTTATTATGGCTACAAGGGGGCTTCTAAATTGAATTCATATGTCACTATGAGGGGAGTTCAAAACTTTCCTTGTATGTTACAACGAGGGGGGTTCAAAACCCCCCTTGTAATTTTATATGAGGGGGGTTCATAACCGCCCCCAAATGTTTGTAAAGAGTTTTAGGGGGGGTTTCAAACTGCCTCTATAGGCCTCTATGAGGGGGGTTTCAAACTTCCTCTATAGGCCTCTACGAAGGGGATTCAAAACCACCCCTATAAGCCTCTACCAGGGGGGTTCTAAACTTCCCCTATAGGCCTCTACAAGGGGGGGTCCAAATTGCCCCTATAGGACTATACGAGGGGGGTTCACAACTGCCCCTATAGGCCTCTACAAGGGGGGTTTGAAACTTCCCCTATAGTCTTCTAGGAGGGGGGTTCCAAACTTCCCTTGTAGGTTTGTATGAGGGGGATTATGAGGGGGGTTCACAACTACCCTCGTAGGTCTCTATGAAGGGGGTTCAAAACCACCCCTGTAGGTCTCTATGAAGGGGTCTACAAGGGGGTTTAAAACATCCTCCATAGACCTCTACAAGGGGGGTCACAAACCGCCCCCAAAAGTGACTTTTGGGGGTGGTTCCAATTTCTTCAAAAACTACCCTTAAAGGGAAAAACTTTTAATGTTGGTTCCTTTAGGGGCGGTTTTTCCAAAACCTCCCCCAAAGCCAAAAGCCCCCCCGTAGGTCACTTTTGGGGGCAGAATACAACCCCCCCTAAAGGCCAAAAATGTAGTAGTGAATGTGTTGACGTCGAACATGGATGAAACTATATGATTACCAATCATTAATGTATATCGTTAACAAATGTGAGGGGTTCCATCGATGATGAAGATGGGCCCCAAGGTACCGATTACATTCTAACAGCTGTGACTATATTTTCTTGGATTCAAACACCTAATAATTCATTGAGTAGAGGACATTGATGTATTCTTACTACTTGATAGCGAGGTAGACTACCACTAATGACTGCAATACACAAGGTACTCTTAGAAACTCTAAAATTCATTCCCAGAGCAAGATGAGGTGAGGTCAATGGGAAGAAGTTCATTGGAAGGGAGTCCTTAAGGAATCCTCCATCATACCACATGAGGAAAAACCAATATTTGATGTGACTTGATGAAATGTAATGACACCAAAAAGTGTGGGCAATTGTAGAATGACCAACACGAGATACATCCTTGAACAATGAGCACGAGATAAGCATGTCTTAGGAAGCTTTGGATGAAATAAATAAATCCACAATGTAGGAGACATTGACAAATTCTCCATGTGATTCGAAGAGTAACTAATCAAAGGAGTAAAAATGATGAGAGAAAGGTTCATCCTAAGGCTAAAACTCACGGGGGTTTCACTCAGTGAACTTGTTACATAGCACGATCGTTTGCATGATATTAAAGAATACCCCTATTTTCACTAAATATTGGAAAATGCATCCTAAAATTGTATTGTTGAACCCCCCTCCCAATATACCTTTCTAATTAAGAAAATCCCTAGTTTCACCAGATATTGTAAGTATCCATTTTTATCAACCCATTTTTAACACCCCCTTTATATAATATTACCAAGTTGTAACAAATAGGAGCCCTAACACATCTTAGTATAAGCAAACAAGATGCTAAATAAAATAATAGTATAATGCTAATAATGATCCCACTAGGATTCCAAGGGTGACTGATCAATTTGTAACATTGGATAGCGGAACACCCAAAGAAATAGTACTTGCAAAGGAAAAATGCATAAAACACAACCTAGTCAAGAGATCAACATAACAAAGAATGTAAAAGACTAATAGTCCAATTGTTAGTGCAATTCTTAGAAAATATGAGAATTGAAAATGTTTCACACCACAACCTGCCAATCTACCAATTTTATATCATGTAAATACAAATATAGCCATAGAGAACTCATGTTTTCTATAAGCTTAATAAATTAAACTCCATAAACATGCAAAATTGAAACCCTTTTGTGGAGGGACACCCCTACCTTCCTATCAAAACAAACATCATTGATGTCTGAACCCAAATGAACATAGACAAATTCCTTTTACTTTTCAATAACACCGTATGATCATGTGCATATCTGTGATTTGGGTCATTCACAATATCCAATGAATTGCCTCCAGTTCCTCTACATTTATTCTTGTAATCACGGGAATTAACAACATTTAGTTACCTTTTCTTGGGTTATGTCTAGTTTTTTTTATCTTTAAAGGATAGGGAAAAATCTCCATTGTTAGGTTTCAAGCATGCAATAGTTATAAAGATACACAAATGGTGAAACTTATATGATACGATTTCATGGTAACGATAACACATAGGGTATATAAATAAGGATTTATGTTTTCACCTATGTTCATGTTAATTCCAATACAATATTAAGACAAATGCCTTCCATATAAGAATTGAAATTACAATTATGAACGTGTCGAATATAACTCAATCTAACAAATATTCCTAAGTGGCAATGTGAAAATATTAAAGAAGAATACAAAAGGTTGAAAAAAATAATTAGTCAAGAAACATTGATCTAACGTTTCTTGGTTCTAGTGAGCCAAGAAAGATTGGTCTCACTTTTCTTGGTTGTGGTGGAGCAAGGTTTAATTGAATCTCAATGGCCACCTAAACCCCAACCTAAAAAATGAAGATGTAAATCTTTTACCTGATGCCTACAAAAAGTACAATACAATTGTTCAAGTCTGGAATTCCCATTTAACTATATCTCTTAACTTAAAGCTGGAAAACAATATAACATCAATTCAAACCAAGCCTAAACAATCTATTAAATGAGGATTGTTGAAGGCCAACAATCCAAAGAGACTTCCATCGATATTATCATTGGTACACTATTATAAAATTTATGCAAACCTTAGGATCATAAGCAATATCAAATAAAAATGGAAGGTCCTTAAGTTTTAGGTGGTTATGAATTGAGCCCGTGATTTGGACGTATGAATCAATCCAATGATTTGGAGCTTATTCCTCAACACTCCCAAATCAAAAATAACCCCCAATATTTATATTACTATGTCAAATTAAAAACCCCCCTTGACCCCTTAATATGGGGCAATATATTTTTGAGGTTTTTAAGAGTATTCAACCCCCCAATATGAATGGACGTGATATGATATTGCCTCACTGGTGAACCCCCCGTGCTAAAACTAGGACCCAATTAGTGTGGTAAACTCAAAATAAGTGCTCTATTTAAGGATATATTTGTACTTGCTTCCGTTTTTATAATAGAGATATGGCATATTTCCCTTCCCTTTATCTTTTTGTATTTTTCATGTTTTAACGAGCGCAAAAAAATAAAAGTATGCTCGATATAGCTCACCAAATGATGAGTCCCTTAACATATGTTTAACGAACCTAAAAAAGGAGGGGTCCAGTCCCTAAAAGGATTCATCCATGTGTAATTTTATGGTTCCATGGAAGGGAAACTCAAAACATTCTTCTTTGTTTAACGAGATTGAAGAAAATATTGAAGCTTGCTTGATAAAATATTGATTTGTGGATTTTATATCGAGCCTGGATATGTTCGTGCTCGCTGGTGTTTTCATATTTAAAGAGTCTGAAAAAATTGAACAAGAACTCTATTCACCATACCATGGATTTTATATCAAGCCCGAGTTGGTAGATGCTCGCCAGGTTTTTTCATATTTAGAGAGTTTGGAAAACCTAAAGAAGACTCCAAGGTATCATTTTTCGTAAATTTAGTTTCCTCACCCGAAAAAGGGTAAAATAATGTGAGAAAGAACTCTTCTAGCCACATATGACTGGAGTATTCATTTTTCATATATATTCTACATGGTCCAGAAAAGGGTTAAAATTATACCCTATAGATGACCTTTCAAGTACGTTAATGAGTATGAAAGATTGAAGTTGGCTCGACAATCATTTCATGCTTTGAGGAGGCATAAAAGATCTTAAAGATAGTCCATAAATTATGGGAGCCTTCAATGGGGAGGTCAGAAATATGAGAAAGTGTGAAATATTAGTCACGGTAGGATCTAGTAGCTAAATATTACCTCAGAATCAATAAATTTGGCATAGTATGCAATAAAATAGTGCACAAAGAAATATGGAAAACAAATGATAAAAAACCAGTAACAAATGATAAAAAACCAGTGAAACAAATGATCAAATAGAAGGTTTATTATAATTGTCCAACTATCCAACTCAAAAATGAGTTGTGAATACATTTATATAGCATTTGGAAGAATTTGTTTGCCTTTGGAGAAATCTACAAGTGGCTAGCTTACATTGAACCTAAATCCCCCCTAGGTTGACCAATAGGCTCCCAAATCATCTCAAAAAAATACTAATTGTCAATGTGAATGTTGGGTAGGCATGGGATGGCATTAATGATGGCCACACATGTGGTGGTTAGGATTTGGTGGAGTGTAGGTGGCCAAGGATAGAACAAAACAACTGAAAAGGGCCAAAATGTCCACATACAATGCATGGGCACCTCTAGTCAAAGATAATTTCCTTAAAACAATGAAACATGGAGCCTTTTCTCAAGTGGTGGCAATAAATGTTGGAGGTGGCAATAAATAGGGAGCCTAATAACTAGTTTGACTAGATTTTGGACCAGAAGTGGTGGATTGTGTCATAATTGCCCCAACTAACTTCTAACAACCTTGGATCGTCATCACTAACCTTATTTTGAACCATTTAATAATCAAATTAATGTATGAATAAGGTCCTAAGGTGTAATAATGTTCTAAAGGACCCCATAATCTAGACTTATGTATCCAAACCAAAAAATAAGGCCTTGGCAACTAAGGCTCAAGTCACCTTTTACAACAACAATTTTTATTAGTCAATGTAACCAAGCTAAGGAGGAAAACCAAATGGGAAATAAAATCTAAAGTGGACACGAAATACACCAAAATAAGCTACTCCAAAACTCAAGTAGGTGTGAACTTGATCATATGTCTAGAGGAACCTTCTTCTTTGGAAAAAGTAGATGTTGCTCCCATGCTTGGATCAGATGCTTGATCTCTGCAACTGTTGAAGCAAGTGCAAGTACGTGCTCTTCAAACTTGATCATTATACCAAATGTGGCCATAAAAAATCCAAATGAGACTTGATGAACTTGAAAATCAATCCCAATTAAATGATAATGTCCTCCATGTTCCATGTAACTCTGAGAACAAGTGCCAATCATGTAGTGGATAGGAAGCATGACAGTGAAAGAGAATACATCAACTCCATACTGAAAATGAGTTGGAACAACTAACTGATGGTCCTCAGAATTCGAATGTGAAGACTCATGATAGAACAAAGAGGTTTGGAGATCACTCCAAATGCTTGTAGATGGTCCACATGCTTGAAATTCGAACCATATGAACCTTGATGTGCCTAAGGCTTAAACCCAAGCGAATGCATGTTGTCTCCATCTTCAACAGTAGCTTGAGGAAGTGTGCATGTGATCATGTAGGAAGTGAGAGGAGGCATGAGACCAAGGAGTGGGAATGAATGAGCTCCATAATCTGATCTAGAATCCAAAATATCCAAGGAACAACAATATTGCACATCAAAAAACTCATAGGAATAATACTTATCTTCTAGAGCAATAACTGATAGAGAATCCTCAGTAAAAGAAGTATGATAGGAGAACAATGAGTGGAGATATAGTTCTTCTTCAACAATGGAAGCTCCATTTGATTTATATTCATCATTAGTAGCAACATATTGTGCAATAGATGATGTATCTTCACATTCTACTTCATAACATGTAGAGGAATCATTCGAATCAAAGAGATTTGTAACAATAGGAACTTGTGTTGAAGATTCTTCCATTTGATCTTCGTGAACAACTTCATCAAAGAGAGTAGAGGTCGAGACATTAGGAGGGAGAGCACATGCATAGGTGTCCATAGGCTCACTCAATGCACCATTCTTCTACTTATCAAGAGCCTTGTCCAAGTTGGACCATAGCCCAAATGGATAGTCTGCAGAACTAATCAAGTAGTGCATACTTGGAGACATGGCTAGACACATAGCTCCGAATGCTCTGTCACAGTCATTTAGCCAATCATTTTTCTCTTCATAAGACTCTGGTTCGCTCTCAGTACCAATGGACACATCATAGAGACATTGTCTCCTGATATATGCACACATTTTAGGCTTCCACTCAACATAGTTGAATGGAGTAAGAAGAGGAACTTTTGAATCCATGTAGAAGTTTTTTTTCCTGCAATGCAAACACTTAGTCACTATGGAGGGGATCCTAACTAGCTAATTAGAACCTTGCATTGACAGAAGGAACATTTAGGAGAGCATCAACCTTGGGTAGACTCCAAGGTATTTCTCCAATATTGGATTCAACACAATGGCCCCAGGGACTTCTATTGTTTCTCCACTACTTCTGGTGCACTTCTAAAGAAATTTTGGTTCGAATAGAATCTCAAATAGCTCTGATACCATGTGAAATATTAGTCAGAGTAGGATCTAGTAGATAAATATTACCTCATAATCAAGAAATTTGTCTTAATATGCAAGAAAATAGCGCAAAAATAATAATGGAAAACAAATGATAAAAACAGTCACAAATGATAAAAAAAACCAGTAACAAATGATCAAAAACCAGTGAAACAAATGATCAAATAGCAGGTTTATTATAAATTTCCAACTATCCAACTTAGAAATTAGTTGTGAATGCATTATATAGCATTTGGAAGAATCTGTATTCCTTTGGAGGAAACTACAAGTGGCTAGCTTGCATAGGACCTCAATCCCCCCTAGGTTGACCAATAGGCTCCAAAATGACCTCAAACAGCTACTAATTTTCAATGTGAACACTGGGTAGGAATGGGAGGGAATTAATGATGGTCACACATGTGGTGGTTAGGATTTGGTGGAGTGTAGGTGGCCAAGGATAGGCCAAAACAACCAAAAAGGGCCAAAATGTCAATGCATGGGCGCCTCTAGTCAAAGAAAATTTCCTTAAAACAGAGAAACAAGGAGCCTTTTATCAAGTGGTGGCAACAAATGTTGGAGGTGGAAATAAATAGGGTGCCTAACAGCCAGTTTGACTCGATTTTGTCCCAAAGTGGTGGATTGTGTCATAAATGCCCCAACTAACTTTAACAACCTTGGATTGTCATCACTAGCCTTAGTTTGGACCAGTTAATCATCAAATTAATGTATGACTAAGGTCCTGTTAACACCCAAAAAGTGTTCACTACCTCATCTACCTCATTACATGGCTCATTTGTCCATTTGCCTACCATATTTCCCTTAAAAACCCTAAAAATCCCACTAAAAAGCCTCCAAAAGGCCAAAAATGCCACCAAAAGGCCACAAAACCCTCAAAAAGGCTAAAAAACCCCCTTTTCCTCCAAAAATAACAAAAATCCCCTAAAAAGGGAATAAAAAATATAAAATAATGAGGAAAAGGAGAAAAAAACCCTATACAGCTGCCCTAAACCATATGGTTCCCAAAACCATGGGTCAGCACTCCATTACCAAAAAACTATAAATAGGTGATGGAGATCCCTGATTTCATATCCACAATCAAGTATACCCTTACTCTACCAAAATCTCTCTTGAAACCCTAGCTCACCATTGAGCCACTTTCACCTTGAGAGCCCCTTTTGGCCCATTTCCACCATTGGAGAAAGAGAAGGAGCACATTGGAGCTTGGAGCAACCCTCTTGGACATTGCAAGAGCTTCATCAACCTCCACATTGGAGGTAATATCAATACAAGACCATTATTTATATTTTTTTCTTTATGTTTCATGCATGTGTTTTAGATTAGTTTACATTTCTGTTTTAGCTTAATAATTTACATTTACTGAACTGCTACTAAGGAGTCCATTCTCCTTAGTAGGTGCTCATTCGCACAAGCTAGGGGTAAAACCCTAGCTACAGTTTTGGTGACTCCCCTAGATTTTGAATTTCCGGTTTCCGTTTAAAAAAAATTTCCTTTCGGTTGTCCCTTTCGGCCGCCGTACATCACGTCTTTTCCCTCTGCAGTCGCGTCCCGACCGCGTCTTTCAGGCCTTTACCTGCGACACGACCGCGGCTCTCAGACGGTTTCCGACGCCCTGCCAGCGGATTCAAGTCTGTTACCTGCGATCCGACCGCGGCTAATCAGCCTGTTTGCTACGATCTGACTGCGCCTGTCGGCCATTTTCCCGCGTCCTGACTGCGGCTTTCAACCTCTTTCCCGCGTCCCGACTGCGTCTGTTAGCTTTTTTGTGGCGACCCGACTGCATCTTTTTCTCTGTTTACTGTGTCCCGACTGCGTCTATTGGCCAGAAAGCCACGACCCGACCGCGTCTGTTTCTTTAAAACCCGCGGTCCGCCTGTACTGATTCGCCACAGACCCGCGGTCTGATTTCTGCATTTTTCCTATTTCGAGCCCAGCCCCTTTTGCTGCAATATTTTCTGCATCTGAACACCCCTCTGTCCTACCTGCAGCCCCACTTCCTTACAACCTTTCTGCAGCATAATTTTTGTTCCCTTTACAGAATCTTTTTAAAATTTCAGTATTTTTAATTCAGAAAATTTTGCAAGTTAAAGTTTCAATTCGAGCATTATTGATAGTTAGAAGTTGCCCCCCTTGTGGCACTTCTATTTTTGGGTTCATCACCTCACGAGCACACACTCTGTCACATAATTCAAGTGAGCCTTAAAAAGTACCTAACTCAACCAATATTCTAACCCCACTTGGGGAACACAAAAGAATCTGTGTAGTTAGGTAGGATCGGGGGGATAGGCTTCCAATAACACCCCTTGGTTACTTACACTTGAGACATAGTTGTTGTCCAAATAGGAAACCAAAATCCCCTAGTACTTTTTGGCACGGTCACGACCAGTTTATCAGAGGGCCTCTCCCTTAGGAGGGTTGAATTCGGGAGACTGGTTCCGGAGGCCTGAGTGGAATACCGCACTCCATTCAGTAACCAAAGGGCTACCTTTCGCGGTTTGCGGGATATCCCTGTATAGGGGTATTGCGGTAAACGGACTAAACGGCAGATTCACCTTTATGGACGTGTCATGAACGGGGTATCTTAGTTTCCATTCTTCTAGGATTGACTACCTGGTGTCCCTCCCGGTAGGGGGATATCATAGCCACTTGGCTTTCCTATTCATATTGTCTGACTTGGATTTCATCACCTTGCAGAGGATATGTCTGGTTGAGTCAGAATACTTTTAGTTAGGTGTTTGCATGCTCCTTTACCTCCCTTTGGTCTAGTGAGTTCACCATTTTTTCTTTTTTAGGAAACCTACTGCCTGTTGGTATTTTGACCATTTTGTTGGTACTCCACCTATTGTAGCATAGCTGTTACAGTGGGTGTTTTGAGTTGGTTGTTGGCCTGAGTGCCTTGTTTTTGAGTTCTCCTTCTCCACACTCGGTTGCATTAGGGTTTTTTAGCTGTTTTTTAATCACCTCAACCCACATAGTTTTGACACCATCTATCACCATTGAGTCCCCGAGACATTCTCGGTGCCTCAGGGGCGAGCCCCCACAGCACGGTTCACTTGACACCGCACGTCATCGCCATAGATCATCATCACTTGATACCACTTATCACAGATCTAGAGCCTTGTCACTTGACTCCACTCGTCAACAGCATAGGACTCCGTCACCAGATATTGACGCCCCTTACTTTACCTTCGATTCTGAAGAAGAGTCTGAGAACCCTATTTACACTGCCCCTACTAGCCCCATGGCTGGCGCGACTTCCACCCCTTTCGTTGTAGGGACCATTGGTGGCACATCCACCACTACACCAGTCACCACTCCTGCTCTAGGAATGCCCTCGATGGGGGCCACATCCACCATCCCAGTCACCATTCCTATTCCCGTAACTGGCATACATACCACCACTCCACCAGTGACTCACACTACCCATGGTGGTGCGGGCCCATCCTATACCACTTTAGTTCCCCCACTTGGGGGCAACATTCCCAACCCTGCCCCTCTACTTGGGGGCATGGGCCCCAACTTGGTCCAACCCACTCCTGTGTCAAATCCTTCTTCGAGTCTGCCATTCATGGCTAGCCTCAACCTACCTGACCTAGCCAGACTGACCAACAACCCTATCCGACACGACCCTGCATGGCCTCACATGCCTACCAAGATCCCCTCTGACATTCCTAAATTCGAGGGCAAGGTGGGTGAGGACCCACAAAACCATATCATGTCCTTCCATCTATGGTGTTCCTCCAACTCCATAGTGGATGACTCTATTCGCCTCCATCTATTACAGCGCACCTTCACTGGCTCTGCAGCCAAGTGGTATATCAAGCAACCACATGGGACCCATGCCACTTTTACTTCCCTTGCCTCGACCTTCCTGCAGTTCTTCCAGTTGCCTATCCGCTATGACGCAGGCGTTGAGATCCTCCTATCCTGCAGACAAAACACGGCTACCCACATCACGGACCACATTCATGAATGGCGTAGACGCCGTAGCTTATGCAAGATCAAATTGGACGACCATATCTTCCTAGATTGGTTCCTCAAATCCCTTCTTCCTGTTATTGCGAAGGATGTAGCTTCCGAAAGACCCCAGTCTGAAGAAGAGGCCATCCTTAAGGTACAACAGTTCGACCTCATTTACGCCCAGTCGGGTTACCTCTATACCATTATACTTGACGCCCCTCGTGGCGATTCCTCCCATCACGATGCGCTGGGGGCATCCCACACCGCAGACGGCATCATTAGTCATGTTTCTTCGCATCCTCAACCCTTTCCTATAGCACGTCCTACCCCGGGCCCCGACCTTTCATGGGCCAACTCACAGTCTGGGGCCACCAACTCATATGCTCCTATGACACATCACCATCACTCCCATGGACCCAGTTGTCCACCTCAGTGATTCGGTCATGCGCCCCCTGCTTACAACCCCCCGGTCGCACCTCAACCCTATTACCACCAGCAGGTTGCACCAGCTCCTGCGCCTTCTCAAGCCCAACCCACTTATTACCACCAGCAGGCTGCACCAGCTCCTGCGCCTTCCCAAGCCCAACCAGCTTATTACCCGCCACAGGAAGCCCCTGCGGCAAACCCACAACCTGCTCCGCAGACATATCAGCAACCCCCTCAAGGTCCCGCACCTGCGCAGCCTCCACCTACCTATCATCCACCGCAGCCTACTCCTGCACCTGCGCAACCTCAAAACCCACCTGCTGTTCAAGGGCAAGTTTACACCCAAAACAACCCACAGCAAAACCAAAATAACCAACGCAACCAGGGCCAACAAAATCGCAGCAAGGGCTGTAATCGTGGGAACAACCAACCTACAGACCAAGGTGGTCAATCGGCTAACCCCCCAGACAACAACAACGCGGCCCCCACTAACCAAAACCCTGATCGCCCACCCAAACAGGCTAAAAACCCTATTTTGAGAATGAACCATCCTTGTTCTATCTGCGGGGTCTATGGCCACTACACACATACTTGCCCACATTTGGAGGGAGCTTGGCAACTCTGGGTTGATGATGCCCATCGCCAAGGACATGCAGCTCCTCAGAAGCATCCCAACCCCCCACAACCTCAGCAGCCACCTTTGGTGCTGCAAAACCCCTTACCAACCCAAGGCGTGGTGAACATTCAGCCATTGGCCCCCCTTCAAGCCAACGCGCAACCCCAACAACAACAGATCACATACGCCGCTCCTGATCAACCCATGTTTGACTCAGGTACCCACCACTTGTTGATGATGTCTTCCGCTGATGTCAACCTTCAGACTCACCGGAACCAATATGGCTCCACCTCTGAAGCCCCTCCCACTGATAAAACCACTAACGCTCATCCCACTGATCAAGCGTTACGTATCCCTCCCCCTCCGGTAGATGGCGCTTCCAAAGCAGCTTGTTTCCCACTTCGCCGTATCAACAACAACCCCAATGCGCGCGCTGCATCAAACTACAACATTGTAGACGACCTAGCCCAATCTCCCGCAGCCATGTCTGCGTTAGAAGTCTTGAAGAACTACCCTTCCCAGCGCAAGACTTTACTCTCAGCCATTGGGGCTATTGACCCAAATGATTCGAATTTGATGGCATTTGATTTGGATCAGTCCGAACCACGCCTGCCTTCCACCTTAGCATTCCAAGTTTCTGTTTCCGTTCAGAATCTTGTCATCCATTGATGCATCATCGATGAGGGTGCCTCCACATGCGTTATGTCTACATTCGTATGGCAGAAGTTGGGATCCCCTACCCTCCAGCATTCCACCACTGCGTTACATGCCTACGACGGTCGTTCAGCTCAGCCCCAAGGTCTCCTAGCCAATGTCCCTGTCCAGTTAGGTGGTAAAACCATCCTCATCGATATCGAGGTCATCAACGCCCAGCTTGATTACAACCTCTTACTCGGTCGTAGTTACATGTATGCTATGCGGGCGGTCGCTTCCTCTATCTTTCGTACCATGATGTTCCCCCATGATGGACACGTGGTTAAGATCGACCAACTCACTTACTATGATCCAAATGCTCCCACTGCACCCGAAAATGTTCTCCCCATGGTGGAACAACCGGTCAGTAGTGCTGCTACCTCATTTGTTTCCTCTTTGGGACCTGGAGTTTACTCAGACTCGCTGATGACATCCACCTTCCAATCCATTCCGCCCCCGTCATCTACATCCGAAGTGTCTAACTTATGTACCCTCTCCCACGATAACCAACCAACTACCAATCAGCCACCCTTGTTGCCTAAACCACCACTGGTACCTAGCCACATTGGTGTTACACCTATCCACACTATCCCCTTCCTAGTCCCTCCTTCGGGAGTAGTAAGCGCCCCAGTTATGGCTACCCTTAGCCTCCCTGGGTTAACCTTGGGATTACCTGTATGGTATCTTTCGCCCGCCGACACCTGATGTCGTCCTCCAACCGGTGCAACCCATGGCTACTACCACTCAGCCACCCCCCGGTGTCTCTACCCCTTCGTCCTCCACGACTCCTCCCCCTACTCCCAAACCCACTGGGGGCAGAGGTCCCCAACCTTACACTGCTGTACCACCTCCCAAGACAGTCAAAAACCCCCCAGTATTTCGTGCTCCTCCCAAATGATCATTGTGCGACGAGTTAGGCCATGCGACTCATCAGTGTCCACAGTTACCAGCATTACAGAAGCACATGCAGATGCTCGACGACGACCCCAACATCCCAATTGCCGAACTAAACCCCACCCCCAAGCCTAAAGATAAATCCCTGCGTACCAACCACCCTTGTGCTATATGCGTTGTTTACGGGCACTACTCACATCATTGTCCCGATCTCCCAGATTACAGAGCGGCTCTCTATGAGATGAACAATCTGGATCTTGAGACGGAACCTACTACTATTGAGGATATTCACCCCCCGATCTCACCCCCATCCGGGGAGGTCAACACCATTTACATGATCTCTTCCACTCCCATTCCCACGTCAACCGATTTGACGACCCAAACTTTCCGTACTGATGAGGAGATTCTTGAGGCACTCACTGCCCCAGAGTATCGCTGGGATGATATGCACCATCATTCGTATTTCCTCCCAGAAGCATCTTCCTCTAGCACCGCTACCCAATTTGGGGTTGAATCCAAAGATTTCCTTCCCACCAAGGTCGACTGGTTCAAGGACCCTATTCCTGCTCCTGATGCCTTTGAGGAAGGTAACATGGCTAACATCTCACCTGTCATCCAAATTGATATCGCTGCCCCTGGGAGTGCCCCTGAACTCATCACTTTAGGAGCCTTCCGCAGTAAGCAAGAGATTGAGGAATACACTAACCTCTTCAGAGAGTTCCGTGATGTCTTTGCCTGGTCCTATACCGAAATGCCCGATCTTGACCCTGCCATTATAGAGCACCACATTGACACATGGCCTGATGTACCCCCCGTCCATCAGAAACAATGTCCCATTCATCCCTCAAAGCTCCCAGCTGTCAAAGAAGAGATTGAGAAACTACGCAAGGCAGGATTCATTTATCGTATTGCCTATACCACATGGGTTTCAAACCCCGTCCCCGTTAACAAAAAACAAGGCACCATTCGAGTATGCACTGACTTCCACGATTTAAACCGTGCTTGTCCCAAGGACAACTTCCCCACGCCATTTATTGACCAGCTCATTGATGCGTGTGCGGGACATGAAGTCCTCTCTTTCATGGACGGTTTTTCCGGATACAACCAGATTCAGATCCGTAAGGAAGAGCAGTACAAAACTACCTTTACTACCCCATGGGGCACCTTTGCCTATTGCGTCATGCCTTTCGGCCTCAAAAATGTTGGTGCCACCTTCTAGCGGGCCATGACCTATTGCTTTCACGACTTGGTCCATATCCTACTGGTCTATCTTGATGATCTTACAGCTCGTTCCCGGAAACGATCAGACCACCTTAACGACCTTCGGAAAATGTTTCTGCGTTGTCGCAAATACCAAATCCGCTTGAACCCACACAAGTGTGTTTTTTGCGTTCCAGCAAGCCGATTGTTGGGTTTCATTGTTTCCCAAAAAGGAATTACTGTTGATCCCCTAAAATTCCAAGCCATCTTAGACCTTCCTGCTCCTCGCACGCTCTGGCAGCTCCAAAGTCTACAGGGGCGATCCAATTTCCTCCGACGCTTCATCCCTGATTACGCTACTACCGTTCACGGTTTCTTACGCCTACTCCGTACCCACATACCATTTGTCTAGGATGAGCAAGCCGAAGCCGCATTCGAAGCCCTCAAGAAAGCTCTCACGCAAGCTCCCTTGATCTCCCCTCTGGATTTCTCTCAGGACTTCATCCTCTACGTCTCGGCATCCGAGCACGCTGTGTCTGGAGTCTTGGTTCAAGAAGATGTTTCTCACCAAGAGCATGTCATTTACTACGTTAGCTAGACCTTGTCTAGTCCACCTCTACGTTACCCATATGAGGAGAGACTAGCCCTAGCTGTGGTCCTTTCCATCCAAAAACTGTGACACTATATCTTACTTAGTCATACCACAGTCATTGCTGACTCCAACCCCATGGTCTATCTCCTAAATCGACGACTACTGCAAGGTTGTGTTGCTAAATGGGTCATTATCCTCCAGGAATATGACCTCACTTTCCGAACACCTAAGAGCACTAAAGCCCTTGTGCTTGCCCAGCTCATCACTGATCTACCTTCCCTTCTCCCGGCCCCACAAATCTCTGACGAGTTACCCGACAACCACTTGTTCACTATCTCGTCTGATGACCCATGGTACAGTGATATTTTGTTATACCTGCGCACGCAGAAGTTCAGACCCAAAGTCACCCGTAATGAACGTCGTCGCATCCATCACCAAGCCTCTCGATATCTCCTCTTAGGCGATGTCCTTTACCGGCGGGGGGTTGACACCATTCTTTGTCATTGCCTTATGCACGAGGAAGCTGAATACGTCCTTAACGACTGTCATAGCGGTGCCTGCGGCGGCCATTTCTTTGGGATGGCCACTGCCCAAAAGGTCATCCGCGCCGGATACTTCTGGCCCACACTTTTCACCAACTGCATCACTGTGGTCAAGCATTTCCATAACTGCCAACTTTTTGCCCCCAAGGCCCGGACACCACCTGCTCCGTTACACCCAGTCGTCACCATTGGTCCCTTTTGTAAGTGGGCCATTGACTTCATGGAATGTAGACCCCCGTCTGCCAACAGCCACAAATACATCATTGTCGGCGTGGATTACTTCACCAAATGGGCTGAAGCCATGCCTACCTTCAATTGTACCGCTGACACAGCTGCCCGTTTCTTTTTTAACCATGTTATCACTCGATTCCGGGTTCCTAAACAGTTAGTCTCAGACCATGGTTCACACTTCGAAGATTCCGTTTGGCGTGTGTTATCCACCCTACTCAAATTTGAACATCAGTTCTCCTCTGCTTACTACCCCCAAGGGAACGGCCAAGTAGAGGCCATTAACAAAATCCTCAAAACCATCCTTCAATGCACCGTTGATCGACATCAGTCCAATTGGAACCACATGCTGTTCCCCGCCTTATGGGCTTATCGTACATCCACTAAGACCGCCACTGGTTTTACACCATTTCATTTAGTTCACGGTGTAGAGTCTGTCCTCCCCATTGAATGTCAGATTCCTGCCTTACACATCGTTGTTGAGATCCTCCTTGACACTTCCCCCCTCGAGCAGCGTTTGTTGACACTCGAACAAGCTGATGAAGACCGTCGTTCCACTCTCCAAAACATCGAAGCTGCCAAGAACCGGTCCAAAGCCAGTTATGACAAACATGTTCACCCTAGAAATTTCCATGAAGGGGACCTCGTCCTCGCCTATGACCAAGCCCATGACAAAACCGGTAAAGGGAAGTTTGAATCCATGTGGCAAGGCCCTTACATCGTGCAGACCTGCCTCGGCATGGGGGCATACATCTTAGCCAACTCTGAAGGCCATCCTTTGCGCAACCCCCATAATGGGTTGTATCTTAAGCGTTTTTACCCATAAATGAAACCGCGGCCTCATTGGTCCGCATTGTACAGTTTACTCTCTTTTTTTTTTCACATTTTTTACCATCATCTTACATTCATCATTTTTGCATGACCATAGATGGACCATCTTCCACCTTGTTACACTGGCTTTGCTGACGGCGCAAGCCGCTGGTCTCCCAACCTGGCTTCTGCAGCATGGGTCTTGTACACCCCTTCCAACGAGATGATTCACCTTGACGGAATATGTATAGGCACTGCTACCAATAATCAGGCAGAGTATGATGTTGTGACCGGTCTCTTGACTTCTGCCCTCCAGATGGGCATATGTCACCTTCATGTGTTCCTCGACTCCCAGCTACTTGTCTCCAGCTCAACAACTGCTACCAGGTGCGTGATCCCTGCCTTTTTAGAAAATTCCTGCGTGCAAAACAACTTAGCCAACAGTTTGAATCCATAACATTCACACATGTCCCAAGAGCCCAAAATAGTGTCGCAGATCAAATGGCCAACAACACCCTATATTGGCATATCAATCACACCATGTAACATCATGCATCATCATCCCATAAAAATATATAATAAAAAAAACCCAAAAAGATTGCATCGCATCAACATTTGCATCCATGTACATAAACCACATTCATATCCATAGGGGCATCCACGTGCCTAATCATACATACATCATGTTGCATCACATAAAATATACAAGGGGCATCCACGTGCCCAACATCCTAGCCTACTTGCATCCACGTGCAATGTAAACATATCACAAATCATAAAGCGCATCCACGTGCGTACAAATAAAACAACATCATACAAAAAGGTGCATCCACATGCATATATATATATACATATCAAAACATACATGTTCAGTGCTATACATGTCCTGAGTACCCCTGTACTCAGCTATACAAAAAATGGCTATACATCCCTAAAACCTCATCAAAATACATGCCGTAGCTACAAAACTCGGGGGGAGTCCCATGTACTCCCTAATGAGAGTCGTATCCTGCATCGGCTGCCTCTGAGTCCTCCCCTAGCTCCTCCTCCAGCAAGTCCTCATCTCCTACGGGCTCCTATGCCCGTGCCTGGTCCACCAAGATCGCCACCCGGATCGCTATGGATATGAACTCTCGGGGTGCCCTCATACAATCCTGAACCACGTCTGGATCAACATCCCGCCATCCCTCATCGGTCACCCCTATCAACAAACGGTCTAGTAGTGCCCGGACCGACTCCAGTGTCCCCTCCACATCGCGGCGACGGACATCCCCTCGCCCAAGTAGAGCTGGAACGGCCACAATCCCCCTCCGTGCCACATGTCCTGGCGGCGGCCTCAGACCCACATCTGCAAATCACCTATATGTCAGTCACAGTATATCAATCTACTATCATATATATAAAACTTGACATCCATAACATGCAAGCAAAACCATACGTACCGTCGGGACCCCATGCCTGTCCTGGCGCTCGTGGTGCCTCTTTATATCCCGTGTAGTCCATGTCCCTATATGGGAATTCGTCCAGTGTCAATGGTATCTGAAGCCACTGCAGGTACAACTCCTGCGTAAAATACCTGCCAACATCGCCGCCACCATGGCGGCGCATCATCTCGCCCCATCGTACCATTCGCGGCTCCCTCAAGCCTCCTGCCTGATCGGCACCCGTGGTCGCAATGTGGGTACCCTCTCCATAAAGAAGGCACACAAGAAGGAACCATAACAAAATCCCTTTCCAGCTTCCTTCGCTTCCATCAGCTGCCGCTGAACACAGGCCAGGAACATCTGGCCCCACGCGTAGTACACCCCATCCAGCACGCGCTCTACCATCTGCATCTGGCCCCCCGACACCTTCTCAGGTGACTGGGACCCCAATACCCGAACCACACATGCCGCCATGGCCTGCACTGCTGGCTCCTATAGGTCCCTCACCAGGAGTGCATTCCTATGCACCCTCACCTCGGGACCACAGTATCTCTCCAACATGTCCTCCATGTCGACGTCTGCGGTGACCCGCAGCTGTGTGTCTGCTACCCTGCCTAGACAGGGCAACCCCGTCAGAAAATATACATCGGTCAAGGTGAGGTCCACCCTCTCACCCTATACTTGGAAAGCCTGTATGTCCGGCTCCTAGAAGCTGATCAGTCGGTTCAGCAGCAACGTTGCTGACCGTATCATGGGTATCTGTGCAAACTTCAGTAGTCCGCACATTCCCAGCACAGACCGCACATGGCGCTCCCCTCGGACCACGGCCATGATCTCATCGGGGATCTCCCGCTCTCTCTAGAGCACCTGCGGCATCCTGTCAATCACACAAAGTACACTCATTAGACTCATGTCAAATAAATAAGCCCTTCCCCTCCCTCCGGAAGACCCTCCTAGCTCGGCCCAAAACTGCGGCTTTAGGGCTTCCTGCCGTGGTTTCTAACCGCGGCTGTCAGGCATACACGCGCGGTCCTTAACCGCGACTGTTTGACCTAACCCCGCGGTTTGGCACTGCGTGTTCCCCCTGGAACACGTGGTACTAGACCGCGCATCCAGCCGAGAAACACGCGGTCCCCGACCACGTGGTTCACCCCGAAACTCGCGGTCGCCAACCGCGGTTTCATCCCCCTAACCCGCGGTCCACCCCACATGGACCGTACAAATAACCCTGGGACCCACTACCCAAACCCCGACCCTAAAAAACATGCAGGTATGAGTTTGACGGAATACCTGTATCTCTCGCATCTGAAATCGGCCATTCGGATCGTCCAGAAATGCCACCTAAGCTCTTGTCCACTCTGATCACAAGTCAAAGTCAAATAGTACAAATGACACATGTCATGTTGGACCCACCCACTATTTATAGTCAGTTGACTTTTTCTTGTTTTGGCCATTCTGACCCCATACAGAGTCTGTTTTTCGAACCATTTCCACCACAAGAATCAGCACGACGAGACCGTTATGATGGTCACCTCGTTGCATTATTTTTACTCCGTCATTTTTATTTTTATTTTGCCCATTTTTTTAGACGCCACTAGTCGCCTCGGTTTGCGTGCCACATCGGTCGTTTTCCATTTTTCACATATTTTATATCATCAGATTCATTTTTCCGAGCTGGTGATGATGCTTGAGATCATTTCTCACTCTCACCCCCAGATTTTTCAGGTATTTTTCCAAAACACCCCCAGTCACCTCGATTTGCGTGCCACATCAGCCGTTATCCATTTTCGACACTCTTTATATCGTCGGATTCATTTTTTCGAGCTCATGATGATTCTTGAGATCAATTCTCACTCTCACCTGGTACAGTTTCAACATTGTGTCCCAACACCTTGCTGCCTCGGTTTGCGTGCCACATCGGCTGCCATCGAATTGTTCCACACTTTTACATGAGCCATTCACTCCTGTCATACTGCAAATGTTTCGTTATTTTGCCACCATTTCATTCACCCTGCAAGGAGGCCCACCAGTGTTCCCCCTCACCCTTGTTCTTGGTCATCATACATGTTCCTTGATTGAACACTTCCTCCTTGCCTGGCCATTCCTTTTGTTCGGTATAATTTTATCCCTTTTTCGGGCCGGACAAGTCCTTTACGAAAAAGGCACTTAGGGAGTTTCTGTTAAGCTCTTTTCTGACTCCTAAAACAATGAAAAGATCGCCAAGCAATCTTGCTTCCTTTCATGCTCGTTAAAGTACTTGAAAGGGCATCTATTTGGTATAAGTTTAACCCTTTTACGGACCTGGTAGACTAATTACGAAAAAGGAATACTCTAGTCACACCGGCTAGAAGAGTTCTTCATTGTATCCTTTTATGCTTCTTTGGGCCTTGGAGACTAAACATACGAAAAAGCGACCCCCTGGAGTCTTCTTATTTGCTTTCAGACTCTCTAAAATTGAAAGCAACCATGAGCATGAACTGTCCTGGGCTCGTTAAATCCACACGATAGTACCATTCCATTACTTCAGAGTCTTCTTATCGCTTTCAGACTCCTTAAAATTGAAAGCAACCACGAGCATGAACTGTCATGGGCTCGTTTCAATCCACATGACAGTGCCATTTTACAGACACTTCTTCTAGTTCCTTAACCCACGAAGAAGTCATCCCGTGCCTCCAAGAACTATGATCGATCATCTAGGAAGCACCCCCAATCAGGTCGCCTTTGTTCAGAGTATTCTGCAGTCTCCTGCCAGTTTACCCCAGCTTGAGTCACCCTCAGCCCAGTCACCATCCCATATCCAATACAGCTATGATCCCTTTCCCATCAGTCAGTTTCATATGCTGCCCGATCATCCCCATTATCATACTCTGCACAAAGGAAGTTTGAGTCCACCCACTCTACTTTCCCAGTTGTCCCCCCACAGTTTGGTCAGTCCTACCATCAGTACTATCACATTTCGGTTCTACACCTCGCGCTCCTGTCAAGGAAACATCATTGCCTTGATAGTTGCAGGTCTCCCTCTATCGACGACAGCCCCTCTATTCCAGAGGATAGGCCCAGAGGTCCCTACGCCTTGGACTTATCACCATCTGTGGTAAGTGCCTACGGATCATTCTGAGAGGCGTCATCATTGCCTCTCCGAGTGGTTGTTTCTCACATGCTCGACTTCAGCACCTTGATCGCATCGTCGAGAATCACGTAGGGTTACATCCTTTACATTATTTGGCGAAGACCCCGAATTTCCCCCGACTCTAGCACATTGGTGAGTCACTTCAGAACGCCCAATTATATGTTCCCGTGGATGTTTGGGCTGCGTTGGCGTTTGTATTCGGAATCCATCCAGTTACATGCTTCCTTGAGTACCCAGTTCAGTCCCAGATCAGTTCCAGTTCAGTGTACCATTGAGAGTATGACCCTTGTCACTCTGGTCCAGCAGCCCATTAGTTCCTTTGGTACCACACTCAGTAGCACTGTTGATTGTTCCAGTGTATCAATTCTTCAGCTCAGACATGGTCATCCCAGCAGTATGTCCCAGATTTGTGTCCCCTCTGGACCCTTATGATGTACACAGTGGTTCTCTATGTATTTTTTAGGTCCCTCTTTTTGGGCCTCACAGTTATGTTTATGTATCTTGATACGAGCATGGGTATGCCCACCTCGTCCATATATTGAGATTCTTCCTCATTCCGTATTTGAGGTCACGTCTATTTCAGGTCCCCATTTTTTGGACCCCATTGTTATTATTATGTTATATCCTGATACGAGCATGGGAATGCCCGCCTCGTCCATATGATCAGATGATTCCTCATCCTTTTCTTAGGTTATGTACTTTTAGTTCTTGCAGTTTGTTCGGGATCGTTGTTCCGGGCTTTAGTTTGTTTCTTCTCTTCTCCATACCCCAGGAAAACCATATATGACTTATGATGTCCATCGGCCATACGATGAGTTACTGCCCTTGCACATCAGGGGGCAATCTGTTAACACCCAAAAAGTGTTCACTACCTCATCTACCTCATTACATGGCTCATTTGTCCATTTTCCTACCATATTTCCCTTAAAAACCCTAAAAATCCCACTAAAAAGCCTCCAAAAGGCCACAAAACCATCAAAAAGCCTCAAAAAGGCTAAAAAACCCCCTTTTCCTCCAAAAATAACAAAAATCCCCTAAAAAGAGAATAAAAAATATAAAATAATGAGGAAAAGGAGAAAAAAACCCTATACAGCTGCCCTAAACCATATGGTTCCCAAAACCATGGGTCAGCACTCCATTACCAAAAAACTATAAATAGGTGATGGAGATCCCTTATTTCATATCCACAATCAAGTATACCCTTACTCTGCCAAAATCTCTCTTGAAACCCTAGCTCACCATTGAGCCACTTTCACCTTGAGAGCCCCTTTTGGCCCATTTCCACCATTGGAGAAAGAGAAGGAGCACATTGGAGCTTGGAGCAACCCTCTTGGACATTGCAAGAGCTTCATCAACCTCCACATTGGAGGTAATATCAATACAAGACCATTATTTATATTTTGTTCTTTATGTTTCATGCATGTGTTTTAGATTAGTTTACATTTCTGTTTTAGCTTAATAATTTACATTTACTGAACTGCTACTAAGGAGTCCATTCTCCTTAGTAGGTGCTCATTCACACAAGCTAGGGGTAAAACCCTAGCTACAGGTCCTAAGGTGTAATAATGTTCTAACAAAAAGAATATGCAGGTTCTTTTCAGGGATTCAATAAAGTTATTAGGCTCCCATCCATAATAAAAGGTAGCATGGGCACCAAAATGGAAAATAGGTGCTAACTAGGGTGTCCCATGTTTGGTAGGTCCTATCCATGGAAGAACAACAACTGTGAGGATGTTATAAGATGGTTAAAATTTGGAGTCCATGGAGTAAAGGCCCTATGGAATTCCATGTGGTAAGGTTGAAATGCATCATGCAAAATGGATATGAGCTACCTTATATGCGGGTTTAAAAAGTCTAGAACTTTTATCCATGATATGTGTAAAAATAATGTTACTACACGTACTCCTGTTCATTAAAATCAAACCTAAGTCGCAAAATGAACCATTAGTACCACATATGGTATGTTGATAATATCAAACTATATAAAAGTGGTTAAAAGTTAGAAATATTTTTTTTTAAATATTAAAATAATGAAAATAAATAGCTCATTTTAACTTTACCAATTTGGAGAGCTTAGAAATCCCTAAAATTTTGAATGATTGTTGTGGTCTATTTGGTGGACCATTTTCGAATCCGTCACTTTCAGGTAATTCCTCTCATTGTTCTCATCATATTCCACCTAATTATTTTAGTTTTTAGTTCTGATTTGGGGTTTTTAGCCTCATTATATTTCTTAAAAGATGCACATGCATGTGGGACTCTGTCGAGTTGCGTGTATGCTTAATACACGTAGGTGGCTCTTGGCTCACCTATGCGTAGTGTGGAATTTTTCTAACTATCACGAGCATGTGGTAGTATAAAAATTTTAAACTTGAACTTTGAAAGGATAATACTCAATTTTTTTCAAACAATGGTACTAGTATGGCATGAAAGGGAACATGAGGCCATCAACTAGGATTCTCTTGGGAATCTGTTAACTCTCAATGCTTTGATAAGTTATGGTGTAATCAAGTTTTTCCAAACTAAAAATATGAGGGCTCAAAGACTATTCTTGAGACTTTAGTGAAATACTGGTATGTGGACCAAGGAGTCTTCAATCTGCAAGGTGAGATTCTTGAAATTATTGTAAAAGACATTTACTTCATTACCGGTTCATCATGCTAGGGAGAGGTAGTAAACATGAAAGGGGCCTTCCATGGGGTTGGTGTCCTCTCTTTATAGGATTATGTGAATTCCTATTGTACTCTCGGGACTCAGAAATCTAGTAGCCAACTTCCTCTCACCAACATTGCAATCTTTCCTCTCAAAGTGATACTCAACAATGTTACCAAGGTGGATGGTAGTGCTGCATTACACTTGGATACACACAATCAAATGCAAATAGGATTTGAATGTCTTTGAGAAGTGATATTAAATTGGGCTAGTGGTTTAGTGGTGCACCTTAATCATCAATTGCCTGGATGTAGAGAAGGAAGGGAATTTTTTTGTTGTCATGGTAGCATCCTTGTGTCATTCTTCTTCGAACATATTTCATGCATCAACCCTATGACTACACTCCCACCATTGGACCATCGTGAACCTCGGTTGGTTTGATGGAGTGATCTCTTTATTAGGCATGGAGGTGGATCCTTCACTACTTTTTTTGATGATGAATTCCACTCTTGGTGGTGCCATCAAATCCATTCTATCAAGGAGTTCCCATATGTTGGGTTAGATTTTCGTGGAGATCCAGACTTGATGTTTCCTCTTGGGAGTGCTTGGGGGAATATTGGTAAGTATTTACTTTTGTTCTTATTTTATTTTTTTGTATTTTGAAAGGTTAGAACATTTTTATAATGTGAGTTCTGATATATTTGACATGACATAGATATTGGACTTGTTTGTCCTGATGGCCATCCTAGAGTATTGGTATGTGCACCACTACCTACTGAGGGAGCTCCAACCATTCTTGGCACAATGGAGATTCATATTACTGAATTGACCACAAGGTTTATACCTCTTCGTATAGAGAACATCCCTATGGAGATGCAACCATGAGTGGTTTGTGTGCCTCTTATGTGGATTAGGCTACTCCGTAAAGCAGCCACATGTGTGATTTGCTACTGGGAGGCTGAGGCTTCCCATGTAGAGGATTAGTCTGATTGATGATAGTCTTTTGTAGAGACATGTATTTTTGTATTTATCAGTTATCTACATCATGTAGGGATTAAATGCCCATTTTTTATTATGAGTTGCACCAGAGTAGTGTAAAATCCTATTTTGAACTCAGTCCCACTTTTTGTACATTTTATCTACTTATATATACATATGGCTATATTGACATTACATACGCAATATACAATGTTTATGGTAATTTATGCTTATGTGAATGAATTGTGATACAAATGTCTATCAATGATGTAATTAGCTAGCGGGTCAATTATATGGTTTTGTGTCCTTGGTATGTGTATATAAGTAATGAAATGAAATTCTCTTTCTAATAAACGAATCCTTAAAAAATTTCATAATAACACAGGACAATGGACATGATCTAATCCATTTAGCTGGGATATGACCAAATATGAGTCTAGGTAGATGGTTAGATGTGTAATACATCGACTAATGAATTTGGACATCAACTCGATTATTGTACTATATTAAAAAATGTTATTAGTTGTCGGGCCAAGAGATACTCTATTGGAACTCAAGACTTGGCCTTCCGGGTCATAAATAACCAAAGTTGTAGAAGCAATATTCTAGGTGTGGCGGCATAACCCATCCGCATAACCCGAAAACATTTGTATACTCACAGACATCTATCACATGCACATAGGTCTAAGGTAAGCACATACTGAAATGAGCCAAACCTAAGCAGATACTATAGTACACTATTTACAATGACTTTCCCATACATTGGATCTAAGCAAATTAATTTTTAAGATAGATTACATTTATAGACCTTAAAATATTTCCATCATAGTCTTCAATTTCGTAGGCCCCTTATGAAGCACTTTCCGAACAATATGTGGGCCGGTCCACATTGACGTGAACTTCCTAGCACATAACTCGTCATGTTTTTTATCGTGAACTAAGATGAGATATCCTTCCGAGAAGATCCCTAGAAGGATTGTCTTGTCATAATGTGCCTTAACACGTTTCTTGTTTGCTTTAGTAGCAGTGAGAGCATCCTTCATGTGTTCGTTTAATTGTTCTAGATATAACAAGCGTTTTTCTAACTCGGTGGTGTATGGTAAGAGTTCTATAGCTAACTTGAGCCATGTAATCTCACACTCTATAGGTAAGACATCCTCAGATTCCATGAACTAACTGGAAAGGAGTGTATCCTGTCATAGTTTTAATGGAGGTTTGGTATGCCCAGAGAGAAGGATAGAGCATAATATCCCAATTCGATTGGTGTTTGTTCACCATCCTATGTAACATGGTTTTTAAAGATTTTACTGACAACTTCTACTTGTCCATTAGACTGGGATAGTATGGAGATGATAAGTCTTGACAAAACCAAGTTTTTCTGATAGTTGTGACCTCATTTTATTTTGAAATTGAGATCCATTATTGGTCATGATATCCCTAGGTATGCCGAAATGAGTGATTATCTATTTGAAAACAAAGTGTGCTATAGTTTCACCATCACATCAAAGTGTTGGCATCGCTTCAACACACTTTTTAAAGTAGTATGCGACCACAATGATATACTTATGACCACTGGATGATGGTGGGTTGCATGTAGTAAAGTCAATCCCCCACTTGATGAAGGGACCGGTGGTGATAACTAGATGAAGAGGAGCAAGGTGAGTGTGCATATTCTTAGTAAATTCCTGACAAGGGTAACACTTCTTAAGAACTTCATGACAATATTTGAATATTGAGTGTCAAAAATATCCTGCGCGATGAATCTTCAGGGTTGTTTCCATCCAAGATAAATGACTGCCACATGCTCCATTATGGCAATCATTCAGAACATTTTCAGCTTCTTCGTGAACTAAGCAACGTCTAGGAATGATATCCACACCACGATGGTACAATGTATCACCAATAATAACATATTATCTTGCATGGTGACGTATATTATGCCTCTATTCACGAGTAGACTGAGGTGGGATCTTCTGGGTTTGTAAGTATATTAAGATATCACCATACTGAGGATCATATAAGCTAATGAGGAATATATGTTATTCTTTAAATGATGTGTCTTCAACAGATCCCTCATTCTCTCGAGGTAAATCAAACATTAATTCAATAAAGGATAAATATTTTTTGGATTTTCTAGATGCAAACCCTAAATCAAACTCTTGTAAGACAACAATCCATCTATTGTACTTGCCACTAATTACTCATCATGACAAAATGTGTTGAAATGGATTAACATAAGCTACAACAGTTTTCCTACTAAGCAAAATGTAGTGTCTAAGTTGTTGGAATGCATGGATAACATCCAAAGAGAGTTTCTCAACATGTGAATACCTCAACTTAGGTACGGCTAAATTCTAACTTAAATAGTACATGACATGTTCTCGATAGGAATCATCGTCCTAAACCAAGATCCTAACAACTATAGAATTGAATGCCTCTATACAAATAAGGAAATCTTTGTTAAATTACCAAGGACTCAAAACAAGGGAAGACACTAAGGCCTCTTTTAACACGTCAAATGATGGTTGATCATTATCATCCCAAATGAATGGGACCCCTTTCCTAAGTAACCGCATGAAAACCTTAGTGAGTTCTGCATAATTAGCGACAAATCGATGTAAGAAATTACCTCTACCTTGTTGGATTTGCAATTGATTTAGATATCACGGGGGAGGAAACTGTAGTATCACCTCCACCTTAAATGAATCTACCATAATATCATCCTTAGATACAATAAAACCTAGCAATCGACCCAATTCCACATTGAAGATACACTTATGAGGATTAAAACGAATCCTATAGTAATGACACCTATCGAAAACTAGCAGTAAGTGTTTAGGGTATTCTATTCTTTTCTTAGATTTAGTGTTCAAGTCATCCTGGTAGGCTTCAATGATCTTCTTTATGTCATGTGTTGTAGTCCCAAGGTTCATGAGGTTTCCATAGACACATTACATAATATAAGCAAACATACACAATGAGATAGATACAAGAGACGAGACATATATAGAGAACACAAGCCTTTATATTAAGCAGCAGGAGCGGAATACAGTCTTAGAACCAATCTTAACTAGTACATCAGCTCACTAGCCTATATATATATATATATATATATCTATATATATATATATATGTGTGTGTGTGTATGTATGTATATATATATATATATGTATGTATGTATATATATATATATGCAAATACAATTACATAACCATTTGTCAATTTATCCAGCCGAACCAACCTATACTAGTTGATGTGACCTGTCGACATGTGCTGCAGAGTGGTCGGGCGGAGAGCCTAGTCAACAAGCCGACCTAGGCCCCTCCAACATCTCCCCCACCTCAAAATCTTTCTTCATCTCGAAGAAATGGAGAGATCAAAATTTCCAAAAGAGTTATACAGATGGTTATGATGAAGTAACGTTGGAATCAATAGCATCAGGTATCTGGAGATAGGCTTCAAGAATAACTTCAACAGAGACAGAGAGGTGGTACTGGAAATATTTTAAAGTTCGTAGCATATTCTGTATGTCTACGGTCAGAGTTGTGAGTTTTGACAAGTTTTCCATCTTGTCATGAGTGGATGTAGCCTATAAGTGGATCATGTTGGGGCCAAACGTGTTAATTGTTCTTTCGGCAACAGCAAGTAACTGATGAAATTGGGGATGAATTTCTCCAAGTTTGTTGAGGCCTCCTCGGGCTTGGGACATCCACTGAACTTCTTGTTTCTCTAATTTATCCAATTTCTTGTTTTCCATGATGATATGGCTATCAATTTTTTCGATAAGGGATTCATCTGCGGTCAAGTGCTAGTGTTGAAGCTTTCTTAGCAATGTTCTTGTTTTCTGAAGATCTTTGTAGATGTCACCATAATATACATACCAATTGTTCAAAATTACTGTAATTTTTTTTGCTTGATTATCGTACTACTTGAGTACTTTGAGAGCTTCTGAAAAGGCTGTAAACTGATTTGTCATGAGGGAAGCTACCTCGAAAGCTTGATCCTGTTGTTTCTTCAGAAGCTCAGATTGTAGCATCAACACGATAGATTCGAATAAGTGATATGCTTGATCAAGAGGTGATGTCGTGTCTGAACTGACTGGGAGCATGATAACTTGCTGCGCTAAATGTTCACATTTAGCAAGGAATGTAGTCTTTTCTTCCTGAAGCTGCAGTATCTGTTTCTTTGACTCATGTTAGTGGTACTTTTTCACTCTGAAGACTGCGTCTTCAAGTAGATCAAGTTCTTCTTGGGACACCAACTATGGTTGATATCTTGTGGCAGCTTCGAATTGGTCCAAGTATACTGAAAGAATATTATCTGATTGTTTTAACTGTGTTTGCTGCATTTGCAGTTGCTGCTGCAATTCTCTTTCTTTGTGTTTCTTCTCTTTGTGCTTCCTGCGGCTACTTTTTTCTTTTTCTTTGCTTGAGCTTTGTTGTTCTAGGCCCTTATCGTTTCCTTCTATTGTTGGGTTCCTATCGATGACTGCTTGTGTGCTGGCAACAGCTTGTTCTGTCTGACTTTGTGTACTGTGTACTGCTGCTATGATGACTAGAGTCTCATGTTCCACATCTTTGGAATTTGGTGGATTTGTTGTTGGTATGCTGGAGATGTCCACATTGCTTGTACTGATATTTGTAGTATTTGTGTGCTTTGATGGTTTTTTCGTGTCGGCTGCAGTTTCTTGATTTGCGATTGATTCCTTGGTTAGAGTAGAAGCGGCTTTATCTGCTTCTGTCATGGTCGCTTCTTTGTTGTGCTGCTGTGTAACTGGAGTAGACTTGGATCCATCGACAGGGGGACTCGACTGGTTTACCAGGAGTGATGGTAGGTTGATGGATGTCGGAATTGGACTCAACAAAATGGTACTGTCGAGCGGATCCGAACTAACTAGACTAGACTTAATTGTGGACTCGACATGGGAACTCATGGATTGGGGATTTTCCTTTCAAACGATATTTGCTTGAGGTGGATTCATTTGTTGTGGTAGTGTATTGACTGGAAGAGGGGTATAGAAGCCTATTTATTGTGCATACACTAGACATGATGGGTCAAGATTTCTGATATGATGGGTTTTCGTGTGACCAACAATTTCTGGAACTGATGATGGTAAAGGTAAAATTTTGGTTTGAATGGTGTCGTGGGGAGCTAAGTTAACCGGGATAGTAGATGGAGAGGCAAAAATGGGTTGTTGGATGACCATCTTGCGCCAGTTGGGACAAAGTATTGGAAGGTTTGCAACGAATGTATTCAAAGCGTTGTTTGTTGTGTTAGGAGGAGCAGGTAATGCTAATAGACTGTTTCTTCTTCTATTGCAGTTGGGGAAGAAGGAGGGGACTAGATAGTTAGGTCGATATTAGGTTCGCCTGAGATTTTGGATTTTTCAACAATAATTTGGGAAGATGGATACTTATTTGTTTCTAAGAATTTTCTAGATTGATCTTCGACTGGTAGTTTTTTCTTGGCTGCATCTTCATGGATTTGGGTAGCAGTGTCATATAGCTCAATCTCATCTGCTTCTGTAGGCTCTTTAAATGTTGTCTCTTCCCTTTTACCTTGGTTGATGTTACTCGGTTCTGTCGGGATGAAATGATTTCGGTTGTTGTATTCTGTATATTAGCATCTATCAGAATATGTTTTGGGTTGTCGGACTCGGTGCTGTTGTCTGGATGCTCTCCGCCCTCTGCTGATTCTGTGTACGGAGTCTGTGTAAGTGGTAACGCCTTAGGGTTAGGTGTCAGCTCAGGTTGATAACTGAAAGTGTTCATGTACAACCGACTTTCGTATGCTTCTTCTTGTTCCATATCAGAGAGAGGCCCAACATATTTGAAGTTGATTTTCCTTGCTTGTGCCGGGAAGGGTAATACTTCATTATATTGGCGGCTTAACTCTATGAAAATTTCACTTACTGAAGGGTAATAGTTGAGCCATTTTGATGGACCTGCTGCTCCCTCCATGTACCATACTGCTATGTCATCCAAAAATAGTTGGATGTGCGTTGTCAGGGGCAGGCTTCGGCGAATGTTATGTGGTACCCTCCATCTGGTCTCTATTGCTTTAAGGTCGATAAACCATGATTCAAGCCAAATTTTGACTATTGTAGCTCTATATCAGCTTGCTCCAGGTGCAAAGCAACAAAAATTTTCCATAAGGATGAGTCGGTCTTCGACAAAATCCTTGTTTCCTTTCGGTCTAAGGTGGGTCATAGTAATACAAATGGGTACAGATGGGTAGCGGATGCTAGCTCCCTCCTCCTGGCATTTATGGCATGTATATTTAAGATGTCGGCCAGGAAGTTTACCCAGTTGTATGCTTGCCGTTTAGGGCCATATTCTTAACAACTTCTAACATGTTGGGCTTCAAATCTGATCACCTACCTGTCCGGGAAAGTGCATGTGACACAATCTTGGCAGTGGTTTTGTAATTGCTAAAAACAATCTAGCTCACGAATATACCTCATGAATTCTTTTCAGTAGGAGAATCAACGAACTTGTCAATCAATTTTGTGCCTAAACTTGTTGGTAAATTGTCTCCTTTGTGTGAAAGGCCAGTTATTTTGTGGATTATTTCACCATTGATGTCGACCAGGACATCGAAATAAAGCTTGCCATTGTGATATCTGCTAACGATGAATTGTGCAATGACTTCTTTCAATTCTCCAAAATTATCCAACAAAGGTGCCTTCAGGTAATGCAGAATTGTGGTTGTCTGCAAATGTCGTGCTTCCTCCCTCCAGTGACCATCTGACTCCTTCCCCCAATATTCAATGCTCTTCCATGCTTTCTTCAAAGTGGGTTCTATCGCCTTGGTGTTTCAAATCATATGGAGTCTTGTTTCTAATGGTGTTTGTTCTTTCTCCAGTTCTCTAACTGATGTGGCAGCAGCTTTGGTAGCTGTTAGAGTTTTTTTGGGAGCCATGGCGAAATCAGGTTCAAGAATGTGAACTTAGCTTCAGTGGAGTCAGGGAATTCTATTTCTTGGAGTTCAAGTTCTCGGCAAAAGAGTAGCCAAGAATCCTCGAGCTCCGGATTTATGGTGGAGTTACTCTGCACGGGTGAATGAGACGTAGAGGGCCGTATTAATGGTTGATTTGATGGGGTTATTAAATTAGACTAACCAGATATCAGTGCTTCATCAGATGCATTACTTCTGGCATCATGGGTATCTTTAGCCTTTATTTTTTTGTCATCATGGCGCCACGACACCTCATTTGATGTGTCATGTCGACGGGCTTCTCTAATTGGGTTTGGTCGGTTTGAGCTCCAACGCTTCTACCGTGCCGGATTTTCCTCTACAAATTGTCGATGTTCTTGTCCATGCCTATAATATCGACAGTTGTGTGCTGGACTTCTTTCTCTACTTTTTTCATCCTTCTTTTTCCATTCTCTCATCATTTTTGCTTTTGACATGTTCTACTGTATTTGTTTGATTGCTTATAGTACTCTCATTTGGTTATTTCTAACCGTTTTCTCTCTTTTATTATTTAACATTTTTTTTTCGAAGATTCATGATTTATACCTTTTAAGTTAGGCGCCATTTACCGCTTTCTTGAAAACATTTCCTTGTAGCGTTTTCAATCCGATTGATCCATTAGGATTTAATGTTTTGATAATATAGGGTCCCATCCATTCTGTATGCAACTTTTTCGGCTTTCCTTTTACTCGGCTATTATAAAGGAGTATTAGATCTCCAACTGACAGATTTTTCTGCTTGATATTTCTATCATGCCACACTTTCTTTTGTTGTTTCTGCACTCGCTGATATTCTATTGCTAGTTGTCGACTTTCATCCAGCTTCGACAGTTGGAGTAGCCATTCTTGTCGAGTATCTTCGATGTCGATATGTAAAGCTGTTGCAATGGTCGATACCTGTCGTTGAAAGTGTAATGGGACTACTGCTTCTTGTCCATAGACAAGTGAGAATGGTGTCTGACCTATCGTTCTTTTGTATGTTGTTCTATATGCCCAAAGAACAGTAGGTATTTTGTCATCCCAATCATCTTTCTCGATGTTGCATATTTTCGTCAGTCCTTTTGTGACTGTTTTATTGAACGATTCTATGGCACCATTCGACTGAGGATGGTACATTGTGATTATTCTATGATCGAATTCAAATTCCTTAGTCAATGCTTCAATGGTTTTACATACAAAGTGCATACCTTGGTCACTTATCAGTGTTATGGGGCATCCAAAATGCGTTATGCTGTTTTCATAAATAAACTTAGTGGCAATTTCGCTTGAACATGTTTCGACTGGTTCTGCTTCTACCCACTTGGTAACATATTCGACAACAGTGATAATATACCAAGCACCTTGTTGATGTATATGTAACTTCGGAATGTATTTCACCCATGTATTTCATATATGTATTTTTTACTCCTATAGAGATGTTATTATTCCTCTATACGGAAGTGTCGTCATTTATATTGTAAGTGTCGTAACTTATACTTGATGGGTTATTAGACCACCTTGTTGGGGTCGGCCCTGTATAAGTCATGTGGGTCGAAGGGTTATTAGACCACCTTATTGGGGGTCGGCCATGTGGGTCAAAGGGTTATTAGACCACCAAGTGTGGGGTTGGCCCGGATTAAGTTAACCATGGGTTAAGCTAGACATGTAGGACCCATTAGTTTATTGGGCAAGACAGAACAAATAGAAATAGAGATCGAGAGATCTCTATTTGATCATTCATTCACACACTTCTCTCATTCGGAAAATGGTGCACTTATGAGGAGGAGGCTCTGCTGCTAGGAGAAGACTATCTCTTGTATTCTAGTTGTATCATTGCTCTATCTATCTCTGAGGAATTTATTGGGGTTTTTCACCTTTATGGTTTTCGCCAAGTAAACTCTGTGTCTCTTGTGTGCTTGCATTATTTTGTCCATGATTGATATGTTGTAGATTTGCTATACATGTTGTTCTCTCAGTTAATATCCTAGATCATATTGAAGTAAATTCTGAAAATTTAACATGGTATCAGAGCTAACCTGAAAAAAGGCATGATATGGCATGTATGACACTTGTTGCACTTATGATGCTAGGGCTTGATATAGCGAAAACCAGTCATTGTAGAACTTTCACTATAAATCCATTTTGGAGAAGTTTTCGGATCTAAAAATTTTACAGGTCAAAGATCAGATCCCCATGTACCTTGTGTCAAAAGGAAAACTTTTAATTCGTTGTACTTTGCCATTTATGATCTGTACAATATAGGGTTTCTCCCTCTTCCAGATCTCAGTCATAAACAGGTGACCTTGGAAAAAAGGTCATAACTTGGGCTAGGAAGATCCAAATGAAATTTTGTAAAAAGTGACAGGTAGTAAACAGAATGTAATATCTCCGAAAACGTTTTCAGAGGCCGAAGTTGAACCAGTGACATGTGGCAAGCCGTACAAGTTCGCTCTCCTGTTTTATCCCATAAACAGGTCACGTTGCGACACTTGGCATAACTCTCTCTCAGAGAATCCAATTGAGGTCAGACCTATCGGGATGGAAATATGACAGGTCGTGCTATCTCACAAACATATTTTAGACCCTTTGGATCGACAAGTTCAGAGTTACACCAGAAACAATCAGGAACATATTTCTGTCATAACATAATTATTTTTTAGCACCTTCATTCATGGCTTCCAGAATTTTGGGTTTCGGAGAAAGTTGGAATTTTTGTAATCGGAGACTACGACTGAACGCCACTCATCAAAATAGAAATTTAGAGACCAAGTTCAGAATTTTTGGTTGGGAAGAAGACTGGGCTTGATCAGACCCTAGTTTGGGAGTTTGATTGGAAAAGTGGAAAATTAGGGCTTCTGCAAAAATGATAATTTTTTAAATCTGTGACCACGGCTGGAAGCTACTTAGAAAAATAGAAGCTTAGAGATTTGGATCAAACCTTTTGATTGGGCAGAAGAGTGGGCTTCATCAAACCCTAGTTAGGGGTCACGTCTAGTGAATCCGAAAGTTTCAAGGGCAAAATTGAGGAGTGAAACTTTGCAGTTTTCAAATTCTGAATATACTAGCTTGATCAGCTCATCAAGGCGCATATTTCTATCCTATCGAAAGTTTGAAATTAAAAGTTTGAAATTTTTGGGTTTCTCTGACAAAACCTAATCCAACTCCAGGTCTAGTTCTTGCAAATCAAGTGGATTGGGTTAATCCTAGAAGAAAATGGATTGGTCACCTGCATAAGTGAAGAAGTTCATGTCTCAGAGGGAGATGAGGCTAAGGCCTTCCATGAGAAGATTACAAGCAATCTTGATAGGTATGGCTTACAGGTATGTTTCGAATTCTGTTCATGGTTAAGTTTATGATATGTTTGTCTTCATATCATTACAGTACAATCTTGATTAATTACTACACTTGTCGTATCACCTTAATAGAAGATATTCATTGATTAAGGTTTTGACACTTATGATTGTACTACTGCATTGTGATGTTGTATGAGGTTTATGTTGTTCGCTAACATAAAAGGTACACTAAGAAAGTCAGATCATGTTCTACTTCAAGAACCTATGATCATGGTGACATGAAGACAAAGATTCATCCATTGTCATGGATCACATAGAAGATCTACTTTCGAGGTATGTATAACTTGGTTCTACAATGGTTAACTTATGAGACATGTAGCTTACTAGCACAAGTCATTGAAGAGAACCAGAAGACATTATGCGGGTATGTTAGACATAACTATCTAGCATGATAATCCAGGTATGTTTTTCCTATATCAAGCTAGAATCCTACCTTGTGTTAGGATCTTATACTATTGTGTTGTTGATAATGATTATTCATGAAGTCATAGGTTTGAATAGTCATGGTTGTATGCATATTATGTTTCTTACCATAATTGACGATATGACTAACTAGAAGAATCATGAAGGTATAGGTTTGAGTAATCATGGGTTTATGAATTGATGATTTAACTAATCAGAAGAGTCCTATGATCAAATAAGAATATGCATGAGTAAAAGAAGACTTCCCTGAAACCTTGAATACTAATGTTTATTATCTGTGAATGATCATGACTATACATGTTTAAGATTATTGTGTTTTGATAGTATTAAGACTATACTAATAAATGTGTGATTATGTATGAGACCTCAAGGATAACACAATGATGATACTAATAAGCATGCATAGTGGTTAAGGATGGATATAAGTTCAAGGACAGGTAATCCAAGAAGCAAAGATCAAGAGGGAGCACACTCCAGTTGTTCCTGCAAGAAAGCAAAGGAGCACACTTTAGTAGTTTATGCAAGAATGCAGATATTCAGAGGGAGTTGACCACTTCTCACAATCCACATCAGAATGGAGTTACAAAGATTCAGAGGGAATCCACCCAGCAACCAAACAAAGATAAGTATTTGAATTGTCATTTCTTACATAATGTTATTCAATGATGTATATGCTTATGTTCCTAGAATTAGGTTGTGTATTATGCATATTAGAATAGTTGCATTGATGAATAGTATACTACTAATATACATGGGTAAGTGGCCTATGTCACTGTACAACATTCCATTGCTAATTATCTAGAATGAAACCTTTTTGCTGACATGTTAGGAGTTGTGCACACTCTTAACAATGTTCTGGTAGAGATTGGAAGGCATCTAGAAAGTTACGGAATATGGATAAATGTTGTATTGAAGCATTGGCTAAGATAATTGCATGATTGTATGACATATTTCTTTATGTGTAATAATTTGTTCTGAAAACTATGAGATGTTTTCTAATCATGCAATTTAACTTGTTGTGTAGGAAAGATCGTATACCATCACCTACAAAAGAAGGACTACAACATTTGTTCAGCAACAAAGTTATCTATTGAAAATATTGAAGATATTGAAGTTCCCAGGATCTAGGAAGAATGCCATGATCGAGGAGTACCAGTCGATCATGAAGATGTTTGGGATGCAGTCCCAAAAGGTGGTCTATAGTGAATTCCAAGAGGATCTACAAGATCAAGCATGCTGCAGGTGGTAGCATAGAGACTTTTGCTCCTGTAGCCAGATACACTTCCATTAGATCCATACTTGCTATGGCTGCAGTGATGAAGTGGAAGATACACCAGATGGATTTCAAGACAGCCTTCTTGAATGGTGTAGTTGAAGAAGAAGTGTATGTGGAGAAGCCACTTGGTTTTGAGACACATGACAGGGAGTCATATATGTGTAGAACTTGGTATGGTAGGATAGATAGCTTTCTATCCATTTTGGGCTTTACCAAGAATAAAGGGGATTCCAACCTTTACTACAAGGTTGAGGAAGGAAATCCAGTGATACTACTATGTGGATGACCTGTTTGTAACAAGTGAGGATAGATTGATTGCCGACATGCAGCGGAAGCTTGCTTTTGAGTTCAAGTTGAAGAACTTGGGGATGATGCACTAATTGTTTTTGGCATGGAGGTGTGGCAGAGTGCAGATGGAATCTTCCTTGGACAAGGGAAGTATGCAGTAGAGATCCTGAAGCGGTTCGGGATGATGGACTGCAAGGATATGGCCACGCCTATGGCATTGAACCTAAAGGTTCTGTGTGATGCTTCATTTGAGCCGGTTGATATCACTATATATCGTCAGATGATTGGGTCCTTGACGTACCTGAGGAACACAAGACCATATATTTGCTTTGTAGTGAACACATTGAGCCAATTCCTAACGGATCTGAGGAGTGTTCACCTGGTTGTTGTAAAGCATATTCTGAGGTACTTGAAGGGTACAGTTGATTATGGGCTCAAGTATGATGCGAATCAAAAGTTTAACCTGTAGGGTTATGTTGATTCAGATTGGGCAGGTAGTGCTGCAGATAGGGATCATGTGTAATCTCTTGGTTTAGCAGGAAGCAGTCCTGCGTAGCACTGAGCACAGCCGAAGTAGAGTATGTTGCGACGGATGAGTAGGTTGCAAATGTATTGACCAAGCTGTTGGCCAGAGTGTAGTTTGAGTACTTTAGAGAGAGGCTTGGTGTACTTCAGATCAAGGTTCCTTCCAAAGGGAAGTGATGAGTCCGGAAGATGCAGATGCACATGAGATTTTCTGACATGGTTGATGTGTTCTCCCTTGGTCGTGATGTAATTGCTGAGCCATTTTTCACATGGTGGTAGATGTGTTCTCCCATGTTGAAAAAGTAAGGGCTGGAGCCTTCCCTGAATGGTGGTAGATGTGTTCTCCCATGTTGGTGGTGTAAGTGTTGGATGATGTGCATCTGGGCTGTGCTTCGTGGATGATGAGATGATCTGAAGAGGACGATGCTATGATGATCAGGAGGATCATGGATGGTGAGCATTAGGACAATGCTCCGGTTACTACTCTGTATATGTATATGCATCATGTTGGATGCTTGTTATGATCAGTTGGATCATTGCATCATGTTGGATGCTTTCTATGATCAGTTGGATCATTTATGTATATATGCATCATGTTGGATGCTGGATATGATCAGTTGAATCATTTATGTATGTATGCATCATGTTGGATGCTGGATATGATCATTTGGATCATTTGTATGTATTTTGTATATGCATCATGTTGGATGCTTGGACCATGTATCTGTATATGTATCAAGTGGATACTGAGATCATGTATCTATGTATGTATCAGGTGGATACATTTTATGATTAGGTAGGTCATGTATGATGATATGTATTAGGTAGATACTTGGTATGCATCAAGTGGATGCATTGTATGATTAGGATGATCGTGGATGACGAGCTTCTCCACATGACATGCAGTAGGATGTTGCAGTGATGATGATCAGCATGATCATGTGTACATCAGGATGATGTATGGTGAGTATCAGGATGATACTTTGTGGCCATGGATTAGGTTGTGCAAATGAGAATGTATGGGAGATCCTATAGGTCGGAGTTGTGTACCCGTAACAGCCTGGAATGCTATTTTGAGACATTTCTCTGGGAGGACATGTAATTTGTGCCCTGGGAGATTTCAGGTCGGAGTTGTGTACCCATAACATCCTGAGATGCTCTTGCGAGGTTTTGTCCTATGGCATGTAATTTGTGCCCTGGGAGATTTTAGGTCAGAGTTGTGTACCCGTAACATCCTGAGATGATCTTTTGAGGTTTTTCCATGACCACATGTAATTTGTGCCCTAGGGAGATTTCAAGTCGGAGTTGTGTACCCATAACATCCTGAGATGCTCTTGCTAGGTTTTGTGGTGACCACATGTAATTTGTGCCCTGGGGAGATTTCAGGTTGGAGTTGTGTACCCATAACATCCTGAGATGCTCTTGCTAGGTTTTGTGGTGGGGTCACATGTAATAAGTCCTGGAGATCTGGACAGGATGAAAAAGGCCTCAGATGTCATTTAGGGTTATTACTAGGCAAGAGACTTTTTAAAGGTTTTGTGATGCATGTAATAAGTCGTGAGAATTCCACAGTATGGCCAGTGATGATGAAGACCTGCAGGTGGTGGGCCTACATCTAGTATGAAAAAGGGATGGCTCTGTAGAACTTCCTATGATGAGTAGATTTAGATATTGATTGAGATAGTAGCAGTAGTGACGATGATGATGATTCGAGGATGATGATTCGCTAATGATGATCCAGAGAAGAAGAATTGTGCTAGCAGACCTGTGTCAAGAAATACCTTCCTAGTTAAGAGGGAGTGTTGATGTATACATAACTTCGGAATGTATTTCACCCATGTATTTTGTACTCCTATAAAGATGTTATTATTCCTCTATACGAAAGTGTCGTCATTTATATTGTAAGTGTCGTAACTTATACTTGATGGGTTATTAGACCACCTTGTTGGGGTCGGCCCTGTATAAGTCATGTGGGTCGAAGGGTTATTAGACCACCCTATTGGGGGTCGGCCATGTGGGTCAAAGGGTTATTAGACCACCAAGTGTGCGATCGGCCTGGAATTAAGTTAACCTAGGGTTAGGCTAGACATGTAGGACCCATTAGTTTATTGGGCAAGACAGAACAAGTATAAATAGAGATCGGGAGATCTCTATTTGATCATTCATTCACACACTTCTCTCATTTGAAAAGTGGGGCACTTATGAGGAGGAGGCTCTACTGCTAGGAGAAGACTATCTCTTGTATTCTGGTTGTATCATTGCTCTATCTATCTCTGAGGAAGTTATTGGGGTTTTTCACCTTTATGGTTTTCCCCAAGTAAACTTTGTGTCACTTGTGTGCTTGCATTATTGTGTCCATGATTGATATGTTGTAGATTTGTTGTACATGTTATTCTCTCAGTTAAGATCCTAGATCAGATTGAAGTAAATTCTGAAAATTTAACACACCTGACCTTCTCCCCACTACTGGAAATGGTCCAATAAAATCGATAGCCCAAATTTCAAATGTTCGGCTAGGGTTAATTGGGACCAATGGCATTTCTATTCTTGGTAGTGTTCGGCCCATGCGCTGACATTTATCACACTTAGATACAAACTCTCAACAGTATTTATGAACTGTCGACCACCAAAGTCCTGCCTGCAAGATTTTTTTAGCTATTATGTCTGCATGATAATGTCCTCCCACTGGTCTAGCATGGGCATCTGTAAGTATATTTTGTTGCTCATGCTCAAGTGCACATCGATGTCATATATCATCCAAGCCAATTTTGTAGAGGAATCCATTGATCAAAGTATAGGGGGCTACTTTCATTGCTAAGATCTTCCTCTTTTTCTCAGTCATTCCTTCAGGAGCTTGCCCATCCTCGAGAAATTGTGCAATTTTCGCAAGTTCTGAAGGGACTGCTTCAGTACAAAACAAGTGTGCATCTGGTAAGTCATCTTCAATTCCTGTCGGTTCTTCTCCTGTGTCTACTCTCGACAAGTGGTCAGGTCTGACATTAGCTTTTCCAGGTCAAATGATTACTTCGAATTCAAATTCTTAAAACAGTAATAGCCAATAGCATAACCTCCCATGATGTAATGGTTTATTGACTAAATATTTTAAAGCTTGGTGATTTGTGTAAAATACAAAAGGGTTAGCCAATAAATAATGACGGTATTTCTGAATTGCGAATACCATACCTAATGCTTCCCTTTCAGTCATGGAATAATTTCTTTCATCTTTATTCAATTTTCGACTGCTGAATGCATTAGGGTAATCCATGCCATCTTCTTCAAGTTGTGTTAGAATGGCGCCCACTGCTATTCCAGATGCATCAATATGTACATGAAATTTCTTTGACCAATCTGGGAATCGGAGAATGGGTGCTTCGACCATTTTTCTTTTCAATGTGTTGAATGAATTGTCACATTCTTCCATCCACCTATAATATCGATCATCTTTTAGCAATTCTTATAGAGGATAAGTCATATCGGAATACTATCTGATAAACTTCCTGTATTATTCGATATGACCCAACAGTATTCGTACTTGTTTCGGATTAACTAGAGGCTTCAGGTCGAGGATAATTTTGATCTTCACGTAATCGACCTTGATTCCTTCTTTGCAAACTACATGGCCTAATAATATGCCGATAGGTGTTGCAAAGATGCACTTTTTAATATTCAGCGACAATTGTATCTGTCGACATCGTTCCAACATCAGTCGAAGCCACTTGCAATGATTTTTCAGCATTGTATAGATTATCCAATCATCAAAGTATACAACCATGGTTTTGTAGATATATTCTTCAAATGATTTGATGACAATTCTTGAGAAGACCACAGGTGCATTCTTCAGACCGAAGGGCATAACTTTGTACGTGAATGACCCAAATTCGCACATGAATGTTGTATTTTTTTTATCTTCCTTCGCAATAGGTACTTGGTTGTACCTTGAGAATCCATCCGTGAAAGAATAGCACTCGTGCCCTGCAACTTCATTGATAATTTCATCTACGAACGGGGTTGGAAAGAGATCTGTGAGTGTTACCTTATTTAGCTCTCGGAAGTTGACACAGATTCTCAGTTGTGTCGGATCTTGTTTCTTTGGCTGAACGACCATTGGGCTCACCCATTCCGACTGGTCGATAGGATATATGATTCCTGCTGTGAGCATGCTATCAATATCCTTTTTTACAATATCCTTATATTTGTGAGCAAGTTTGTAGGGTCTTTTCTTTACAGGTCTGGTGTCTGGTTTAATATCAATTTTCATCTTGCACATTTCTTGTACAAGTCCTTTCAAGTCTCTATAATCTCGAGCAAAGACATCTTGAAATTCTTTGAGTATACTGGAAATTTCTGTTGTTTGTTCCTCACTCCAGTAATCGCTAATATTTGCCATTTTCGGTCGATCATCATTTGAAATATCTACTTCCTTTGTTTTAATCTCCGCATCCATCCATTCTAGTGCACGACTATTACTTATCTATCTTTCACCTTCTTTGATTTGTGTGAAAGTTGGTAGAAAGTCGTTTTCTGATAATCTTTCAGGTTCCTCTTTTTCAACAATCTCTGTGCTAAAGATTGTTCTTATGGTCTTCGATATGTTGGGATGATCCTTTCTCCATTGAAAGATTTTCCCGATTGACCTCTACGTTTCTAGGCTTAGTCTTGTCGAATGTTGGTTTTCTGTCAACTTTATATTGTAGCAGGTGTTCGGTGGGTGCATAATCTTCTGCTTGTCTGCAAGTGTTAAAGTTTCTGTTGGATGCAGAAATTATTTGATGCTTTTATTTTCTTCGACCATTCTCTCATCCTGCAGAGAAAATTGGAAATCCTTAATAAAATTTTCTTTTAAGTCTTTCCAAAAGAAAGTTTCTCCTCTTGCTTCTTCCATCTTGTACCATTTGTTAGGTAGATTATCAAGTGTTCTAGGGAAGAGGTGAGGCCATTTTCTTTCATCTTTATAGCCTAATTTTATCCATTCTTTTTCACAATAGTTGATGTGAGAATCAGGGTTTTCTCCTTGTGTAAACAAGGGAATGTCAGCCTGAGTTGTCAATTTTCTTCCTCCAAAACTTTCTATGAAAGATGTTGATGTGGTATTCCAATTTTGGAGTTTCGACTGATGAGTGTCCCACCATATCGCAGCTTGACCAGTAAATGTCTCTACCAAACTTTGTAGTCGGCCTTGCTCTATGACATGTTTTGATACTTGTTCGACATGAACATCAGGTGAATCACGTTCTTTATATCTTAATGTTGAGCTACCATATTGTGCATTTTTGTCTTGAAATGCTCTCATTTTTCATTTGACTATCTTCGGTGTGTAAGATACTAAAAGACACTTCTTTATTTGCTTCTTTGAGATGGCTTCCATAGTCAAGCATTCTTTCACATGCAAATCATAATTCTTTATTTTCCAATCATAGAGTTCTGCATCGGAATTGTATCTATGCGAGATAGGATCTCCGAGATGAAGTTCTCCTTGGATATTTGGCTCAATGCAATCTTCATTAATGTCTATGTGGTAAAGCTGTCGAACATCATTATCGATTTCTGTAGGTTCCGACCAAGGTTCTCCCTGAGATGGGAAGATTGGGACGATAACCTTCTACCTGTTTCCTTTCAGCTTAATACGACTTTTGTCTAAGGAAATCGAGGCCTTCATCGTTCGTCCCCATGGTCGACCGACCAATGCGGGGAAAGAACTCACATCATATTTTGGAGTGATGATTTCGAAATCTACTTTAGTTGTGATTCCTTTAATGGAAGTTTCAACTCCTTTCCATACTCCAATCGACTCAATTAATCCTTGATCTGTGAGCTTTAAATAGATGGATGATTCCTGCAGTTGTGGTCGACCGAGTTGGTCTCAGTATCACGAGTCATGATATTCACTTGGGATCCAAAATCCAGTACGACTTGTCGTACATGATATCCATTTATGTTGAGGTCGACTAATGGATCAACATCATTTTTCTCTTTTTGTTTTAGTCAGAAAATGTTTTTAGTTTTTGTTTGCTCGACATGTTTATATTTTAATTTATGCAACAGGTCAATCATTTTTCCTATAGCTCCCTCGTTTGAAATTAATCTGAGCAATTCATTTAGAACTTCCTATCGGTTTTCTTCAACATCTTCGTGTGCTGCTAAGTCATGAAATATGTCAGATGCGTCTTTGTACACATATTTTTGTCTTATAGGATTTGGGTAATCCTCTTTATCAACAATTCTACTTATCTGTGGTTTTTCTTGACCAATGTAAGTGCCTTGCCTAGTTACAATTTGCAAGTTTTACGTATGAAGCACATCATTTTTTGAAATACAAGATAAAACATGAACATTCTTTTTATTATTTATTTTCTCAATCATGGTAGGGAAATCCTCTAAATAGTGATCGCCTACCCCACACTTTGTACAAAATTTAAGATCAGTTCTTTCCTTATAAGGGCATTCTGCATGCCGATGGTCCTCACTGAGACATGTGAAAAATGCACTAGGTCGACTAGATCAAATACCATGGCCTCCACTGCAACGTCCTTGATTCTGGTATCCTCTGCGTCTATTGTAGCCGTCATATCGCTGATCATACCAACGGTCATTATACCTTGGGTATCTGTCATTCCTGATTTGATTGTACCGGTTATTTCTTCCATCATTTCTCTCGAATCTGTCATTTGTTGTATTTCTGTTGTGATTCTATTTGACAGAGTTCGTCTAGTACACTGCATGATAATTTTGCCAATTTTTTAGGTTTAGATGACAATCTTCAATTGTATGTGTATTCACTTCACAAATTTGACACCATCTTGCCTTCTTATTTTTCAGATTGTATGGACAATCATTTGTGGTATGTGAATCATACTCTTTGCATAGATCACAAAAACATCTAGATTGAATGAGTTTCACTTCTTGTCGCTGATCATCAATTCGACAAGAATCTTTGGTATGTCCTGAAGTTCGACAATTTTTACACCATAATTCTGGCCCTTTTAGTGTCATATTTTGAATAGCCTGCTCCATGCTCTCAAGGAGTTCTTTGACGTGTCTATCCATGGATACTAAGGGGTATTCATCAACCATTTCAATTTCTAGTGCTACTTTTAGTGCATCTGCATATATATTAACACTTTGTCGACGGACATGTATTCTGATTTTATTTATTAGACCAGCAACAAACCATTTGATTAATAGCTTTTCTTCAATTTTGTAGTCTAATTTGCTTAGGAGGTCTTTGAACCTCTTGTCATACTCCTTGACAGTTTCTGTCGGGTTTTGGACTATTGTCTTCAGTCGTTCTGTCGCCAGGTATGTCGCATCTTCAATCATAAAGAAGGACAAAAAGCTTTGTTTGATTTGTGCTTTTGTTGCATTTGGTGACTTTGCTGTGTATCCCATGTACCATGTCAGTGCTCTCTTTCTTAACGAACCAACAAATTGAGCGACTTGTCTTTCTTCACTGTTGATTTGATTGGCTGTCCAGATTGCTTCACACACAAACTAGTGTCTTCTTGGGTCTTCGTCTCCTTCGTAGAATGGAAGGTGTGTTGTTGTGTGTGCCATGTCTACTAGTGTATTATTTTGATAATTTGATGGAGGTGTGGGTGGGTTATTTCCACAATAAAAAATTGGTGCTTTGTCAGTTTGGATTAGTTGTCTTTCTGGACTTGGTTCTCTGTCTTCAGAATTAGTAACTATAACTTCTTTGGTATCGCTAGATCTTCCTTCTTAGACCACTTCTATCGAAATACAGTTAAAGTTCTGCTCAAACAGAATTTCACTAAATCTCAGGCTTTCCGACGTGCTTGTCGAGTCGCTCAAACTTGGTATTGGCAAGGGGGATGCTTCCTCATGCTCTGAGTACACTAGATGAAAAATTTTGTTTGAAAATTCGAGTTGAAAAGATACCCAGTTTCCTTCCTCCAGCCGATGAATCAATACTCTATTAATATCATCGCCTTCTATGCTTCGACAAATCCAAATTCCTGATTGACCAGCATGGAGACCAAAATTTTCTTCGACAATTTTTTCCACCCGAATGCTTTGTGTTAATTGAAATGGAGACGGAGATGCTACCGTTTCAGGTATTTGAACTTGGAGAGCTCTACCACGCTCTATCCACAAGTCTTCATTCATCGGCGACAGTTCTTCTTCGACACCCCGATCATCGTGTCCTCCGGAGTGCAATTGCCTGCTCCCATAGCTCTTCACGATGCTGCCTCCTCTTTTCTCTTTCAATTTTATGAATATCTGGGGTGCTTTTGTGACTCAAAAGTCTATCTTTGTCGGATTTTTTTCCACTACTGGCCATGTTGTCTTTGTCATATGTCAAATTTTGACAAACTAGGTACATCAGAGCATGCTTCATCACCCCCCCACTGTCGACCCAAAGGTTTCTAGATTATTGGGGAAGTACAGACCATAATTTGTACAAGAAAAATTCCCATTCGCGCTCCTTTACAAATTTTTCCCACTTACATTCTTTCTCCTTCCAATTAGAGTTCGGAAGGGGAGGGAGTAGCAATGGTCTTGTTTCAACAATATGTGCAACACCTTTGTCGATAAAAAATTTGAACAATAAGGTCGGCAGAGAACACATAAATTGATAAGCTAATTCGGTGAAGAACTTTCTTCTTATTTCGTCTACCGAGACTCGATTTTCAATCGTCTGCTCTTCACAGAAATCATTTGCAATCTTTTCACACCACTTCGACAGATTCTTGCATCCTCCATTGATTAGCTTCGACAATAGCTTCCGCTCTACTTCATCGACTGGTCTGTTCATCCAGGATCTTCTTCAAGGCAGTCAACACGGATTCTACAAATCGCTCATGGGTCTCGGAGAAGAATCGATCTCTCGCTTGGCTAATCGTCAACTTGTTACATCATGCATAGTTCTGCAGATAATTCATGATTTTCTTCTCCCACCAGTCTCTAATCTCCTGTTCTAAAATCATAGGTCATGCTGCTATTTTATTTTTCATGCGTCAACTGACAACGGAACCAGATGTTGTAGTCCCAAGGTTCATGAGGTCTCCATAGACACATTACATAATATAAGCAAACATACACAATGATATATATATAAGGGACAAGACATATATAGAGAACACAAGCCTTTATATTAACCAGTAGGATCGGAATACAGTCTTAAAACCAATATTAACTAGTACATTGTCTCACTAGCCTATATATATATATATATATATATATATATATGCAAATATAGTTACATAACCATCTATCGGTTTATCCAACCGACCCGACCTATACTAATCAACGTGACCTGTTGACATGTGCTACAGAGTGGTCGGGCGGAGGACCTAGTCGACAGGCCGACCTAGGCCCCTCCAACATCATGAAACACATAAGATATAGCTCTTTGGAAGGTGGAGCTGAAATTCTTCAAACCAAAAGTCATTTTCCTATACACAAATGTTCCCCAAGGGCATATAAATGATGTTTTGTTCTTGTATTCATGATGTATTTGGATTTGGTTATACCCTGAGAAACCATCCATAAACAATAAAATCTCATTTCCAGCAAATTCATCATAATTTGATCAATGAATGGGGTGGGGAAGTTATCCTTAGGGAAAGCCAAGTTTAGATCCCGAAAATCAGCGGACACATGAATGCTACCTTTTTTTTTGTCAACAAGTACCAAATTGGATACGCATTCAATTATAGGAACATGATAAATGAAGTTTGCATGGAGAAAATTTTCAACCTCTACTTTAACAGCAAGAGCCTTCCTTGGGTTGAGTGGTCTAAGATTTTGTTGAAGAGGATTATCATTTGGATAAATCTTGATTCCATGTTCAACAATATAAGCCATATCAATTCCTGGCATTTCTTCATAGGACTAGGAAAAGATATATCTATAGTATTTAAATAGTGTTGTGTATATTTCAATTTTTCTTATGAGCAATCAACACCAATGAAAAAATTTTCTAACACGCTTGGAGTCCTACAAGTATTGATAGGGATAGTATTGGATATGTTTTCCATGTTACCTTCAACATACACTTGCGAAGGTTCCAGAGGGATCCCATACCAATCCATAGGAACTATCTTGATAGTCCCATCCTTGTCAATTCTAAGATCATTTTGAGCTGGTAGAAAAGATGCATGTTGATGCATATCCTTCCATGGTCTATCATCTAAAGACATTGCCTCTATAATTTCTTCGTCTAATTGAAATACAGTGTCTAAGGGAAATACAGTGTCTAAGGGATCATGTATGTGCAAATCAGAATGAAGACCAGTATGATCTTCTTCATCTAAAAAATGACTTGATAAGCTATCTTGGTGGTAGACAAAGCTGAGTTCGTCCGACTACATCCAGCTTCAATAGCTAGAATCTTCCAATGGTCATTAAAATATGAAGTTTTAAAATGTGACACCTTAGGAGTGGAAGACATGGAAACGGCGGAAATTGCATGTATCAGCGATGCACTTGCATGCAAGTTAGGTGGGGGAATATTGAAAGTTTTCATCGGAGTAGGATACATTCCCACTCCAATATTTTAACAATATTTCATTGAAAGGGAGACTAAGGGGATGTTAGAGCCATTTTGATGATTTGGGTCGTTAGTAATAAAGAAGAGTGGGTCAATAGAAACAATATTTCCATTATGAGGAAATTTGATGAATATGAAAAATAGAAGACACCACGACCATCATATCTTGGGTCCAACTCCTTCCTAGTAGTAGATTATAGTCAAGCGGAGAGTCCACCACTTCCACTTCTACAGTGACTGTTTCCCCCCAGCTCTATTGGAAGAGCTAGGATAATACCATCAGGATTAAATAGGTGGACTTCAAAATCCTTCATCATTGTGACTGGAGCAACCACGTCAGGTGACCCAATATCCTTCGAACATGATAAAGACATCATGCAAATAGAGGCACCTTTATCAACAACCGTCTGTTATATAGTAGACTTTCTAGAAACCACTTGGATTTGAAAATCCACATGATGTAAGCAAGGTTTCTGATTCTCACAATAAAAGGTGTTTTTAAGAATTTACTTCAATTTGATATAGGATCTTAACTGAGAGAACAACATGTACAACATATCTACAGCATATCAATCATAGACACAATAATGCAAGCACACAAGAGACACAGAGTTTCACCGGGGAAAACCAAGAAGGTGAAAAACCTGCAACTTCCTTAGAGATAGATAGAGCAATGATACAATCCAAGTACAAGAGATAGTCCTCCTAGAAGCAGCTTCTCCTCCTCCACAAGTGCGCCACTCTTCAATGAGAGTATGAGTGAGAAAGTGAATGATCAAATAGAGTGGCTCCCGCACTCTATTTATACACTAACTTGACTTGCTTAATAACCTTACTAGGTCGGCCTTAACTTAACCACATAACATAATGCTGACAGGGCCAACCCCCACTAGGGTGGTCTAATAACCCTTTTACCCACATGACTCATATAGGGCTGACCCCATCAAGGTGGTCTAATAACCCATCAAGTATAAGTTACGACACTTACAATATAAATGTCGACACTTTCATATAGAGGAATAATAACATCTCTATAGGATTACAAACACTTCCATATAGAAGAATAATAACATCTCTATAGGAATACAATATACATAGGTGAAATACATTTCGAAGTTACATATACATCAACAATAATATGACTATCCAAGGAATCGAAAGAACCTAAAACCGATAGTAGGTTTCTGTGTTATCCTGGATAACTTTGCAAGACCTCTAAAGTGGACATTGCACATGGAGATTGTGCTAAATCCTCTACTATGCTATAGTGTTGAGACGTTCATGCGTTAGGATTGTACACAACCTTTTTCATGACACCTATCAGTATATTAGGCATAGTGTCATTTGGTGGTTTTTCTATGCATAATGGAGGAGCCACCTCATCTTCGATGATTTCTTTCCCTTTAGATCCAAACGATGGCGTATCATAATTTTTGCTTCTAGACTGGAGGTGGATGTCATGTTTACACATAAAAACTTGGCTTTGACCAAAGTTTCCCCCTTAAGAGGAGGCACCCTAATTGGCCCCTTGCAAGGATCCGGGATTTGATTGATCCATAGCAATAATTTGTTTCTATGGCTAAGGAAATGGGTTAGTGAGAACAACAGGTTAGTTGGAACCTTCTATATAGCTAGTCATTTTTCATACTAGATGTAGGCCCACCACTTGTAGGTCTTCATCATCTACAGAGACATCCCTTTTTCATGCTGGATGTAGGCCTAGCCTCCATGGAGGTCTTCAACATCTCTGCGAGAAAGCCATCAAGTAGGTACACTTCAGGACTGATTACACTACCTCTGCAAAACCTGCAAGATCTCCCAGGACTTATTACACTGCCTCTGTAAAATATGCAAGAGCATCTCAGGACTGATCATATGCCTCTGTAAAAACTCTGTACCATATTATCACATCATTGTCCTCAGATCTTCTCATAATCCACGGAGCACAACCCAGATGCACACACACACAACACTTACACTCACCGGCATGGAAGGACTTTCCTCTAACCATCCGGGAAAGGCTCAGCACTTACACTCACCAGCATGGAAGGACTTTCCTCTGACCATCTGGGAAAGTCTCACAGCACTTACACCAACGACCATGGAAGGAATTTCCTCTGACCATGTCAGAATAGCTACAGCAATTACATTATGACCATGGAAGGAATTTCCTCTGACCATGTCGGAAAAGCTCAACAATTACATCATGACCATGGAAGGACTTTCCTCTGATCATGTCGGAAAATCCACACCCATCTCTTACATCTCGCCATGGAAGGACTTTCCTCTAACCATACGAGAATGTCCCAGCCCTTACATCTCACCATAGAAGGACTTTCCTCTAACTATGTGAGAATGGCTTCACCCATCCCTTACATTTCACCATGGAAGGACTTTCCTCTAACCATGTGAAAATGGCACAGCCCTTACATCTCACCATGGAAGGACTTTCCTCTAACCATGTGAGAATGGCTCTGTGTGCATCTATGTCTCTGGACTCATCACTTTCCCTTGGAAGGTATCTCGATCTGAAGTACACCAAGTCTCCCTCTGAAGTATTCAAACATCACTCTAGCTAGAGGCTTGGTCAATACATCGACTATCTGCTCGTCTTTCGCAACATACAAGAGCTTCACTACTCCTCTCTACACCATATCCCTGATATAGTGATACTTGATCTCATTGTGCTTCAACTTGTCATAGAACACTGGGTTCTTCGACAACTTCACACAACTCCGGTTGTTGCAATATATACAAGTAGCACTCAGCTGGAGATAAAACAAATTAGACAGTAGCTTCCTAAGCCATACTACCTCACAACTAGCCAAACAAGTTGTGACATAATCTGCTTCGGCTGTACTCAGTGCCACACAAGACTGCTTCCTGCTAAACCAAGAGATCATACCGGATCCCATACTGAAGCAGCACCCCGAAGTGCTCTTCCGATCATTGGCACTTCCTACCCAATCCAACTCAACATAACCCTCCAGGTTAAACTTTTGATTCACCTCATACTTGAGCCCATAGTCAACTGTACCCTTCAGATACCTCAGAATATGCTTTGCAGCTATTAGGTGAACATGTCTCGGATCTGTCAAGTACTGGCTCAAGTTGTTCACTACAAAGCAGATGTTTGGTCTCATATTCGTCAGGTACATCAAGGACCCAATCATCTGACGATACACCATAGCATCATGTAATATCCTAGGAAATATTTAACGCAGATATTAACTCAAGTTTAGAATTTTTCATAAAATTTACATGACAATTTTTATTCAATTCATCAAACAGAGCAGGAAGTTAGTGACAGGTAAGGAGACTTGAAGCTGAGTTTGGTAGGATGAACTTTCAGTTCTGGAATTTCTATTGGGAAATGTGCAGCTTCAACTTAGACAGTGGGAAATTGGATCCTTTGTATAAAGCATGGAGACCATTTATGTTTCGGACATCAGTTACTGCTGAAGCCTACCGCAATGCTTCCTGGGTACATCTGCATATACAAACTAGATCAGGAAGGATAACATGGTTTATAATTATAATAGTCAATGGGTTTCTGGTTATGTTCAGAATAATAAATGATCAGTCTTGGAAGAGTTTGCAAAGAGTTGGGGCTTTTGGCCTCTCCCGGGATTGTGGAGCTAGTCTTTTTCTTAACTTTCCAAGAAAAGTCAAAAGGATTTCAAAATCTGATTTTTTGGACTGATATGGATACTGGGATGTGTCAAGGACCTGCTCCAACTGAAAAATTAACAAAAGAGTGAACATCATGAATCTTATAGACAAAATGGAAAAACTAGTAGAATTTAGGCATCAAACTAGCTAGTCTTGGATTTTATCATGATAAACTGTCTTAAGGAAATACAAACTCTAATCTGATGATTATATTAAATCTGATATGAATTATTATAACCATTAAACATCAAATATAGAGTTCATAACAGTTCTCTCAACTTCTAATGCTTGCTTTATAAGGGACAATGCCTCACGGGCTATTTTCTTCTTACATGAGCTAGAGAACAGAGTAGAGAAGGAGAGAATATTTTAGAACTGAGTTTAGATGTTTATTACAGAGCTTTGATGGCTGGAAAAATAGCAGCAAACCATCCTCTCCAATGATAGAAGGAAAGAAGATTCAATCCCTCAATTCTTCACCTCTTTGAGTACAAAACATGACACCCTTGGGGAATCTCGAACTAGAATCACTTGGACATGATAGAATTTGAATGAATGGCTGTAATTTCAACTTTATTTCTGAATATGGCCATCACACATTATATCCTTCATCTCATTGATCACTGAAAATCTTTCAATGGAGCAAACCTTCCACCAAAACCCTGCAATACTGAAGAATGGGGAAGAAGAGACGGGATAATGAGAAGGATTATTCTTGAACTCTTAAACTCTACTAAAGCAATTCGACCCCAGACTGATATCAGAACTTTAATGGCTACAAAATTATCTTCAGTGGCTGCAAATAGATCTTCAATGGCTTCCCAATAGTCTTCAATACCTGTTAGAGAGAAAGAGAGAGAGAATGAAAGAATGGGGCACATCACCCATAGAGTGGCTTGGGAACATCACCAAACCTAGAGGAGCTTCAAAGCTCTCATACAAAATTCACAATGACAAAAGTTGTGAAATGGAGTTGGTTGGCTTATTTTATAAACTTCATGATGACCTGCTAAGCAAGTTGAAGAGCTTGGTGACCTATGAGAATAGGTCACCCATGAGTGGACATACTTTCCTTTATTTTGCCTTACAAGCTTTTCTCCTTTAGAAACTATGCCCCCCTTTGTCTCCATATGTTTCCTACTTTGTAAAAGTTGCTTGATTTGTAAACTAAACTCCTTTTTGGAAACTGCGCCCTCCTTTTGCTTTTTCTGGTTGTTTCCATTTTCTTGCTTTTAGAAACTCTTACACCTTTCCTTCTTTTGTTCATTTCTTAAATCCACAAATTGATTTAGCCATATTTCTATTTTCTTGTCTCTAGATCCAATTTGGAAACCTTATCTCCATCAGGGCACTCTCTTGGACCACTTGCCCAATTATTTTAGGAATATTATGTAATGAATTAATTTAAATTAATAAAATTAATTCCTCCAATAGAACTTAGGCTAAAATTTATTATATAGTTACAGGATTAAATTATCATTTATCTTCTTAGGAACCCTTTTACCCATGGTCACTGAATTAGCCCAAAATTGGGGACATGACACATCAACTGGCTCAGATGAAGCATCACACAGAAGCTTCAGGTTCGATGCCTTAGGTGTGGCCATGGCCTTGCATTCCATCATCCCGAACCTCTTCAGGATCTCTACTGCATACTTCCCTTGTCCAAGGAAGATTCCATCTGCACTCTGCCACACCTCCATGCCTAGGAAATAGTGCATCATCCCCAAGTTCTTCATCTTGAAGTCGGCAGCAAGCTTCCTCTTGGTATTGACAATGAAACCATCCTCACCTGTTACAAACAGGTCATCCACATACAAAAGTAGTATCACTGAATTGCCTTCCTCAACCTTGTAGCAAAGGTTGGAATCTGCTTTACTCTTGGTAAAGCCCAAACTGGATAGAAAGATGTATGTCCTACCATACCAAGTCCTATGAGCTTGCTTCAAGCCATACAAGGCTTTCTTCAACCTGCACACATATGACTTCCTGTCATGTGTCTCAAAACCAAGTGGCTGCTCCACATACACTTCCTCCTTGACTACACCATTAAAGAAAGCTATCTTGACATCCATCTGGTGTATCTTCCATTTCATCGCTACAACTAGGGCAAGTACTGATTTGATGGAAGTCTACCTAGATACAAGAGCAAAAGTCTCTTCATAGTATATTCTCTCTTTCTGGGAGAATCCACAAGCTACAAACCTTGCTTTGTAATTTTCCTATGCTGCCATCTATAGCATGTTTGATCTTATAGATCCACATGGAAGTCATGACAGAATTCCCTTCTGGTCTGGGACCACATCCCAACCATCATTCTTCATGATCGAAGGATCATGGCATTCTTCCATTACTTCATCACGGGTCATGCGAACTTCAATATATTCAATATCTTCAATAGATAGCTTTATTACAAATGTTGTAGTCCTTCTTTTGTAGGTGATGGTATACGATCTTTCCTACAAGACAAGTTAAATTGAATGATTAGAATCATCTCATAGTTTTCAGAACAATTTCTTACACATAAAGAAATATGTCATACAATCATGCAATTATTTTAGCCAATGCTTCAATACAACATTTATCCATATCTCGTAACTTTCTAGATGCCTTCCAATATCTACCAGAACATTGTTAAGAGTGTGCACAACTCCCAACATGTCAGCAAAGAGGTTTCATTCTAGATAAGTAGAAATGGAATGTTGTATAGTTCCATAGGCCACTTACCCATCATATGCATAGTAGTAGTATACTGTTCATTAATGCAATTATTCTAATATGCATAATACTCAACCTAAGTTTGGGAACATAAGCATATGCACCATTGAACAATATTATTTGAACACTCAAATATACAAGAAATGACAATTCAAATACTTATCTTTGTTTGTTTGTTGGGTGGACTCCCTCTCAATCTTTGTTTCCTTGTAAGAACTATTGGAGGGTGCTCCCTCTTGATATTTGCTTCCTGGATTACCTGTCCTTGAACTTATATTCATCCTTGATCACTATGCATACTTACTAGTATCATCATTGTGTTATCCCCGAGGTCTCATACATACATTCTTAGTATAATCTTAATACTATCAAAAACATTATGATTCTAAGTAATCTTAAACATGTATGGTCAAGATCATTTCATACACAAATAATTTATCACAATTCTTTTACTGATGCATATTCCTATTTGACCATAGGACTTTTCTAGTTAGTCATATCATCAATCAAAGTAAGAAGCATAATATGCCTAAACCCATGATTAATCAAATGTATAACTTCATGAATAATCATTATCAACCATGCCAAGTATACTTATATAAGAGATCCTATCACAAGGTAGGGTTCTAACTTGATATAGGAAAAACATACCTAGATTAATATGTTAGCTGGTTATGTCTAACATACCCACATGATGTCTTCTTGTTCTCTTAAATGACTTGTGCTAGTAACCTGCATATCTCATAGGTTAACCATTATAGAACCAATTTATATGTAATGTCCCCATTCAAATAAATGCATAGTAAGACAATCCCATCAATCCTACTAGTTTCCTAGGTTGGATGGGCACATGTGGGATGGTAATAAGGAAACTAATAAATGATATTTAGACATTAGAAGGGTTCAAGCATTTAATAAATATGATGAATAAATAAATTCAAGAGAAATTCTAGGTGGCAAGTGGTTTTGGAGACATATGGAGGTGGTGGGACCCACACTAGCTTGATTTTTCAATGACACATGGCAGCTCTCTCTTGCCAATTCGAATTCATGGGAAGTTGAACACTCTTGGGTGAGTTGGTAAGTCATAACACATGGCATTGAGCATATTAGGTCAAAATGGGAAGGAATAGTAACCTCCATGGGAGAGGAAGAGTCAAATTGGAGACTAGTGGACACATGGGCTAGATTCCCTAGTTTTATGACAACAATAATGAAGCATCTATGACATTTTATGACAAAATTCAGACATGACTTCTTACCCCTAACCATTATGACATGTCAGCCCCAAAAATAGGCTCAAGAAGGCGCTCATGGAGTTGGAGGAATCTAAAGAGACTCAAATTCGAATTTGGGAGAAGATGGAAGGTTGGAACTAGGAGACAAGTGGCAAATGAGAAATATTTTCTAAATGGAAAATTATTGAATCTATTGAGAGGATTTCGACCCCTTGAAGGCTAATGTTGGTTATAAAATGTAGAAATCAAGTATGAGAATGGCTTTTGATGATTTGAGAAAAATTGCATTTGTGAAGAGAGAGCTAGTGGATGACTAGTTTCTTGCCTTAGCCAATTTCGAGGGTGAAAGATTCCCATCCAAGTTGGTGTTTGGAGAGGCCACTCAGGTATTTCATGGTGCTTTAATGGAGTTTGTATTTGCAGGTAGCAGCTACAGGAAGTTTCATGGTTTGGTTTAGTGCAGCACTTTCTCTCCACCATTTCCAGTTTTGAAGGCATATTCGTGCTCCTTGAGGGAGGGCGTTTTTGGTGAGCACTTTTGCTTCTTGAGAGAGCTTCTCATTACATATTTATGATTTTAATAGCTTCATATGATATTTTATTCATATTCAGAAAGTATCAGGTCGAAATACCCACTGGTTGTATGCAAAACTATTGATTAATGAGCAAACAATGTCCATTTCCCCAATGCATTGATGTATGACACTATAATGTTGATTATTTCGAATGGATGGATGATTCTCTGATATATTTGTGATAAATATACTGCCATGGATGTCTTATACAAGTTTCATGTACTGCACTTGAGCATTTGAAGCATTTTTACTCAGTTTAGTTGTATTGGGAAGTGAAATAGTGTCATTTCCCCAAGGGTCGAATTGGGGGTTTTTGATGTTGAATGTGAGAGAGTTAGAACAGTATTAAAAATAAATTAATGGTGCATATGAGACCTTAATAACATACTTAACACATTATATACCTCTGTTCATAAATTTGTGGGAGTTTGGAGGCATTTGGAAGGCCATTTGCAGTGTTACCCGAGGGGGATTTGATGCACAAATTACTAGTCAAAATTACATATATTGATCAGAATACAAATCAAGTTTGCAGCAGTATTTGGAGGGCCATAAAACATCCCTGAACCTTATATTCAAGTCTAAATACCATTAATACACTCCTACAGAAGATTTGGGAGCATTTGGGTTGATTTGGAGGTCAAAACAGTAAAACTAGTCAAAGGTCGAAATTGGGAAAAAAAGTGGAAAATTGGGAATTTTAATAAAATTTGAAAAAGGGATATTACATTATATGTACCTCGCAATTAGATATTCTATGTGATCCATGACAATGGATGAATCTTTGTCTTCATGTCACAATGGTCATATGTTCTTGAACTAGAACATGATTTGTCTTTCTAGATGTACCTTTCATATTAGCAGACAACATCATCCTCATACAACACCACAATGCATTAGTACAATCATAAGTGTTATAACCTTAATCAATGAATATCTTCTATCATGCATTCATATTTTTATTAAGGTGATATGACAAGTCTAAGATTAATCGAGATTGTACTAACCTTAATGATGACAAACATATCATAAACTTGATCATGAATAGATCTCAAAACATACCTGGATAAGTCATACCTATTGAGATTGTATGTAATCTTCTTATGTAAGGCCTTAGCCTCATCCCCCTCTGAAACAGGAACTTCTTCACTTATGTAGGTGACCAATCCATTCTCTTCTAGGATTAACCCAATCCACTTGATTTGCAGAAACTAGATCTGGAGTTGGATTAGGGTTTGTCATGGAAACCCTAAAAATTAAAATTTTGAATTTCAAACTTCTGAAAGGATAGAAAGATGCACCTTTCTGAGCTAATCAACCTGGTATACTTAGAATTTGAAAACTGCAAAGTTTCACCCCTCAAATTTGCTTTTCAATCTTCTAGATTCACTGGGAGGACCCTGAATTAGGGTTTGAGCTTCTCGGAGCTTCACCCAACCAAATAGTTTGATCCAAAGCTCTAAACTTTGATTTTTCCAAGGAGCTTCTAGCCATGGTCACAAATTTAAAAAATTCCCATTTTTGTAGAAGCCCTAATTTTCCACTTTTCTGATCAAAGTCCCCAGCTAGGGTTTGATCAAGCCCGGCCTTCTACCCAACCAAAAAATTCGATCTTGGCCTCTAAATTTATATTTTGATGAGGAGCATCCATCCATGGTCTCCGATACAAAAATTACAACATTCTCTGAAACCCTAAATTTGCGGAGCCATGAATGAAGGTGCTCAAAATCCAATTCTGGTTTTATAGAAATATGCACCTGATTTTTTCTGGTGTAACTCTGAAATTATGAATCCAAAGAGTCTGAAACTATGACCTATGGTATCCTGACCTGTCATCTTTCCAACCCCATAGGTCTAACCTCAATTGGATTCTCTGAGAGAGATTGATGCCAAGTGTCGCAATGTGACATGTTTATGGGATAAAACAGGAGAGAGAACTTGTACGGCATGCCACGTATCACTGGTTCAGTTTTGACCTTTGAAAAAACTTACGTGAGAAGTTCCAGTCCGTGCCCTACCTATCAGTTTTTATGAAATTTCATTTGGAGCTTCCTATCCCAAGTTATGACTTTTTTTCCTAGGTCACTTGTTTATGAATGAGATCTGGAAGAGGCAAAAACCCTAGATTGTTTAGATCACAACTCACAAAGTACAACGAATTAGAAGTTTTTATTCTGAGAAAAGGTACATGGAGATGTTATATTCGACCTGTAAAGGTTTCCAATCTTGAACCTTCACCAAAATGGATTTATAGTAAAATTTCTACGATGACTGTTTTTTGCTATGTAAAGCCCTAGCTTTGCAAGTGCAACAAGTGTCATAAATGCCATACCATGCCTTCTTTCAGGCTAGCTCTGATACCATGTTAGTTTTTCAGAATTTACTTCAATCTGATCTAGGATCTTAACTAAGAGAACAAGATGTACAACATATCTACAACATATCAATCATAGACACAATAATGTAAGCACACAAGAGACACAGAGTTTCACTGGGAAAAACCAAGAAGGTGAAAAACAACGCAACTTCCTCAGAGATAGATAAAGCAATGATACAACCCAAGTATAAGAGATAGTCCTCCTAGTAGTATCTTATCCTCCTCCACAAGTGCGCCACTTTTCAATGAGAGTATGAGTGAGAAAGTGAATGATCAAATAGAGTGCCTCCCGCACTCTATTTATACACTAACTTTACTTGCCTAATAACCTTACTAGGTCGGCCTTAACTTAACCACATAACATAATGCTGATAGGGCCAACCCCCACTAGGGTGTTCTAATAACCCTTTTACCCACATGACTCATACAGGGCCAAACCCATCAAGGTGGTCTAATAACCCATCAAGTATAAGTTACGACACTTACAATATAAATGACGACACTTCCGTATAGAGGAATAATAACATCTCTATAGGAATACAAACACTTCCGTATAGAGGAATAATAACATCTCTATAGGAATACAATATACATAGGTGAAATACATTTTGAAGTTACATATACATCAACAATAATATGACTATCCAAGGAATCAAAAGAACCTAAAACCGATAGTAGGTTTCTGTGCTATCTTGGATAGCTTTGCAAGACCTCTAAAGTGGACATTGCACATGGAGATTGTGCTAAATCCTCTACTATGGAGATAGTGTTGAGAAGTTCATGCATTAGGATTGTACACAACGTTTTTCATGACACCTCTCAGTATTTTAGGCATAGTGTCATTTGGTGGTTTTTCTATGAATAATGGAGGAGCCACCTCATCTTCGATGATTTCTTTCCCTTTAGATCCAAATGATGGCGTATCATAATTTTTGCTTCTAGCCTAGAGGTGGATGTCATGTTTACACATAAAAACTTGGCTTTGACCAAAGTTTCCACCTTGAGAGGAGGCACCCTAATTGGCCCCTTGCGAGGATCCGAGTTTTGATTGATCCATAGCAATAATTTGTTTCTATGGCTAAGGAAATGGGTTAGTGCGAACAACAGGTTAGTTGGAACCTTCCTATTGTGCTAACAATATTTGTGTTATTTCCATCTCGGGACATTTATAAGTTAAGTAGTATTCCTTACACAAAACGAAAGGAAACTTCACTTTACCTTTCTCTTTTTTATCCCTACCAACATTGTTGTTTTGATTATTGTTATTGTTCATGTTTGCATTACTATTGTCTTTATTCCTCGATATTTTATTCTTGTTCTTTTTCCCTCCGAGTTGTTGGTTTCCCTTAGGACCAATTGTTTGAAATTTTAAAACATTTGCTCAATGGTTGGGGTTGGTGTTTTGTGTGTTGTTCGAAGTAACTATCGATGAATTTTGCACTACTAAGTGTGTACCCTAGCTATCTACTATAGTTGTTTTTGAACCAATCACACCATCAACATGTGGTCCAAGTATCGATTTCATTGGATCAATGTCATCTCGAGGGGCATCCAGTAGTATCTCATATAGAAATATGGACTTAGAATAAACTAAGTCCAGTTGCTGAGCTTTAATGATAGCCCACTCTTCATTTTGAACCCCTGAGAGGGATACATCTTTCGCAATACATGGTTGTAATGGCTTAATGAACTAGTTTATCAAGAATTCATCAGGAATTTGAGCTTTAATCAAAATCATTTTTCTCCTCCATTCATGTATATGATCAGAGATATGCACAAACTTGTATTGGTGAAACTAAGTTAATAATTCAGTACCAGTTTCGTAGCGAACCGGTAACTGAAAATTGTTCAAAATGATCATTACAATAGCATCAAAAGTTTGGAAAGAAGCACGTGGTAACTCAATGTACCATTTTTCTACCATCCTTGTCAAATTCCTTTAGAAGATTATGAGTCTAATAGAACCATCCATCAAAGAGTTGGATGAACACCATACATGAAATGTCATCACATGGTTTGCAGGGTCTTCCTTAAAACTTAGGAATGTCTAAAGGAAACTTTGTGGGGAGGGTTGTGTTGGGTATGTTATATCTCTTCACATGGTCGCTGCGTGTACAACACGATCCCTACAGCACTAGTGATTCGCCTGCGCCGGGCGCGTCCGGAGGGGGGGGGTTTAGAGGGGGGGGTAGCTCAACAGGGCCCACCCCCTTTGTTTCGGACCGTTAGGTTCCGAAACGACACGGAGGGGGCCGTTAGGCCCCCGGAGTCCGCGCGGAGCGCAAAATTTTTTGGGTTGCTTTTTGCTTTTTCGCAATTTTTGACCCATTGTACTCTATCTAATCCCGGTAAAAGGGATTAGGGTTGTAACCTAATTTAGGGTAAATGAATTAGGGTTTTAGATGCTGCGGAATACCATTTATTGTATTGTACATGGTTAAATAAAACATATAATGAAAAAGGAGCTATGCGGCTCTAAGTTTTGCTGGTTTTTTCCCGGTTAAGGGTTTCCAGGTGAAAATCTCTATGTAATGTGTGTGCCATTGTGTATTTTCTGTTAATGCTTAAGAATCATATAAGTTTGTACTTCACTGTTAAGGTTTAAAACTTACAGGGTGGCCATGAAATGGGGTTATCACAGATTGGATCATTGGTCAACTTTGACAAATCAGGAAAATTCAAAGTATCCAAAAGGGGAAACTGTGTTTGTTCCAAGGTCTTGCAAGATCCAAGAGCATTAGATGTCCATTGAATTGTGTTTAGAGTGTTCAAAATTGGATTGTATTGAACGAAGTTTTGATTGAATTGAGGTTACGATATGGGTTGGCTAAACCCTGCTAACATAATACCCATGCTTCTTGTAGGTTGATTTCCTATTAATTAAGTGAGTACTGGGTTCACTATACTTGGTCCACTTGTCCCAACAAAAGAGGGGTTCCCAAATGGATAACGCTTCCCACAAGGAATTCCTATGCTAGTGCCCCCCATCCCAACAGTACTATTATAAGAAAAAATTGATGAGAAAGGGTCATTTTTTGAGTGATTTGTCAGTTACGTTTCTGAATTCCGGCATCCAACAAAAAAAAATATCAGCATCATAGTGTTGGGAGTATAATGATCCTTATAAATAAATTATGCTTCTGATTTCCGACATCTGGGGTTATCTATTGGATTTAAAACATCACTTGGGATTTTGTGACTCTTGATATCTAAGAATTACCAAATATGTTGGAGTCGGAACATCAAAGATAAATGTTTGGAAACTTAAAGGTTCTGACATCTGAGGTCTGGCATTCTTACAAAGTTTAAAATATAGGCATTGGGTACATCAGAAAGACAATTTTGGAGAGAATTTCATTGAGATTTATTCTAAAAATACAAATGATGAAAAACAAATTATTGAGATTTATTCATACAAAGTTTAAAATATAGGCATTGGGTACATCAGAAAGACAATTTTGAAGAGAATTTCATTGATATTTATTCTAAAAATATAAATGATGAAAAACAAATTATTATTTCAACAAAAATTGATTCAAAAAAACTTACTTCGAATAGAAAAACAAAATTTAAATGGGCTCCCATCATTTTTCGAAGGAAAGAATGATGGGACCTGTTGTGGCTACAACAAGCATTAACTGCTAAATAAAAGAAAATTGATTGTACATGTTTGTTGGAATTTTTATGCATGAAATTACTACATTAGATAAGGGTTCAAATAAGTTTGTTAAATCATGGAATGTAAATGTTTACTCTATATATGGTATAGATTGTGATGCATAGAATAAACTTAAATAGATTCTTAATGTGATATTATTCATTAACTACAAGCATATTGGCAAGATGAAATCATTTTAGCTTATCAATCTATGTCATGTTATTGTAGTAAGCCGGATTAGTTCCAACAATTAGTTTTCCTTTTAAGAAAATGAGAATCTTAATCATTTGCAACATGATTAATTTCATGAATGAAATATACAAGCATTATGTTGAAAATATGAATGCTATTGCAGTAAGTAATTAATATGTACAGAATTATCAAGGTGCAAAATAAAGAAACGAAGAAAGTTAAAAGATGATTTACAAAAGTAACTCAAATATTAGAGAAAAGAATGTAGGTATGCCCAATAAAATTTATATTACATGAATTTTGATATTCGATTGGGAGCCTTAATGTTTTATATATGGCCCCAATCAAATATATGAGGTATGCGCCCTCCTCATTTTTTCATTCATTCATCCACTGATGGAGCTCGGAAAAAGGTGTGAATTTGTGGAAGAGGAAGGTCTTCTAGGGTTTGACAATGGATTCGAATATGTTTTCTAGGTTTTGAAGATATTCTTGATGATAATCTCATGAAGGTTTTTCTTAGGGTTTCTAAGGTTCACAAAGGAAGAGAAGGAAAACCTTGTGAAGAGGAAGGGCTATTTTCTTGCAGGTTCTTTTTTGGAAGAGGCTAAGATAGAAAGTGATTTTCTAGATAAAGATAAATGACCAAATAGAGACAATTAATGACCAAACAAATGAACAAATAGGGATAATTAATGACGAAATAAATGACTAAATATATGACCAACTCATAAAGCAATTTGAAAGGAATTTATGACTAAGTGATAAATGACCAATTTGGTTGGGTGATAAGTGACTGCTAATTTATGACCACCAGTCACTACCTCAATTTAGTCATTTAACTTTTATTCTTAGTCATCTTTTAAGTCATTTATCACCCATTTTGTACTAGTCAATACATGGTGGGTTGGGGCATGAATATATAGTTTGGAGTTAAACAAGAAAAAAAAATGGGAACTTGTGGGATTATCGATAGTTATGTTGCAAAATTTTGCAATCATGCCGATGTTGATTGGTTTGGAGATAAACATATAGAAAATAAATAAATAAACAATAATTGGATAGGATATAAGGATATGGGGTATCTGGAAACTTAATCAATCAAATATAATAGATATAACATGACGAGCATATCAAAACATAAAAAGGTGATCATGAAATAGGTATTGGTACTCGCATCCAATGCCAAAAATGGAAGGGAGTGGATAAGGTAGGGCGAGTGTCCTATAGTGGGTGAAATAGAGGGATAAGAAAGAAGTTCCAGGAAAACTAATATAAAGAGCATTAACAACTCAATTGACCTAGAATGATAACTAACAACCGTCTGATAGTTTTGCTTATTCCAAGTCACGTCCTCCCTTGTATATATTATCTAACATCATCATGCTAGAGATTAACAACTAAACAATATGAATAGGCATCATTATTGTTAACAATCAAATTAACACCCTTAGCAAGTGAAGGTCGAAAGCACATTTGACTATTTGCCGGAAACATGAAGACCAGGAATCTGGAACAACTGAGAGCTTTAATATCTCATTTGACCACCGCTTCCGTAAAGGAAGAAGTATGTGAACAAAAATGTTTCTCTAAATAGGCCAAGTCCATGACCACTAAGGTCCAAAACCCAGTTTCCACAACTCTTATAGTGGAAAGAATACATGTCATGTCTATTAATTGTCCTAAAATCCCGAAAAATCAAGTCAAATGCTTGGAAACTATGTAAAGTGGATTTTTTTTATGAAAATAATCAAAATTCATGAAAAAATTTAGTCCCACATTCATGTTTGGAAATTGAGTGCACAAATCCAAATGCTATATAAGAAAGGCATTTGGGGTAATGTAAAATATAGAAAAATTTAGAGCAAGGTTATAATGAAAGATTAAAGGCAAGCAGTCTCCTACTTCAAAAGGAATTTGGGAATCAAGGACATGGATGGAAGAGGCGAGTATCAAAGCAAGGGATAGGATAGAATCTTCAAGGGAAGGTTGTAAGTATTCTTTTTCTTTGATTCAATATGATGGAATTCTAGTTTCCCCCCAAATTTGAGTTTGAATTTGCTTTCCAAGTTTAGCATGGAATTCAAAGTTTGGTAGATAGATTTCAAGTTTTTCAAGTTAGTAGAAGTAGAGATAGAGGTAAGGAACTATAAAGCAATATTCTAATGGATGCATAAACGCCATGGATGCTCATTAATCAAGGGGATCTCCTACGTCAAACAACTAGCTTCAAGAGGTGTTATACTCTCTTCCCCCCTTCTCTATTCTTGGAAAATGATTAAAATTCTCAAGAAAAATTGATTACTGCATGTATTTATGTTAAATAAGCTTTACCACCTTATATTAATAGAAGAGAATCCATGGCATTCAACTGTATAATTCTCCACTAACAGATTAGTGACCATACTAGGGATATAAGGGTTTGAATTTGATTCAATTTTTTCCCAATTTTTGTATCTTATCCATTAGATATTTCTAATTCATGCTTTAAATATGTCCTAATACATCTTAATCAATTTTAAGAACCTTTATTGGTCTAAAAACCACCTAAATCAACCGTTCAAAACTTAAAAACAATTTAAATTTCGGCTCGGATCTTAGGTTTCTTGAAGTTTCAAGGGTGTTGCAACCTCTCTTTTATACATAGTGCGACACTCCCTGAGTGTCTCAACATTATTTGTTCTTGGGGTGAGATAATATCCCAACTATCTCACCTATTTCTATTTTAGGGGTGAGACACTCCCCTGACTATCTCACTGTACTGTGTTTTAAGGCTGCAACATTCTGAGATCTTGATTTTTTGGACTTAGTTTTCTCATTTTTTCACCATTTTGAGTGATTATTTTTGCAATGGTTAGATTATTAAATTCAAATTATAGCTATTAGACACTATATCTACCTTATTTAGCTTTTTTTTTTAAGGTTCTTTAAATATTTTAAAGATTTGTGTTCTCTTTTGCTCAAATTGTAAAAAACCTAGGAATTGTAATTCACTATTTTAGGCTTGTAATTTGGGAATATCATTAACTTTCCATACCTTTAGAGGAAATTAGGAACATATTAGGACTTGTTAGGATCAATTTTGGAAAAATTTGGGAGCATTTGTGTTGATTTTTTCATGTTTGGAAATTCTTAGAAATTTTCCCCAATTACTATATTTTGAGCCTTGATTTCAAATTTCTCTTCTAGATTGGCTTAGATATGAATGTTTTAGTACATACTTGAAATTTAGACACTATATTTAACCATTAATTGTTGAAATTTTAACTAATTTAATAAATTTCATAACTTGATTCACCAGTTTGCAAAGAAAATTGTTGAAAAACTGAACAAATTTTAATTCATGGAACCATAGGCCTTTCAACATAGAGTTAATTTGACTTGCAGATATGAAACACAACATAAAATCATAAGCCAAGGCTATATTATAATTTACTCATTTGAAAAAATTGCACAAAATTTTAAAAAAAAATTAACATAACAATTAAGATAAATTCAAAAAAAATTCCCTCCAACACAAGAGAAAATGACTAAATTGTGTATTTCCATGGGAGGGTGATTGGTAAAGAACCAATACTTGCACCTATGGTGATTAAAGTTTATTTTCATTGTTTCTCATACCTTCGCTATTAGTAATTGTTTAAGACTTGATATACCTCAGGAGCTACTAGTTTCAGAAGGCCCTCTAATCCATGTTTACACTAAGCTTTGGTTCTTTGGAAAAGTAGATTTCTTTCTTGGATTCAATATATGACATTTTTTACTTTGTGGACGCTTTTCTCTTTTTTGACTCCATATTTCCTTTAGTATTGTTTGATTATATTTTTTATTAGTATACCACTACAAAAAAATATTTTTATCAAAAAACTTAAAGTGGCTTCTCTTCTTATCGGCTAGTCATGGCGGAAGCAAGGTGAGCCTTTGGAATTTGAAGGCCTCGCTAAATTGTGGAGACAAACTCAAGAACAACATCCTAGTGGCTTGGAAACATAAATGATTTGAAACTCAATTAATATTACTAAAGAAGAACAACATCAAAGAAACCCTTAGAATTCATCGTTACATCACGAACTGAATACATACATAGTTGAAATCGAGATATTAGAAAATCACACAAATGCTCATCTAAATCCATCTTTAACGAGTCTTTCAGAACTAGTTTTACTTGATGTCTGTGAGTCACTGGGTAATATTAATCATCTTTTCAAAAGTTTGAATAACATGCAAAACACAACACTTGAACCTTTGGCTTCTTCAAAAGTTTAAGGGACCACACCAATGTAGCGTCAAAATGGCTTCAGGATGCAGTTATTCTTCCACTTTAACCTCAACGCCAATCCCAATAGTTAACATACATGTTATTAGCACAAGTTCAAATAGCACTTTAGGGCTAGTTGGTACAGTTCTGGGTTCCAATCCCAAAATTACACCCACTTCGTCTGTAGGGATCCCTACTAGTGGGTGTGCCTTACCAAACATGGTTTTTCCATATTATTCATATTATAAAAGTCAAAACACACAAGGAGTAAGCCAAAATCCTCTTGGTATACCAAATACTTGTCCATGTTTTAGTTTTGGGGGAAACCCTTCACTATGGAATCATAATATTCCTGGAGGAAGCAATAGGGCATGGAACATTAATTCCAATTGGGGTTATCCTCCACCGATTAGTGGAAATTCATAGGGGCAATCCACTTATCAACCACTAAGGCAATCGACTTATCAACCCCCAGGGGAAATCCTAGCACAATTCCTAGGGGAAATCCACTTATCAACCCCATTCCAGAATGGAGTAAGTAGGATTAAGGAAATAACGAATCTTCTTGGGGCCCACCTGCATAAGGGGGGAAAACAACATTCGAATGCTAATCGAAACCAATGACACAATCAATGGAGTGTTCAGCTTCCAGGAAGTAACCAATATTATTGGGTCCCACCTCCACAAGGGGGAAATCCACCCATTAATTATATTCCATAATGAAATGGCCAGGTTTCGAAAAGTAACCAATCTTATTGGGGCCTACCTCCAAAAGGGGGAGATTCATCCATTCATTCTATTTTGCAATGGAATGGACACTTTTTAGGAAGTTACCAATCTTCCTAGATGCAACCTTTGCAAGGAGGCAATCCACCTTGGAATGATTTTCAATCCCAAGTACAATTTCCATGGTGTGGTTGGGATCCAAGAGATCCAAGAAGTAACCAATCTTCTCAGGGCCCATCTCCGTAAGGGGGTAATCCACCCATTGGTCATGTTCCAAGAAGTACCCAATCTTCTTGTGGGAAATCTATGCAAGGGGAAAACCTGTCTTGGAATGATTTTCACACCCAAGGAACAAATCAATGGAGTGCTCAGGTTCTTGAAAGTTATAACCAATATTTTTTGGGCTAACGCCACAAGGGGAAAATCCTTCCATTAACCAAATTCTGCAATGGAGTGTTCAGTTTCCATAAATTGTTACAGAGAAAAAATCCTATGGCGTTGGGTAGACCACAACAGATAGTTGACTACCATAAAATGACTCAATTCCCAATGCAATGCTATATAAATGACAATGCTAAGATAATAGAGAATATAAACAACCTCGAACCGGATGTTCAATGTAGATCCCCATTGAAGCTTTCAATCTATGTACTTGAACCTGCAAATTAGTCTTGACGGCCAATACAAAACAAGTGCATATAAAATATGAAAGACATTAACATCATCAATAGCAATGGTCCATGATATCATAAGTAAATGCAACCCAATGTAATATAAACAACATTCACAACATTAATGGACAAGAATATGAGTATTTCTATTAATGAATAACAAGAAGTACAATGTGATATGACCTCTTGCCGACAACCAATCTGAACAAAGAACTAGGTCTCTCCACTTGTGCATCCACCACTTCAATCCTTCATGTAATGGCAAACTCAAACTAGGATAGGACCGCTTTTTGGGAGTAAAAAGTAATTTTCTAGTGATTTTTACTATTTTACTTGTCACCCGCAGACTATAGTGGAACAGCTCGCGGGTACGTTGGCTAAAGTGGAACAGCTAGCGTACAGGAAGAAAAATAGGGAAAAAGTATACTTGAAGGACATATAGTGCATTTGAGTTAGTGAAATGGATCCTGTAGGCCAAAGAGTGTTGATGCTCACAAGGTGGAAAATTATGTTGTAACATATGCCCCCTAATGTGTGAGGTCAGAGAATGGTGCTATGATGGCCAAAATACATTATAAATATTAGAAGTGGAGTGATGGAGACACAAGTTGAAGGAGCAACTCACTCGTCACAATATAATAATATCTCTGAATACATGTCGGTATAGTACAACAATTTGATACAATGTCCATGAATAGGCAGTACATAGTGAACATATGTTATAAGTGATCATAGCCATGATCCCTCTACAGTAAGATATGGTTCCCTGCTGAAAAGGAAACAACTGGTGCAAACTAGAGGTACAAACTGGTGATGTCTGAGAGGCGATATCTCAAATGTAAAGTCATGATCATAAGTAGCATACTGAATGCCACTATCGCTTGGGGTCTTCTACACAAATCATCTATGGTGCAAGTCCCATCAAGTGAATAAAGGTGTTGAGGTCGAACCTGATGTGACATTGTCTGATTACAGGTCAATGATGTATACCGTTAACAGACGCGAGATAACCCAACAATAATGGAAATGGGAATCAAGGCACAAAGTACAATCATTAAAGTGCGAATATATGTGTTGAAGTCGAACACTAAGATGATTCCATTGATCAGGGGACATTGATGTATTCCCAAAACTGTTGATGGCGAGGAGAACCTACCACTAATGACTACAAGCCTCAAAGTACTCAACCGAACTCTAAGTCTCAAATTTTGGAATAAATTGGTTGATGTCGATAGAATGAAACTCGCTAGAAGGAGGGCATTAAGGCATCCCCCATCAACCATCACAAGGTAATAGCTATGTTGAAAGATTTGGAAGAACTCAGGTGAAACGGACTAACTCAATAAGGATGGCTGGCATGCAATATTCAAGAGAGTTGAGGAGTGGCCCACTCTGGTTTCAGGACTTCCTTTGAATAAGAGCATGAGCAGATGGATAGACTCAGGAAGCATAGACTTGATATAGACTGTGCGATGCAGGAGGCATCAACAAAGGGCTCCATAGTGACTAGAAGATTAACCAATCGGTGGAGTAAAACTGAGAAACGAGTACAACTCCTAAAGTCCTACTATAGTCCCGACTCATAATGTATGGAGTGGAATGAATGATTTGTTCAAAGGCGACACAATAGATGCCAATTAGAAGTAGTAACCATAATCCCGTTCGGCTTTTTGGAATATTTGATTTTTTTGGTCTTTTTCATATTTGGAAAAGCTTGAAAAAGAATAAAATTGATTATAGTACAACAATTGAGGGGAACGAGTGTCAAGTGGCGAGTAGACTAGTCCCAAGCAGTGGAACATACCTATGATCAATGCAAGAAAGCATGTGCAGGATGTGGACACTCGGGGAGGTGTTCCCTTAGGGTCAAAAGGTCATCAAATTGCGAACGAAAAATGGAATCTCTGCAAGGCTCGACAGGGAAAGTGCTCAGGCACCAGGCTAACAATTGAGTAAGCAGGAGCTCGCAAAATGCTCAAGCGACAAGCAGGATGATGCAATGCAATCACAACTCAATATAAATGGGGGAGTCCTTATGGGAGATGACCAGCGTAAGACAAAGTAGAGTATGAGTCTTTATCACAAATTCATGGCATAACTACAAAGGACTCCCAATCTTAAGGACAAACAATAGCATGGGCACCAAAATGCAAAAAGGGGTTCTAACTAGGGTACCCATGTTTGGAAAGGCCCTACCATCACATAACGACACTTCTATAACAATGTGAAGGCTCCGTGTCGGTTAAGAAGCGGGATTGCACCTAGGGTTTATGTAAATGGTCAAAAGGTCAAATGCATAATGCATGTGAAAATGACATCTAACCTATATGCCAGGTGTGAAATATACCTGCTGTAAGCACGAAATGATAAAAAACAATTCTCACCGAAGAAATCTGGTCAAAAATGCTACTCCAAGACATTATATCAGTCCAAAATAGCTTAAATTGGTGAAAACTATAGACAAGTGGGTTTTCAAAATTATAAATAGTAAGAACAAATTACAATTTACAATTCATTTTTGGTTAGTTTTCACTTCGAATTTTAATCGTTGATTCTAGGAGCTATAGGCATCCGTTCGTCGAGCTGTCTGGAGTAGGTTAGTAGTCTCATCCTTATCTTTCATTTGATTGTTTTTATTTGAATTTTCAATGGTCCAATGTTTTAAATGGCCAAGCCCTATTTGGTTACGGCAGTACCCGCGAGCTACAAGCATACGGGTAGCAGGTAGGGCTAGGTACCCGTGGTCAACGCCTACGTTGACCGTGGATACCCACCTTTGTGAGCTAATTAGCCCGCAGGTATGGCCGTGGAGTTTGTTTTTTTAATAAAATTGACTAAACTATTGGTTTCTCTTCATCCAGGATGGTTCTAGAATGGAGAGAAAGGGAGCATGACCTTGTGGATGAGGCCATCCGCAATGATTTGCCTCCACAACAAGCTTTACAAGCATGTGGGATTTACAAATTTGGAGCATAGGGGGTTTGAGGGCCCAAAACCTATTGCTCCAACGCTTGATAAACTACTGGGACGTAGATGCTTAAAACTTCAAGCTGGACAGGCAAATACTTTCCTTAGAGGTGGATGATATTTATTTCATTACTAGTTTGTCCCATCATGGTGAAGTGGCAAGCCTTTGATCTCATTCTATGGGTGGTGGGATCACCATTGCCAACTACATAGAGCGGTATTGTCTTCCCAACACTTGGACAGTGGGGATTCAGGTGCCCATCAAAGCCATAGTCAGTCTGAGCATGAAGGTTATAGTGGCTACTCTTGTGTGGATTACAGGTTCGGAATCTCTTCACCAGGATTCAAGGCTGATGATGTTCTATGCCTCACAGTGCATGCAGCCCATGGTATATGACTGGTGCACAATGTTACTGGGGTCCATGAAGGCCCAGTTAACGGAGTGCAAGTGAGGGTAGGAAAAAAACTTTGGATACGGCATTATCTTATGCAGTTTCTTCTTTGAGTGAGTTATGGGGCTCAGTATCAGGGTTGAAGTCCCTCCTCATAGTCTCTGTGACCCAGCCCTGACCCGGTGGGTAGAGGTCTTGACGCGAGAGGGTGGTGTCCGACAAGAATCACCATACATAGATGTGTTCTTTCACTGGTGGGACTGACAGGTCATAGCTATAGATGACTACCCCTATGCATGGATAGACTTCCATCAGGATCGTGACATGCCGCTTGTTAGGATATTCCTATACTCCATCCTAGTCCCACCAATATTTTGATCATTTACATTTTCATTCATGCATGCACTTTTAGGGTTTGCATGCATTTGCATGCATTCCATTCATCAGTCCAGCACCTAGCCCTCAGTTAGCCAGCCCCCGGGAGTTTTTCTCAGATCAGTTTTAGCCCTCCTAGAGCTTAGTGTGCCCTTCCTCCTTGATTTAAGGAAGCCACTCGTCCTCTCTCACCTACCACTCAGTTGCACTTCAGTTATCTTCAATTGTCTTCAGTTCTTTCTTTGATTTAAGGCTAGACTAACTCTCAACTAACTGTATCACTCCGATAGACCTCCACTGAAACTTGACTACCCATTCTGACTCCAGTTAGCTCCTCATCCACCCTCCACTGAGCCTCCTTCATTCAGTTAGTGTCTCCATGTTCCAATTACATTCAGTTACACCTACAACACTTAGTTAGACTCAGCTTGACTGACGGTTGACAGTTACTTGTGCATTGATGACTCCACCGATGATGAGATAGACTACTAGTTGTGCTCCAATGACACTCCAGTGATCCTTTGATCACTCCATGAAGGCTAATTCGAATTGCCACCTTAGGCATTTGAATCCTCATGCATTGTACTATTTATTTTTTCATGTTGTGATTAATTAACTAGTGTGTGTGAAGTATTTTTGCTTCTATCCGAGTTCTACTGTATTATTATTCTGTTGCTCATTATTCTGCATTGACCACTCTTTTTCTATTTTCTTGCTTAATCAATTACTTTATTGTGAGGTATACATCATCTCTTAGATCTGCTATGAGGATTTTCACATGGTATCAGAGCATGTTGAGAGTATTGTTTATATTCATTCTTGAGAGTTTTTTGCGGTTATTACCAAGATTTTGAGTGCAACAGTTGCAGCAGTTTCTGCATCTTTATAGCAGTAGCAGTTGCAGATATTCTCTATTGTTTTTGTAGGTCTTCTACAGCTTCCATTTATTTAGAAGAAATCTATCCTCCTCCATTCAACTATGATCCTCTTTCTCCATTCAAATATGATGAATGGAAACCAAAGATGATAGCACATTTGAAGAGAAATGGTCTCTTTCATTATTGTTTTGAGAGAGAGTTCGAATCCTCTAAAGAAAATATTGACTGGTTAAATAATGGTGACAGAGCCATGGGAACCATGATGCTTTCTATGTCTTGATGCTTGGTACATCAATTCATTGATGATGTTGAATCTACAAAAGAGCTATGGGCCTACCTGGATGAAATATTTGGCAGACAGAATTAAGGGATTGATCCAAACCCCTTCGAGAGCAAGCCTAGTGATGCATTCGATCCCCTTGATGGTCTCTCAGATCGTGAACCAATATAATCTCATGTTGAATTTTTCCACAAAGAACTTGCAGATTCTACACTCATGCTCCAACTTTCTTCTCTTTTTGAGCCAACTCACACTCTAAATATTGCAGAAGGTCATAAATCCTCTCTTGCACCAGATTCTGTTGGTTTGCATCATGATCACAGGATTATTTCAGAGGAAAAATCAGGTATTGGAGGTAATGCATTCGCTCTCCTCAAGCAATCACATCTTATTTACTACTATATGATCATTATTCCATGCTTTCAAAAGGTTATTGAAGAACATGGCCATTGCCACCTGCTTGGGATAATTTCTCATGCATTTACTGGTTTTGATCTCACCTCTCTTGGTTCAAAGGAGATCTCAAGAAACCATGATTCAAGTCTTGGATCTAATTTGGATTCTAATAAAACATTACTTGAGATAATTTCTCATGCATATGATGGTTTTGATATCACCCTTGCCGCTTCAAAGGATATCTCAGGAAACTATTCATCAAGTCTTAAATCTGATTTGGATTTCAAGCAATCATTATTATTTGATGGTTCTTTTCGGCATAATCTCACCCATGATGATTTGAAGGAGAAGACAAAAGACTATCTGCATATTCATGTTTTTGATCCTACCTCAACTGATTCGAATCACAGGTTCAAGGATCATCCTCATACTTTTGGATTTGTTCTCATCACATTCGATCTAAAGAGCAAGTACAAGCACATGCTTTTTGAGCATGATACACTTCTTCCCAAGAAGAAGATGCCTCCAGACATATGACCAAGCATCACACTTGCTTGAGTTTGGAGCATTTATTTTTTATGTGCGTCTTACAGTCTGTTTTGAGGGGGGGGTATTTTTCCCATGAAATTTTGCCCACTTCCTTGGTTTATTGTCTATTATTATTCATTTTATTGGGTGACCTTTGGTCTTAGTTACCAGGGCCCAGGATGGATTAAGGAGGGGTGTTAGGATATTCCTATACTCCATCCTAGTCCCACCAGTATTTTGATCATTTACATTTTCAGTCATGCATTCACTTTTAGGGTTTGCATGCATTTGCATGCATCCCAGTCATCAGTCCAGCACCTAGCCCTCAGTTAGACAGCCCCTGGGAGCTTCTCTCAGATCAGTTTTAGCCCTCCTAGAGCTTAGTGTGCCCTTCCTTATTGATTTAAGGAAGCAACTCATCCTCTCTCACCTACCACTCAGTTGAACTTCAGTTATCTTCAGTTGTCTTCAGTTCTTTCCTTGATTTAAGGCTAGACTAACTCTCAACTGACTGTATCACTCCGATGGACCTCCACTAAGACTTGACTGCCCATTCTAACTCCAGTTAGCTCCTCATGCGCCCTTCACTGAGCCTCCTTCATTCAGTTAGTGTATCCATGTGCCAGTTACATTCAGTTACACCTACCACACTCAGTAAGACTCAGTTTGACTGATGGTTGACAGTTACTTGTGCATTGATGACTCCACCGATGATGAGATAGACTACTAGTTGTGCTCTGATGACACTCTAGTGATCCTTTGATCACTCCATGAAGGCTAATTCGAATTGCCACCTTAGGCATTCGAATCCTCATGCATTGTACTATTTATTTGTCCATGTTGTGATTAATTAACTAGTGTGTGTGAAGTATTTTTGCTTCTATCCGAGTTCTACTGTATTATTATTCTGTTTCTCATTATACTGCATTGACCACTGTTCTTCTATTTTATTTCTTAATCAATTACTTTCTTGTGAGGTATACATCATCTCTTAGATCTACTATGAGGATTTTCACACCGCTTCCACCAAGAGCAGCATTTGGAGACATCGGTGAGTTACTCTTTTTATGTTTTTTGTGTATTAATTTTTTAGGGATTTTTTATTATATATGTAAATGGAAAAATATTTTTTTGGGGGTAGTATCACATATTAATATTTCACTGTTTGCTCGCAGACAAGGGTCCAGTAAGACCACAAGGCTTCCCGAGACATCGTTGACGGGGTAGGGGTGGTGAAGTAGTGCGTGCTACAGCAGAGCATACACTAGAGATTATGCGGGTCAACCTATCACGGATGACCAACAGGGTAGCTTTGATAGAGGTAGCGCAACTACCAGAGGATATGCAGTGCCATGTTTTGGGGGTATCGAGCAACTAGGTGCGACTACTGCAGCGTATAGCTAACGCAATACATTATTATTATAAGATGCATCCTGCCGAGGCGGCAGCGAGGCCTCCTCGTAGGGCTTAGACATCTCAAAGTCCCATATTTTTTGTATCGATATGTATATTTTTTAGGGTTACAGGCTCCAGTTTTGTATTATGACACTACAATTTTTGGACATATTATTTATAAGAAAAAAAACTATGGTTCTCCGATCCTACTATATGTGTGTATGTACAAATGTATGAATGTATATTTATTTGTGTGATTCATTATGAATGTGACAAATGCCAATCTAGGACATAGTTAGCATATGCATTAGATATATGATTAAAACTTCTCGGAACATGAATGTATGTAATGGAAACAAAATAGCATTCCAAGATTCTTACCCTTAAGAATTTCCGTAGTAACGTAGGATCCATCACACAGTACTAACCATTCAATTAAGACACAACTAGTTGTGAATCCAGGGGGACTTCTAAAAACTAGATAGCATTTGAAATAGCATCCTGAAGTAGCTCAACTACAGCACTGTACTCAACCACATTGTTAGATGTAGGACCGAGACAAGCACCTCCTAAAGACACAACTAGGTGGTCAAGTGAATAAATAACCTAGGAAGCAGAAGCAAGCTGCTGTGTATGACGGATAACACCATCCGTGAACCCTAAGAATGTAGGAGATTCCGCTAACATCTGTCAATCAAACGGAAGTGAATCAACAGACCCGGAAAACCAAAAGAAATCTAAACTATGTACATAAGCAACTATACAATAGTATACAAAAGTATTAGCTTGAACTAGAAGTTCAAGTGTAATACCGCTTGAGGTAGAGCCCATTTCTAGGCTCCTTCAAGGCGTTCCCCTCATAATCTTCTAATTCATAGGCTCCTTTTTCTTTCCAGGACACACCTCACGACGTAAGGACCATGCCACATGGGGTTAAACTTGCATGCCCCCATGGGTTCTTTAGCTTGGTCATATAAAAGGACCAATTCACCTTCAGCATATTGCCGGGGATGGATAGACCTATCGTACTGAACTTTGATATGACGCTTATTGGCATCTATAGCCACAGCGGCATCTCGACGCTGCTCGTCAAGGTGCTCAAGGTGGATCAAACGTTACTCAATATATGACGTATCAAGGAGGAGCTCTATGGTTATTTTTAGCGAACAGATTTTGCATTCAATCGGTAAAATAGACTCCACACTGTGTACTAGCTGAAATGGTGAGAACCCGATGGCAGTCTTGACTGTGGTTCGATAGGCCTAGAAAGCAGGATATAACATAATATTCCAATTGTTTTTTCTCTATTGGATGGTACGTTGGAGAATGGTCTTTAAAGACTTATTGACTACTTCAACCTTACCATTCACTTGGGGATAGTAAGAAGATGAGTGTTCTTGACGAAACCCAAGCTTGAGTGACAAATCCTCCATTATTTTGTTCTGAAAGTGACTTCCATGGTCAGTGACAATCTCTTTCAGAATACCGAACCGAGTAATAATCTAATTGAAAAGGAAATGGGTTGCTGTAGCACCGTCGGCTTTTATGGTAGGCATGTCCTTAGCCCATTTGGAAAAGTAGTCCACTTCCACTATGATATGGTGATTCCCCCCAGTCGAAGCTAGTTTGCAATCCATGAAATCCACCCCCCACTTGGTGAAGGGACCGATGGTGATGACCTAATGAAGGGGAACTAGATGCAAGTGTATATTCCAAGAAAACACCTGGTAAGGGTGACGTCTCTTCACAGCGTTCACACAATCTTTAAAGATCGAAGGCCAAAAGTAACCAGCTTGCATAATGCGTTGGGCTGTAGCAAGCCCAGATGAGTGACCGCCACACGCCCCAGCATGGAAATCATTAAGCACATGCTCCGCTTCTTCGTGATTCAAGAAACGGTGGAGAATAGAATCCTTTCCTCGATGATACAAAGTGTCACCAACAATAGTATAATATTTAGCATAGTGTTTCACACACCGTCGTCCCATGAATAATGCGAAGGAAACTTCAAAGTTTGGAGATATACAATGATATCCCCATACCAAGGGTCCTCTGATGAGATAAGAAATAAGTGTTCATCCCCAAAGGAATATTCATGGACAACATCCTCATCAAGTCGCGGGAGGTCCGAAATAAGCTCAAAAAAAACCAAGGATTTCACCGACTTCGCCGAAGCAAAATCAAGATCAAACTTCTGAAGGATCACAATCCATTTATTGTACTTCCTTCCTATAAGATGTTGTGATAGCACGAACTGAAACAGATTGATATGCACTATGACTGTGGTCTTACTAAGCATGATATAGTTCCATAACCATTGGACTACTTGAACAATCGCAAGTGCCAACTTTTCCACGTGAGTATATCTTAGCTTGGCGTCTACTAGATTTCAACTAAAATAATAGATCACATGCTCCATGAGCACAATATCAACTTGAACTAAGACCATGCTAATCGTATCTTGAGATGCAGCCACAAAAAGTATAAAATCTCTTGCAAAGTCGAGTGGACTAAACAAAGGGGCTGATACCAAAGCTTTCTTAAGAACATCGAAAGACTGTTGGGCTCGCTCATCCCGGATAAACGGTGTGTATTTATTCAACAAGCGCGCGAAACCTTTGGTAAGACTAGCATAATTTACTACAAAGTGATATAGAAATGTAGCTCTCCCTTGGAGGCTCTGAAGTTGTAACAAGTTGCGTGGAGGAGGAAACCGAAGTATTGCCTCAACTTTAAGAGGATCGACTCTAATACCCTCTTTCAAAACTATGAATCCTAGAAGGCGACCTGTCCTCACAGCAAAGATGCATTTATTGGGATTCAATCGAATCTTGTAGCATATACATCATTCGGGAATCAAACAGAGGTGCTTGGGTTGGTCCACTCTCTTGCAAGAATGGCCAGCAATATCATCCAAGAAAACCTCCATTATACGTTTAAGGTTGTGAAAGGAATAGGTCATGGCACGCTGAAATGTAGCTCCAGCGTTTTTAAGGATGAAGGGAATTTTCTTGCATGCAAATGTACCCCAAGGACAAATGAAAGCAGTCTTATGTTGGTCTTCGGGTTTGATTTGAATCTGGTTATATCCTGAAAAACAGTTCATGAATGAAAAAATTTCACTTCCCACACAAGCATCCAAGATCTGATCAATGAATGGAGTGGGGAAATTGTCCTTCGGACATGCACGGTTCAGGTCTCTAAAATCAATGCATAAAAAGATCAATACCTTCTTCTTATCCACAGGAACGAGGTTTGACACCCATTCGGTAAGGGGAATGGGGTAGATAAAACCAACCTTAAGAAGTTTCTCCACCTCTGCCTTGATAGCGGCTTCCTTCCTAGGGTTAATAGCACGAAGACATTGTCAAACCGGTTTAGCATGAGGATATGTTCTAATCTCATGTTCGACAATACCGGGGTCTATTCCTGGCATCTCCTCATATGACCAGGTGAAATATTCCCGAAGTTCTATAAACAATTTGGTGTAAATAGAAACCTCCTCAGAAAAGAAATCATCACCAATGTAAACGTTCTCAACCTTTTCGGGAGTGTGAGAGATGTTGATTGGTATAGTCACGGAAACATTAGCCATGTTCCCCTCCGCATAAATCCCATGTGAAACTAGAGGAGCCACAGGGATACCAACCATCTCGACAAGAGTTGTCCTAAATTCTTCTTTCTCAGCGAGATCGAGGTTGGGAAGAAAATAAGAGCGATGATGCATGTCCTCCCAAGGTTTATCACTACCACACATGACCTCGATAATAGCTTCATCCGAAGGTAAAGTACCATCAAGGAAATCGTGCGAACAAGATGAGTCAACTGCCCATTCTGGTAGCATAACAGGATCTTCTTCCTCTGTCCGTGAAGAGGGGAGATCCGGCTCTGCAGTGGCTTGTTGAATATCATGATGAGCAAGCTTAGCAGTAGATAGTGGTATAGCCATTCCAATGTGTGCAATGTCTCCATACATGGAATTCGTGGATGGTAAGGTCCATGGATCATCAAAATACGAAGTTCAGAACGATACATTATTCAATTGAGGAGACACATTGTTGGAAATGGTTCCAATAAAATTAATGGGTGAAGGGAAATCATAAGATCCCATCAATGAAGGGTACAATCCGACACCCATGTTCCTAGTTGTTGGCTAAGAATATGCAACTTGCAGGACTACTGATCCCATGGATGCTGTGGAATAAGGACTAACAAAATCCAGCTGGTTGACTATCACAATCTTGCCTTTGTGTGGAAATCAAATAACTCTGAACATAGTAGACGCGACTGCTTTCATAGCGTACATCCAATTCCTACCCAGGAGAAGGTTGTAGTCGATGGGCGCATCAACCACCTCAACTTCAATAGGAACGGATTTCCCACCCAAGCGGACAACAAGGAAAGGAAGAATCCCATGCGCCCTAAATGACTGACCGTCAAATGTAGTGAGAATGGTCCTAGACGTGGATAAGGAAGGAGAGCCAAGAGCTTTTCAACAAGATAAAGCCATCACTGACGCAGAAGCACCTTCGTCAACCACCATTCTCTTGAAAAAATTCTGAAGGCACTCCACATGGATTTGAAAAGCCATGTGATAAGGTAAGCGAGGTTGAATGTTAGTAGTATCAAACTTGATAACGTTGGGACTTCCCCCATCCTGAACTCCTAAAGCACTCAGAAAGGAATTCCTTTGAGAAAGACATGCCTGTAAAACTTCAAGAGCCGACATGGCACATGGAGTTTGACCCAAGATATTCTATAATAGAGTATTTATGGGTGGCTCGAGCATTGGGATTATGCGTAGAGCACATGAGAACACCTTTTGGTATCCGCGGCATAGTAGAGGGCTTCTCGATATGCAAGGAAGTATGAGGAGGAGGAGGAGGCTCATTCCCCATATTCTCTTGTGGTGCACCATAATCGCATTGACAAGTAGCAACACTAACCTCTGATTGGACCATATTCACATATCCATAGCCACTAGTATTGGAAGAAGATGTTTTAGTCTCATTAGGTCCGTAACCAGTAGCTGGAGCATGCAAAGCCATGTTCTAATGGTGTGGAAGGGGATCTTTCAACACAGCTGGGCTCTATGCTTCGATGCTTCAATGCTTCTTTGATTCAAGGACACAAGTGAGTAAGATGATCTTCCCCACAAAGCTTGCAAGGGAATTTCACCTTATGCCTAGGTTTATGGTCCCCACCAGCATTTTTTCCTTCCCGAGGAGGGCTGGCATTCTCTTTTCAAGGATTATTACAATTACTATTATTGTTCCCATTATTTCCACCCTTACGGTTGTTTCTCCCCTTCTTCTTACCATCAAGATGATGGTTACCCGATGGGTTCATCGATTGCATAGAGTGTACATCGGAGGAAGGGGTGGAAGTGGACAAGGTGTGAACCTGTCCGGGAGTAGACTAGTTAAGCAACAAATTTTTCATTTGATTAGCAACCAAATCTATGGGTCGAGTACTTGCAGATCCCACAATGCCATTGGCATGTGGTCCAAGAACTGACTTGGGCTCATGTCTTGTTCGCAATGTGTCAGGAATAATGTCATACAAGATACAAGACTGAGACTATAGTAGATCTAGCTGCTGAAATTTTAAGATGGCCTGTTCCTCAGTCACAATGCCGGACATCAAAACATCCTTAGCAATATATGGAAGTAAATACTTGAGAAACCATTCCAACAGAAACTCTAGAGGAATGTTGGATTTCACTAACCTCTTCCGTCGACGCCACTCTTGAACGAGGTCAAAAATGTGTGTGGCCTTATTCTGGAGGAAGGTAGACAAAAGTTCAGTACCAGTATCGTAACGAACCAGTAATTGGAAATGATCCAAGAAAACCAAATCTATCTCATTGAAACCCCTATAAGTGCCCCCAAGCAACTTGACATACCACTTCGCATCTGCCCCCATGAGGGTGTATTAAAATAGTATCAAACAAATGGAATCGTGATTCAATGAGTTGGATGAGTACCAAAGGTGAAAGGTCGTGACGTGGTCACCCGGATCCTCACCACTCTTCCCCTCAAACGTGGGAATTTCTGAAGGGATATTGGTAGGGACCAAAGGCCAATTAGGATCGTGACACACTGGATCATTCATGAGCTTTGAAAGATCCGAAAGGTTCAGTCGAGCAAGGAACAGAAGCTGCGACTGGAAATCTTGATTATAAGCTCCCATAAAAGGTTGAATATAAGGACCTGAAGGATAAAATGGACCATAATCTTGACCATGACCATTAAAATGTTGATTATACGGACCTGACAGACCATAAGTTTGACCATGGCCATAAGGTTGATAACCTCCTCCAACCTGACCCATGTGAGAGTAAGCAGTTATGTATGCATTTTGAGTACCGTATTGAGGTGGGTGGTAATGAAATCCAACACTGACTGTATTATAGTAAGGGTTACCATCATAATTATGGGGCATATAAGTACTATTCGTAGCAGGAACCATGTTGTAATGACCATGATTATAAGGTATGTTCCCACCCCCTACGTAAGCATTATTAGTAGTGTGAGCAGTCGTGTGGTGACCATGAGTATGTGATGTATTCCCAACCCCAACATTGGCATTACTAGTAGTAGGAAAGGTGGCGTTGTGACCATGAGCATAAGGTATATTCCCACCTCCTACATTAGCATTACTAGTAGCGGTAGCAGATGTAAAAGTATACGGTATGTGTCCACCCTCATTATTAAGAGGATTGTAAACATTTGCGAACGTGGTCCTTGGTTGATGGGTAGAGGCATGTGTATTATAATGTGGATGGTGAGTCGTATTGCGAACAGTGTTCCTATTAGGATGGGTAGTCCTAGGAGGCGGCCTTCCTCCAACATTCGCATTGTTAGGAGGGATGTGACTGGTCCCCATACTATGTATGTGGGTGGAAAATGTGGTGCCCTCGGAGAGGGTATTTCCCCCAGTGGGTGCAGTGTTGCTAACACCATGACTAATGCCAGCATGACTACCAAATATAATAGAAGGCTCAACTGTGTTGTAATCAAGCATATCAAAAGAGAATGGGGTAGCATTAGTCGTAGGACCTGTGTTATCATGTAACTTGGGAATCCCATATAGGAAATCATGTGGATTCAAAGGATCGAACAGGTCATCCTCGGGTGGATCCGGACCAAACAAACTAGGTTGGGTCTCGGGTGGATCACCCCCCCACGCCGCTCTAGGAGTAGGGGTGTCTAAAGTGTGTTTGACTCTACCCGATGGAGTTGTAGGGATTTATCCCGTTCCCGAATGTGTAGTCATGAAGTCAGTACGATATGATTTGTAAGAATCTGAAGACTCAGAGAGGGCCTTCTGGCTTCCCCTATTAACAAGGTGTATAACCTCAGCAGCCGGTAAACCATCCAACCGATGAGATCAGCGGAGAGCAGGACTCTGCATCATGATATCTCCAGAGAGACTATAAAATCAAAGCATCCCCTAATGGCCAAACTATCAATAATAAAACGGAAAATCAAGAGCACACACCTAGAGAAACTATAGCCAAATGCACACAAACAAAGTGGCTAAATGAGCTCTCGACACTACAGCCGGTATGTATCGCCTAGGAGAGGCTTGAGACTCCCAAACTATAGCCGGAGGTAATAGAATTAGTTATAAGGGTTCCCAGACTTCACTGCGTGCACAGGGCCAAGACCAATGTATACCATGGATTTCACCACTCCCTGGTCAGACACATAATGTTTCATCTAGTAGTCTTGGATTGTTTACTCATAATGGTCTATTCCAAGACCCTAAACCTATGCTAGTTGGTGTACCCTATAAATAAAAATCGTTCTAATCAATTTTAAGATTAAGCATTAATTTTAGGTGGCTCTGATTACTCAAAGGATATGGTCGTGAAACTAATGATGTATATGACTCAATAGTATGCACAATTGACAAACTCTAGACTCATCTATCCAATAAAACAAATGCCATTAGAATGAAAATCAATCCAACAGTTTTGAAATAAAATGCAATTCTTTTATATTTCCAATGCACAAGCAGATCCTAGATGAAAGCACAGGCACTCATATGCAAAATGCAGTACATAAAAGTAAAAAAAATTGTATTTTCTTTTATAAGCAAAAGGAAAATGCAAAACTATGTTTTTGTATTTTTCTATATAATGAAATGAAAAATGCAAGTGAAATATACCTATTCAGTTAAAGAAATGCAGAGCAGATCACTAAGACAACCCATGAATTCCCAAACAGTGAGATTTAGCCAATGTAATGAGCTAGAAAATAAAATAAAAAAGTGATAAACTAACAAGACTCAAAACAAAGAGAAAGAAGAGTTTCTGGTCACAAACATGGCATGGAACAGTCAAGAACAAGGCCAAATAAGACTCATGAACACTCAAAACCAACCCGGCAACAACCCAAGGCCATAAACCAATCAATCCCGGAGTTGTACGCTACTGTCGAAGGAATAACTGGAGGTACCCATGGGCTATAGTGCAGACAGAGGCGGGTAAACGCGGGCAAAACTAACTTGACCCATGTATAGGGAAAGGCAAATGAGCAGAAAAAGAGTCCAATGACTCATAAAAATCTTGTTTTATATAGTGTATCCTAATGGCCAGTTAATGACACAGAGACTCGACACACAACAACTCTAAATAAGGACTAATGCCTAAAAACCCTCAAAAATGGATGTTCTCCCCAGCGGAGTTGCCATTTCTGTTATGGAAAAAACTTCCTATGGCTTGGGGTAGACCACAACAGATAGCTGACTACCAGAAAATGACTCAATTCCTAATGAAATCCTATATAAATGACAATGCTAAGATAATAGAGAATATAACCAACCTCGAACCAGACGTTCAATGTAGATCCCCATTGAAGCTTTCAATCTATGCACTTGAACCTGCAAATTAGTCTTAACATCCAATACACAACAAGCGCATATAATATATGCAAGACATTAACATCATCAATAGCAATGGTCCATGATATCATAAGTAAATGCAACCCAGTGTAATATAAACAACATTCACAACATTAATGGACGAGAATATGAGTATTTCTATTAATGAATAACAAGAAGGACAATGTGATACGACCTCTTGTCGGCAACCAATCTGAACCAAGAACTGGGTCTCTCCACTTGTGCCTCCACCACTTCAATCCTCCATGTAATGGAAAACTCAAACTAGGATAGGAGTTTGGTAGGTGAACATAAGGAGTTCACAACAACAAGGATCAATGAGTGTAGACTCAAGTCACAGTAAAAATCCACTAGAGTTATGTTGCTCTCTCTTTCTCCTCCCTTCCATATGCTAGAAGTGCTCAATATATAGCCTTCCAAAGGTAAGTGAAAGGACACATCAAGACGTTTTGGGGAAAATGGAGGGCCAAAGGTCACCCTAAGACCATTTTTTGGGAGTAAAAAGTAAATTTCTAGTGTTTTTTACTATTTTACTTGTCACCCGCAGGCTATAGTGGAACAGCTCGTGAGTACACTGGCTAAAGTGGAACATCTAGCATACAGGAAGAAAAGTAGGGAAAAAGTGTACCTGAAGGACATATAGTGCATCTGAGTCAGTGAAATGGATCCTGCAGGCCAAAGAGTGCTGATGTTCACAAGGTGGAAAATTACGTTGTAACAAAAAGTAACCAATCTTTTTGGGGTCTACCCCCACAAGGGGTAAATCCACCCATTAACCCAATTCTATGATGGAGTGGTTAGGTTATAGGAAGTAACCAATATTTTTGGATACAACCTGCAAGACCTACGTCTGATTCAGCTAGGACACCACAAGGACCTCATGTCAATGATGTTATGGGTTTCGTTAACCAACTTGATTAGATTACCCATCAATAGATATAAATGTCTATTCATAATTTACAACCTACAACTATCCAGGCAATGCAACAACTTGATAATACTTCGAAGAATTTTTACATCTTCATAATCCAATCCATAGACCTTAGAGGAAAGAAGAAGAAATTCAAGAGTAAGCAAAGTGCTAGTCCTTCCTATACTTTTGAAGTTGTTACAGTCCAATCCATGGAACCTGGAGGAAAGAAGAAAAAGTATAAGAGTAATCAAAATGCTAATTCTGGGACAAGACATGCACCAATATCTATCACACAAACTATTCCAATTTTCACTATAACATCATACGTTTACTTTCCATTGAAATTTTTCTCTAAGTCCACCACAACAAAAGGTTTCACTTCATCAGAGGGAGCCTCGAAGGAGGACACCTTAGTCCAAAATTGTGATGGGAAGTTATCCAAGTATATGGAACATGATGATACTGAAAGTAGTACATCCCTATTTGCCATGGAAGTTTCATACCAAGCTATTCAAATGGATTCAATAGATTCAGATGAAAATATTCCCTTGATGGAGGAATATGATCTAGTTACTTGGCCCATAGGGGCTGTGATCTCTCCTAGCTCACATGACTTCTTGGACAACATTTTATCATCAGATGAAGCCATCCTTGAAGTTATGAACATTTTCTTGCACCCACTTAAGGACATCTTTTGTGGGGCCACTGGGAGCATACTTGGTTTAAATCTTCCCAAGTATAGGAACATTCTTTACATGTTCCTTGATTTGATTAGGTGTATATGGAAACTTGCATATAGGTTTAGGTTATCCCTCTGTGAATATGCATTTGAACTTTTTGCAACCCAAACTTATGCTAGGGTCGAACCTATTGGAAATTGGCAGGTTATCCCATCATATCTATATTTTCCACCATTCTAACAAAAGAGCCTATTTAACATGGGACAGTTTAGTAATCACCCCATTGTCATTGTGGTGCCCATGATAAGTTATTCTCATAGGCCTGGGAACTCTATTAGTACCATCATGACTTGGAGTTTTAGACCGCATATTTCTCTTTCATACATATCTGACCATATCCTAATGAGATCCCAATTCCGTGTCATTTTACATAAGCATGTGTTAAAATATCCACTTTAACATTTGTTCCTACTGAATCATTTCTTATTGGTTATGTTGCGTATTTGCCTTTGTAGTCACTTTTTGTTACATGATTCCTATAAACCATTACTTCTGTATATTTGAACCATATCCATGGAGAAAACACCCATAAAAGTGTACATAACTAGATCATCCCTTGTTTGCAATATGTATCTTTTCCTTGGCATGAGCCATGCCACTGAAATATAGGAACACACCGTTGAGAGACATTTTTATGTTAAATATATAGCATCAAGAGACATTCTCCAAACCAATATTGTGTAGCCAATATTGATCCTCTTGTATAGAGGTGGGCACTTTAATTGCCTTCCGTCTAAAGGTTATTCCTCCTATATAGAGGTAATCGATCAAAGTAATGATGTTGTAAAGTCTTGTTGGAAAAGGCTCTAGACTTGTGTTTGTCAATTCATGATTTTCATGTGAACTGATGAGCCCAGAATTAGGTACTCTATAGCCCCTTTTATGCCACACAAGCACAAGAAGAATAAGGAAAATACCTCTGTTTGTGGGGAAGAATGCATTTATTTTTATTATTTAATAAAGTAGTTTAGAGATTATTCTTCTTATGCTTAAAGGCATTTTTATGTGCTAATTATATGAAAATAGGCATGTATGAGCAGGGCGCAAGTGATCTAGAAGAAAACAAGTAAATCAAGCTCAAAGACTAAAAGATCATGAGAGGCTCATCGCTCACATTTTCCTGATTTATAGAAATACTCCTGTTTACTAGGATCGGGATTTACATTGTAGAGTTAGGTTAAGAATTAGGAATAAATAGGGACCTCTGAATAGCAGGGGGGTCCTGTTGACATTTTTAGAGAAACAATATTCAACACATTTTATATTTGAGACAGTTCTGTTTAAGTTTTTCCTCGAACATGAAGTTACGATTTCGATAATGAAAGACTGGTGTTATTTCAAATCCTTGAGTTTATAAGTCTTTCTCACTCCTAAAATACATATTGGGGAGGGCCCCCTTAGTACATAGATCAGCAGCCTCGTATTTGATCACAAGTATTTTTCATGGTTTTTGTTAATGATGTGTGAAAGTACTTCAATAATTGTTTACATATTAGATTCTGATTTCAGATTCAAAGACTTTCTCTGTAGTTCGATAATGTTGATTCTGTAATTTTGTAACACACTATCAGTAGTCCTGTGTATGCGTTCTACGCAGGCATATTTTACATCTATTTTCCAACATTTTTATATTAATTACAGATAATGATTCAGATTTTCAAATTCATGCATACTTTCCTTATTTAAGTTTGACCACATAGGAGTTAAATATTTCAGGATTTTGATTTGAATAGAATAATGTTCATTGCTTTTAGTACTTGATTTGAATAGATAGAAATTGATTGTTTTCCAGCATTAAGATTTCTAGATTAGATTTACCAGCTTTCAGTATTTAATTCCTAGATTAGATTTGACAAGCTTTCAACATTTCATTCCTAGACTAAATTTCCAGTTTTCCAGTATTCAATTCCTATCAAGTCTTCAGCAGATTTAGGTTATAGATTTTCAACCTTTTCTTATTTCCAGCTTCTTAGTTTTAGAACAATATTCCCATCTCCCTCAAAGAGAACTTTAGGATACATCCAACACTGGTAATGACAAATATAACTCTATAGTGCACATACAGTGCTTAGCACCTCTTAAGTTTGTACACTCCCTGGTTGATAATTAAAGTATACTCCCGGTATAGCTACCCTAACTAGGTACCCATTCCTGAAGTCCACCACTTTTTGGCACCGCTGCCGGGGAGGTGCTTAATCTATAGTAGACATCTTAAAAAAATAAAATTAAAATTTTACCATGAATTCCTCGATGACAGAGAGATAGATTTGGACGTTTTCTGCCTAACCGCCCTATGAGTAACAATAGTTCTGGTCATTGTCAATTTGAACTCCTTAACTCTGAAGACGAAGCCGATTCTAGCTATGATCCAAACTGAGAGAACTTCTTTGCTATCTCTAGCTCAAACACTACTATGGTAGAAGAAGAGGATGAACCTAGAGAATTGTTTATTTTTCCCATTAGTGTACCTCTTGGGGATGCCAAGATGAAGAATACCATCCCTAATAACCTGCCAAACTTCCATGGCTTAACCTCATACGATCCTGACACATTTTTATTTGAATTTGAGGAAGTTCGTAGGTCATTTGGTTACACTACTGATGCACAAAAATTGAGACTCTTTCCTTCTACATTGAAATACCTATCACTTAGATGGTTTATGAGCCTAGAAGGAAACAACATTTTCACTTGGGACCAAATGAAACAATCCTTCCTAGAAAAATATAGGGACTACTGTAAGGGAAAATATACAAGAGATGAAATCTTCATAATGCAACAAGGAGAAAGAGAATCCCTAGAAGACTACGCACAACGCTTTCAAATTAGTTACAAACGATCTAGTCACTGTACCTTAGATCAAGAATCACTGAAACTTGTCCTTCTTAGAGGAATCAAAGAAAAAAATCTAGAAGTCTTGAACCTTATAGGAGATGGGGATATATTCTGGAAAACCTATGACCAAATTCTACAAATCTTCAAGAACTATTCTAGATCCAGGAAAGGTAAAAGTGGGACAAGGGATTCATGTCCATTTATTGGAGGATCATCATCTTCAAGACCAAACGTCAGAAATCCTGATTTAGGGAACCTTTTTGATGATACGAAAACTGATATCCTTCAATCCCTAGAAATGCAACTTGATGCAATCCAAATAAAGAAGAAGCAGGACGAGATAAACCAGGCACTGGCAGTATTTTTCCCATGTTGTAGAAAGAAACATAAAAAAGAATAGTGCACATTGAACACAATAGAAATATGTGGCCTCTGCATTGATGATCACTCCATTGATAAATTCCCTCTACTACCATCATGCAAAGCTTCCATTCAGGATCCCACATCTGAAGTTACTATAGAAAAACTATGTTTTGTTAATCAAAGAAGAAATAATTTTGTTAGGCCCTTCCAACCCAACAACCAGGCCTACTTTAATCAAGAAAGTAATCAGCAAAATTGCAACCCCTCAGCACCAGCCCCATGGCCATCTCATCCAACTCCAAACCAATGGTAGCAAAACCAAGCACCATATCAACAGCCATATTACACACAATCTTACTCTCCATATTCCCCACCTTTTTCTCAACTACCAACAAACTATGGAAATCCATATCCATATTTAGAAAACTGGAGAGCACCATTACAACAACCACTCATCATGTCACCCCCACAGAACCAACCACCTCCTAGACCACCCCCAATTCCTACCCAACCAATTCCAAACCCAAACAACAACACAACACAACAGCAACAAACCTATAACACTGAAATAATGCAATTCCCTACTTATGTCGTGGATACACTGGAAATAAACGAAATCAATCCCGGGTCTGGGAAAACATTACAAAACACACACACGCAGAACAATCAAGAAGATGTCGATCAGAGACAAATAACACAACTCGAAAATCAGTAGCCAACTGAGACAAACCCTCAAGAAGATGAAAATCGGCCCCACATACCAAATAGAAACCTGCCATTCCCTGAAAAACTCATTCGAAGCACCAAAGAGGAGGAGGAGAATGCTATCCTCAATGAATTGAAGCATTTGAACATTCAAATTCCTATTTTACAAGACATAAGAGATGTGCCAATCTATAATAAGTTTATTAAAGAAAATTTCTTAAAAAGACATGGCAGAAAAAGACATGACCCACCAACTATAAACATAGTAGGCCAATTAGGAGATTTAATGTTGGGTGTCATTGTCAACTCCAAATACCTTGACCCAGGAAGTCCAATAGTCAACGTAACCATTAACAACCGAGATATTGCAAGCAACCTAATTGATTTAGGGGTTGCAATCAATGTGATGAAAAAGGACACAATGATAGCCCTAGGACTCCAATCAATTATTAGACCAACAAGTACCGTACTGCATCTTGCTGACACATTGACTATAAAACCTAAAGGAATGCTCGAAGACATCATTATCAACATAGAATATTGGGAGTACCCAGCTGACTTCACAGTTATAGAAGTAAAAAGTAAACTCAGTGGGTACCCAATAATGCTAGGGAGGCCTTGGCTAGCAACAACAGATGCCTATATAGGCTGCAGATCTGGCAACATGACAATCACCAGTGGGAAAGCTAGAAATAAATCACGATTTATCCTCCAGCGATAAAGTCTATAGACATAGAATATCAGAACTGGACAGATGATTATAATGATATAACTGACCAAAACATACAACCTGTTCTTACCATCGAAGCTGCCTTATCACTAAAAGCCATTGATGAAGACAGTCATTTAAATAGATTTATTCAAAATTCATCTTCTAATCATGATATTCTTGAAGATTATTTTGAAATAGATCAGCAACAGGAAGAGTAAACATCACCCTACAACACTGACAGAATGTGGGCAGAAGTGCTCACACTTGAACAACATTCAATACAGATCAAAATAGTTGAGATCATGCCTAGAAAGACAGTTAATATTAACTCCAATTCGGAGCCAGAACAAGAACAACAATTAATGAAGGTACTCTCAGAAAACAACAAAGCTTTTGCATTGACATACACCGACATGAAGGGTATCCACCCAGACATTTGCAAACATTACATATATATCAAAGAAGGTGTTGTTCCTATCACACAACCGCAAAGAAGGATGAACCCAACATTAAAAGACATAGTTAAGCTGGAGTTACAAAAGTTGTTAGATGTAGGGTTCATACACCCAATCTCAGATAGTGAATGGGTCTCACCATTGGTTATAGTTCCTAAGAAGGGAGGGAAGTGGAGGATCTATGTGGATTACAGAGAGCTCAATAAGGCAACTAAGAGAGATCACTTCCCTCTACCATTCATCGACCAAGTATTGGACACATGTTTGGGTACATAGGGTACTCCCAAACGATCGAACACCTAGAGAAACCACTTCACACAAATATATCATAGATCGATACATCGATGTTTTGACATGGTTTAAACCCTCGAGAGGGAAACACTCCACGGCCCTGGCCAAATAGCTTCTACGGAGCAATTTATTATGCAAAGAAAGAAAGTTACAAATGAGCTTCTCATAATCAATCAACTAAACAATGACCCTCCATGCTCTTTAAATAGAGATCATGGACCAATCGGGTGTTAAGCCACAGATCAAGGTTAGGTATGATCTAAGAGAAGTTGAGTCATCGGATCACAACATATCGTGACCGTTGGATTAAATATTTACAAATGCATACTAAAAAAACACACTTTTCCTAACAGATATATTACACAAGTTGATCTTAACTAAATCCTAAGTGTCTAAATATCCTAATATCCCCCCTTAAGAACAACATGGGATAGGATTGAAGGATTTACAAAAGTGACACTATTAGGAGAAGGAAGTAGGCATTAGATCCTATCCCCCCTTAATTTCAAATTCCTGAACTCCTAGAATAGATCGAAGTTTAGAAAACTTCGCTTCTGTAAGAGACTTGGTGAAGATGTCTGCAACTTGATCATCTGTAGGACAAAAGATCACTTCAAGAACACGATCATGAACAAGATTTCTAATGAAGTGCATATGTAGCTCAATCTGTTTTCTGCGTTGATGTAGGACTGGATATTTGGCAAGCTTGATGGCACTTTGATTTTCGCACCAAAGTGGAGTATGCTGCTGCTACTCGAATCCAAACTCTGAAAGGATCTGTCAAAGCCATAAAGCTTCCTGACTGGAATTAACTGCGGCTCAATATTCTGCCTCTGTTGAAGAAAGAGCAAGAGCTTGTTGTCTCTTACAAGCCCAAGTGACAGGTCCAGATCCTAGACTGAAAACATAACCTGCTGTAGACTTTTGATCATCAGGATCGCTGGCCCAATCTGAATTAGTGAAACCAACCAACAAAGGTTTCCCACCTATACTGTAATGAATCCCAAACTAAATTGTACCTCAAATATATCGAAGTATTCTTTTAGCTGCTTTCCAGTGACTTTCATGAGGTGTTTGCATATAACGGGAAACACGACCATTGGAAAAGGAAAGGTCAGGATGGGAATGAGTCAAGTATAAGAGACTACCAACAAGTTGATGATACAAGGTGGCATCTACTTCAGGTGAAGTACAAGTGGAAAAAAGTTTGACTCCATACTAGAAGGGAGAAGGGGCTGGTGTACAATATTCCATGTGAAAGCGACGAAGAAGGTCACAAGCATACTTAGATTGAGAAAGAAAGATTCCTTCTTTGGTTTGCAGGACTTGGAGACCAAGAAAATAATGCAAATGTCCTAAGTCTGACATTTCAAAATTTTGCTTAAGACTGGATTTTACATGGGTTATAAGCTTAGGGTCACTACCAGTAAGAATAAGGTCATCAACATATAGAACAAGTATAATGAGATGGTTTCCTACTTTCTTGGTATAGACATTGGGGTCAGAATTGCATCTAGAAAAACCAGTGTCAAGGAGAAAGCTATCCATTTTGGCATATGAAGCTCTAGGAGCTTGCTTAAGGCCATATAAGGATTTCTTAAGGTGGCAGACAAGGCTAGAGTTATTCTAAACATATCGAAGAGGTTGTTCCATGTAAATTTATTCTTGTAAATCACCATGTAAGAAGGTAGACTTGACATCCATTTGATGGAATTCCCAGTTATGTAAGGCTACAAGGGAAAGAACAAGGCGGATGGAGTTCATTTTTGTGACAGGAGAAAAAGTTTCATTGTAGTCAATCCCTTCAACTTGGGAAAAACCTTTGGCAACTAACCTTGGCTTAAATCTTTCAACACTTCCATCTGATGCATCCTTAGTTCTGTAGACCCATTTACATTTGACAAGTTTTCTTCTTTTTGGAAGAGGTACAAGATCCAAAGTATCGTTCGCCATTAAGGAACGATATTCTTCATCCATAGCTGCATCCCAATCAAGATTTCCTAAAGCTTCTGCAAAAGTTTCTAGATCATGATTCTTGGAAACCTGAGCCAAAAGAGAAGAGGCTCACTAAAACTGAGAACGTGTTCGACATTGATCTCTAGCATCACCGGCAAGATCACCAGCTGCTTCATATGTTGAAAAAACCCATCAAGGAAGCACTTGTGCTAGTGCAACTGGAGGAACATGAGTAGGCAGAGGTGGATTTTCATCCTCACTGTCATCATCAGAAACTGGATTTGGAAACCTGTCAAGGAAGTTGGAAGAAGAAGAAGGCACAATCGTTGAATCAGGCTCGCAGGCCAAAGATGGCACAATCGCCGAGTTAGGATCACAGACTAAGAAATTTTCATCAAATTTAACATCTCTTCTAATGATTACATCATGATAATGTTGTTGGAGAAGTCTATAACCTTTTACATCATCAGAATATCCAACAAATATGCACCTTTTGCTTTTAGGCTGCAATGCTTTCCATTTTTCATCCGGAATGTGAGCCCATGCTTCACTACCAAACACACGGAAGTGACTTACATCTGGTTTAATTTTACTCCATGCTTCTTCCGGTGTGATACCTTGTAAATCTTTAGTGGGGGTGCAATTAACTATGTAATTTGCACAATTTATGGCTTCAGCCCAAAATTGAAGACTTAGTCCCTTAGATTGGATCATACAATTAGCCATTTCTTTTAAAGTGTGGTTCTTCCGTTCAGCCACACCATTTTGTTGTGGTGCATATGGAACGGTGTGTTGTTGTTGGATTCTTTGTTCAGTGCATAAAGTAGTGAACTTTTTGTTAACATATTCTCCTCCATTGTCAGATATTAAATTAATAATTTGATGACCAGATTGTTTTTCAACAAGGGCCTTGTAGGCCAAGAACATGTTAGATACTTCTCTCTTAAGTTTTAGGAAATAAACCCAAGTGCGTCTGGTGTAATCATCAATGAACTTTAAGAAATATTTGAAACCAGAAAAGGAAGTAGATGGAAGAGGACCACACAAGTCACTATGCACAAGCTCCAAGGGAATCGAGGCATGCCAAGAGGCATGTTTGTCAAAACTTTCTTGATGATGTTTTCCAAGTACACAACCGGATGTTACCGGACAATCCACTCGACCAGAGGAGATCCGGATCTCCCTAGCTCAATGCGAGTCTAGAATAAATAGAACATACTACAAACATGTTTCCTAGATCTACTTAAGGATCAAGTACTAGATATCTTACCTCTTTGATTCGCTATCCTTTCTCTCGAATGTTGCTCCACGTCCCACGGTCGTCAAATCCAAGCTGCAAGACCTGTTAAGACACAGAAAAGAGAAACGAGTAAATAGCATCTATACAATAAGAGATCTATGTAAACAACTAAGCGGGTGAACAACACAACATCATTACACATAAGAACGATATTGGTGGAAAGCATTTGTATTACTGCAAATATAGGAGTACATGATAGAGATATAGAACTACAACCAATGACTTAACGTAGCATCCCTTCTCCACACAAGCCAATTTCTAAGCCCTTCCAAGGAAGCATGAATTCTCTAAGAGGTGAGTGAAGGTTTCCCAAGAGAGATTTCACCAGCATGTAGAAACCATAGTCTTCCCCCCTTTGTTATGGGAGTGAGCCTCGTTTATATAGGACTAAGTGGATGAGGTTATGGATAGGATAGGTTGAAATATGGTAGGAGAGAGATAAGGGATCTTCCCAATGAGTTAGGGGTCGAGTACCAGCTCTCCAAGAGATCAAAGATAAGCCCCTAAATGGGAAAGCTTTGAGAAAGATCTCGAAATGGCTATTTTTTCCCATTAACAGTCCTCTTCGCACCTTGCTATGGAGCAACCTACGATGTCACATGTTGCTAGTGTGCAACATGCAATGACCTCTCAAAAGGTTGTACAAACCGAGTACAAATATTCCCAAATGAGTACTTGGTCCAGATGACTTCAGGGATGTATACACTAAATCATGATGATGGGTAGATTTTAGGTGTAACAGAATGCCCCCCAAAGCATGAAGTTGTTAAGGATGTACAGGTGAAGTGCTTTGATAGGAAAAATGGCAAAATACTTGTCAGATGAAGGATGCTACTATAGTACAACTGACTCTGAACTGACAATGTCATATGTATTACAACATGGCTGCCGACCAATACATTGCAGATCCATGGGAGTAATGACCGACTGAACACAATCATGGCTACTAGACACAAGCGTAGATCCATGACGAGATGATAACATTGCCACGACCAATACAAAAGTGGATCCGTGTAATATGACTCGATACAAACTCCATCGCAACCTGGGTAAAAAACATGATTCCCTAGGGTCTTCAAGCTGAACCCACAATGATATGAATCTATCCATGTGATTACAAATGTCTTGACATCAAACATGGTAGAAACCACTTGATTACCGGTCATTGATGTAAACCGTTAACAAGTGTGAGGGAGATCACCATTAATGTCAATGATTCCCAAGGTATCACAGTACATATCATTGAGTGTGAATAAATGAGTTGAAGTCGAACACAAGATGAAATCTTTCAATCAAGATTCAATGATGTAAACTCATGATGAAAGCGAGGTAACCTGCCATTGAGGCATGCAGGACCAAGTTACTTGACTGGTTTCTAGATTCAACCCTTGGATGATGTGCTGAAGTCGACAAGGATGAATCCATCGAAGGAGGGCCATAATGAATCCCCCATCAATCGACATGAAACACAACAAAAATGTGTAGAGTGGATCAGATGGTACAATAACATGTGAGACTGACTCAAAGTAACAACGGCATGACGACGTGTGTACTGACTGAAAATGATGAGTGATGAATGTGTTCTTGAACATGGGCATGGCATGACTTGGAAGTATTGACATGAGAATGACGTAAACTTCTAATGCAACTAATAGTGGAATCTTTCTCCGAATGACTCAGAGGAGTAACAAGACACATAAAGTAACCGGGGACTCATAGACAAATAGATGACCCAAGTATTGGTATGCAAATGCAGACGAGTGCCATGTTCAAGAATGACTATATACTGCCACTAAGGTATGTAACACAAACACTTTCCTTTTTTCCCATCATGAATGATGAGTGCCTCATGTGTTTTTTACGATCTTGATGAGGGTAACCAGATGCTTGGTATAGCTCATCTCATAGATGATTCCAATCCCAAATATTTTCCGAACCTAGGATAGGAGGGGTTTGTCCCATGACGGGCCCTTCAATGTGAAAATTTAACGAGTCCATAGAAGGCAAACTCGGTCGTCATTTCATATTTAGAAAGCTTGAAAAGAACTAAAGAAGACTCCAAATGTCCTTTTTCATAAAGTTAGCCTCATCGCCCGAAAAAAGGGTAAAACAATGCGGGAGAGGACTCTTCTAGTCATGATTGGATGGAGTATTCCTTTTTCATAATTAATGCTCCCTGGTTCGAAAAAGGGGTAAACTATCACCAGGAAGATGACCATTCAAATACTTTAACAAGCGTGAATGCGACAAGTTCTCTTGGAAATCTTTTCAATTTTAGGGAGTCTGAAAAGAGCTTAACTATGGACTCCGAGGGGTGTCCTTTTCGTGGAAGTTTAACGAGCCTGAAAAAGTGATAAATCATAACTTGGTAATTGTTCTCATGGTTGGGTGAGTGCAAGAACAAATGAAGAGTAAACTCATCCTCATGCAATAAATGCAACTAACCAAAAACAATAATAACAAAACATTCGAAGGAGCGTTCATACCTACAGTTACCGTTGGTAATGCGAGAAACGCTACAAAAGACCACTTTACGACTCCTGTACACTAAAGAAAGTGTCAAATAGCCTCAAATATAATGACAAACGGTCGAAACTATAGTAAATGGACCAAAAGCATCAAAATATTTGAACAAGAATATTCCATTCTATTCTATAAATAGAAATATGGGCCAAAAATAGAAACATTGTTCAAATTGCCAATTTGGGTGGAGAAGTACCAATTTGGAGCCAAAACTTCCTTTGCCGATTTCAGGAGCTACGATCTGCCATTTCACCAGCCGTCCAGACTAGGTAGGCCTAAATCTTGCCTTGCAACTTTGTAGTGGTTTACTTTTTGCATTTTTGTTCATTTTTTGAGTTTTTTGATGATTTGGGGAGGGGCCATTACACCTTCGGCTCGTCATAAGTGGCCCTTTCGGGACTTGCGACGAGGATGGATCGTCGCAAGCCTCAAAAATGGGGACTGCGACGATGTCACCCTGTACCTAAAGGCGAGGTGCAACGGCGGAAACCCACAACTCAAACATCAAACATTCTTTAAAAAAGTAGTTTGTGCAAGTTGGGGAAGGACCTAGCAAGGCTTAATTTCCCCTTTTGGTAGGTTATCAACAAGCAAAGATGGTATTGGAGTGGCAAGAGAGAGAACATGAAGTGGAAGATGAGCAAGCCACAAACGATCCACAATGTGTGGCTGCTTTGCGAAACTGTGGGTTGCTCAAATTTTTCGAGATACAGGGGATGCGAACCCAGATCCCATTCTTGACACACATGCTCCAAAGTTGGGATACGGCCCGACAATACTTTGTTATAGTTGAGCATATCCTCACGATTGACATTGTGGATATCTACTTTTTGAGCGGTTTGTCATGAAGAGGGGACACTATACAACTCACTGGGACACGAGCCAGTGATCGTATAGTTGAGGACATGGTGGCACAACACTACATAGCTTCTTCTCGTCCTTCCAGCGGGAAGATACTCATCAGAGATGTGGTGAGTCATCCACTAAGGACCATACTGCTTACTATTACTAGGGTGGTGCGTAGCCAAGCTCCACATATGGCTACTTGGACTCAGATGTTGTATGCGGAAGACTGTATGTCTCCCATGGTTTTCAATTGGTGCGAGGGTCTCCTCGTCAACATCCAAGCTAAACTGACCAAGTGTCAGCATGGGGAGCTCAAGTAGTTTGGATACACATCGATCATAGTATCGTTCCTCTTGGAGTGGTTCCTCTCTTGCGCCCGCAGGTGGTACTGGATGATAGGGATCTGAGAGATCCTCACATGCTCAGGTGGGCAGAGGTGATGACCCACCATGGTGGAGGTCCCATCATCAGTTTTGGTCCCGATTTCTTTAGCTGGCTAGAAGGCCAATTACTTATGGTCAAGGAATTTCCATACGGTGGCACAGACCTTTGAGAAGATCCTGACTTGGCACTACTAGAGGGTGCAGCATGGGGCGATATCGGTGAGAACAAAACCCTTGTATTTTTAGTTTTGTATATTATATCTTTTTTTATGTAGTGCTAACAAGTACATTATATGTGTGTGCAGATGTGGGCCTCGTGCGACCAGTAGGTCTCTCCCTTTTGGCGAGGAGAGACAGAGGTGGGGAAGCAGTGGTTCCTGCAAGTGCTCATGCTGCCATCGAGGAGATGGAGGAGGTGTGCGGAACCTATCCCAGCCGACCGTGGAGGTACCCAAGCCAGCTATCGATGAACTACCAAGGCCCATGCAGAGATTTGGAGTTTGAGCGTCTGTGTGCTTCAACTCCTTACTCCGCAAGGTAGCTCGTACTGTAGACTACTTTCTCTCCTAGCGACAGAGAGCTGTTAGAGCTAGGGGTGTACGGGTCAGGCATCCAGCCTGATTGCATTTTTAGACTTGTATTGAGAGCTTAGAGGGCTCAGATTTTTGTACTTACTGAAAGCTATGATGCTTGATATTTTTGTAGAGACTCATTGAAAGCCATTGTGCTTTAGATTTTGTACCAGCACTACTTTTGAGCCATTTTTATATATATATACATTATCGGTGATTTGTACATTATGTGTTCTTCAAATGATTAGTGATGTGATCTTGTTTACATGTTTGCTTCTATACATTATATTAACATGTTGTGAATTCTTTTGCATATTATGAGTATTATGTGTGTGCAATGTACCAATCCAAAATGAAATTGGCCATAGAGTCAACATCTATGTTTAACTCTCGTGGAATGTGCAGGTATTGAACAGATTCAAATGACCTTTCCAGGAGATGTACTTGTCTGAAGAGACGGAGTAAGATGGGATCACGGATGGTGTAAACCTAGTTAAGATGGGAAACCACTAATTGATAATCCATGTGGATGACAATGTGGTTCATACCTAAGGAAATGGCATTAGCTAGGGTTTCGATTACTGCCTGATATTTTGCAGCATTGTTGGTCGCAAACCCTAGGCAACTTCCTCCTGAGCTAATGAGCTCACTCGTTGGGGATTACAGTACCCAGGCTACCGAAGCAAGGTGAAGGGTATGCTGGCTGGCACTGTCCATGAATCCATAGCACGTTGCTATTTACACACGCAGACAAAATAGGGTATGAGAAGCAGAAATAAGATCAGAAGACACTCAAAAAGAAATGCGTCACACCACAAAAAAACATGCCATGTACAATATATACAAGAAAGTCTATGCATGAGAGATCAAGCATAGTATCTCTTCAAAGAAATCCCATTGTGGGGTTCACCTAAAGATATTCCGTCATAATCTTCAAGCTCATGGGCACCTTTTTCCAACACACATTTTATAACGTAGGGTCCATGCCACATGGACTCGAACTTCCCTGCTCCTAGTTTATCGTGCTTCTGGTCATAAGTGAGGACCAGATCACCCTTCTTAAAGATACGAGGTTCAATGGACTTATTGTATTGGGCCTTGATGCATTTCTTATGTGCTTCATTAGCAAGAGCGGAATCTCAGCGAGACTCATCAAGTTTTGCTAAGTGCAAGAGACGTTCTTCCTCAGCAGTAGTGTTAGGAAGAAGTTCGACCGTGAGCTGTAAAGACGGGATTTTGCACTCTATCGGAAGAACAGCCTCCAATCCATATACCAATTGGAAGGGAGTGAAGCTTATGGTGGTTTTAATGGTAGTTCAGTAGGCCCATAATGCTGAAAAGAGCATATTATGCCATTTGTACTTTTGTGTCCCTACCATCATCTAGATCATAGTTTTCAAGACCTTGTTAATTGCCTCAATGTGTCCATTGGATTGCGGGTAGTAGGGTGTCGAGTTTTCATGGAGAAAACCCAATCTGTCGCTCAATTCATCAACTATATGGTTATGAAAGTGAGAACCATGATCGGTAACTATGGCCTACGGAACTCCAAACCGCGCTATCACATGATTAAACATGAAGAGTGCGGCGGTTTTGCCATCGTTTTGGTATATAGGCATAGCCTCGGCCCACTTTGTGAAGTAATCCACAGCTACGATGATGTAACTATGCCCCCCGGTCGAGGTAGGATTACAGTGCATAAAATCGATGCCCCATTTTGCAAATGGGCCAACAGCAATAACTGGATGTAGTGGGGCAGGATGAGTGAGCTTCTTCATGTGGAAGTGTTGGCAACGAGGACATTTTTTAATGGCCTCAATACAATCTTTGAAGATAGTAGGCCAGTAATATCCTGTGTGCAAAATCTTCTGGGCTGTAGCCATCCAAGAGAGATGACCGCCAGATGCCCCAGCATGACAGTCATTCAGAACGTGTTGAGCCTCGTCATGAGTGAGACAATGTCAAAGAATTGAATCGATGCCACGATGATAAAAAGTGTCATTAATGATTAAATAATACTTTGCAGGTGGCAAATCTTACGACAGTCGTCGCGAGAAAGTTGAGGATTGAAGCATTGGGTTTGAAGATATAAAAGGATATCTCCATACCAAGGGTCCGCCGTACTGATGAGAAACAATGATTCATCCGAAAATGAGTCATTATGCTCAACTTCTGCATCAGGACAGGGAAGGTAGCAAATGAGCTCGAAAAACACCAAAGACTTCTTAGACTTGGCTTTCTCGAAAAGAAGATCAAATTCTTGTAGTATTACAATCCAACATGAATACTTGCCCCCAAGCATCTGACGTGTCAGTACGTGGTACATGGGGTTCAAGTCGGCGATGATGGTGGTGTTGCGGAGCAAGATGTAATGATGGAACTTTTGGACGGAAATGACTTCCACGAAAGCAAGGTTTTCGACATGTGAATATCTAGTTTCAGCGTCAGCTAGACCCTTACTTGCATAGTATATCACATGTTCCTGAGTGTTTTGATCCTCCTGTACCAAAACCAATGCGATAGTGGTAGCAGAAGCGGCAAGATATAAGATGTAATGTCGATAATAATTAGGCGGTTGGAGCACGAGGGCATGCATGATGGCATGCTTGATACTGTTGAAGGATTTTTGAACTTGATCATCCCAAATGAACGGGACGTCCTTCTTAAGTAGTCTCATATAGCCCTGAGCCTTCTCCGCGAAATTGCACACAAAACGTCTTAAGTAAGTTGCCTTCCGTTGGAGACTTTGAAGTTCCGTAACATCAGTCAAAGGTGATAGGTTGATGATGGCCTCCACCTTTAAGGGATCAATGCGGATACAATCCTTCGAAATGATAAATCCTAAGAGGCATCCAGACTCAACGCAAAAGATACACTTGTGAGGATTCAGACGGATATTGTACCATCTGCATCTGAGGAAAATGGTCGTTAGATGATCAATGTGGAACTCGTGCTGCTTTGAATGAGTAGGGAGATCATCCAAGTAGGGTTCCACAAAGTCCTTAATATCGTGGAAGGCGTACGACATAGCCTGTTGAAACATGGCACCAACATTTTTAAGGCCGAATGGGAGCTTGCGATAAGCGAATGTACCCCATGGGCAGATGAAAGTCGTGTTATGTTGGTCAGCCGGGTTGGTCTCAATTTGGTTGTAACCAGAAAAGCCATCCATGAATGAGAAGATGACGCTTTCGGCACAGTTGTCAATGATCTGGTTGATGAAGGGGGTCGGGTAGTTTTCTTTTGGACAAGCCCGATTAAGGTCCTGATAATCAACACAAACATGAATGGTACCCTGCTTTTTTTTCACAGGAATGACATTTGAGACCTAATCCGTCAATGGGACAGGATAAATAAAGCTAGCCTTTAAGAGATTTTCAATTTCTTCCTTTATTACCGCAGTCTTCCGGAGGTGTACCTGATGCAACTTTTGACATATCGGTTTGACGTTGGGATAGGTTTTTATTTCGTGAGAAACAATTGCGGGGTCTATCCCAGGAATCTCCTCATAGGACCAAGAAAACATGTCTTGAAATTGCTTGAACAAGGTCGTGCTAATAGCGATTTCTTCAGGAGAACACTTCTGGCCTATACGAATGTGTTCCACTATACAAGGTTTCACCGAGATGTCTACTGGGTTGGTTGGCTCAATGTTGGCCAAGTTGCCCTCCGTGTCCATAAGACATGTAAGGATGGGGGATTGATGGGATGGGTAGATATCTGGTGAAAAGAGGGTATGGATGTTGTTCTCTATGTATTCCAAAGGAGGAAGAAAAGATGACCTATGATGGAGATCATCCCACGGACTGTCGTCAACATTCATTACTTCCATGATGGACTCATCTGAATGAAAAGTCCGAAGTAAGAGATCAGGTAGAGAGGGCGTCCATCGTAGAGAATAGGATGGGGAGGCCATGGTTAAATGGTCCTTCGGCGCTGATTGGATAGCCTCATAAATGCGTTCAGCAGGTGAAAGAGGCATCGTATCTCCAAGTAGGTGTGTTGTAGCTTCATCTAGTACAATCCAAGCATCGTTTGAGTGAGATAAAATCTCACTGGAGATCATGTTCACCATAGCAACATGATTAGGGGGGTCCGTGGCTGGAAAAACACCCATGAGAGATGAATCTTTCAAAAGGCCAACCCCTACGCTCTCATACTGTTTTGACATCCGTCCAATGGAAGGAACATGGTCACCAGGATGAGTACTGTCGTCCGGTGTACAAAAATCTAACTGGTCGATAGTAACAATTCGTCCTTGGTGGGGGAATTGTACTGTGTGGAAGACTGAAGAGGCTACTGCCTGCATGGTATAAAAACAATTGTGACCAAGTAAGAGATTATAATATAATGGAGCCGAGACCACTTCCACGTTAATGGTTACAGTCTTTTCGCCCAACTCAACTGCAAGAGCTTGTAAGAGCCCATGAGGTTGAAAGCCATGCTTGTTGAATGCTTTCAACGTGGTAGGAGAACGATTCAATTCGAGGGAGCCAATGGCTCTCCAACAAGCGATGGACATGACAAAATTGGAAGCTCCTCCATCCAAGAGAGTGCGATGGACAATCTTCCCAGCAAGGTTCGCAGTAACTTGGAATGCGAGCTGGTGTGAGAGCCTCGGCTTGAGGTTGTCAAGTCGGAACATGATGGTGTTCGAGGAATCCGGGTCAACTACACCAATGGCTTCAAGGAGAGTTTTGCATTGATTGGGACAATTCTGCAAAACTTCCAGGGTAGACATGGCACAAGGAGCTTGTGCCAAGTCCTCTAGGATATTATAATTTTGTGTCGCTCGAGCATTAGGATTGAAAACAACTTTTCGAATCGTACTCTTGGGTGGACGCAAAATTGAATCTAAAGAGGGTCTCTCTATGGTGAGAGAGGTCGATGGTATAGTGACGTCTGTTAACGAGTCAGAAGTTTTTTCAATATTACTTCCGGCGGGTTCCTTCGAAGGGACCGATTCGTAATATCGCGAGCAAGTAGTTAAATTGATCGCCTCGTTACGCAACATGAGAACATACGCAGTATTGGATGGTTCCCCCTGGGATGGGGGGGTTTGAGAAATCATCTACTGGTTTTGAGTAGGAAATGGGTCGTTGAGGACTGCGGGAGTCAGTTTACCCCTAAGAAACTTTTGTACTTCATCTCTATGGGGACACTCTTTGGAGAAATGGTCTTCTCCACACAGTAGACAAGGATACTTCAGTTTCTTTTTCTGCTTAGTATATTCAAGAGTGCTCTTTGTTTCCTGCTGGGCAGAATGTTTCTTGGGTTTCCCCTTATTGTTATTTTTTCCATTAAACTTCTGAGATGAAGCTGATTGAGCAGAATTCACCTCTTTAGTTACAGCAGGAGTGGTTGACGTGGTGGTGTTGTGTCTAGCCTGAGCTGGGTTGGATGATCCGACAGTGCTAACAACAGGCTGGGTGTTAAGGGAACCAATGGTTCCATCAGCTTGGGGTCCCTTATGTCGTTTCATGGGATCGTTAACATCCTGGGGTGCGTCAGGAAAAATATTGAACAGAGTGCTAGACTGGGTATAGACCAGGTCTAATAGATGAGCACTCGTGATGGCTTGTTCTTCGGTGATAGAACCTCGCATGGCAACATCTTTTGCTATGACGAGAAGGAGTGATTTAGTAAACTAGTCTGCTAGGAGTTGATCTGGAATGGGAGTTTTAATGAGACATCATCTCCTTCACCACTCATGGATATGATCCAAAATGTGAGTGGTGATATTCTGACAGAGCAAGGTTAAAATCTCAGTACCAGTCTTGTACTGTATAGGCAACTAGAAATGCGTCAAAAATTTCATAGCAAGAGAGCCAAAATCAGGAAAAGAGTGCGGTGGAAACTAAATGTACCACTTGGTAGCTGAACTGGTGAGAGTCCTTTGGAACAATCTAAGACGAATTGAATCGTCCATCAAGGAATTAGATGAACACCATAAGTGGTATGTCATCACGTGGTCTTGGCGTCCTCACCCAGCTTACCGTCAAACTTGGGGATGTCAGACGGAAGTTTCACTGGAATCGGTGGCCAGTTAGATCTGTGGTAAATAGGATCATTGGTTAAACGAGAAAGGTCAGGCAGGTCCAAAGTAGCCAAAAAGGGCAGTTGTCGATTAGGCTGCATGTATTAATAATACGGATGAGGCGTGTAAGGATTGAACTGATCGTAAGGTGTACCAGGATAAAACTGACCATAGGGGGGTGTGTCGCTCGGACCGTAAGGAGGTCCACCACCATAAGGTGGTCTGATCCAATAAGGTGGGGGGCCACCTCCACCTTCGGGAGGGGGTGGAGGTCTGCTGCCACCACCGGGAGGAGTTGGGGGTCCATAACCGTAATAAGGTGGCCCATCGCCACCTCTTCCTGGAGGGGGTGGTGGACCACTTCCACCACTAGATGGATGGGGGCCCCCGCCACCTTCACTGCCGGAAGGATGAGGGTTTCCACCACCACCACTACCACCATAGTAATTAGGTCCTCCACCACCTCCGCCTGGAGGGGGTGGTGGACCACTGCCGCCACCCAAAGGGAAATGTCCTCCCCCACCATGATAGGGTGGTCCGTCGCCACCTCCGCCTAGAGGAGGTGGTGGACCATTCCCGCCACCGCTGAAGGGGTGACGGGTGTTGTAGGTAAAATGAGGTGGGCCTCCACCAATGTTAGGTGGGGGCCTGCCACCTCCAACAGGAGGTGGGGGAGGACCGATCGGGGGTGGTGGTACTTGCGGGATAGTCGGTTGGGGTCTGTGTTGCAACACAGGTTGTTGCCCCCACAGAGTGTATGGATTCCCGGTATAAGGTATCCTGTATGGCGTATTTTCGGGATTAGGTTGGCCCAGCACAGGGTTAACAGAACCTAGATACGCTTGACTCCATGAGGGTTGAGTTACATTTGACGGCCCCCCAACATGGGATCATCCCATGGTGGATGGTCTAGTAGGTTGGGAAGGTCCAACGGAAGGTCCGTTGGGGACTCCACTGCCTACGTTTTGGTTAGGAAATGGGGGTTTCCCCCCAACCACAATAGGTTGACCACTATTCAAAGGTTGTACCAACATGGGTTGTTGACTAGCTACCATGGTAATAACATTACCAATAAGCTAATCCATAGGAATGGAATACCCTCCCCTCAAATTTTGAGGTTGGGGAGGAATTGGTAAAGTAACTGTGGTAGTGACAGGAGTGTCAGACCGTTGTCCTTCCACCGGTTGGTTCACTTGAGGTGCAAGACTGGATTCCTGTGAGGGTTGACCAGTCTCATTAGTGGTCACGTGGTGGGGTGCTTCAAGTGATTCGAAAGATATCGAATGAACTGGGATGGGTTGGTAAGGGGGTAACGATGGGTCTTGAACTCGTCATTGGAGACTTGATTGCCGAAAATCTTTAGCCATGGAATGAAAGTGAGCCAATTGGCCATGAAAGTAAGCTAAAGTGTCTTTCGGGGTAGTCTCACTGGATGAGGATGAGATGGAAAAATGAGCCACTGGATGGTCTGTAGAAGATTTCCAATAAGCTGCTAAAGGACCAACAACTGCAGTAGTGTCGCCCTGGGGTTGGTTTATCCATTCCAACGATCCAGGTTCTCCTGGGATGACGGGAGGAGGGTTTTGAGAAGTGGGAGTGTGTGCTTCTTCATCCTGCGTGGGTTGAGAGGCAGGTGAATATTGTGAAAACAAAAGTCCGCCAACATTCAAGGTCGGGTTCCCTACTTCAGTAACTACGACCGCGTTACGCTGATCCATTCTTACACTCAAAATAACCTCCGGATTAAGGGGAAATTTGGGTGGCAAGTTCAAGATCCTACAAGACCTTCTCCAAGGAAAATCCACCAGAGTATTAGGAAAATCATCCAAAAAAGGTCGAAACAGCGTTTCTCCTAAAGGTATTCTAAAAGAAAAGCAGTCCAAGAAATCCTACTCAAACTAAGGCAACAAGCAAACTTATGTGACAGAGTGGATTCAAAAGTATAGAACCTCACGGGATTTTCAAGGCATTGCAAACTGCGATATACTGTAGGGTCCAACAATATGAGGCAACAAGGAGGATTGGGACCATACCCTTGCCTGCATACCCGATTATCTGGACAGTACGTACGTGCTAATCTCCCCGAGTGTTGTTCTTGGTGTATTGCTTTTCCAAGACAGCCAAATGGTTAACTCGATTGGTTTCAGGAATCCTAATGGTGTCTCCTGATATACGCAAGGTACGTGGGAGCTCAAATCCATAGTGGTGTTGTCTAATGCACAACCATTGGCATGAGACCTTTTGATATACGTGTCGAGTACGTGATACACCCTTCGATATACCCCAAGTATGGATTATGGTACTTGGTGGGTACATGAAGGAGTTCGATATACCGATGTACGTGGAAGACTACAATACCCCTAGACTACAGTGTTGGTAAGTAACGACAGCTGCCACGCTTAACGACGCCGGAACACGTCTCTAACTTACACACAAGTTGCTAAAAATTTTACCTAGTTCTACCGTTAATTTTATCTTGGACAGTTAGGTCAATGCATGAGGTGAGTACATAATCGAAAACATAATGAAATCCATAGCTACATGCATGAAATATTCTTTTCTTTCAATGAATTTTACCTATGGTAAGGAGAAACCTGGATTTGGAAACCTGTCAAGGAAGTTGGAAGAAGAAGAAGCCACAATCACTGAATCAGGCTCGCAGGCCAAAGATGGCACAATCACCGAGTTAAGCTCGCAGACTAAGAAATTTTCATCAAATTTAACATCTCTTCTAATGATTACATCATGAGAATGTGGTTGGAGAAGTCTATAACCTTTTACATCTTCAGAATATCCAACAAATATGCACTTTTCACTTTTAGGCTGCAATGCTTTCCATTTTTCATCTAGAATGTGAGCCCATGCTTCACTACCAAACACACAGAAGTGATTTACATCTGGTTTAATTTTACTCCATGCTTCTTCTGGTGTGATACCTTGTAAATCTTTAGTGGGGGTGCGATTAACTATGTAATTTGCACAATTTATGGCTTCAGCCCAAAATTGAAGACTTAGTCCCTTAGATTGGATCATACAATTAGCCATTTCTTTTAAAGTGTGGTTCTTCCGTTCAGCTACACCATTTTGTTGTGGTGTATATGGAACAGTGTGTTGTTGTTGGATTCTTTGTTCAGTGCAAAAAGTAGTGAACTTTTTGTTAACATATTCTCCTCCATTGTCAGATCTTAACTTAATAATTTGATGACTAGATTGTTTTTCAACAAGGGCCTTGTAGGCCAAGAACATGTTAGATACTTCTCTCTTAAGTTTTAGGAAATAAACCCAAGTGCATCTAGTGTAATCATCAATGAAAGTTAAGAAATATTTGAAACCAGAAAAGGAAGCTGATGGAAGAGGACCACACAAGTCACTATGCACAAGCTCCAAAGGAACCGAGGCGTGCCAAGAGGCACGTTTGTCAAAACTGTCCCGATGATTTTTTCTAAGTACACAACCGGATGTTACCAGACAATCCACTCGACCGGAGGCGAGCCGGATCTCCCTATCTCAATGCGAGTCTAGAACAAATAGAACAAACTACAAACACGTTTCCTATATCTACTTAAGGATCAAGTACTAGATGTCTTACCTCTTTGATTCGCTATCCTTTCTCCTGAATGTTTCTCCACATCCCATGGTCGTCAAATCCAAGCTGCAAGACCTGCTAAGACACAGAAAAGAGAAACAAGTAAAGAGCATCTATACAATAAGAGATCTATGTAAACATATAAGCAGGTGAGCAACACAACATTGTTACACATAAGAACGATATTGGTGGAATGAATTTGTATTACTGCAAATAGAGGAGTACATGATAGAGATGTAGAACTACAACCAATGACTTAACGTAGCATCCCTTCTCCACACAAGCCAATTTCCAAGCCCTTCCAAGGAAGCATGAATTCTCCAAGAGGTGAGTGAAGGTGTCCCAAGAGAGATTTCACCAGCATGTGGATACCATAGTCTTCCCCACTTTGGTATGGGAGTAAGCCTCATTTATATAGGACTAAGTGGATGATGTTATGGATAGGATAGGTTGAGAGATGCTAAGAGAGAGATAGGGGATCTTCCCAATGAGTTAGGGGTCAAGTACCAGCTCTCCAAGAGATCAGGGATAAGCCCCTAAATGGGCAAGCTTCGAGAAATATCTCGAAATGGCTACTTTTGCCCCTTAACAGACCTCGTCACACCTTGCTATGGAGCAACCTGCGACGTCACATGTTGCTAGTGTGCAACATGCGACAACCTCACAAAAGGTTGTACAAACTAAGTACAAATCTTCACAAATGAGTACTTGGTCTAGATGACTTCAGGGATGTATACACTAAATCATGATGATGGGTAGATTTTAGGTGTAACACCGGAACAAACACCATCCTTGCAAGATACCATCAGAAGACCTATCACCATATTGTCTTTACATAGTTGTTGCAATGAGTGATAATTTAAGTGACCAAATCACTCATGCCAAAGTTTGCTCAAGTTATCACTATGAGCAACAAAAAATGAAGGAAAAGGTAATGACCCAAAATTGTTAAATTTGTACAATCTGGTAATATCATGTTGGCTGCTTTTTGGACAGACCCGGGTTTTAATGAAGCGCAGCAACAAAACCCCTTGGCGCACTGGCCCTCTCGGCAACGAGCTGCGCGGCAGCTCGAGGTCTCACCCAAAGTGGCTATGGGGGGGCTAAGGAATCAGGTTTCCTTAACCTAGGCGACACGGAGATTGCTCTTTCCTCCTTGACGATTCCTCTAAGGTGACGGTCTGACCCCTCTTCAGACTTATGAGCGCAACAGCTCTCAAGCTCCTGCTCAGCAGCCTAGCTGCGCGGTACTTTCCCTCCTACGCTATGACCCATTACCCGCTGCGCGGATATTCTATGCGTCGTCTCGCGAGCGCGTCCGTCGCAGCAACAAGTTCTCCTATCGCTGCGGCGATGTTATCTACCGAGTCCTTCGACCCTTAACGATTATAGTCCTCAAGGAAGCTTCAAGAATTTACTCAATACACTCCTAAAGATAATGCAGTATTTATGTATTTACCGTTAGTAAGCTAAAACAGGTAATCATCTCTATCACAACATCATAATAGCGAGAAATATGAAGTCCACCTCCACGGGGAAAACCACGTCCACGGGAGTATCTTATATTAACCAAAAAATGATAGACTTATACAATATGCTGCGCACACAGCTGCAGCCTTAGATCTTTCCAGGAAACTCCACACACACAGCTGGGAGCCCTTCTCTCGATCTATTCTCTTCCTCTCAGAGATTACAATAGTTCAGACGTCGCCTCGGACTGTCTGCACCTCAAGGATTAGCTTCACTGTTAACCCGCTTACTGACTAGTTAGCTATCTGTCTCACCAACTGACTCTCTATCTCACTAACTAACATCTACCCATTACAATTATTCATATATATAGGTGGCCATGGAGGTCGCACCTTTACAACACTGTGGGCCTTTCCCAGCAGTAATCCCCAAAAACCCTAACCACGCACATGGCTAGGTGTACTGTAGGCGCCGTTTGCAGTCATGTCGCCGCTTCCTGCAGGCTCCATGAATTCTGGCGTAGCTTACGGGTATGGATGCCTTGTCCTTCGCCTTCAATGCTTTGGTCTATTGCTCTTCCTTGATCCGAGCAACCATAACTTCTGTACTTAGCTTTAAATGAGGGTAGCTGAGCCCTCTACTCCATTGCTTCATTGATTATGGTAGCTGAGCTTTCCACTCTGCTACCTTCATTCCCTTCTGACGTGCGCGCGAGCTCCGCGATTTTCGGTCCGTGATCCGCGCTGAGCTCCTCCATCTGGCACCGTACTGCGCACTGTCTTCTTCTATCCCCAAAATTGGCGCTTATTCAAAACTTAGCATTCTTCCATACTTGTGCTTTTTCCTCAAAATTCGCAGCTTTTACCATAGCTGCGGCCTTGGCTCCAACGGGCCCCTAACACTTACTTGTGGCTCGCCCTCGAGCCACTCGCACTAGCGTGTGGTCGCTTTACTTGCGCATCTGCTTTTGCTTGGGTCTGCGCGAATGCTTTCTTCCACTGCGCAATAGCGTGGTCCAATTCATCGACACATTCCACAGCAGTCTGCACTGTTTCTGCAGTGGCTTCTTCTTTAGTGATGGCATCAATCACCTCTTGAGATTCAGCAATCTCTTTGATTTTTGCCTCGACTTGACCAACGATATCAGCATACTCATCCATAAATGGCTGAATGCTGTTGGTGAGCTTCTCATCTTCAGTTCTGAGCTTGTGCAGTTGCTGTTGCATTCTGCGCACTTCACTCATTTTCTTCATTTTTGGTAAGCCTGTTAAGGCCTTAGCTTCTTCAGTCAGAACAGTTAGGGATTGTTCTGCGGCTTGCACCTGTTCCAAAAGACCAACTTTGAAAGGGAGCTTCTCAAGCTCCGTCCAAGCTTCCATAGCTTGGCTCATCAGTTTCTCGGCTTCCTGTATTCTGTCTTTCATCTGTGTGGAAGCTCTGCTCAGCGCTTCAAATTGTTCCTGCACATCATCTGTAGACTGGGCGGCAGCACGGGCTTCTAGCTCCGCGATTTGGGTTCTATGGCCCTCTGCCATAGCAACTATTTCATGTTCCAGGGTTTTCACCCTTCCTCCAATAATTTGAACTTTCTCAACCAGAGGGAGGTCTGGTTGAATCTCGCAAGCTGGCAATTCCTGGGCAATCTCATCCACTGCGTTTCTGATGCCGATGTCTTGCGCCTCATAAAGTGCGAGTTTCTCAGAGATATTCTTATGACTTGCCTTCAGCTCTATCTCCTGCGATTGCAGTCGTTGATTTTCCTGGAATGTAGAGAGCTCTCTAGCCCTCAACTCAAGAGAAACTTTCTTGTGCACTAGCTGTAGAGTCTCTATAGGAATTAGAGACAAATTTATTTCAACGGGCCCAACGACGCTTACCTGTAGTGCAGCTAGCGTATTTGGAAGTGTCATGCTCGTAGGCAGAATATGCACGACAGTATGCCTTTCTATGAGTTCTTCAACTCGCTCGGTACTTGGAATTTCTTGTGGCGCCTGCGAAGTGGATGCTGGCGCATGAGTCTGCGCAATCCTTCCTGCGAGACCTTTTATTTCCACAAACTACAGATCTAGAGCACTTCTGATGTGAGCGTGCGTGTTCCGCAGCTCGCGAAATTGCTCTTTGAGATACTGGTCGATCCCCGAGGGAATGGCCTCAGAGGGATGCGACACCTTTTGTTTCTTGGTCGCCGGCTCTGTCGAGCCTTCATCAGTTCTTTGCTCAGGGGCTTCCTTGCCCTTATCCTTCTCTTGCGCAGCGGCGGGTGGCATCGCGGATGCGATGTCGGCAGCTTCTCTCCATTCGTCCGGCCAAGACTTGATAGTTTCTTTGACATCTTCGGTGGTCATCCTGTAAAGGCCTACGGCCCATTTCTCTTCAATGCCGCAGGGACGGAGGTAAAGTTGATGTAAGTCGGCAGTAAAGGCCAAATTTCCTTCATATAGCGTCGCTGTCTCCTCACTCAGCCTTGGCATTTCCTGAATGGTATCTCTGAGGAGATAGTAGTATTCACAAAATACAGCGCGGTTCATCTTGCGCTTCGCGGGATTAGGGGATTCCCAAAGGTTAACATAACGGATTCCGGCAGGTTCTCCTGCGCGGCGCGGAAGGAACTGAGTGTTCGGGGGCTCCTTCCACTCGACGAGAGCACATAAAATTAAAAGCCAAGAAAAATGGAACGACTGACCGGGGTTATCTTGGACGTTCCGGCAGTCTTCCAAAAAATAATTAAGGAGGAAGAGGCACCAGTTGTACTGCTCTCCCTCCGCAGCTGCGATGGCAAGTTCCACGACAGCTCCAGTAACTTCCTTCGGTCTGCACTTCATGAGAAGTCTGCCCGCGAGCAAACTTCCTGTAAATCTGAGTGCTTCGTCTTCTACTATTGTGAGGTCATAAGCCCGACCTCCTCTTGTAAGGTTGTATTTCTGGACCAGCTTTGCAGCCAGTTTTCTATCCTTCTCCTTTCCCATAAAATGGATATTGGGATCCTTACCAACCTTAGACAGGCCAGTAATGCGATGAATTAAATCGACATTTAAATCAATTGGCCTCCCGAGCCAAAGGTAACCTCCATGAGCACAGGATAGCAGTGTTTTAACAACTGCGTTCACTTCATTGCTACACCCAAAATGCGGTAGCTTTAACAGGTTCAGGAGTCCAGGGCGCTCCAGATTTGCTGCAAATCCCTTCGGGATGAATTCGTCAACCTGTCTGGTAGGATTATGCACTACCGTCAGATATCGGTCTAGCTGGAACTGAGGATATGTATTATAGTCTCCCAGGTTGAAATCAGAGAACTTGACCAGTGGAAGGTGTCCGAGCAAGGACCCTTCTATTCGCACGCCAACCGGTAGTGGAGGTAACGGAAGCGGATACTTTGCATTCTTCGGAATATGCACCTCTGGTGCATCGTCTGGTCGCGGTGGAATATAATTCACCATAGTGGCCAACGGATCTGGAACGGGCTCTTCTGGCTGTGGCTGAGATGCTCGTGTGGCCGGAGATTGTCTGGGATCCTGATAACCAGGGTGTACATAAGTCGAAGCAGTCACGGGGGTAGTCATGCCGAAATCTAGGCCTCGGCGCAGGAATTGACGAACGACTTCTTCAGTCGACAGGTTCTCCGTCGTGAACGGGTATAGGTAACAAGAACTAGGACAGAAACAATGGACCAGCGTGGGATATGAGCACTGACAACAAAGGAAGCACTCTGCACGACTCGGCTCTGAAAACAATGGCTTAGATTCACACAAGACTATGCAGCTCGAGAAAAGTAACCCGAAATTATACAAGTGTTGGGTATTTATAGCTAAGGTGAGAGTAAATACGGGCAAGTGGGGCTACTAGTTGTAGGCGGCTATGCATGAGTTGACAACCCTTCTATTCCCTTCGCCTCTGTGGTGCATTTACTGTGATGGACGGGCTCTGACAGGCTTCCGGGAGAAGCTAAAACTTTCCGTCACATGGTTTAAATGCAAATCTTACGGAGATCAAGCCGAATCTGTCAGAGCGGCTATACTTAAATGGCGGGTTTATCCTTCATTTATTCAGACGCGGCTACATAACTGCTGTAATTCAAATTTTTCCGGTGGGTCACTTCAACTTAGGAAACTGTGCCTATAGGGGTCCACAACAAGAATTCTTCAAGCGGAAAATTGACACCGGGAACTTCGCAAGAGCGACAGTTCAATGATTCAGGAAAAACCCCGCAAGAGCGCAAATATGAGCTCGCTCAATCCCAAATTGTTACTCGGTATGCGTGGATGTTTCAGGGAACTGCGCGGGAAGCCGGAGACTGAGTGTCTCGCAACTTCCGTGTAGACTGATAATGCGATGCCTCTCTCAACTACACTGGACATCTACATTTCTTTGAGCAGCTATTTAAGTCAACAGGGCGGAGTGGCCGTCGCGGTAAAGCTTAAGCCGACTCCCGTTGATCATGGTAGGTAGCAATTCTCCATTCAGCTTCGCAAGCTGAACTGCTCCTCCTTCCGTTATCTTCGTCACCTGAAAAGGGCCTAACCAGTGTACACGAAACTTGCCTGGAAACTTGATGAATTTACTATCATAGAGGAGTACCAAGTCTCATTCCTGAAAGACTTTATTCTTAATATGCCTTTCATGCCAAGCTTTCTGTCTTGCCTTCTGTACCTGTTGATGGAATCCGGCTAAGAGTTTGTCTTCTTCTAAGGCAAGCAGTTGTGGGAGTCTTGCGCTTATAGTATCAGGATCTGTCATTTCTGTAATTTGCGCAATTCTGAGACTGGGAATAATGTATTCCATAGGCATAACTGCTTCCTGTCCATACACCAAACTGAAAGGTGTGTGGCCTGTTAGTTTCTTGCAGGTGGTTCTGTAAGCCCATAATACAGCTGTGACTCTAAGGTCCCAATCATCTCTTTGTTGGTTATAGATCTTCGTCAGGGCATTCTCAAGAATTTTATTGAATGCCTCCACCGTACCATTAGCTTGAGGATGGTAGGGTGTACTCTTATGGTGACTAATTTGGAATTCTTCAGTAAGGGCTTCTATAGTCTCATTGAGGAAATGTGTACCCTGATCACTCATTAGAATCAGTGGACATCCGAATCTAGTGATAATATTCTCAAAAATGAACTGCGCGGCCGTAGCAGCGTCGCAGTTCTTTACTGGCTTAGCCCCAGCCCATCTGGTGAGGTATTCAGTAGTTGTGATGATGTATCTTGCGCCGGTTCTCTTTCCTGGTGGGTTGATAGGACCTACAAAATCAATGGCCCATTTATCAAAAGCGCGCAGTGTTATCTGAGGTCTTAGCGGCATTTCATCTCTTCTTGAAGGTTTTCCTGTTCGCTGGCACACATCGCAAGATTTGCAGAATTCCTTAGTATCCTTATGCAATGTCAGCCACCAAAGACCTGCAGCTAAGATCTTCTGAGCAGTCGGCTTTCCTGCGAAATGGCCTCCTGCGATGCCTGAGTGCGCTTCTGCGATGATAGAGTTCTTTTCATGCGGTAGGATACATCTGCGCAAGACTTCATCGGGGCCCAACTTATAAAGCTGTCCTGCTATCAAAGTGAAGTCTGCGGCTTTGACGACAAGTTGTTTCTTCTGCTGGACTGTAAACTCAACTGGCGCTTGTCCGGTGGTAAGAAACTCAAGGATATCAGAATAATATTCATCCGCTGCTTGAATAGAGAACAACTGCGCGTCAGGAAGATTGTCCTCCAGATTTGTAGGTTCTTCTCCTGACTCTATCCTAGATAAGTGGTCAGGTCCTGCATTCAATCTACCTGGCTTTACAATAACCTGAAAATCATATTCTTGAAAGAGCAGTAGCCATTTGCAAATTCTTCCCCCTAACACTAGCTTATTGACCAAGTATTTCAAAGCAGAATGGTCAGTATACATTTTAAAATGTGCGCCCAGTAAGTAGTGTCTGAACTTCTGTAGGGCATACACCATAGCTAGTCCTTCTCTCTCTGTAGTAGTGTAGTTTTTCTCGGCTGTGGACAACTTTCGGCTAGAGTAAGCAATGGGGTGATCGATACCTCCTTTTCCTGGTTGTGTAAGTACGATCCCCAATGCTATGGGAGAAACATCGACATGAACATGAAAGGGTTTATTCCAGTCTGGGAAAACTAGAATTGGCGCAGTGATCATCTTGTCTTTAAGTGTGTCCAAGCTTTGTTGGCATTCTTCTGTCCATTGGAATTTCGAATCCTTTTTCAGCAGTCTTTCCATAGGTGCTGTGATCTTTGCATAACCTTTGATAAATTTTCTGTAGTATCCAGTATGTCCCAATGTAGTGCGCAATTGCTTGACTGAGTTGGGCACCGGTAAATTAGCAATGATGGCAACCTTCGCAGGATCCATTAGGAGTCCTTGTCTACATACAATATGACCCAACAAAATACCAAAAGGAGCATAGAAGATACATTTTTTCAAGTTAAGGGAAATCTGGTGCTGTCTACATTTTTCTAACATCATTCGCAGGTTCGCTATATGGTTCTTTAATAAGCCAAATACAGTGCAGTCATCAAAATAGACTTCTAAGAACTTATGGATAAATTCTTTAAAAACAGCAACAACGACTCTAGAGAAGATAGTAGGAGCATTTTTAAGACCAAAGGGCATTACCGTGTACTGGAATGAGCCCCATTCAGTCGCAAAAGTAGTCTTGTGGCGGTCGTCTAGATGAATTCTGATCTGATGGTATCCCGAAAATCCATCAGTGAAGGAGTAAGCCTCTTGTCCTCCAACATTATCAAGCACTTCATCTGTAAAGGGCGTAGGAAATGGATCATGCGCTGATGCGTCATTGAGTTTGCGCAGGTCCACGCAAATTCTTATTTCACCTTTTGTCTTCTTCTCTTGCACAACCATAGGACTAATCCAATCGCTTTCTTCTACTGGCTCAATAATACCTGCTGTGAGCATCTTGTCAATTTCTTCTTTGACTTTTTCTTTATAGCGCGGGTTCAACCTATATGGGCGCTGCTTTACTGGCTTGGCATCTGGTTTCAGAGGTATGCGCATCACTCCTAAGTCTCCTAGGATGCCTTTCATTTCTGTGAATTTGGTAGGAAAGATATCCTGGTAGTCACGTAATAAATCTGAAATATGCGCAACAGTTTCATCATCCCAATAGTCTCCTATAGAAGCAAACTTGGGTTCAGCTTCTGTACCAATGTTAACCTTTTTAAGCTTGATGTGTTCTGTAATGGCAGGGCTATCAAGCTGAGGACCTTCAACATTGCGCGTCCCTTCGGATTCTGGAATATTGATGTTGCGAGGATCATCCTCCTCTTCTCCAGTGGTGAAATTATAGCATTCCAGGGCATGTTCTATCTAAACAGCCCAATCTAGTTGGGAATATTCTGGTAATAGACATGGTTCAAATACCTTCTTTTTAATACACTTCAGAGCTTGATCAATACTCGGATGCTCTGACTCAAAACTGAATGTAAGTTGAAAACTTTCTATCATTAGAGGCCAAGTAAGAGTGCCTCTGCGCAATTCTGTTTCAATGTACCAGTTCCTTGGAACTGTGTCCAATGTGTGGATGAATTGGTGAACCCACTCATCGTCCGGAATATCTGACCATTGCTGAATGCATGCTTCAATGTGTGACCTGGGGTCACTCTGTCCCTCGTATTTGCGCAACACTTCTGCTGTAGTGTCCTGGAATCTGCGCAGTATCAGTCTGCGACAGTCTTGCCATGTGTGAATATTCACTTTATGCGCACCCCACCATCTTGCTGGTGTAGCGCGCAGTGATACATCTAATGCCTGTATGCGCTGCTGTTCTGGAAGCTGTTGTTCATATGCCTGTATGAATTCACGTACGTTAGTTAGACCATCAAAAATTGGAGTGTCAGTCCATTCTGTGCTAATCCATCGAATGGATTTAGTCATCATGGCGCAACGTCTTGTAGAAACCTCATGTAATCGATTCTGCCAGTTTTCCAATCCTGCATCTGAGTCTGATGTGCACGAACTATCGCATCGCCAGCTGATATGGCCATCTGCTGTGGGATTGACATAGTCACTCTGACTAGCAGTCATCTGATACAAACTTTCCATGTGGCGCGCTTCTTCTTCTGCTCGAATGGGTTCTATATACCTTGGTCCTTGAATAGGATCAAGCGGTGCAATGACCCTAATCTGGTCGTCCTCGAAGGTCATCTGTCTTTTCTTCAAGTTAATGACAGCTAAATTATCAAATGCCCAGTCTATACCTAAAAGTGCTGGGTAAGGTCTACTATCATCCAGGATTTTGATTACTTCAAAGTCTGCAGAACTTCTTACTCCCTCGATATCAATAGGTACATTGGGTAATCTGCCCAATGGAGAGACTCGTTGCTGGTTCGCGAGTCTTAGCTGGATGGGAGATCTTGTAAGTTGAGGACTTCCCATCTGTTCCCATGTCTGCATGGTGAGAACATTAACTTCTGAGCCCAAATCTAAAATGACTTCATCCATCTCAAATGCTCCAATCTGCGCTGTGAGCCTCATCTCTTTTCCAGTTCTAATGTGACTCCCAATCTGGTGAACAGCACGCTGCGGCGTGTTCGTCGAAGCAGATTGTTGACATTTATCCAATAGGTGTTGAAGTTCCATAGTTGCTTTTTCATTGCGCAACAACTTTAAGCAGTTCCTTAGAAAATTATGGACAGTACCTAGTGCATCTTCTTCATCGGGCCTTCCGGATGTAGTGGCCTGTTCTTGTACCAGGTTGTCTTGTCTTAGCACTTGCGATCTAATATCATTATGCGGATTTGTGACAGAACTTGAAGCTCTGGGATCTGAGAAATACTCTTGGGCTTGCTTGAATGCTTCTTTCTGCTTCTACAGATTAAGTGGGGTTGGTTTAATATTAGCGCGGCGCACCCATTGCGTCGCTTGCTTTCCAGTTCCCGACTCTGGCGCACCAGTGGTTGTTCCACTGCGCGTCACAATATTAACTGTACGGTCTGGTTCCATTTTTTCTGCTCCAATCAATTGAATATTCTGGTTGACCTGTGGCATCTTTGCTTGTATTTTAGTTATCAATTGAGGGCATTCTTCAATGATATGATCATAAGATTTACAATATCTGCAAAGGGTTGTAGGGTTTTGGCAATCCCTTGCAAAATGACCTTGCGCTCCACACTTATAACAAGTGATCTGGCCTCTTCCGCGGCCAAAGTTTGTTGTGCATCCACGGCCTCTGTAATTTCCTGTTCGGCCGTCGCGAGTTTGGTCATACTGTGGACCTGCTACGGGTCCTTGTGCTTCTGACTGTACTCTATAAACATCATGTTTCCTTTCCATCATAAGGTCATATGCTCTGCAATTGTTTTCATCATGGCCTACTGATTTATAGAAATTACAATATAGGTTCTTTGGAGTTTGTACATATTTCTGAAGTAAGTGACATTCTTGAGGTCTATGACCTCTAGTTCTACAGATTTCACACCAAGGCCCCTGTGGCTGTGGTAAAGGGTTAGGTGCTCCAGTTGCAATATACTCTATGAAAACAGGACAGTGGTCCTTTGAATGACCTTGTGCTTTACATTTTGTACACCATATGTCTTCCTTAACATCCTTGCCTTTCTTAATATCATGCACTTGCAGGGTTAAGTTTGCTAACTGGTTCTGCAACTGCGCAACATCGTTGCTTGTTCCAGCAATTGGTGAAGCTTCTAGTTTCATAGCCATCTCTAGAGCTTGTTCCTGAGTAGTGAGATTCTGTTGCATAAGGGGAAGTCTAATGTGTGGAAGCAGTGCAGCAATGAACCATTCCTTATGCTGTTGAGGTGCAAACTCAAATCTTACTTGATCTATCAAGGCTTTGAACTTTTGGTCAAAGTCCCATACTGACTCTGTAGGTAACTGCTTGATGTCTTTGAGCTCTGTTATACACTGTGATTCTGATTTAGGTTTCTTGAATTCTCTAATCATTGCATTTCTTACCTCAGCAAGCGTTCTATTCTATGCTGCTGAGTATTTCATGAACCAAGTTAAGGCTCTGTCTCTTAGTGTGGTTGCTAACTGAACCAGTTTAACAGCATCATCATTAATTTGCTTAATTGTCCAAATGGCTTCACATAGGAACCAGTGTTGCTCAGGGTCTTCTATCCCTGTTCCTCTAAAAGTTGGTAGTTTCATGTCATCACCCATCTTTCTTGTGCTAGTTTGAGGTGTAGGTGTTGTAGCAGTTCTTCTGGACTGAGCGAACAAAGGTGGTACAGAGGTACTAGAAGTACCGTGTGGGCTACTAGAAGGTGTTACTGCGGGATTATACTGAGCTTTGTCTGGATTTTGCGGTGTAAAAGGGTGGTAAGGGATATGAACACTCCCTTGTCTTTCTATGTGGCTTGCTCTAGGAACTTGACTTTCTTCTGGGCTTGAATCAAAAGAATGTTGGTCAAGGCCTACTTTATACCGTTTTCCACTACGAGTGCAACCAATAACTTCAGGGTCACTATCAGAGTCTACGGACATTACTTGTCTATGCTATTCATCTGAAGCTATACATAGTTTTGCTTTTTCATACAGAAGCATTTTAATCGATAAGTTCAAAGAATTCAGGAACTTACCTCTATGTGCTTGAAAGAAACTCCTCTCAGCTTCACTGAAACTCTTTCTTGTATCCACTGCAAACTCAGTGATGAAACCTTCCAGCAGACTATTCAACCAAAAGTCTACTGCGCGGGACACAGAATTATCTACCCGCTTCAGAATGCTGACTAGCTCAAGGGTCCAAGCGACTGGTCGATCAATATGCACAGTGGGTCTAGTATCTGCTAACTTGGCTATCCAAGCATGTAACTCAAGTGCAAATGTGACAAAGAAAATTTCGTGAAGGTCAGTATAGATATACTTCTGCAACCATTCTTCTGGCTGGAGTCTAGAGCTTCTATTTTCTTGTTCAGCGAACTCTTTAACCTTTAATTCGAACCACTCCCGAATTTCTGTAGTTGTAGGATTCCAGTAACACATTTGTTAGCTGAGCAACAGAACCATTTGTTGGCTCCAGCAACAGTCTTCTTCGTCGCAAAAATAGCAAGTCTCACAGTAACAAGTCACAAGACAACGGAACCATTTGTTGGCTCCCTTCTTTCTCTGGATTTCGTCTCAATCTCGCATGTCGCTGAAATAACAAGTCTCATTCACGCGGCAACGGAACCATTTGTTGGCTGCTTTTTGGACAGACCCGGGTTTTAATGAAGCGCAGCAACAAAACCCCTTGGCGCACTGGCCCTCTCGGCAACGAGCTGCGCGGCAGCTCGAGGTCTCACCCGAAGTGGCTATGGGGGGGCTAAGGAATCAGGTTTCCTTAACCTAGGTGACACGGAGATTGCTCTTTCCTCCTTGACGATTCCTCTAAGGCGACGGTCTGACCCCTCTTCAGACTTATGAGCGCAACAGCTCTCAAGCTCCTGCTCAGCAGCCTAGCTGTGCGGTACTTTCCCTCCTGTGCTATGACCCATTACCCGCTGCGCGGATATTCTATGCGTCGTCTCGCGAGCGCGTCTGTCGCAGCAACAAGTTCTCCTATCGCTGCGGCGACGTTATCTACCAAGTCCTTCGACCCTTAACGATTATAGTCCTCAAGGAAGCTTCAAGAATTTACTCAATACACTCCTAAAGATAATGCAGTATTTCTGTATTTACCGTTAGTAAGCTAAAATAGGTAATCATCTCTATCACAACATCATAATAGCGAGAAATATGAAGTCCACCTCCACGGGGAAAACCACGTCCACGGGAGTATCTTATATTAACCAGAAAATGATAGACTTATACAATATGCTGCGCACACAACTGCATCCTTAGATCTTTCCAGGAAACTCCACGCACACAGCTGGGAGCACTTCTCTCGATCTATTCTCTTCCTCTCAGAGATTACAATAGTTCAGACGTCGCCTCGGACTGTCTGCACCTCAAGGATTAGCTTCACTGCTAACCCGCTTACTGACTAGTTAGCTATCTGTCTCACCAACTGACTCTCTATCTCACTAACTAACATCTACCCATTACAATTATTCATATATATAGGTGGCCATGGCGGTTGCACCTTTACAACACTGTGGGCCTTTTCCAGCAGTAATCCCCAAAAACCCTAACCACGCACATGGCTAGGTGTACTGTAGGCGTCGTTTGCAGTCATGTCGCCGCTTCCTGCAGGCTCCATGAATTCCGGCGCAGCTTACGGGTATGGATGCCTCGTCCTTCGCCTTCAATGCTTTGGTCCGTTGCTCTTCCTTGATCCGAGCAACCATAACTTCTGTACTTAGCTTTAAATGAGGGTAGCTGAGCCCTCTACTCCATTACTTCATTGATTATGGTAGCTGAGCTTTCCACTCTGCTACCTTCATTCCCTTCTGACGTGCGCGCGAGCTCCACGATTTCCGGTCCATGATCCGCACTGAGCTCCTCCATCTGGCACCGTACTGTGCACCGTCTTCTTCTGTCCCCAAAATTGGCGCTTATTCAAAACTTAGCATTCTTCCATACTTGTGCTTTTTTCTCAAAATTCGCAGCTTTTACCATAGCTGCGGCCTTGGCTCCAACATATCATCAATAATTCTGGTAGCTAGGACCTGTTGAGGATGTTTAAAATCCTTGATTACAACTCGGTGAGGTGTAAACATCATAGTTTTACCTTCACCAGAATGAGTGATTTGATAGACCGATAATAAATTGTAGAAAATTCTTGGAACACATAGTACATCACTAAAATGACCATTATTTATTGGAACTATTCCAGATCCTACAACACTTGGAGATCTATCATCACCAACAAATATTTGTTTGGTGTTACATTCATGCATAGTAGAAAAGATGGCATGATCCTTAGCCATATGATAAGATGCTCCATAATCATTGAGGCATTCATTTGAAGTAGAAGAAGAAGATGCATTATAAGAATAACCAGAAGCAAAAAGTGCATGTCCATGAGAGGTAGATTCTAAAGGCGAATCTAGGCTGATGTGGTGCTTCTTCATTGTTGCTTCCAAGGCTTTCATCTTCTTGAAACACTTAGGTTCATCATGATTACCTTTCCCGCAATATTTGCAATGACACTCAATCTTCTTGCCTTTTGGATCACAGGTATTTTTCATGCGTTTTGATCATAGGTATTTGATCACAGGTATTTTGATCACTCATATTTGATCACAGTTATTTTTCATGCGTTTTGTTAACTGGATTAATCATTATGATGTGTGAAAGTACACCAATAATTGTTTACATAGTAGATTCTAATTTCAGATTCAATGATTTTCTCTGTAGTTCGATAATGTTGATTCTATAGTTCTGTAACACGCTATTAGTAGTCCTGTGTATGTGTTCTATGCATCCATATTTTACATATATTTTCCAACATTTTTATATTAATTCCAGATAATGATTCAAATCTGCAAATTCATGCATACTTTCCTTATTTAAGTTTGATCACATAGAAGTTAAATATTTGAGCATTTTGATTTGAATAGAATAATGTTCATCGCTTTCAGTACTTGATTTGAATAGATAGAAATTGATTGTTTTCCAGCATTAATATTTCTAGATTAGATTTACCAGCTTTCAGTATTTAATTCCTAGATTATATTTTCCAATCTTTCAGCATTTCATTCCTAGACTAAATTTCCAGTTTTCCAGTATTCAATTCCTATCAAGTATTCAGTAGATTTAGGTTATAGATTTGCAACCTTTTCTTATTTATAGATTCTTAGTTTTAGAACAATAATCCCATTTCCCTCAAAGAGACCTTTAGGATACATCCAACACCCTGAACGAAAAAGATCACTCTATAGTGTACATATAGTTCTTAGCACCTCTTAAGTGTGTACGCTCCCTAGTTGATAATTAAAGTATACTCCCGGTATAGCTACCCTAAATAGGTACCCATTCCTGGAGTCCACCATGAACCTTCCATATAAAGGTATCCATGAGATGGACCTCTCGTATAGAGGTGGACCTTCCGTATAAAGTTCATGCTTTACTTGTTAAAATCATTTAATGGTGTGTGGTGTATTATTAACCATGATCACCAGTTGCTATTAAGTCTCCTTCGGAGATTGATCACCTCTAAAGTGAATTACTTTAGCATATGATCATTTGGTTTGGAATACTATAATATGATCACAACATATGATAATTCTTCTTAGTATAATGTAATGTCGTGGATAATTAAAGTTAGCACATATTGACCATGTAGTAAGAGAAAAAGAAATAAAAGATAAAGCATAGAGATCAAGCGAATTCAAAATTTTCGATGCATACACTTTAGCTAATTAAAGAGAAATTGAATTGTTAAAACTTTAGTTATAAAGCTTCAATTAAGTATCAATGTATGTGTCAACCAATGCTTCAATTAAAGCATTAGTTAAAGATATGCCTCAATTAACTAAAGAACTCACAGTGGTCACTTCAAGTAAATCAATCAGCATGATTTCAGTTAACTAAGTGTTACTATAAGAAGGTCTAGTTAACTAAATTATTTTTCACTTTAGTTAAACTAAAATATGACACTTCAGTAAATCAAGGAGAACTCAAATTGATCACTACAGTGATGTTATCAAGAATCAGTTAAAGAGATTTAACTAAAGTGACAACAAAGAATATATCGTTTACTAAGTGGTGACACTTAAGTCAACCACCTAAATAAGTGGGAAAGCTTTCAGTTAAGAGGCGAGTTCATCTTAAGTGACAACTCGGTGAGATAAACCACTGCATGAGAAGTGGGGCACACTTCTGCATGCAATATTGATACATCTAGTTTGAAGGTGAGTTCATCTTGAAGTTAGAAGATAAAAATAGAAGAGAAGAATGTATAAATATGTTATACGAGATATATGAATTCAATGTGAAGCGAATTCTATTCTCCTTTGAAGGTGAGGCGCTTCTCTTTGTGTGAAGGATATTATTAATGAAGGCACGAAGCTTCTCGTTGTGTGTAGGATATTATTATTGAAGGCAAGGCGCTTCTCTGATTGATCTCTCTTCTCGATTACTTTCGTAGCTTCGCCAAGAGTGTTTGGTGATCTCTTATATTTCGAAATCAATTTCTATGTTGTAAAAGAAAGCATTCTTTGATATCCATTATATTATATTGAGAATAACTACTAGGGTTTTTGTTCTCATAGTTTTGATTATTTTTCCAATTGTATATCTTGTGTTATGGATGTATGAATTTCATGTGATTGATTTATCTCATTGTTTCAAGTTTTGGCATCTAAAATAATTAAAGATCGAAGATCAACCAAATATTAACATGGTATCATATTTCAGGGCATGAAGGAACTTAGTTTTTCATGCCAGATAGAGCTTACGTTGATCCTAATATGTTGAGCACAAGATTTGAATACTATGGCATCAATCTTTATATGACTGGAAGACTATCTTGAGGGCACCTCAAACTTCAACACTTGGAATGCTAGGATTCTCAACACCCTAGAGGAACATGACTTGGATGGATATGTATCCACTATGGTGGATGAGTCTACATCTAATGTAGGGTGCATCAACTTCAACAAGAATCAAGCTAAGGCCAAATAGATCATCTATGATTTGGTAAAAGATAACATGATTCCCATGATCAAACTGCTGAAGAACTCGAATGAATGTTATGATACATTAACTAATATATATGAGAAGAAGGCCCCAAGTTAAAAGAGGGCATTGAAGAATAAGATTCAAAACATAAATATGGAGACATATGAGACATTGACCTCCTTCTTCACCAAGATCTCTCAGGTAAGAGATCATCTTCCTAGTATTGCAATAGTGGTGCATGAAGATGATATTCTCCAAACCTCTATTGATGGTCTCACATCCTCATGGGAAACATTCTTGGTTGCGGTAAATGACCAAGAGGTACAACATAACTTTGAAAGGTTGTGGCAAGACTTAATCCAAGAGGAGGGTCGAATCCAGAGAAATTCAGTGTGCATCAATGAACAAAACCTTTCCCTCATGGAAAGAATGAAGAAAGGAAAGAAACCCTTCTTCGAAAAGAATTTCTCTCATCCAAAGGAGTTCAACACAGGATTTGACAAGTCAAAATCTAGATGCTTCAATTACAACAAGAAACATTTCTCAAGAGAGTGCAAAGCAAAGCATGAAGGAAATTTTCATGCTTCTACCGCCATAGAATATGAAATCACTCAAAAGAATGCATCCGATGAAAAGGAGATAAGACAGGAGTATTACCTTGTCTCACCCCTTTCGGGATCCATCATCCCAAATGCAAACACATGTTTGATTGAAAGTGGCACATCCAAACATATGACTAGTTACAAGAGTGCTATCACTGACCTAAAGAATAAAAAGTTCACATGCATGGTAGAGTTGGGGGACAACTCAACATATTCAATCCAAGGAGTTGGATCCACCTCATTCTAGTTGAGAACCGATGATATTTTACATGTGGAGGACATTCTATATGTTGCAATATTGAAGAAAAACCTCCTTTCAGTTTCGGTTCTTAAAGAGAAAGGTGGTTCTTGAAGAGAAAGGCTTCCAAGTTATCTTCATGGATAACAAAGCACTTTTATGGCCGAAGAACAAAAGCTTAGAATCTGTTGCTATGATTGGAGTTGGAGAGGGAGGACTCTACAAGGTACCCGAGAAGTACATTCAAGCTATGATTCATCACACTATCAGTCTATGCGAGCTATGGCATCGAAGGTGTCGCGTCCCCTTCCATAAATCCAGTGCAAGGAAGAAAACATGACCAAACATACCAGGCTTTTTTGACAATCTTTGCCCCATTCATTGGTAAGACAATTCATGAATAAATAAAAGCTTATGCATGCAGATCATTCTTAATAAACACAACGGAATTACACACTATCCACACACCATTTCATTATGCATTCAGCATATAAACAACAGTCATTAATTAAAACATTGCAGAGCACAGAATTAATCATAACTCCAACCACAAAGAATACTCATCTTGGAATGTAGTGCAGAATCATACTCAATATAAACACAACGGAATAACCATAATAACACACACGCAGAAAGGAATACCTCAGCCTATTTCTTCCAGGTAGAATAATGAGACAATCATACAATAATCAATCCCCTTCTCATGCTATGCACAGGCTTCATTCCAACTAGCTTAAGATAATCATATCATTCAATTAACATGAATAATTAAACATGCAGAACAAAACACAAAATGATCACAATTTAAACCACAGAGAATACTTATCTCTAAGATGAAACTGTCCAACAACTGTCTATGTGAGAGAAAAGTTCCACCCAACCATAGATCTCTGTCCAGCCTATATTATTTCAGCTAAGAGATCACCCCCAAGCTGGGATGTGTATCCACTAAGGAGGAACTAAACAAGCTCACTCACAGCCATGGTTTCACTCAAGTAGTAATGCTAAGCCAACACACAGTTGGGTTTATCAAGCATGCAATAAACAAAGGAGGAGGATGCTAAGACAGAGGGCTCAACCACGGAGCTACAAACATCTCAAGCTAAATTCAAGCAATCCAATCCTCTGTTCAAACATTCACACTTGGATTTCTCACAATTATGTCATCAAATAACTCAAGCCCGTCACTTGAATTCTGGGCTATAAAAACTGGGTTTTTCTATGGATTTCGGGGTATCTAATACTCTCAAATTCACCCCAAGGTTCATATATATGGACCCCCCATTGGATTTTACTATCAATACCAAATTTTGGGTGTTTATGGCACATCAAAACGTGGGTTCTTGCAAAGTTGCGATTTCTGGTTTTTTTTCACTGTTGGGCATGTGTAATGGATGAAAACTTGTTACATCGTAATCTTCCACCCTGTGAGCATCAGCATTCTTTGTCCTGTAGGATCCATTTCAGTGACTCAGATCCAATTATATCCTTCAGAGATATTATTTTTCCCTATTTTTGTTCCTACCCGCATGTTGCATCACTAAAGCCCATGAGTATCAAGTAAAATGGTAAAAACCACTATTTATTACTTTTTACTCCCAAAAAGCGGTCATGGGGTGACCTTTGTCTCTCCATATGCCCGAGTAATGCCTCTATGTGTCCTTTCACCTACCCTTGAGAGGAATATATATTGAGCACATATGGCTTATGGATGGGAAGAAGAAGAGAATAGCAAGAGAACTCTAGTGGATTTTTGCCCTATCTTGAGTATACACTCATTGATCCTTGTAGTTGTGAACTATTTATGTTCACCTTCCAAACTCCTTTCTAGTTTGAGTTTTCCATTCATGGAGGATTGAAGTGGTGGAGGCACAAGTGGATTGATCTAGATCTTGGATTAGATTGGTTGCCGGCAAAAGGTCGTATCACTTTGTACTTCTTCTTTTTCATTAATAGAAATACTCATATTCTCGTCCATCATGTTGTGAATGTTGTTATTATGCATTGGGTTACATTTGCTTGTGATATTATGGACCATTGTTATTGATAATGTTAATGTCATTTATAAATTATATGTACTTGTTCTATATTAGCTGTCAAGACTAATTTGCAGATTTCAAGTGCATGGATTGAAAGCTCTAACAGGGATCTACATCAAACGTTTGGATCGAGGTTGGTTACATTTCTCCATTATCTTAACATTGTCATTTCTAATAGCATTGTTTTGAGAATTGAGTTGATTTCTGGTAGTCATCTGTCTGTTGTGGTATTCCCAAGCCATAGTGAGTTTTCTCCAATACAGAAATGGCGACTCCTCTGGGGAAAACATCCATGTTTGGGAAAAGTTTTGAGCATTAGTCCTTAATTAGAGTTGCTATTTATCGAAGCTCTATGTCATTGATTGGCCGTTAAGATACACCATAGAAAACTTTCTTTTTCTGAGGCTCTGGACTCTTTATTTTCCCATTTTCCTTTCCTCACCCGCGAGCTAGCTTGGCTCAACTCACATATACCCGCCTCTGTTTTCTCTACTACTCGTGGGTACCCGCAGGTATTCCTTCGATAGTAGCGTACAACTCCGACTTTTATTGGTTTATGGCTATTGGTTGTTGCTGGGTTGGATTTGGTTGTTCCTGAGTCTTTGTTGGCCTCTTTCTTGACTGTTTCATGCCTTGGTTGTGACCAGAAGTCTTTGTTTCTCTTGGTTGAGCCTTCTTGGTTTTTTGCCAATCTTTGGATTTAACCTCTTGGTTTTTTCATTTTGAGATCTTTCCTTTGGCTGAGAATTGCTATTTAGGATCTGCTAGGTTGTCTTAGTGATCTTCTCGGCACTTCAGTGACTGAATAGTAGGATTTTGCTTGCATTTTTTCATTCCATTTAAATTGAAAAAATACAAAAATATACATCTAGTTTTTTGCATTTTCCTTCTTGTTTATAAGTGAAAATACAAAAATATTTTACTTTCATGTATTGCATCTTGCATTGAGTGCTTGTTGCCTTCATTTTAGGTGCTGCTTATGCATCGAAAAGATAAAAGATTGCATCTTTATTTCAGAATTGTTGGTTGATTTTGCATATTAGTGACATTGTTTTATTGGATAGATAAGTTTAGGATTGCATGATGTTGCATACTATTGAGTCTACACATCACTAGTTTCACGATCATATCCCTTGAGTAACCACAGCAACTAAAATTAATGCTTAATCTTAAAATTGATTAGACTGATTTTATTTATAGTGTACATCAACTAGCATAGGTTTCAAGTCTTGGAATAGATCATTGTGAGTTAAGAATCCAAGACTACTAGACAAAACATTAGGTGTCTGACCAGGGAGTGGAAGAATCCATGGTATAGATCGATGTTCTCAAGAAACTCTACTCAATCCATAGTTAAGCACGAGGTCACAGGAGGTTGGTTGAGGAGATATGCCTCTGATACCGGCTGAACGTGGGAGGTATATCCAAGATTTGTTTGTATATGGGGGTACCGGAGGTTCATCCTCTTGTGCTTCGGGCTTAGCTACCCTTCCCGTACGACGGGTCCCACCTGTGACTGTCCCCCTGAGCATTGGTTATATTGTGGTGACCATAGTTACCTTACATAGGTATCGCACAGGGTACTTCCAATGGTTATGCTATTTGTGTCCTGAGTCAAATAGGGATTGGATAGCACAGTTGTGTTTGTGCAGTGGACTTGACCTTGTACACGCAGTGAAGCCTGGGTGTCTCTATAACTGATTTTGTTACCTCCAGCTATAGTTTGGGAGTCTAAAGACTCCCCTAGGCGAGACATACCGGCTCTAGTGTCGGGAGCTCATTTAACCACTTTGTTTGTCTGCTCTTGGCTGTAGTTTCTCTAGGTGTGTGCTTTTGATTTACTGTTTTTGATTGATAGTTGGCCTTTAGGGGATGTTTTGATTACATATTCTCTCCGGAGATATTGTGGCATGGAGCCCTACTCTCCATCGGTCCCGTCATTTGGCTGGTTTAAAGCCACTCGAGCTTTCACGTCGTGTTACTAGAGGATGCCAAAAGGCTCCCTCTGAGTCTTTGGATTCATACGAGACTTACGTCCAAGATGTCATGGATGCACATCCTGATACTGAGGAAAAACCTTTGACTCCTTCGGGTAGAGTTGACCATACTTTCGATCCCTATACTCCTCGTGAAGAGTGGGGAGGTGATCCACCTAAGACTCAACCTGGTTCTATTTGGCCTAATCCACTTGAACGAGATCTATTTGATCCTAAAAATCTGGATAATTATCTTTACGGAATGCCCGACTTACCCGAGGACGAAGAACAGGACGAGCCTTTTGTTCCTTCGTTTCCACGCAGTTATAGATATGGGATGCTTGAATCACATGATGACACTACGATCAACCCCACCACACTCTCTTTTGGTATGCCTAGTCATAGTACTGTCGAACCATCCACTACGGTTGGTAGTCATGCTGGAACTAGTCAAGTTGTTATCCATACTATACCCACTGGGGGCACTACATTGTCCACCCACTCACATAGTATAGGGACTGGTCATATTCCTAACCATGCTAATGTTGGAACACGTCATAGGATTATCCAACCTAATCGAAACGTTGTTCGGAACACGACTCGCCATCCACCACCTAATACATGTTTCACTGCTCGTCAACCTAGGACTACTTTTTCGGATGTTAACTCTCCTCCCAACCACAGGGGTAGACACATACAACATACTTTTGCATCCACTGCCACCACTAGTAATGCTAATGTAGGGAGTGGGAATATTTCCTACCCACATCGACATCATGCCACCATCCCTGCTACTAGTCACACCAATATTGGAGTTGGGAATACTTCTCATGCTTATGGTCAACACACTACTACTCAAGATAATCCTAATGCTGGGGGTGGGAACATACCATACCATTACAGTCATTACAACACGGTTCCCACTATGAATAGTAAATACATGCCCCATACTCATGGTGGCAACCCTTAATACAACATAGTTGGTGCTGGCCACCAGTACAACCCACCACCCCAATATGGTGCCCAAAACACGCATATAATTGCCTACTCTCAAATGGGTCAGGCAGGAGGAGGTTATCAATCTTATGGCCATGGGCAAGCTTATGGTCCATCAGGTCCTTATCATCAGTATTTTAATCCTCATGGTCAAGATTTTGGTCCATCTTATAACACGGTTCCTTTTAACAAACCTTTTATGGTGGCTTATAATCAAGCTTTCCAGCCTCAGCTCCCATTCCATGCATGCTTGAATCTCCCAGATCTTTTGAATCTCACGAATGATCTGGTGTGTGACGACCCTACTTGGCCCTTGGTCCCTACCAAGCTCCCTTCAGACATTCCGAAGTTTGAGGGGAAAGGTGGTGAGGACCCAGGAGATCATGTCACGACATTTCACCTTTGGTGCTCCTCCAACTCTTTGAATCATGATTCCATTAGATTACGACTATTTCAATGCACCCTCACGGGGGCAGCCGCGAAGTGGTATGTGGAGTTGCCTGGAAACACTTATAAGGGATTCAACGAGATTGCTTTGGTTTTCTTAAACCATTTCCAGTTACCAGTTCGTTATGATACTGGTACTGAGTTATTGTCCACCTTCTGTCAGAATAAGGCCACACATATTTCTGACCACGTTCAAGAGTGGCGTCGACAGAAGAGATTAGTGAAAGCCAACATTCCTCCAAATTTCCTATTGGAATGGTTCCTCAAGTCTTTACTTCCATACATTGCTAAGGATGTTTCGATGTCCGGCATTGTGACTGAGGAACAAGCTATCTTGAAAGTCCAGCAGTTAGATCTACTTTACTCTCTGTCTGGCATTTTGTATGACATTATTCCTGATGCACTGAGAACAAGACATGATCCTACGTCAGTTCCTGGACCACATGCCTATGGAATCATGGGGTCCGCATGCACTCGCCCTGTAGACTTGGTAGCTAATCAAATGCAAAATTTGTTGCTAAACCAGTCTACTCCCGGACAGGTTAACACCTTGTCCACTTCCACTCTGTCATCTGATGTACACAATGTGCAATCAATGAAACTGTCGGGTAACCAGCAACCTAGTGGTAAGAAAAAGGGGAGAAACAATCGTAGGGGTGGAAACAATGGAAGTAATAAAAATAGAAATCGTAATACTCCTCATAAAGAGAATGCCAACCCTCCTTGGGAAGGAGGTAATGCTGGCGAGGATCGTAAACCTAGGCGTAAGGTGAAATTCCCTTGCAAACTTTATGGGGAGGATCATCTTACTCACTTATGTCCTCGAATTGAAGAAGCATCGAAGCATTTGGCACAGAGCCCAGCTGTGTTGAAGGATCCCCTGCCTCATCACCAAAACATGGCTTCGCATGCTCCCACCACTAGTTATGGTACTAATGAAATGGAAACGTCTTCTTCCAATACTAGTGGTTATGGATGTGTGAATACAGTTTAGTCGGAGGTTTGTGTTGCTACTCATCAGCGTGATTATGGTGCACCACAACCCAATTTGGGGAATGAGCCTCTCCCTCCTCCTGATAATTCCTTGCATATTGAGAAGCCTTCCATTATGCCGTGGATACCGAAAGGTGTTCTCAAGCAGTCCACACATAATCAAAATGCTCGAGCCGCCCAGAACTACTCCATCGTAGAAGATTTGGGCCAAACTCCATGTGCCATGTCGTCTCTTGAGGTTTTGCAAGCCTGTCCTTCTCAGATTCATGCCCTTTTGAGTGCGTTAGGAGTTCAGGATGGGGGAAATCCTAGTGTTATCAAGTTCGATACTACTGATGTCCAGCCTCGCTTACCTTACCACATGGATTTTCAAATCCAGGTGGTTTTCCTTAAGAGCTTCGTCAAACATACTATGGTTGATGAAGGTGCTTCCACTTCAGTAATGTCGTTAGCTTGTTGGAAAGCTCTTGGCTCTCCTCCTCTACTTGCGTCTAGAACTACACTCATTGCATTTGATGGTAGATCCTTTATGCCACATGGAATTATCCCTTCCATTGTTGTCTCCTTGGGAGGTAAGTCTGTTCCTATTGAAGTTGAAGTTGTTGATGTGCCCATCGACTACAACCTTTTACTGGGTTGGAACTAGATGTACGCTATGAAGGCTGTCGTGTCTACTATATTTAGAGTTATATTCTTTCCCCATGAAGGTAAGATTGTGACTATCGATCAACTGGATTTTGTTGGCACTCCTTTCGCAGCATCCACGGGATCTGTGGTCCCGCAAGTTTCTGATTCTTAGCCGACAACTGGGAACATAGGTGTTGGAATGTACCCCTCATTGATGGGAACTTATAATCTTTCGGCACTTGTGAATTTTATTGGAACCATTACCGACAATGTGTCTCCTCTTTCAAATAATATGTTATTCCGAACCTCCTATTTAAATGATCCGTGGACTTTACCAACCACGAAGTCCACGTCTGGAGACATCGCGCACATCGGTATGTATATGCCTTTATCGGTAGCGGAGATCACTTATGATCATATCCAACAAACCATTGCAGATTCGGATCTCTCTTCTTCCCAGACAATTGAGGAAGATCCCGTTACGTTGCAATTTTGGGCAGCCACTCATCTTGTTCACATGATTGCCTTGATGATACTTTACCATCTGATGAAGCTATCCTTGAGACCATGTGTGGTAGTGAGAGGCCTTGGGAAGATATGGACCATCGCTCTTATTTCCTTCCCAACCTCGAGCTCATTGAGCAAGAGGAGTTTAGGATAACTCTAGCTGAGATGGTTAGTCACCCTGTGGCTCTTTTGGAGTCGCATGATGTTTTTGAGGAGGGGAATATGGCCAATATTTCCCCAACCACTTTGATCAACATCTCCCGCACTCTCGGAAAGGTAGAGAACGTTTACATCGGTGCTGATTGCACTCTTGAGGAGATCGCTATTTACACTGACTTGTTTACAAAAATCTGGGAAGCTTTCTCCTGGCCATATGAGGAGATGCCAAGAATAGACCCCCGCATTGTTGAACATGAGATTAGAACGTATCGTGATGCTAAACCGGTTCGACAACGCTTACGTGTTGCGAACCCTAGGAAGGTAGCTGCTATTAAGGAAAAGGTTGAGAAACTGCTCAAAGCTGATTTCATCTACCCCGTTCCCCTTATCAAATGGGTGTCAAACCCCGTTCCTGTGGATAAGAAGCAGGGAACGATCCGTGTATGCACTGATTTTAGAGATTTGAACCATGCATGTCCGAAAGACAACTTCCCCACACCATTCATTGATCAAATATTGGATGCTTGTGAGGGGAGTGAGATTTTTTCATTCATGGATGGCTTCTCAGGTTATAATCAGATTCAAATCAAACCCGCGGACCAACATAAGATGACATTTATTTGTCCATGGGGAACATTTGCATATCAGAAAATGCCCTTCGGCCTTAAAAACGCCGGAGCTACTTTTCAGCAAGCCATAACCTATGCCTTTCATGATCTTATGATGATTATGGAAGTTTTATTGGATGATCTTGCTAGCCATTCTCGTAAGAGAGTGGACCACCCCAAGCACCTCCGTATGATTCTCGAATGATGTATCCACTACAAAATTTGATTGAATCCAAACAAATGCATCTTCACTGTTAGGACAGGTCGCCTTCTAGGATTCATATTTTCACGAGAGGGTATTAGAGTCGATCCTCTCAAAGTTGAGGCAATACTTCAGTTGCCTCCTCCGCGTAATTTGTTACAACTTCAAAGCCTCCAAGGGAGAGTTATTTTTCTACATCGGTTTATAGCTAACTATGCTAGTATTACCAAAGGTTTCACATGCCTATTGAAGAAAGACACACCTTTTAACTGGGATGAGCGAGCCCAGCAGTCTTTTGACACCCTTAAGAAAGCTTTGGTATCGGCCCCTATGCTTAGTCTGCCAAACTTTACATGAGATTTCATTCTTTATGTGGCCGTGTCTCAAGATACTATTGGCATGGTCTTGGTTCAGGTAGATGATGCGCTCATCAAGCATGTTATTTATTATCTTATTCAAAATTTAATAGACGCTGAGCTAAGATACACTCACGTAGAAAAGCTGGCACTTGCGACTGTCCATGCAGTCCAGCGGTTACGACATTACATTTTGCTTCGAACAACCACAGTTGTAGCTCACATCAATCCATTTCAATTCATGCTATCACAACGCCTTATCGGGGGTAAATATAATAAATGGATTGTAATCCTTCAGGAATTTGATCTTGATTTTGCTTCGGCAAAATCAGTGAAATCACTGGTGTTCATTGAGCTTATGTCGGACCTTCCACATCTTGATCAGGATGTCATTCATGAAGATTCATTTGTGGATGAACACTTATTTCTTATCTCATCCGAGGACCCTTGGTATGGGGATGCCATTATATATCCCCAAACTTTGAAGTTTCCTCCGCATTATTCACAAGATGAGCGACGGCGTGTGAGACAACATGCTAAAGATTATACTATCATCGGTGACACTTTGTATTGCCGAGGAAAGGATTCCATTCTCCGTTGTTGCTTGACTCACGAAGAAGCAAAATGGGTACTTAATGATTGCCATGCGGGGGCGTGTGGTGGTCTCTTATCCGGGCTTGCTATAGCCCAGCGTAGCATGCGAGCTGGTTATTTTTGGCCTACTATCTATAAATATTGTATTAATGTTGTGAAGAGATGACACCCTTGCCAGGTGTTTTCTCTAAACATACACTCACACCCAGTGCCCCTCCATCCGGTCATCACTGTCGGTCCCTTCACTAAGTGGGGGGTGGATTTCATGGATTGCAAACCAGCTTCGGCTAGGGGGCATCACCATATTATCGTGGCCATGGATTATTTTTCCAAGTGGGCTGAGGCCATGCCTACTGTAAAAGCCGACGGTGCTACTGCAGCCCACTTCGTATTCAACCAGATTATCACTCGGTTCGGTATCCCGAAGGAGATTGTCACTGACCATGGCAGTCACTTTCAAAACAAGATGATGGAGGATTTGTCTCTCAAGCTTGGGTTTTATCAGGAACACTCATCTTCCTACTATCCTCAAGCGAATGGTCAGGTTGAAGTAGCAAATAAGTCTTTAAAGACCATTCTCCAATGTACCATCCAACAAAGAAAGACTAATTGGAATATCATGTTATATCCTGCTTTGTGGGAATATCGAACCGCAATTAAGACTGCCACTGGGTTCTCACCATTCCAGTTAGTTCATGGTGTGGATTCACTTTTACCAATTGAATGTGAAATTCCTTCGCTCAAGCTAGCCATAGAGCTCCTCCCTGATACGACAAATATTGAGCAATGTTTAGTACACCTCGAGCAACTTGACGAGCACCGTCGAGATGCCACTGTGGCTATTGATGTTAACAAGCATCGTGTCAAGGTTCAATATGATAGGTTTGTCCATCCCCAGCAATATGCTGAAGGTAACTTGGTACTCTTGTATGACCAAGCTAAAGAACCCCTGGGGGTGGGCAAGTTCAATCCCATGTGGCACGGTCCTTACATTGTGAGGCGTGTCCTCGAAAAAGGATCTTATGAGTTAGAAGACTATAAGGGAGTTGTCTTGAAGGAGCCTAGAAATGGGCTCTAGCTCAAGCGGTATTATGCTTGAAACTCTAGTTCAGGATGATACTTTTGTACACTATTGTATAGTTTTTCTGTACATAGTTTAGCTTGCCCTTTTTGGTTATCGGGTTTGCTGATTAGCCTCTGTTTGATTGACAGATGTCAACAGAATCTCCTACATTCTTAGGTTTCGCGGACGGTGCTAGCCGACATACACAGCAGCTTGCTTCTGCTGCAGGGGTTATCTTCTCACCTGACCACCTAGTTGTGTCCTCAGGAGGTGCTTGTCTCGGTCCTACATCTAATAATGTGGTTGAGTATAGTGTCGTTATTGAGCTTCTTTGGGATGCTATTTCACATGACATCTAGTCTTTAGAAGTCCGCCTGGATTCACAACTAGTTGTATGTCAGCTGAATGGGCACTACCGTGTATGAGACCCTACATTACTACGGATATTCCTTAAGGTACGACTCTTGGAGAGATATTTTGTTTCAATTACATATATTCATATTCCAAGAAGTCTTAATTATATATCTGATGCATACACTAACTATGTATTAGATTGGAATTTGTCACATTCATCATGAAGCACATAAATACAAAGACATTCATACATTGGTACATACACACATGTAGTAGAACCAAGAACCAAAGTTGTATATATATATAAATATGTCCAAAAATGGTAGTGTCATACAAAACTGGAGCCCATAGCCCCCAAAAATATACATATCGATACAAAAAAATGAGACCCTAGGATATCTATTCCCTCCGAGGAGGTCTAGCTTCTGCCTAGACCGGATGTGTCTCATAGAAGTACTGTACTGCATTGGCCACCCACTGCAGTAACTGCACCCAATCACCAAGAACACCCACTACCTGGCGCTGCATGGCCTTAGGTAGTCGGGCTACCTCTATCTGTGGTACTCGAGCAACCATCTGTGATATGTTGTGCCGCAACATCTGAAGTGTGCGCCCTGCTGCAGCATCTGCTGCCACATCATCTCTACCCCGACGACCATGTCTCACGAAGCCCTTGGGTCTCACTGGGCCTTTGTCTGCGAGAAAACAGTCACCCATTAGCACATGACACTACCACCAAAAATATTTTTTTTGCATTTCAACTATAATAAAAAAATCCATAAAAATTTAATAAACATAAAACCAAAAGAGTACTCACCGATGTCTCTGAATACTGCGCCTGGTGGGAGAAGCATGTCACGATCATGTCTAAAGTCTATCCCCGCATAGGGGTAGTCCTCTATAGTGATCACCTAACGGTTCCACCAGCGGAAGAACTCCTCAGTATATGCTGACGCTAGACGGCCACCACCCTATCATGTCAAGATCTTAGCCCACCGGGTCAGGGATGGATCGCGGAGGCTGTGAGGAGGGACATCCACCCTTGGGCTAAGCCCCAGAACCCTCTCAAAGAAGAAGCTACATAGAATGCTACCATACCTGAATTTTTTGGCCTTCCCCTCTTTGCATTCCATCAATTGTGTCTTCATAGACACCAGCAGAGTAGTACACTAGTTGAATATCATAGGTTGCATGCATTGTGATGCGTAGAACATCACCGTCCTGGATGCCTGGTACAGTGCTTTGGATCCAGTGATCCGCACCAAGGTAGCCACAATAATCTTTGTACTCAGATCCACTATGGAATTGATGGGAACTTGGCTTCCCACTGCTCATGTGTTTGCAAGACAATATTGCGCTATGTAGTCCTAAATAGTGATCCCACCACCCATGGTCCGAGACCGAAGGCTGGCCACCTCCCCTTTGCAGGACAAACCAGTAATGAAATAGATATCCTCTACTTCTAATGTCAGATTTTTCCCGTTGAGCATGAAGTGTTGAGCAGCCACATCCCCGTAGTCTATCAGATGATGGAGTAATAGGTTTTGGGCCCTTAAACCCCCTATACTCTAGTACTTATACAAACCACATGCTTGCAATGCTTGTTGCACTTGCAAATCATTGCACACGGCCTCATCAACCTGGTCATGCTCTCTTTCCCTCCACTCTAGAACCATCCTGGAGTGCAAAACAAGCAAATTTTGGTCAATTTCATGATTAAAAATTTCTTCACGGCCGTACCTACAAGCTAATTTGTATACAGTGGCGGGTACCCGCGTGCAGTCTAATTTTTTACTGCGCATTTTGTGCCCTACCTGCGACCCGCATAGTTATAGCTCGCGAGTAGCGTCGAAGCCATCTAGGACTTGGCCAAACAAAAAATCCCACCGACCAAAACTAAAATAAAAGCATTAAAATGAAAGGTATGGAAGTAACCACCAACCTGCTCCGGACGGTTCGTTGAATGGTAGCTTGTAGCTCCCAGGATCGGCGATTGAAGTTTCAGGTGAAAACTTACCAAATAACTCCAAATTGGTGAATAGTGCAAATGAATTGTAATTTAGAAAATTTTATTACTATTTATAATTTTCTAGACCCACTTTTCTATAGTTTTTGCCATTTTGAGCCATTATGAACTAATATTGTGTCATGGAGTAGTGTTTTTCAACAGACTCCCTCGGCGAGAGTTGTTTTGAACCATTTCACACCTACGGCAGGTACATTTCACACCTGGCATTAAGGTTAGATGCCATTTTCACATGCATTATGCATTTGACCTATTGAGCATTTTCATAAACCCTAGGTGTGACCCCACTTCATAACTGACATGGAACCTTCACACTGCTTTAGAAGTGTCATTATGTGGCAGTAGGGCTTGTCCCAACATGGGTACCCTAGTTAGAACCCCTTTATGCATTTTGGTGCCCATGTCGTTGTTTGTCCTTAGGATCGGGAGTCCTTTGTAGTTACGCCATGACATTGCAATAAAGACTCATACTCTACTTTGTCTTATGCTGGCCATCTCCCTTAAGGACTCCCCTTAGTTATATCATGTTTTGATTGCATTGCTCATCCTGCTTCCCACTTGAGCCTTGCGTCGGCTCCCGCTTACTCAGTTGTTAGCCTGGTGCTTGCGCATTTTTCCCTGTCGATACCTACGGAGCTTATATATTTTCTCTTCACAATTTGATCACCTTTTGACCCTGAGGAAACATACCCCCGAGTGTCCACATCCTACATGCACTTCCTTGCATTGAGCATAGGTATGTTCCACTGCTTGGGACTAGTCTGCTAGCTATTTGACACGCGTTCCCTCACTTGTTGTACTATAAGCAATTTTATTCTTTTTCAAGATTTTCCCAAATATGAAAAAGACCAAAAAAATATAATATTCCAAAAAGCCGGACGGGATTATGGTCACTAGTTCTTGTTGGCAACTGTTGTGTCTCCTTTGAACAAAGCATTCATTCCACCCTGTACATTATGAGTTGGGACTATAGTTGGGCCTTAGGAGCTGTACTTGTTTCTCAATTTTCTCCACCGATTGGTTAAGCTTCTAGTCATTATGGAGCTCTCTGTAATGCCTCCTGCATTGCACAGTTTATGTCAATTCTATGCTGCCTGAGTCTATCCATCTTCTCATGCTCTTGTTCAAAGGAAGTCCTAAACCAGTGTCGGCCACTCCTCAGATCTCTTGACTATTGCATGTCGGCCATCCTTATTGAGCCAGTCCATTTCACCTGAGCTCTTCCAAATCTTTCAGCATTGCTGGTACCTCATGCTGGTTGATGGGGGATGCCTTAATGCCCTCCTTCCAGCGAGTCTCGTTCCGTCGACTTCAACTCATTTATTCTGGGACTTGAGTCTTAGAGTTCAGTTGAGTACCTTGAGTCTTGTAGTCATTAGTGGCAAGTTCTTTCACCATCGACATTGTTGGGAATACATCAATGTCCCCTGATCGATGGATTCATCCTAGTGTTCAACTTCAACCCATTTATTCACACTCTGATGATTGTGCTCTGTGCCTTGATGCCCATTTTCATTATTGGTGGGTTATCTCGCATCTGTTAACGGTATACATCATCGACTAGTAATCAGATGATGTCTCATCAGGTTAGACCCCAACTCCTTTTTTCAGTTGATGGGACTTGCACCGTCGAAGATTTGTGTAGAAGACCCTAGGCGATTGTGGCATTCAGTATGCTACATATGACTTTGACTTTACATCTGATATATCACCTCTCAGATATCAGCAGTTTGTACCTCCAGTTTGCACCAGTCGTTTGCTTTTTAGCAGGAGACCATATCTTATTGTAGAGGGATCATGGCTATGATCACTTATGACATGTATGCATTATATACTGCCTATCCATGGCCATTGTATCAGATTGTTGTACTACCGACATGTATTTAGGGATACTACTGTATTATGATGAGTGACCTGCTCTTTCCACTTGTGTCTCCATCACTCCACTTCTGAGTTTTATAATGTATTTCGTCCATTGTAGCATCAGTGTCTAACCTCACACATTAGGGGGCATATGTTACATCGTAATCTTCCACCCTGTGAGCATCAGCATTCTTTGGCCTATAGGATCCATTTCAGTGACTCAGATCCACTTATATCCTTTAGAGATATTAGTTTTCCCTATTTTTTTTTCTACCCGCATGTTGCATCACTATAGCATGCGTACCCGCGAGTTGCATCACTATAGCCCACAGGTATCAAGTAAAATGGTAAAACCCACTATTTATTACTTTTTACTCCCAAAAAGCGGTCATTGGGTGACCTTTGGCTCTCCATCTACACGAGTAACGCCTTGATGTGTCCTTTCACCTACCCTTGAGAGGACTATATATTGAACACATATGGCTTATGGACGAGAAGAAGAAGAGAATAGCAAGAGAACTCTAGTGGATTTTTTCCCTATCTCAAGTCTACACTCATTGATCCTTGTAGTTGTGAACCATTTACGTTCACCTTCCAAACTCCTTTCTAGTTTGAGTTTTCCATTCATGGACGATTGAAGTGGTGGAGGCACAAGTGGATTAATCTAGATCTTGGTTCAGATTGGTTGCCGGCAAGAGGTCGTATCACTTTGTACTTCTTCTTGTTCATTAATAGAAATACTCATATTCTCGTCCATCATGTTGTGAATGTTGTTTATTATGCATTGGGCTACATTTGCTTGTGATATTATGGACCATTGTTATTGATAATATTAATTTCATTTATATATTATATGTACTTGTTCTATATTGGTTGTCAAGACTAATTTGCATATTTCAAGTGCATAGATTGAAAGCTCCAACGAGGATCTACATCAAACATTTGGATCGAGGTTGGTTACATTTCTCCATTATCTTAAAATTGTTGTTTTGAGAATTGAGTTGATTTCTGGTAGTCATTTGTCTGTTGTGGTATTCCCAAGCCATAGTGAGTTTTCTCCAATACAAAATTAAAGCTGGGATCTTCCACTATGGAAATGGAATGAGGAAGAACCCATTCCCATGAGGTAGAGTGACTTGTGGTACAAGCAAAACAGAGCCCACACCTGCCATACGAGTTTCTGGGTTGCCCATGCTCCATTGAATCCATGAACTAATTTCTTCAACAACTTTCTTACATAGAATTAAATGCTAGGAAAGAAAGTCAAATAGGTTCTCAAGATGACATTTGGAAGCCTATGGTTCAATCCCCCAACCCCCTCACCACTCCCTAGTGGATACACATGGCCCCTTCTCATTAGTTTCTTCCATAGCCAGTTTTGGTATTTTATTGCATGATGTTTATTTACATCATTTTTTTACAATGTTCCATGGCTAAATGGAACATGGGTAACATAATATCTAATACTTTCCTTGTAAATAAAATTCGAGCATCCACTAGCGGGGCCTTGGCCTTGAGCTCCACAATAGGAAAACATACATCCCATGTATACAATATTTACATTAAAAGCTAATATATCCTAAGGGTCAAAATGGGGTATTATAGAAGGCTTGGACACCTACACTACAAAGCACTACCATGACTTCAAAAGATGATAAAAGGTATGCCCGTATTTGATTTTGAGCATGATAGTGTATGTCGGGGAAAATATGATGACATCCAATGAAAAGGACTATGTCGTCGGATTTCACCTTCAAAATAACAAAATTTGATTAAATTTATTTTAATTGATAGACGAGTCGGTCAGATATCTGACAAAAGTCGGATATTTGAGAAGATTTGTCGTATATTCGACCAAAGTTGTCAAAAATCTGACACCTCTGACGATTCTCAATTTTCTGGATATCCGACATATATTTTATAACGTTAACTATGCTGACGTGGTCGAATATCCGACATGAATTTCATAACGGTAACTATGCTTAAGTCATCGGATATCTGACGATCATTTATATTTTAAAATCTATAATTTTCAAAACATTCCAACATGTTCGCTATACAAGCGACGGTTTGCGGAAATTATTTTATTCTTCGACAGATTGTTTTCTATAAAAGAATACATCATTATTTCTATTGTTTTTACGGTTTAAAATATTGAAGTGTGGAGCTTGATTTTCTAAGATTGATAATATTCATTCAATCTCTTTATGAGAAAATGTCAAATAGCAATATTCTTGATCCAAACGAACAAAATCAACAATTGATTGGTAGATTGTGGGATGGATTGAAAAGAAAGGGTGATGGAAAATGTTATTGTCTATGTAGTCAATGTAGGGGCTTTAAGAGGAGAAGAATAAAGATCACAACAGCTAGAAAACATTGTAGGGAACATGGACATGCTGAGGGGGGGAACGAATATCGTCCATTTATAAGTTTTGCATTATATATGTTTTTATATTGATTGCTTTTGTAAATGTATGTATTGTTTTATTATTTCTTATATTAAATTTTATTTATTGATGGTTTCATGTATTTATAAAGCAAAGACATCCTACATCATATCATCCAGAGAAAGTGCTTTCAGAACAAGTACCGGAGGAACATGGAGCTCTGAATAATGGAGAACAAGTTAATGATCATAATGAAGAATATGATCATCATGATAACATAGTTGAACATGATGGTACAAATAATTTGATCCATGATTCATTTAATGTTAAAAAGGATGATGATGACCATGAAAATGATGATAATTTTGATGATATTTATGATTTACCTCTTCTTGAGAAGGCATACAAACCCCTTTATGAGGGCTCCAACTCAAATCTTCTCTCTGCTATATTGTTGATAATAAACATGAAAGTTATGGATGGTGTTTCAAACATATTAGTCACATGGATGTTAAGGTATGTAATATATTCCATCACATAATATATATGATCGCGCTAAAGGTTATCACTGTTCATCTAGTAATTTTATTGTTAATTCATAAGTTAAATTAATACGGATGAAATTTGTTTCATTAATATTATTTATATATTATATTAACTAGATTTTTATTTTAATTTGTTGTAGCTTAATAGCTGAATTTTTGTTACCACCGTCAAATATTTTACCTCACACATATCGATATTTATTTGCCATCATGAAAGAAATTGGAATGCAATATGAAGCAATTCATGTATGCCCCGATGACCATGTTATATATTATAATTGTTAGGATATTTAGACACTTAGGAGTTAGTTAAGATCAACTTGTGTAATATATCCGTTAGGGATAGTGTGTTTCTTTAGTATGCATTAGTATGCATTTGTAAATACTTAATCCAACGGTCACGATATGTTTTCGACATAGAGTGATCCGACGGCTCAACTTCTCTTAGATCAAACCTAACCTTGATCCGTGGCTTAACACCCGATTGGTCCATGATCTCTATTTAAAGAGTATGGAGGGTCATTGTTTAGTTGATCGATTATGAGAAGCTCATTTGTAACTTTATTTCTTTGCATAATAAATTGTCCCGTAGAAGCTATTTGGCCGGGGTCGTGGAGTGTTTCCCTCAAAAGGGTTTAAACCACGTCAAAACATCGGTGTGTTGATTTGTGATCTGTTTGTGTGAAGTGGTTGCTCTTGGTGTTCGATCCTTTGGTAGTACCCTGTGTACCCGAACATGGTATCAGAGCTTTTATGAAGTGCCGCTTCCGGTTGTGATCTAGATCTTGAACTGTTGTTGCCGAAACTCGAAAGGGTTTATGGTTCTTATATTTCTGTGCATTTCTGGGTTGTGGGAGGTGTTCCATTACGTCCGGAGCGTCGTTTCCATTGGGAAATAGTTTTCGTTTGATCGAAAACGGTTCCCGGTTGCTCCAGAAACGCGTATTTCATCAGATCCGAAGGTATAATGTTACAGTGACGCATTTTTTTTATTTCATTTTTTAGTAAGAAAAAATCTCATATTTCATTTTTTTAACGTAGACCTTTTGGGAAAGCTAACAAGATCTAACTCCACAAGTGTGGAAAAGTTTTTTTGTTTCGATTTGTGCTTTGTTTTGCAGGAAAAAAGGCAAGCACGCAAACCGAGCAAGAAGAGTAAAAAAAAGCCCCCTTCCTCATTCCCATATTTTACATACCTTTTAATCTAGATCACTTGGTTCAAAGTTGCTTTATTCCTTAATAGGTCTTGAGTTCAAGTCTTAAGAAGTTGCTTTTAAAAATAAAAGTGCATGCAATTTCTATTTTCAAGTTACTTTATTGTAAAAGTGCATCTCACTTAAATAATAAAAAATAAAAATACAAGTGAGTCACTTAAGTCTTTTATTTTTGCACTATTTAAAAGTAATATCATTGTAAAAGTGAAATCACTTATTTTACAAAAGAGGTTCACTTAAAGCAACTTTCTTGTAAAGTGATTGTCAAAAGGTTTATCTTGGGAAGAGGGGGGTTCTTTTTTTTGCTGGACATTCTCTAGCTGCCACGTCACTATTGGGGACATCTTCAACAGTTTCTTTGTTCAAGCATAACTTCATCATACAGAGTCAGTTTTCAGTGCCATTTTTTTTTAAACCGCCTATTTTTTCGAGCTCTTCAAATCCAGACTATTGGTTTCTACTTTTACAGCCATTAATTTACAAATATGGCCGCCCATTGTGATATTCTACTTAACAGTTCCAACTATTTCTCATGGAAATCTCGTATGGAGGATGTTCTACGAAGTAGGGGACTTTTCAAAATTACCACAGGGAAAGAAAAAGAACCCACTGATGATGATAAGAAAATAAAATGGGCAAATAGATGTGATGAAGCTCGTGGATTGATTGGGATGTCAATCTCTACTGATTTGTGATTCCACATATCTGGAATTGATGAACCTAATACTGCTTGGGACAAGTTGGAAACTATGTTTGGTAAACACAATGAAATTCGAGGTCACCAACTCGAAAATGAGTTGATTTCTTTAAATCCAAGTGACTTTTCATGCATTCAAGATTATTTATCTAAGTACAAAACTCTTAAGCTCTTATGTGCAGAATGTAAGATTGAGAGGGAAGACAAATAATGCATTTATCATATTCTTTCCAAACTTGGACCTGCATATTCTGTTTTTGTATCTACATTTTACTCCATGAAAGCATCATTGAATGCAGCTAGCTATCAAGAGCCAAGTCTTGAATCCTTTTGTGATTCCTTGATTAGGGAGCAAGATAAACTCATTCATCTTGGAATAATCAACAATGCAGATACATCTGGGAAAGCCTTATTGTCCCAACAGAAAAAAAAGTCCAAGCCTCCCAAGAAGCAAAATTTTCGCAATAATAAGTCAAACAAGGGTCCAAAACCCTCTTAGTCAGCTCCTTCTTTAAAAAATGACAAAGGATCCAAGCAAAAAGGAAAGAAGACTGAGCGTCATTGCAACTATTGCGGGAAAGATAATCATGATGAATCTAAGTGTTTCAAGAAGATGGCAGCCTTGGAAGCAGCAATGAAGAAGCACCACATCAGCCTAGATTCGCCTTCAGAATCTGCCTCTCATGGACATGCACTTTGTGCTTCTGGTTATTCTTATAATGCATCTTCTTCTTCTACTTCAAATGAATGGCTCATTGATTCTGGAGCATCTTATCATATGGCTAAGGATCAAGCCATATTTTCTACTATGCATGAATGTAACACCAAACAAATATTTGTTGGTGATGATAGATCTCTAAGTGTTTTAGGAGCTGGAACAGTTCCAGTAGATAATGGTCATTTTAGTGATGTACTATGTGTTCCAAGAATTTCCTGCAATTTGTTATCAGTCTATCAGATCACTCATTCTGGTGAAGGTAAAACTGTGACCTTTACACCTCACCAAGTTGTAATCAAGGATTTTAAAGATCCTCAACAGGTCTTAGCTACTAGAATTGTTGATGATATTACCAGGTTGTACAAGTTTAACAACTTTGGGTCATCACCTTTCCTTTCAGTTTTTGTTGCTCATAGTGACAACTTGAGCAAACTTTGGCATGAGCGATTTGGTCACTTAAATTATTGCTCATTGCAACAACTATGTAAAGAAAATATGGTGACAGGTCTTCCGATGGTATCTTGCAGAGATGGTGTTTGCTCCGGTTGTGTACTCGGAAAACATCATCGGGACAGTTTTGACAAACGTGCCTCTTGGCACGCCTCGGTTCCCTTGGAGCTTGTGCATAGTGACTTGTGTGGTCCTCTTCCATCTGCTTCCTTTTCTGGTTTCAAATATTTCTTAACTTTCATTGATGATTACACCAGACGCACTTGGGTTTATTTCCTAAAACTTAAGAGCGAAGTATTTAACATGTTCTTGGCCTACAAGGCCCTTGTTGAAAAACAATCTGGTCATCAAATTATTAAGTTAAGATCTGACAATGGAGGAGAATATGTTAACAAACAGTTCACTACTTTCTGCACTGAACAAGGAATCCAACAACAACACACTGTTCCATATACACCACAACAAAATGGTGTAGCTGAGCGGAAGAACCGCACTTTAAAAGAAATGGCTAATTGTATGATCCAATCTAAGGGACTAAGTCTTCAATTTTGGGCTGAAGCCATAAATTGTGCAAATTACATAGTTAATCGCACCCCCACAAAAGCATTCCAAGGTATAACACCGGAAGAAGCATGGAGTAAAATTAAACCTGATGTAAGTCACTTTCGTGTGTTTGGTAGTGAAGCATGGGCTCACATTCCGGATGAAAAACGGAAAGCATTGCAGCCTAAAAGTGAAAAGTGCATATTTGTTGGATATTCTGAAGATGTAAAAGGTTATAGACTTCTTCAACCACATTCTCATGCTATAATCATTAGAAGAGATGTTAAATTTGATGAAAATCTCTTGGCTTGCGACCCTAACTCGGCGATTGTGCCATCTTTGGCCTGCGAGCCTGATTCGACGTTTGTGCCTTCTTCTTCTTCTTCCAACTTCCTTGACAGGTTTCCAACTCCAGTTTCTGATGATGACAGTGAGGATGAAAATCCACCTCCGCCTGCTCATGTTCCTCCAGTTGCACCAGCACAAGTGCTTCCTCGATGGGTCCGTTCAACATGTGAAGCAGCTGGTGATCTTGCCGGTGATCCTAGAGATCAACGTCGAACACGTTCTCAGTTTCAGCGAGCCTCTTCTCTTTTGGCTCAAGTTTCCGAGAATCATGATCCAGAAACTTTTGCAGAAGCTTCAGGGAATCCAGATTGGGATGCAGCCATGGATGAAGAATATTGTTCCTTAATGGTGAACGATACTTGGGATCTTGTTCCTCTTCCAAAAGGAATAAAACTTGTCAGATGTAAATGGGTCTACAGAACTAAGTATGCATCAAATGGAAGTGTTGAAAGACTTAAGGCAAGGTTAGTTGCCAAAGGTTTTTCTCAAGTTGAAGGGATTGACTACAATGAAACTTTTGCTCCCGTCGCCAAAATGAACTCCATCCGCCTTGTTCTTTCCCTTGCAGCCTTACATAACTGGGAAGTCCATCAAATGGATGTCAAGTCTGCCTTCTTACATGGTGATTTACAGGAGGAAATTTACATGGAACAACCTCCTGGCTATGTTCAGAATAACTCTAGCCTTGTCTGTCACCTTAAGAAATCCTTATATGGCCTTAAGCAAGCTCCTAGAGCTTGGTATGCCAAAATGGATAACTTTCTCCTTGACACTGGTTTTTCTAGATGCCATTCTGACCCCAATGTCTATACCAAGAAAGTAGGAAACCATCTCATCATACTTGTTCTATATGTTGATGACCTTATTCTTACTGGTAGTGACCCTAAGCTTATAACCCATGTGAAATCCAGTCTTAAACAAAATTTTAAAATGTCAGACTTAGGACATTTGCATTATTTTCTTGGTCTCCAAGTCCTGCAAACCAAAGAAGGAATCTTTCTTTCTCAGTCTAAGTATGCTTGTGACCTTCTTCGACGCTTTCACATGGAAGATTGTACACCAGCCCCTTCTCCCTTCCAGTCTGGAGTCAAACCTTCTGCCACTTGTACTTCACCTGAAGTAGATGCCACCTTGTATCATCAGCTTGTTGGTAGTCTTTTATACTTGACTCATTCCCGTCCTGACCTTTCCTTTGCCGTTGGTCGAGTTGCCCATTATATGCAGACACCTCATGAAAGTCACTGGAAAGCAGCTAAAAGAATACTTTGATATATTCGAGGTACAGTTCAGTTTGGGATTCATTACAGTACAGGGGGGAAACCTTTGTTGGTTGGTTTCACTGATTCAGATTGGGCCGGCGATCCTGATGATCGAAAGTCTACTGCAGGTTATGTTTTCACTCTGGGATCTGGACCTATTACTTGGGCTTGTAAGAAACAACAAGCTCTTGCTCTTTCTTCAGCAGAGGCAGAATATCGAGCAGCAGTTAATGCCAGTCAGGAAGCTTTATGGCTTCGACAGATCCTTTCAGAGTTTGGATTCGAGCAGCAGCAGCCTACTCCACTTTGGTGCGACAATCAAAGTGCCATCAAGCTTGCCAAAGATCCAGTTCTACATCAACGCAGCAAACACATTGAGCTACATATGCACTTCATCAGAAATCTTGTTCATGATCGTGTTCTTGAAGTGCTCTTTTTCCCTACAGATGATCAAGTTGCAGACATCTTCACCAAGTCTCTTACAGAAGCGAAGTTTTCTAAACTTCGATCTATGTTAGGAGTTCAGGAACTTGTCATTAAGGGGGTATAGGCTCTAATGCCTCCTTCCTTCTCCTAATAGTGTCACTTTGTAAATCCTTCAATCCTATCCCAAGTTGTTCTTAAGGGGGGATGTTAGGATATTTAGACACTTAGGAGTTAGTTAAGATCAACTTGTGTAATATATACATTAGGGATAGTGTGTTTCTTTAGTATGCATTAGTATGCATTTGTAAATACTTAATCCGACGATCACGATATGTTTTCGACATAGAGTGATCCGACGGCTCAACTTCTCTTAGATCAAACCTAACCTTGATCCATGGCTTAACACCCGATTGGTCCATGATCTCTATTTAAAGAGAATGGAGGGTCATTGTTTAGTTGATCGATTATGAAAAGCTCATTTGTAACTTTCTTTCTTTGCATAATAAATTGTCCCGTAGAAGCTATTTGGCCGGGGCCGTGGAGTGTTTCCCTCAAGAGGGTTTAAACCACGTCAAAACATCAGTGTGTTGATCTGTGATCTGTTTGTGTGAAGTGGTTGCTCTTGGTGTTCGGTCCTTTGGTAGTACCCTGTGTACCCGAACAATAATCAGCATGAATTTGCAACAGAATGTCTGGAATTTCATTTCACTAGATATCGAATAGATCAAGTAACGAAAAAGGTGCCTCTCGAGGTTCTTCGTTATATTCCCATTATTCCACGTTTTCAACAACAGTTCAGGTGCAAAAACATAGCACAATTTATGGATTACCATGCACAGAACAGAAGTAAAGATGACATTATTTGAATGCCTACAAATGGGTCTGCATTTAGAGATATGGAGGAAAAATGGCCTCACTTTAAAGAAGAACCTCATAATTTTAGGATTTCTTTGGTAGCAGATGGTGTCAATCCATTTGCAGAGATGAGATCCATTTACTCGGTGTGGCCTATTTTTTTTATCAACAATAACATTCCTCCATGGTTGTCAATAAAGAGGGAGCATATAATGTTGTCGATAATTGTTCCAGGTATATTGTGTCTACAGCTTCTTTTTATAATGTAGTGGCATCTCATTTGTTGTTTATATATCTAAATTGTACTCATAATTATATATTTTATATGTTCAAATCAATCAAGTAAGTACCAAGTTAAAGATATGAATGTATATATCGAACCTCTTATGGACGAGCTACTAAATTTATAGAATGGAATCATTATGTATGATGTATCTAGACCAATACGACAACTTGGCAATTTCAATTCCATGCGATGCTTGTATGGACAATACACGATGACCCAGGGTTAACCCATTTTTGCGGTTCGTAATTATAAGTTCCACTTTATTTGCATTTAATTTTATGAACTAGTTAATATACTACACACACATGTTTTTCTAAATAATTCATTCATTTTGTATATAATTATAATTGACATAGATATTCCATGTCTTTATGTAGCTCTTCAGACAAAGGGAAAATTTGCATGTCCAATTTGTGGTCATAAGATAAAATCTCGTCGTTCAAAAATCTTAGGAAAGGAGGTGTTTGATGAGTATAGGCACTTCCTCTCTAAGAATCACAGGTATCGAACTACTGAAAAACACTTGTTCAATGGAAAGCAAGAGACTGCATTAAAACTGCAGAGAATGACACCTCACCTATGGAAGTTGCAATATAATAGAAATCATCAAGGTACGTATGAATCATTGTATATGAAATGTTATGTATTTTTTTTTGTATGTGTTGTTTACTGTAATTGACATTGATTTCTGTAATTTCTTTATAAACTAAGATTCGTTATGGTCGTCGTGATCATGAAGGAACTAATGGGATTCCACAAGGAATGAAAATTTATCCTAGACAATTCAGTAGTTTCCCTACTATGAGCACCTACAAATTGCTCATATGTTTGATACAATGCATATCGGAAAGAATGTGATTGAAACATTATGGCGAATATTGGATAGAAGGAGTGAGAAAGAAAAAATTGTCAAAATTTGCAAAGACATTCAAGAAGGAAACCATGCAATGAAATACGTCATTCAAATTCATAGAAACGGATACCAAATTAATATAAACTCACTTCCATGGATGTCAATGGAGCAGCAAAGTAATGTTGTAAAATAAGTCATGCGAAAAATTAAATTTCCCACCGGATTTTATGCGAACATGAAGAATATCATAACAAAGAAAGGTGATTTTGCAGGAGTGAAAACACATGATTGGCATGTCTTCATGAAGGTCATTATTATGGTATGCATATGATTATTGCTTTTTTATATTCCAATGAATATTGTTGGAATTTTTTTTGTCTACTCTTTGTTTAAAAAGTGAAATGATTTGTATATTGTTACAATATGTTGTACCTCTCTCTCTCCCAGGAAACTTCGACAATAATGTCAAACAAGTTATATATAATCCTGGGGAATACATGAGATAAGTAGCGATTTTTTGCATGCACTTAGTGTTTTTTAATTCATCGTAGAACTTATATTTAATTTTTGTGCAGTATTAATGCATGTTATGTAATATAATGTTTTTTTGTTAAATATCGTGATTGGGTTGCATCACTTGTAGATGGTTGTCATCTAAAGAAATCCATAAAGAAGGTATAAAGTACTGGAGGAGAGAAATTCCTCGTCTCATGTGTGAAATGCAGAATAATATACCTTCGGAATTTTTCAATGCATAGGAACACTACCTCATACACCAAGTTGAGGAGATTGAATTGTGTGGACCTGTGCACTGAAGGTTCATGTGGATGGTTGAAAGGCACTTGAAATTTATGAAGGGTTTGGTTAGACAATGAGCACATGTTGAGGGTTCTATGATGGAGGGATATATGGTATACCAAAACATGTTGTATATTAATGAATATCTTCCTAAATTAGCATTAAAGCTCAATTTACGTCGCATTTGTGATCTGGAATCCAATAACAATTTCGAAGGGGAGTTCCCAAAGGGGAAAGGTAGATCGAGGAAGCTGAAAGGTAATATAACACATTTGACTGTTGATTTTTATGTATATATATCATACATATTCTATTTTTATATTCAATATATTGCATCAATTAAGAGTGTATACTTTGTTAAGTTAATATACATTTGTATTGAATTTTTTTTTAATTGTCATCAAATATTTGGTCAAGAGTGGGATGCACTTCATTTATACATCGAAAGAAATCATGATTGGATGAAGGTATGGATTGAACGATGTGAGAAATATGGTCATGGAATATCATGGGAAGTTGTGGCTTCATTGGTTAAAGCAGCACATCGCAATGGAGATACCAATCTTACACAAAGGGAAATCGATTTAGCATATGGTTTAAAAGATAAGCATGCAAGCATATTAATCAACCACACTATTTTTTTTTTGCAAACATATTTATGTAAACACTGATTTTTTTCCCTGTATGGCATAAACATGCACTTAATCATAAATATTGTATCATTATGTAATCTTTTCTTGTATGGCTTGTTGTAGGTAAAACACCATAAGTCTATGTGGTGCAATGGCTGTAGATATCACATCAAAAAGTTGGATGGAACGAATAAAACATCAGATTGTGGGATATCTGCAGTCTTTGAGGTGACCAATGTTTCCTCTAGAAGTGACAGACATCCAAAACTCTCTGAAAATCGATACTATGGGTATTTGGAAGATATTATTGAGTGTGAATTTTGTTAATTTTTCGATAATTTCATTCAAACATTATCTAGAATTCTACTAAGAGAATGACATGCACAACATAACAACCATAACCATAAGAGACACGGAGTTTCCTCGGGGATAACCAAGAAGGTGAAAAATGTCGCAATTTCCTCAGAGATAGAATAATCCCCAATACAAAGATAACAAAGATCAATCCCAAAAAGATAGATGACTCCATCAGCTACTCCTCCTCCACTTGTGCGCACGCCTCTCTCAACTAATGCGAGTTGGATGAGTGAATGAAGGAATAGAATAAGACACACTCACTCTTTATTTATACACAACTTAACCTGCCTTCAATTCTAACTGGGCCGACTTCCTAAGGAATCCTAATAACCCATCCACATGACACATGCAGGGCCGACCCCACACTGGTGGTCTAATAACCCATCAAATATAAGTTGCGACACTTGCGACACTTAAAATAATACTTGCAACACTTGCGACAGTTACAAATACAAATGACTACACTTCTAATTGGAGGAATAATACATCTCCATCATGAATATAATAAAGTACATGTGTAATACATAGAAGAATATCTTCCGAAGTTACAAATACATCAACACTCCCTCTTAACTAGGAAGGTATTCTCTAGACATAGGTCATCAATACATATCTCCACAATTATTCAATTCTGGAGCTGGATCGTCGTCACTAGATCAAGGAGCATCATCGTCACTGCTGCTGTACTCTTCATCTCGATCATTGGGCTATCTCTCAATCCTTCTCGCCATATGAATTTCTATAGATCAAGCCCTTTTTCATGTTGGTTGTAAGCCTAGCCTCGTGTAGGTCTTCATCATCTCTGTGAGTTGGCCATCCTATGGAATCCTTAGGACTAATTACGTGAGTCAACAAAACCTCGAAAGAGCATCCCAGGACTGATTACGAGCTTACTGCTCAAACTATCGAATCTCCCAAGGCATTATTACATGTGACAACCACAAAACCTTAAAAGAGTTTCCCATGAAATTTATGTGCATAGCACGACCGACAAGAACTCTAAAGAGAATCCCAGGACTTTTACGTGCCTAGCACAACTTATCGGATCTCCAGGACTGATTACATGTGGTCTAGAAAAACCTAGAAAGAGCATCCTAAGACTGATTAAGAGCTTACTGCTCAACCTATCAGATCTCCCAAGGAAATATTAAATGCCACAGGACAAAACCTCGAAAGAGAACATTCCAGATCTCTTAGGGAGCTATTATATGTCATAGGAAAAACCTCACAAGAGTATCTGCAAACCTCCCAGGGAAATATTATATGTCCTCCCAAGCAAAACCTTGAAAGAGAATTTTCCAGATCTCCCAGGGAGCTACTATATGCCATAGGAAAAAACCTCGCAAGAGTATCTGCAAATATCCCAGGGAAAGATTATATGCTTATCGCACAACTTGTCCACAGCCACGGAGCATCATCTTGATACTCATGATAAACCTGATCATCCTCGCACAGAGCATCATCCTGATGCTCATGATAGTACTAATCATCATCATATAGTACATCATCCTAATGCACATAATCATCACATGATCATCTTGATCATCGTTCTGATGCATATCATCATCGCATGATTATCATCACAGCATTTTCCTGATGCATATCATCATGCATGATCACCCTGATCATGATCATCCAGAGCATCGTCCTGATGCTCATCACACATCGCTTACATCCATAGCCATGGGAAGGATACTCCTACCACCATGCTTGGAATGGCTCCTGCAAATGTGTCCCATCACTTCTTCCTCGAAGTATCTTCTATCTGAGGAACACCAAGCCTCTCTCTGAAGTAATCGAACTTCACTCTAGCTAGTGGTTTGGTCAACACATCTACAATATGCTCATCTTTCGGAACATATTGGAGCTTCACTGCTCCTCTCTACACCATACCCCTGATATAGTGATATTTGATCTCGATATGCTTCGACTTTTCATGGAACACTGGATTCTCTGACAACTTCACACAACTCTAGTTGTCACAATAGATACAAGTAGCATCCAATTGGAGATCAAATAAATCACACAGTAGCTTCCTTAGCCACACTGCCTCACAACTAGCCAAACAAGATACGACATACTCTGATTTGGCTGTACTCAGTGCTACGTAGGATTGCTTCCTGCTAATCCAGGAGATCACACCTGATCCCATACTGAAGCAGCACCCCGAAGTGCTCTTCCTATCTACAGCACTACCTACCCAATCTGAATCAACATAACCCTCCAGGTTAAAATTTGTATTCACATCATACTTGAGCCCATAATCAATTGTACCCTTCAAGTACCTTAGAATATTCTTTATAGTAATCAGGTGAACATGTCCAGGATTTCTCAGAAACTAGCTCAAGGTGTTAACCGCAAAGTAAATATCTGGTCTCGTGTTCGTCAGGTACATCAAGGAACCAATCATCTGACGATACATCGTGGCATCAACCAACTCTAATGAAGCATCACTCAATAGCTTCAGGTTCGATGCCATAGGTGTGGCTATGGCCTTGTAGTCCATCATCCCGAACCGCTTCAGGATCTCTACTGCATACTTCCCTTCTCCAAGGAAGATTCCATCTGCACTCTGCCACACCTACATACCTAGAAAGTAATGCATCATACCCAAGTCCTTCATCTCGAATTCGGCAGCAGGCTTCCTATTCATGTCGACAATTAAACTATCCTCACCTGTCACAAACAGGCCATCTACATACAATAGAAGTATCGTTGGCCCTTCCTCAACCTTGTAGTAAAGGATGGAATTTGCTTTACTCTTGGTAAAGCCCAAACTGGACAGGAAGCTATCTATCCTATCGTACCATGTCCTCGGTGCTTGCTTCAAGACATACAAGGATTTCTTCCATTATTGCATCCCGGATCCTGGGAACTTGAGATTCTTCAATATATTTAATAGATAGTTTTCTTTGAACTTCGTTGTTGGAACAAATGTTGAGGTCCTTCTTTTGTAGGTGATTGTACACGATCTTTCCTACAAGTCAAATTCAATTGCATGATTAGAAAATTCTCATAGTTTACAAAGCAAAGTCTTACACATAAGGCATATGTGATACAGTCATGCAATTATCTTAGCCAATGCTTCAATACAACATTCATCCATATCCCATATTCATGCGATAACTTTCTAGATGCCTTCCATCTCTACCAGAACATTGTTAAGAGTTTGCACTACTCCCAACATGTCAGCAAAGAGGTTTCATTCTAGATAAGTAGCAATGGAATGTTGTACAGTTCCATAGGGCACTTACCCATCACATGTATATTAGTAGTATACTTTTCATTAATGCAATTATTCTAATATGCATAATACACAACCTAAGTCTAGGAACATAGGTATATACATCATTGAACAATATTATTTAAGCAATCAGATATACAAGAAATGACAATTCAAATACTTATCTTTGTTTGTTTGTTGGGTGGACTCCCTCTCAATCTTTGCTTCCCTCCTGCAACTCCATTCTGGTGTGGATTGTAAGGAGTGGTCAACTCCCTCTTAATCCCTAAATCACTGCATAACTTATTGAAGTCTTCTGAAGTGAATTCTCCACCATTGCCAGATCTAAAAGTCTTGATCTTCTTTTCAATGTGGTTTTATATCAAGGTTTTGAATTCCTTGAATTTGCTGAATACTTCATCTTTGTTCTTCAAGGAACAAATCCAAGTCTTCCTAGATAAATCATCAATGAAGAAAGCATAATATACATACCCACTCAGAGAGCTAGATGACATTGGACCGCATACATTGGAGTGGACAATCTCCAACATTCCTTTTGCTTTTCTTTCACTGCTTGGAAATGCCTTCTTTGTGTTCATTCATTTTGCACATCCTTTGCAAACACCTTCATGCTTTGACTGGATTTCAGGAAGACCTTCTACTACTTTGCTTGCAATTGGTAGTGCCCTAAAGTGCACATGAGCAATCCTTATATGCAAAAGTTCACTTGGTTCCATGGATTCATGTACCATGGCATGTTCAGGTTGTCCCTTGATATTGTACAAACCTCCCCCTTGCTCTCCAATCACTACTGCATCATCTATGGTCTTACCTTTTGGCCACATAAGTACTTGGCCCTCCATAAATACAAATCTCATCCCTTTTGCATCCAAAGATGATATGGAGAGAATATTCTTCTTGAGTCAAGGTACATATATGACATCTTGCATCTTTATAGACTTCCTAGAGTCTAACTTGTAGGAGGATTCACCACTTCCTTTTGTAGGATATTGATAGTCATCCCCAAGTTTCACCTTATGAGGTGACTCATGTTCAGATAGGTCCATAAGAGATTCTTTGAATCCCGTCATATGTTTAGAACCCCCACTATCAATAAGCCAATAATTACACCCATGTGTAACAGTACCTATGAGAGCATAGATTAGAACATATTCATCGCCACTTGAAGAGTATTCACTTTCTACCTTAGTCTTCTTCCTGGAAGGTTCATCATCCTCAGCAACATGAGCATGATATCTCTTCTTGTTGCTCTCCTTCCTGTTGTTGTTGTTGGAGCTCCTTTGTTCTTAGGACATTTTAAGGCAAAGTGTCCCTTCTCATTACAAGAGAAGCATCTCAGATCTTTCTTCTCTCTTTGATGATGGTGGTGTGAAGATCTCTTGTGAAAAGGTTGCTCCCTCTTGGGCTTACTTTTCTTGGTGTGTGTTGTGAGAGCTTGATCTTCATTTCCCATCTTTTCTTCTTGGGCCACAATCCTAGCTTATTCTTGTGAATATTCCTCCCATAGTCTACTGAAGGAGATCAAGTTCTTTCTTGCACAAATACCTTGGATGAAGGAGTCCCATGACCTAGGTAGGCCATTCAATGTGGTCATGACAATTTCTCCATTCTCCACTACTTCATCCACAGCTTCAAGTTCTTCTTTGATTTGAGAGGCCTTAGTAAAGTAGGATTGAATGGTCTCTCCATTCTGGAACTTAACCCCTTTCAATTGATTCCACAAAGTCATCTTCCGATTTATATTCTTTCCTTCAAAGAACTTGGTCAAGGAGTCAAACATCTCCTTAGGTTTCTTTAGAGAAGACACATGGGGTATGAGATGGTTTTTTATAGAATGAGCAATGATTCTTTTGGCTTTGGAAATTTTCTTCTTGTGTGAGGCCTTAAGCTCGTCTCCCTCTGGAACGGGAACCTCTTCTTTTATGTAGGTGTCCAAATCATTCTCTTCTAGGATTAACCGAATCCTATACTTCCATGCTTGGAAATTGTCATCTCTTTCAAGCTTATCCTCAAGCTTGGTGTGGTGAGACATCTTAATGAGAAACTCAAATGGAAATACAATATTTAGGTCTTACCACTTGATTTGCTAAAACTGGATCTGGAGCTGGATTAGGGTTTGTTAGAGAAACCCTAAAAATTCAAACTTTGAATTCCAAACTTCTGAATGGATGGAAAGATGTGCCTTGCTGAGCTAATCAAGCTGGTATACTTCAATTTTGAAATCTGCAAAATTTGACCCACCAAAATTTCCTTCGAAACTTTCAAATCTACAATTTCTGGTTTTCTGGTCAAAATCCCGAACTAGGGTTTGATAATGCCCAGGGTTCTGCCCAGCCAAAAAGTTCGATCTTGTGTTCTAAACTTCATTTTTTTTTAGGAGAATCCATCCATGGTCACAAATTCCAAAAATTTCAACTTTTGTAGAAACCCTAATTTTCCACCTTTTCGATCAAAATCCCAGACTAAGGTTTGATGATGCCCGGGGTTCTTCCCAACCAAAAAAATTGATCTTGGTCTCGAAACTTCAATTTTCTTGAGGAGCATCCAGTCGTGGTCTCGGATTCCAATCATTCCAACTTTCTCTGAAACCCTAATTTCCCGCAGCAGTGATGGGCCAAAAACTGAAAGTGCTCAGAATTGAATTCTATCTCAACAGAAAGATGTGCCCTTGCAAGGAGAGTCATCCTAGACTCCTTCCTTTAATTATTTGAGGAGAGAAACCCAAATATTAAGAAGCCCTAGCTTCCACAGCTATACAGTGTCTTCTTCTTAGTACCGCTCTGATACCATGTTAATTTTTCGATAATTTCATTCAAACATTATCTAGGATCCTACTAAGAGAATAACATGCACAACATAACAATCATAAACACAAGAGACACAGAGTTTCCTTGCGGAAAACCAAAAAGGTGAAAAACCCTACAACTTCCTCAGAGATAGAATAAGCCCCAATACAAAGATCACAAAGATCAATCCCCAAAAGATAGATGACTCCAGTAGCTACTCTTCCTCCACTTGTGCACACTCCTCTCTCAACTAATGTGAGTTGGATTAGTGATTGAATGAATAGAATGAGACACACTCACTCTCTATTTATACACAACTTAACCCGCCTTTAATTCTAACTGGACCGACATCCTAAGGAAGCCTAATAACCCATCCACATGACACATGCAGGGCCAACCCCACATTGGTGGTCTAATAACCCATCAAATAGAAGTTGTGACACTTACAATAATACTTACGACACTTACGACACTTACAAATACAAATGACGACAATTCTGATTGGAGGAATAATACATCTCCATCATGAATATAATAAAGTACAAGTGTAATACATAGAAGAATATCTTCTGAAGTTACAAATACATCAACAACTTTAACTCCTCCAAGGTATTTATGTTCGTTGTCAAATGGTACAGATTATGATTGAATCAACATGATATCGATAAAACTATTATTGAACATGATAATGGATTTACCATGGTAAATAAAAGGCTGTTTGAGCCAGGATCAGAGCCCTATATTCTTCCAAGCCAATGTGAACAGGTATTTTACTCTGAGGTTCCAGGTAGAGCAGGTTGGTCATTTGTTGTGAGACACGATCCAAGGGGAAGGTCGTTAAAGTATAACGTAGAGGAAGGTACTGAAGATGGTCTCGAAGAAGAAGAGAATGTTGAAGATGATCAAAATGAATTAAATGATCATGTTCCAGAAGACGACATCGAAGAATTAGTTGAATCACATGATGTAGCAGATAATGTCCATGAAGATGATATCGATGATGACATGATGATTGTAACTGACATCGATGACGATTATGATATGGCCAATCCTTACAATGTTGACTCTGGAACGGATGATACAGATGATGAATTAGATGAATTAGATGATGATCAAGTCCATTGAAGTGTATGAGGTATGTCTTAATATATCTACTCTATATATTTTTATTTAATATTGCGATAGAAATATTGAATTTTATTGGTACGTATAAATTAATTGTTTCTTAGTGTTTCTTCCATTTTCCTCTATGTTGGCATATGTTATAATTAGAAACATTGTTTCTTATAAAGTATGACAAAAAACACATTTAATTTTTTTTTTACATAGATTTTGTCGGGTTGTGGGGAATTGAGAGTGATGTGAGGGGGGAGGGGCATAGGAGCTGCCACCTTCACGTGGTTGGCCGTTTAGTAGAGAATATTAAATTATTCTCGAAACAAAGAGAAGCTCATTAAGTAATTGCACAATTATCATGCTAACCCAAATGGCATGCTTGATCATGTACTACACGGGTTCAACGTTGAATTTTTTAAATTTGTGCTGGATTGGACTAAAATTTGGCATGGTTAGATTGGGTGCATGCATTGAAGGTGTGGGAGGGTTTCCAAACTCAAACATAGCTGACACTAACAATTAGAGCATCAAAAACCACACCTATAGATTAATTAATGTGCTACATGGGGCCAACGTTGAATTTTTTTAAATATGTGATGGCTTGTACTAAAATTTGGCATGGTTAGAATAGATGCATGCATTGACAGTGTGGGAGGGTTTCTAGACTAAAAAATGACTGACACTAAAAGTTCGAACATCAAAAACCATAACTATGGATTAATTAATGTGCTACATGGGGCCAACATTGAAAATTTTTAAATATGTGTTGGATTCTATTGAAATTTGGCATGGTTAGACTAGACACATGTATTAACAGTGTGGGAGGGTTTCTAGACTCAAACATGAATGACACTAACAATTCGAGCATCAAAAACCATACCTATAGATTAATTAATGTGCTACATGGGGCCAATGTTGAAATTTTTTAAATATGTGCTGCCTTGGACTGAAATTTGGCATGGTTAGACTAGACGCATGCATTGATGGTGTGGGAGGGTTTCCAAACTCAAACATATTTGACACTGACAATTAGAGCATCAAAAAACCATACCTATAGATTAATTAATGTGCTACATGGGGCCAACGTTGAATTTTTTTAAATATGTGTTGGCTTGGACTGAAATTTGGCATGGTTAGACTAGACGCATGCATTGACGGTGTGGGAGGGTTTCCAGACTCAAACAAGACTAACACTAACAATTCGAGCATAAAAAACCATACCTATTGTTGGCTTTAGATGTGTTTTTTAAGTGGAAGGAGATAGACCCAGGTTCTGCGCGGATTAAGGAACCAACAAAAACCCCTTTTCACCAGCCCTTTCAGCAACAGCCTGCAAGCAGACTGAAGTCTCACCCGAGGTGAGGTTATGGGGAGGTTGCGAAATCTGGTTTCCACAACTGGGTGATGCACGCTTCAATGGAATGGGAGACTATGTGAATTTCACCTCCTTCGTGGTTAATACTTATACAATAGCGCATCCAAAGGACTGCACGGCTCGGAAAGGCCCTTTGATAATGGGACAGCGCAACTGAGACTGCGCTTCCTCTCCGATATTTAACCAATTCCAATAGACTTTACTTAGTGTAAAATAACAAATTCAACAACATAATAGACTGCAACCTTGAAAACTTATACACTATAACAACGACAATGTAACTGCGCACTTCTGGTGTTGCACTCAGGAAATCACACTACACAGACTTCGCTGGCTAAGTGTTTACCCGATTAGCTTATGCATTCATCTGACTTAGAAATACTTGTGCATTCAACATTCATTCACATATCTGCAATCCTTAACATATTATTCCCATTGTTTATCCTTATGGTGAATACATATAAAAGTAGAACACGCGAACTCATAAACATGAACTTAACCATTCAACATAAGCAGATATACAGATGCAAGCACATTCAATCACATAACACAAAATTTAACATGACTCACCCCCAGGATGGGAGCTACGCCCACAAGAACTGTTGTTATATTATCTATGGGAAGGGTACAACAGTTACAGTCTGCGTACTTAGCTGCAAACCCTCTTCTCTCTCAGTAGGTCTCTGCGCACATAGTTGCAGAGCCTTTTACAATCTTCTCTCAACAGAGATCAATATTCAGGAAATAACCAAAAGAAGATTCAATGAATATTATTCCTTTCCCTTACAAAAATGCCCTTTATATAGAGATCGTTCCCATAGGTCATGTCTGTTACAATGCATAGGAAAAACCATAAGGTTACTAAAAATGGTGTCGTTACCCGCCGACTCGGCCTGTCGCAGTCGACAGCTGCTCCACACACTTTTGTCCATTCTGCTGGACCACTCGCAACTTGCACACCCTTTTGACATCCGTAGTCTTCACAAAATGATTATATTTCATCGTGGCATGTTGCTTTCTGCCCCTCTGGCCTGCCTGTCGTTGTTGGCTTTGTGGCTTAGCTTCTAACTATTTTTCACCACTCTCTGGACAGGTCTCTTTCATCCACCTTCACGTTGCTCCATACCCATTCCCAGGAATCCTAGATTTTCTTACTCAAACAGGTCACTTTCACAGCTCAAACTTCCCTTATACTCTTTACCCAAAATAGGTGCTCGGCTAGCACTGCACGATGCTACCACTTTACGGAGCTGGTGCTTAGCTGTGCGATTCCTACCTTGCCGATATTGTGCTACGTTGTAACTTCGGAGCTTCCCAAAAATTTCTTGACAAAAATGCCTTACTTGGGCCAGGCCCAACAGGCCCCTAACACTTACATGTGGCTCGTCCCCGAGCCACTTTCCACTTCTGGTTCCATGATCTTCTCTTCCTCTTGTGGAGCTATTTTCACAGCTAATTCTTGGTAAGTTGCACTCAACTTCGCAACTGTATCCTTGACATCCTGCTCAACTGCTCTAACGGTTTCCAACACATCCAGTGTTAGATCTTCCTGAGTTTGTTCTTGTACTAATGCCTGCGCGTCGCGCAGTTCCTGCATTTTTTCTTTGATTTTCTACATTAGTGCATGGGCTAATGACTTCCTCCTGCATGGGCTGTGACTTATCTCCGGCATCATCCTCCTGTTCTCTTAGCACTTGAAGTTGTCTTTTTGTTTCTTTGACTTCTAGAAATCGGTGGAATCTATCTTTTGGTAGTAGGGTCTTCATCTCCACATTTAGAGCGTCTAACGCTGCCTGCTTTTCCTGCAAACTGGTTTGGACATGCAGCAGCTAAGGGTATTTATTTAACCAATCTACGTCAGAGAGACGCGGATGTCTATTTTCTTTTCTTGCAAAATCTCTTTCTGTCTTGTCTACCCAGTCCCATATTTATTTTTTCTTGGGAATCCAATTTTCGGTGCTCATCACCAGTTCAAGCGCGGAAGTGGAACCATTTGTTGGCTCTAGATGTGTTCTTTAAGTGAAAGGATATAGACCCAAGTTCTACGTGGTTCAGGGAACCAACAAAAACCCCTTTTCACCGGCCCTTTTAGCAACAATTTGCGAGAAGACTAGGGTCTCACCCGAGGCGAATTTATGGGGAGGTTGTGGAATTAGGTTTCTACAACCGGGTGATGCGGGCTTCAATGGAATGGGATACTCTACTAAGTTCACCTCCTTCACGATTAATACTTATAAAATAGTGCATCCAAAGGACTGCACGGCTCGAAAATTCCCTTCGATAATGGGACAGGGCAACTGAGACTATGCTTCCTCTCCGATACTTAACCAATTCCAATAGACTTTTCATAGTGTAAAACAATAGATTCAACAGCATAATAGACTGCAACCTTGCAAACTTATACACTATAACAACGACAATGTAACTACGCAATTCTAGAGCTACGCTCAAGGGATCGCACTACACACACTTCACTGGCTAATTGTTTACCCGATTAGCTTATGCTTTCATCTGGCTTAGAAATACTTATGCATTCAACATTCATTCACATATGTGCAATCCTTAACATATTATTCCCATCATTTATCCTTATGGAGAATATATATAAAAGTAGAACACATGAACTCATAAACATGAACTTAACCATTCAACATAAGCAGATATACAGATGCAAGCACATTCAATCACATAACACAGAATTTAACGTGGTTCACCCCCAGGATGGGAGCTACGTCCATAGGAACTGTTGTTATATTATCTATGGGAAAGGTACAACAATTCCAGTCTGTTCACTCGGCTGCAAACTCTCTTCTCTCCCAGTAGGTCTCTGTGCACGTAGTTGCAAAGCCTTTTACAATCTTCTCCCAATAGAGATCAATATTCAGCAAATAACCAAAAGAAGATTCAATGAAAATTAACCCTTTCCCTTACAAAAATTCCCTTTATATAGAGATCGTGCCCGTAGGTCACATCAGTTACAATGCATAGGCAAAACCCTAAGGTTACTCAAAATGGTGCAGTTACCCACCGACTCGGCCTGTCGTAGTCAACAGCTTCTCCACACATTTCTGGTCATTTTGTTGGATCACTCACAGCTCGCACGCACTTTTGACATCCGCAGTCTTCAAAAAGCAGTTATACTACATCGTGGCGTGTCGCTTTCCACCCTCTGACCTACATGTCATTGTCGACTTCATGGCTTAGCTTCTAACTATTTTTTGCCACTCTCTGGATAGGTCATTTTCATCCTCCTTCACACTACTCCATAGCCATTCTCGAGAGTCCTGGAGTTTCTTACTCAAACAGGTCGCTTTCACAGCTCGACCTTCCCTTATACTCTTTAGCCAAAATAGGTGCTTGGCTGGCACTGCGTGGTGCTACCACTTCGCGGAGCTGGTGCTTAGTTTCATGGTTCCTACCATGTCGATACTTCGCTACACTATAACTTCACAGCGTCCTAAAACTATCTTGACCAAAATGCCTTACTTGGGCCAGGCCCAACACCTATAGATTAATTAATGTGCTAAATGGGGCCAGCATTGAATTTTTTTAAATTTGTGCTAGCTTGGACTGAAATTTGGCATGGTTAGACTAGACGCATGCATTGACGGTGTGGGAGGGTTTCCAGACTCAAACATGACAAACACTAACAATTCGAGCATAAAAAACCATACCTATAGATTAATTGATGTGCTACATGGGGCCAATTTTGAAATTGCAGTCCAATTTAATTGAAATTTTAATTGACACATGGGTCCATCATCTTCATCATCACCATTGTCATTAGAAACATTGCTTCTTATAAAGTATAATAAAAAACACATTTAATTTTTCTTTTACATAGATTTTGTCAGGTTATGGGGAATTGAGAGTGATGTGAGGGGGGGGGAGGGGCCATAAGAAGTTCCACCTTCATATGGTTGGACTTGTTTAGTATAGAATATTAAATTATTCTCGAAACAAAGAGAATCTTAGTAAGGAAATGCACAATTATCATGCTAACCCAAATGGCGTGCTTGATCATGTACTACACGGGTCCAATGTTGAAATTTTTTTAATTTGTGTTGGCTTGTACTAAAATTTGGCATGGTTAGACTAGACACATGCATTGACGATGTGGGAGGGTTTCCAAACTCAAATCTAACTAACACTAACAATTCAAGCATTAAAAACCATACCTATAAATTAATTAATGCACTACATGGGGCCAACATTGAAATTTTTTAAATATGTGCTGGCTTGGAATGAAATTTGGCATGGTTAGACTAGACGCATGCATTGATGGTGTGGGATGTTTTCTAGACTCAAACATCATCATCATCACCATCATCATCATCATCATTGTCATCCTCATTAACATCTTCATCATCATCAGCAGCAGCAGCATCATCATCATCATCTTCATCATTGTCATCATCATCATCACCCTCATGCTCATTAACATCTTCATTATCATCATCTTCTTCATGTTCATCATCATCTTCATCATCATAATCATCATCATCTTCATCATCACCATCATCGTCATCACCCTCATCCTCATTGACATCTTCATCATCGTCATCTTCTTCATGATCTTCATCATCATCATCCTCATTAACATCTTCATCATCATCATATTCTTCATGATCATCATCATGAAAATGATGATGATGATGATGATGATCATCATCATCATCATCATCATCATCACCCTCATCCTCATTAACATCCTCATCATCATCATCTTCTTCATGATCATCATCATCATCTTCATCGTCTTCATCATCACCATCATCTTAATGTTGATCATCATCATCATCATCATCATCATCATCATCACCCTCTTCCTCATCAACATCTTAATCATCATCATCGTCTTCATCATCATCTTCATCATCATCATCATGATCTTCATCATCATCACCATTGTCATATTCATCATCATCATCATCAACAACTATAAGTTTTTCATCATTTAATTCAATAGATCTAAGATCTTAACTGAAATAATGACATGTACAACATATCAAGCATAACAGACAAGAGACAAGAGACATAAGACATTTCACCGGGGAAAACCAAGAAGGTGAAAAACCCCGCAACTTCCTAAGAGATGGAATAAGCACCAATATAAAGATCATAAGGATCAAACCCAAGAGATAGATGACTACAGCAACTACTCCTCCTCCACTAGTGCGCATTCCTCCTCTCTCTCACTAATGCGAAGTGAGTGAATGAGAGAATGTGTAAAATGAGAGAGACACATTCTCTATTTATACACTACTTCACTTGACCTTTACTCTAACTAGGTCGGCCCCAACTTAACCACTTAACATAAACTGACTCTAGGCCAACCCCACCAGGGTGGTCTAATAACCCTTTGACCCACACAACTCATACAGGGCCTACCCCAGCAAGGTGGTCTAATAACCCATCAAATATAAGTTGCGACACCTACAATAATACTTGCGACACTTGCAAATACAACTTACGACACTTCCAATCGGAAGAATCATACATCTCCATTGGGGATACAATAAAGTACAAATGTAATACATAAGTGAATATATTTCGAAGTTACAAATACATCAACACTCCCTCTTAACTAGGAAGGTATTCTCTTGACACAAGTCATCAATAAATATCGGCACAAGTATTCAATTATGGAGCTGGATCATTGTCACTGGATCACGGAGCATCATCATCATCACTGCTGCTATACCCATCATCTCGATCACTGGGCTATCTCTGAATTCTTCTCGTCATAGGAAGTTCTACAAAGCCAACCCTTTTTCATGTTGGATAAGCCTCCTATAGGTCTTCATCATCTCTGCGAGCTGGCCATCCCGTGGAATCCTCAGGACTGATTACATGCATCAACAAAACCTCGAAAGAGTATCCCAGGATCTTTTATGTGCCTAAGCATGAATGGCAAGATCTCCTAGGGAGCTTCTACATGTGACTGTCACAAAACCTTAAAAGAGTGTCTTCCTTAGCAAGATCTCTAAAGAGCATCTAAGGCCTTTTACGTGACTAGCGCAACCTGTCCGAATCTCCAGGACGTATTACATGTGACCCCCACCACAAAACCTTAAAAGAGTGTCTTGCCTAGCAAGATCTCTAAAGAGCATCCGAGGCCTTTTACGTGTCTAGCACAACCTGTCCAGATCTCCAGGACGTATTACATGTGGTCTCCACAAAACCTTAAAAGAGTGTCTTTCCCAACAAGATCTCTAAAGAGCATCTGAGGCCTTTTATGTGACTAGCACAACCTATCCGTATCTCCAAGACGTATTACATGTGTTCTAGCAAAACCTTAAAAGAGTGTCTTTCCCAACAAGATCTCTAAAGAGCATCTGAGGCCTTTTACATGACTAGCACAATTTGTTCGGATCTCCAGGATGTATTACATGCTACCCTTGTACAACTTGTCCACGACCACAGAGTACCATCTTCATACTCAAGATCAACCTGATCATCCTCGCACACAGCGTCATCCTGATGATCATGATCATACTGATCATCATCATCCTAATGTACATCATCATCGCATGATCATCCTGATCATCATCACAACATCGTCCTGTTGCATATCATCCGGAGCATCTTCTTGATGCTCATCACACATGATCATCATCACAACATCATCTTGATGCATATCATTTGGAGCATCTTCCGAATGCTCATCACACATGATCAACTTGATCATCATACATAGCAGTAATTGGAGCACGTTCTGATGCTAACACACAACACTTACATCCACAGCCATGGGAAGAATCCTCCTACCACCATGCCTGGAATGGCTCCTACAAATGTGTCCCATCACTTCTTCCTTGAAGTATCTTCTATCTGAAGAACACCAAGCCTCTCTCTGAAGTACTCGAACTTCACTCTGGCTAGTGGTTTGGTCAACACATCTGCAATCTGCTCATCCGTCGCAACGTATAGGAGCTTCACTGCTCCTCTTTGCACCATATCCCTGATATAGTGATATTTGATCTCGATATGCTTCGACCTATCATGGAACACTGGGTTCTTAGACAACTTCACACAACTCTGGTTGTCACAAAAGATATAGGTAGCATCCAACAAAAGATCAAATAACTCAAATAGTAGCTTCCTCAGCCATACTACCTCACAACTAGTCGAACAAGCTGTGACATACTCTGCTTCGGCTGTACTATGTGCTACACAGGACTACTTCCTGCTAAACCAAGAGATCACACCTGATCCCATACTGAAGCAAAACCCATAAGTTCTCTTCCTATCTACAACACTATCTACCCAATCGAAATCAACATAACCCTCTAGGTTAAACTTTTTGATTCGCATCATACATGAGCCCATAATCAACAATACCCTTTAGGTACCTCAAAATATGCTTTACAACAATCAGGTGAACATGTCTAGGATCTTCTAGAAACTGGCTCAAGGTGTTCAACGCAAAACAAATATATGGCCTCGTGTTCATCAGGTACATCAAGGACCCAATCATCTGACGATACACCATGACATCAACTGACTCAAATGAAGCATCACACAATAGCTTTAGGTTCGATGCCATAGGTGTGGCCATGGCCTTGCAGTCCGTCATCCCGAACTGCTTCAGGATATCTACTGCATACTTCCCTTTTCCAAGGAATATTCCATCTGCACTCTACCACACCTCCATACCTAGAAAGTAATTCATCATCCCCAAGTCCTTCATCTCGAACTGAGAAGCAAGCTTCCTCTTGGTGTCGGAAATCAACCCATCCTCACCTATGACAAACAGGTCATCCACATACAGTAGTAGTATCACTGGATTGCCTTCCTCAAACTTGTAGTAAAGGTTGGAATCCACTTTACTCTTGGTAAAGCCCAAACTGGATAGGAAGTTGTCTATCTTGTCATACCATGTCCTGGGAGCTTGCTTCACGCCATACAGGGATTTCTTCAACCTGCACACATATGACTCCCTGTCATGTGTCTCAAAATCAAGTGGCTGCTCCACATACACTTCCTCTCCGACTACACCATTCAAGAAAGTTGTATTGACATCCATCTAGTGTATCTTCCACTTCATCATTGCAGCCAGAGAAAGTACTATTCTGATGGAAGTGTACCTGGCTACAGGAGCAAAAGTCTCTTCATAATCTATTCCCTCTTTCTGGGAGACGCCACGAGCTACAAACCTCGCCTTGTATTTCTCTATGCTACCATCTGCAACATGCTTGATCTTATAGATCCACTTGGAAGTCACACAAACTTCCCTTCAGGTCTTGGGACCACATCCCAAACATCATTCTTCATGATCGACTGGTATTCCTCGATCATGGCATTCTTCCATTACTGCATCCTGGATCCTGGGAACTTCAAATTCTTCAATATCTTCAATAGATAGTTTTCTTTGAACTTCGTTGCTGGAACAGATGTTGTTGTCCTTCTTTTGTAGGTGATTGTACACGATCTTTCCTACAAGTCAAATTCAATTGCATGATTAGAAAATTCTCATAGTTTTCAGAAAAAAAATCTTACACATAAGAATATTTGTCATACAGTCATGCAATTATCTTAGCCAATGCTTCAATACAACATTTATCGATATCCCGTAACTTTCTAGATGCCTTCCATCTCTACCAGAACATTGTTAAGAGTTTGCACTACTCCCAACATGTCAACAAAGAGGTTTCATTCTAGATAAGTAGCAATGGAATGTTGTACAGTGCCATAGGCCACTTACCCATTACATGCATATTAGTAGTATACTGTTCATTAATGCAATTATTCTAATATGCATAATACACAACCTAAATCTAGGAACATAAGTATCACTGGAAAGCATCATTTAAGTAATCATATATATAACAATTCAAATACTTATCTTTGTTTAGTTGTAGGGTGGACTCCCTCTCAATCTTTGCTTCCTTGCAGGAACTACTTGAGTGTGCTCCCTCTTGATCTTTTCTTCCTTGATTATCTGTCCTTGAACTCATATCCATCCTGGACCACTATGCATGCTTAAGTGTGCACTAATGTCATCATTGTGTCATCCTCAAGATCTCATACATAATCATACATTCATTAGTATAATCTCAATACTATCAAAACATTATGATTCTAAATAATCTTAAATATGTATGGTCATGATCATTTCCTACATAGGTAATAGACGTTAGTATTCAAGTTTTTAGGGAAGACTTCTTTTACTCATGCATATTCTTATTTGACCATAGGACTCTTCTGGTTAGTCACATCACCAATCAAAGTAAGAAACATACTATGCATAAACCCTTGATTACTTAAAATTCTAACTTCAAGAATAATCATTATCATTCATACAAAAGTATAAGATCTTAACACAAGGTAGGATTCTAATTTGATATAGGAAAAACATACTTGGATTATCATGCTTGCTAGTTATGTCTAACATACCCACATAATGTCTTCTTGTTCTCTTCAATGACTTGTGCTAGTAACCTACATATCTCATAAGTTAACCATTGTAGAACCAAATTATACATACCTCGTAAGTAGAGCATCTATGTGATCCATGACTATGGATGAGCCTTTGTCTTCATGTCACCGCGATCATATGTTCTTGATCTAGAACTTTATTTCTCTTTCTTGATGTTAGCAGACAATATCATCCTCATGCAACACCACAGTGCATTACTACAATCATAAGTGTCATAATCCTAATCAATGAATGTCTTATAATATTCATATGCATTCATACTTTTACTAAGGTAATAAGACAAGTCAAGATTGTACTAACCTTAATAATGTGAAGATGAACATATCATAAACTTAATCATAAACAAATTTCGAAACATACCTGTATCTCCTCAAGTCATACCTATCGAGATTGCTTGTAGCCTTCTTATGTAAGGCCTCAGCCTCATCTCCCTCTGGAACTGGAACTTCTTCACTTATGCAGGTGTCCAATTCATTCTCTTATAGGATTAACTCAATCCACTTTGATTTGCTGAAACTGGATCTGGAGCTGGATTAAGGTTTGTCAGAGAAACCCTAAAAATTCAAATTTTGAATTTCAAACTTCTGAATGGATGGAAAGATGTGCCTTGTTGAGGTGATCAAGCTGGTATACTTCAATTTTGAAAATTGCAAAATTTCACCCTTCAAAATTTCCTTTGAAACTTCCGGATCTTCTGGATAGGATCCCGAACTAGGGTTTGATAAAGCCTGATCTTCTTCCCAACCAAAAAATTCGATCTTGTACCCTAAGCTTCAATTTTTCTGAGGAGCTTCCATCCATGGTCTCAAATTCCAAAACTTTCAACTTTTGCAAAAACCCTAATTTTCCACCTTTCTGATCAAAATCCCAAACTAAGGTTTGATGATGCCTGAGGTTCATCCCAACCAAAAAATTTGATCTTGGTCTCTAAATTTTGATTTTCCTGAGGAGTAATGCTATGCTGAGACCACACCAAAATTCCACTTCTGTCAAAAGCCCTAATTTCCCGCAGCAGTGATAAACCAAAAAATGAGAATGCTCAGAATCCAATTCTATTTCACAGAAATATGTGCCTTATTGTTTTTGGTGCATATTTGAAATTTGGGATCCACAGGGTATGAAACTTTGTCCTGTGGTATCTGGACCTTTCTTCTTTCCAACCCCATAGGTTTGAGCTCAAATGGATTCTCTGAGAGAGAGATATTCCAAATGTCACAACATGACTTGTTTATGGGATAAAACAGGATAGCGAACTTGTATGGAGTGCCACGTGCCACTGGTTCAACTTTGGCCTCTGAAAAGCAGACTTGTGAAACTACAGTCCAAGCCCTTACTGCCAATTTTTACATAATTTAATTTGTATCTTCCTAGCCCAAGTTGTGAACTTTTGACCTAGGTCACCTATTTATGACTGAGATCTGGAAGAGGCAGAAACCCTAGATTGTACGGATCATAAAACAGAAAGTACAGAGAATTAGATGTTGTGATTCAAACACAAGGTACATGGGGATGTTATCCTCAACCTGTAGATGTTTTAGAACCTGAAACTTCACCAAAATGGATTTATAGTGAAAGTTCCACAGTGACTGGGTTTTGCTATATCAAGCCCTAGCTTCCAATTTGTCGCCAGTGCAACAAGTCTCATAAATGCCATACCATGCCTTCCTTTAGGCTAGCTCTGATACCATGTTTGTTTTTCATCATTTAATTCAATAGATATAGGATCTTAACTGAAATAACAACATGTACAACATATCAAGCATAAGAGACAAGAGACACAAAACATTTCACCAGGGAAAACCAAGAAGGTGAAAAACCCCACAACTTCCTCAGAGATAGAATAAGAACCAATACAAAAATCACAAGGATCAAACCCAAGAGATAGATGAATGCATTAGCTACTCCTCCTCCACTAGTGTGCAGTCCTCCTCTCTCTCACTAATGCAAAGTGAGTGAATGAGAGAATGTGTAAAATGAGAGAGACACACTCTCTATTTATACACTACTTCACTTGACCTTTACTCTAATTAAGTCAGCCCCAACTTAACCACTAACATAAACTGACTATGGGCCAACCCCACTAGGGTGGTCTAATAACCTTTTGACCCACACAACTAATATAGGGCCGACCCCAACAAGGTGGTCTAATAACCCATCAAATATAAGTTGTGACACTTACAATAATACTTGCGACACTTGCAAATACAAATGACGACACTTCCAATCGGAGGAATAATACATATCCGTTGGGGATACAATAAAGTACAAATGTAATACATAAGTGAATATCTTCTGAAATTACAAATACATCAACATCAACATCATCGTCATCATCATCATCATTGTCATCATCATCATCGTCATCATCATCATCATTGTCATCATCATCATCATCATCGTCATCACCATCTTCATCATCATCATCATCATCATCGTCATCATCATCTTCAAGCACTAGCATACGTAGTTTCTCCATATACTTAGAGGCCAGAATAAACAAGTCGATGCACTAGAAAATAGAGGGTCCTTGCTTGCAAAAGGGAATTGTAAGGTGAATGGGGATCTCATCCCATTTCTACCTTCATAATCATGATATCAACTTTGCAGAGTGTCCCAATGTTCATGACATGGAAATGCATCCACACAAGTCTGAGTTGCAAATTAATGTGTCAGGACACTTATCAGTCATATATGCATGTGGTTTGGCAAGGGATAATAATAGTTAGTGCTATGGTGGTGAGCAGGGGTAAATGTAGGACACTAGTGCATATTTTTTGGGGAAAGTTGTCACTTGAATATACCCTTGATGCCATAGGTAGGTTGATGTGTATTCCTAAGGATTTTAACATTTGTCTTAGCGTTCATGATTTCAAGAAAGGATGTGATTTGGACTATGGTTTCAGTCATCTATTGAAAGGTGGAGTTGGGCGTGAGGTTGACATTCTCACTTTTTTACTCATCACTGAGATATAAGAAAAGAATCATTTTTGGGTGGTGGAGATTGTTTTAGAGAATATTTGAGAGATTGTAGGAATATCAATTGGAGCATCACTATGATGGGTCAATTTCATTGTAGAAGAGGTTGTTGTATTCTATGTGAGTTGAATGTAGTGCATCGGGGTTTGAGGAAGAATGAAAAAGATATTGTGGAGGCACAATACGATGTTCTAAATTGGATATTGTGTTGGAAACATTAGAAGGATGAGTTCACTTAATATATGAAAACAAAGAATAAGGATCGAGATGCCTATGCAGTAGATTTTTCCAAGAATATTCTATAGTGGTAGGGTTGGGAAAAAAAGGTGGAAGCATTCATGAATATTCAATGATTTCAACATTTCTAAATCAACTTGAAGGTTAGTACTATCTAGTAGCAAATAGAAAGACTTCTAACTCACCTCAGTTTTCCTATCACAATTCCTTATCCTCCATTAAAAGAACCAAACTCTTTTGAGGAACCACTCAATGGGCATGCCAGGAGTGGGATAGTTGCATAGTCATGGTTTGATGGGAAACAAATGAGATTCAATCGCCACTGCCAATTCCAGTAATATGCAGTTAGAACTTGGGTTTGGGTTAGAGACACTAGAAATAATACAAGAAGTTACCCCTAGTGGACCTAGTATTTAGTCTTACTCCAATGAGATTTAGTATGTTGTGTATCATTATTTTGTTGCTTAATCAATATGTTCTACAATGTACATGTCAAGTTTTTAGAAGTTATAATTATAGGATAGTTAGAGGAATTAGGAGTAGGTATGAACAACTCTATCGTTTAGACTTATGGAAAAGGCCATAAGTTTATTCTAAAAAACATTGTATTACACATTTGTCTAGATTAAAAACCCTTCGCTATACCTTATGGTTTGCAAGAACCTTATAATATAGGTGGCCGATATAAAAACCCTCTGCTATACCAGCTTCACTACCCACTCCTTAGGGTTGGCGCAAAACCTGTTATCCCTGGCTTCGTTTCACTAAGTGCATCCATCAGTTGCTTCGGGGTTGTGCTGGCCATTGCGCCATTTTATTGTTTCCCAATTGCTTCGTGGTTGTGCACCATTTTCGCAAAACCTGTTATCCCTGGCTTTGTTTCACTGAGTGCATCCATCAGTTGATTTGGGGTTGCGCTAGCCACTGTGCCATTTTATTGTTTCCCAATTACTTCGAGGTTGTGCACCATTTTCATGAAACCTGTTATCATTGGCTTTGTTTCACTGAGTGCATCCATCAATTGCTTCAGCATTGTGCGCCACACTACGCCATTTTATTGTTTTCCAATTTCTTAGGGGTTTTGCATAGAGCAAGGGTTTCGATTGGAAGAATCAATGCCTTCGATATGTGGTGAAATCCTCTGCTCATAGGGTTTTGAATCCACAATTTTGTTTTCTAATAAGTTAAGAGAAGAGCAATCTTTAAAGCTGCTCCCTCCGTGATTAAATGAATCTTTTCATTTGTCTAATAGTGGTCAATAGTGGTGTAAATAAGTGATGCATAGTGTTTGTGGATTAGTAAGTGTGTTCCCGATGAACTGGTGCAGTTAGTACAGAAAGACACTTTTATTTTTGAGTGAAATTGTCTACTGAATGCATGAGGCACGTTAGAGTGTAAAATCTTTTAAAATAGGGGGCATCAAGGTTAAAACCTAAACCTGGTTGTCGGTTTGTTCTTTTTCTTTTTCCCATTGTATTTTATTGTAGATTATTTCTATTGATATACCAACATAGGGTTTGGAACAATCTTGAAGGATTCTAAAGGAGAAAAATAGGTTATATTTATCCTTTGTATAGTTGAAAGATGAACATTTTGCAACTTTACTTTCTTTGATGACTAGCCAACAATGAATAGTTTCTGTTTAGCTTCATATTTCATATAGAAGGTTCTTGTTGTATACATATGTTGGGCCTTGGTGGCCAATTGGCCTACCCTAGAATCCATGAGGTCGAATATATGTACGGTCCTCAAAGAACCATCCATGATTCCTTTCAATGACTACATATCATCATTTGAAATTCTTGGAGCCCTAAAATTTCTAGCATCTCATAGATTTTGAAGACGAATTTGTCATTAACTATGTGAAGGAAAATTCTCTAATACACCACACAACATTTTGGGTACTAGCACTGCACATGTAGCTTTTGTATGTCTAGAATCCTATTGATAGAAAATTGGGAAAACTATGAGCAGACAAAAAGGAATAAAAAGACCATTCCTATGGATTGCATGTCATTTTTCCTTTTACCTATCTATTCATGTCTAGGTAGTGCTATCCTGGTAATAGTATCAAGCAAAGTGCTAAAATTTTACTTTTGAATGTTTTGGTGTGGAGAATGAAGTTTTTTATTGTGATAGACAACCAAGATTTGAAACCAATGGTGCTCATAACATTGTTCTTCCTCCTTTTGGGCTTGCATCATGAAAAAATGTAGGTAGATTTGTGGATATGTGCAGATAGTTTTGATTAGCAACGGTTAGTGTCTTTACTTTTTGTTGTTGATGCCTAGTTGAAGAAACTTGGATTTTGGCACCCAGCTTAGATTTCCATACTTAGAATTTCAGTTCAGTTCAGTCCATTGCGTTATAGGTCAAACCTACACCTCTCCGTCTGTGATCACCTTGAGCTGTTGATCACACAAAAGGACAACTTGGATGGAGGAGCATATTGACCTTAGATGAGACCTTGACTTACTCCACCTCCTTGCAAACTAGCAAAACCCTAAAAAATGTCATTTTGAGACATCAGCGCTACTCTACTTCAATAGACTAGCGCATGTAACCTACTCCAGTGTGCAATAGTAGCGCTCAAGCCTCATGAGCGCTACTCCTATTCAATAGAGTAGCGTTCAACATTTAAAAAGTGTTGAGCGCTAGTTTAAAAACACTATAGTAGTGCCTTGGGCGCTACTCCACTGAGAAATAGTAGCGTACACCTCAAAAGATGATTAAAAAATAGTAGCGTACCCCCTGAGACACACTTCTCTTTGCTCATATATCCAGACCAATAGGGCAAATTAGGATTAGGTCACATTAGGGTTAGGGTTCGACACTTCCAAATGCACATTGTGCATTTTTACAAATTCAACATACTATTATGTATGGGTATCACACTTTCCCACCAGCTCATGTTCAGAGTACTAAGTTTGAAATGTAATTTAAATGAAGGTTGGGTTTGATAGATGGATGGGAATCATTTGGGTTAACAACCATTAGATAACATTAATAACACATTTAAATAAATTATGACTTAATCTCAAAGTGAATATAACAATACTTGGCAGTCTTTGTAAGTGAGATCATATGTGTTGAAATATTTGGGTGAACTGAGTTAACTTGATTTCATTGCCACAAATTTGAAAAGGTTTCATGGTTATGCCAATTTATTTCAGGTTCTTTTGACAATAAATTATGTAGTAGATTGAAATTCCTTGCATTAAAGTCTTGTAGTGAATCGCTTCCATGTAAAAAATCCTTGCAACTAGAAATGCAAAAGTCTATAGCTTCGTTGTAACTACCTCTTATATGCAATAGCTCCTTGTAACTCCTTGTAAGAAATCACTATTACTTAGCCCCCGCGGGCATTCCTTAGCCCCCGCGGGCATTGCTTAGCCCCTACGGGCATTCCTTAGCCCCTACAAGCATTTCCTTAGCCCTTATGGGCATTATTAAGCCCCTGTGGGCATTTCCTTAGCCCCTACGGGCATTTCCTTAGCCCTTGTGGGAATTATTAAGCCCCTACGGGCATTCCTAAGCCCCTGCAGGAATTTTGTTAGCCCTTATGGGCATTATTAAGCCCCTCCGGGAATTTCCTTAGCCCCTATGGGAATTTCCTTAGCCCTTGTGGGAATTATTAAGCCCTTTACAGGCATTTCCTTAGCCACTGCGGGCATTTCCTTAGCCATTGCGCGAATTCCTAATCCCTTGCGGGCATTTCCTTCGCCATTGTGGACATTTCCTTAGCCCCTGCGGCCATTTCCTTAGCCCCTGCGGGAATTTCCTTAGCCCTTTTGGGCATTATTAAGCCCCTATAGGCATTCCTTAGCCCCTGTAGGCATTTCCTTAGCCCTTGTGCGCATTATTAAGCCCCTGCAGGCATTTCCTTAGCCCCTGTGGGCATTTCCTTCACCCTTGTGGGCATTTCCTTATCCCTTGCATGAATTCCTAAGCCCCTGCAAGCATTTCCTTAGCCCTTGTGGGCATTATTAAGCCCCTACGGGCATTTCCTTAGCCCCTACAGGCATTTCCTTAGCCCTTGTGGGAATTATTATGCCCCTGCAAGCATTCCTTAGATCCTACGGGCATTTCCTTAGCCCTTGTGGAAATAATTAATCCCTTGTAGGCATTTCCTTAGCCCCTGCGGGCATTTCCTTAGCCCTTGTGGGAATTATTAAGCCCCTACAGGCATTTCCTTAGCCCTTGTAGGAATTATTAAGCCCTTGCGGGCATTCCTAAACCCCTGCGAGCATTTCCTTAGCCCTTGTGGGAATTATTAAGCCCCTGCGGGCATTTCCTTAGCCCTTGTGGGCATTTCCTTAGCACCTGCAGGCACTCCTAAGCCCCTGCAGGCATTCCTAATCCCTTGCGGGCAATTCCTTAGCCCCTACGGGCATTTCCTTAACCCTTACGGGCATTTCCTTAGCCCTTGTGGGCATTATTAAGCCCCTGTACGCATTTCCTTATCCCCTGCGGGCATTTCCTTAGCCCTTGTGGTCATTATTAAGCACATGTGGGCATTTCCTTAGCCCCTGCGGGCATTTCCTTAACCCCTGCGGGAATTCCTAAGCCCTTGCGGGCATTTCCTTAGCCCTTGTGGGCATTATTAATCCCCTCCAGGCATTTCCTTAGGCCCTTCGGGCATTTATTTAGCCCTTGTGGACATTATTAAGCCCCTACGGGCATTTCCTTATCCCTTGTGGGCATTATTAAGGCCCTATGGGCATTTACTTAGCCCCTGCGGGCATTTTCTTAGCCCTTGAGGGCATTATTAACCCCCTACGAGCATTTCCTTAGTCCCTGCGGGAATTTCCTTAGCCCTTGTGGGAATTATTAAGCCCTTGCGCGCATTCCTAATCCCCTACGGGCATTTCCTTAGTTCTTGTGGGAAATATTAAGCCCCTGTGGGCATTTCCTTAGCCCTTGCGAGTATTTCCTTAGACCGTGTGGGCATTCCTAAGCCCCTGCAAGTATTCCTAAGCCCCTACAGGCATTTCCTTAGCCCTTGTGGGAATTATTATGTCCCTGGGGGCATTTCCTTAGCCCCTGTGGGCATTTCCTTATCCCTTGTGGGAATTATTAAGCCCCTGCGAGCATTCCTTAGCCCCCGTGAAAATTTCCTTAGCCCTTGTGGGCATTATTAAGCCCCTACGAGCATCTCCTTAGCCCTACAGGAATTTCCTTAGCCCTTGTGGGCATTATTAAGCCCCTGTGGGCATTTCCTTAGCCCCTGCGGGAATTCCTAAGCCCCTGCGAGCATTTCCTTAGCCCTTGTGGGCATTATTATGCCCTAGCAGGCATTTCCTTAGCCTATGTGGGCATTTCCTTAGCCCTTGTGGGCATTATTAAGCCCCTGAGGGCATTTCCTTAGCCCTTGTGGGAATTATTAAGCCCCATGCGACCATTCCTTAAACCCTACGAGCATTTTATTAGCCCTTGTGGGCATTTCCTTAGCCCCTATGGGAATTTCCTTAGCCCCTGTGGGCATTTCCTTAGCCCTTGTGGGCATTATTAATCCCTTGTGGGAATTCCTAAGCTCCTGTGGGTATTTCCTTAGCCCTTATGGGAATTATTAATCCCCTCCAGGCATTTCCTTAGCCCATGCGGGCATTTCCTTAGCCCCTGCGGGCATTCCCAAGCCCCTGCAGGCATTCCTAAGCCCCTGCAGGCATTTCCTTAGTCCTTGTGGGCATTATTAAGCCCCTGCGGGCATTTCCTTGGCCAACTAGATAAGGTTTAACATCATATTTAAATCATGCAATAACTAAATTTAAAGATATTTATAAGTGATATCTAGTAGACTTAATAAATGAGATTTTATATGATGAAAAATTGTTGAGAACTCCTTAAATTGAGAGATAGCACGAATGTAGCAAAGCCTCACCAATTTATTTGGCATGGTTGTGTGTAAAAATTAAGCTTGATTCTATTATTGGATTGCAGTAACCTTGTAGTAGTTGAAACATTGGGTCTATGCACTCTGGCTTATCCATATTAAGATGAAAGACCCCATTATTGTTACAAATAACCAGATAACATTATCAAGACAAACTTTATGAGTTCCAATTCATTAAAGGTGGAGCCTTATGTTTCTACCAACACAAGATCTTGAATAGTTTATGTTCAAATTTAGTATGGAATTTTTTGCTATGTTCTGGGTACACCTCACGCTGCAAGTAGGACATTTTGATCAGGATTTTATAGTAGCATTTAATCATGTATATATTTGATCAGGATTTGAGACTGAAACCTAACATATAATCATGTTTATTTTAGCAATATTTTTTGAAAAGTAATTCTATATGCAAAGGAACGGAGTCTAGACACTCTCGCTTATTCATATAAAGATTTGAATTCCCATTACTATTACAGATAAATAGATAGCAGTATATCATGACAAATATTTTGAGCTCAGTTTGTGAAACCAGAGCTCTATCGCTCTACCAAATTGAGATCTTGAATAGTTTATGTTTGTGAAGAGGTGTTCGTCAAATAAATGGAATAACACTTTATTGATGAAATGGGGAACCTAGTGAAGTTACAAAATACAGTAGAATATATATCTCTTAATTTTGAAGTAGTTCCATAGTTTTTTAGAATTTTTATGTGAAGATGAATTGAAGGAACAATTCTTCTTGCGAGGACATAAACATATGATTGTTAAAGTATCACTTAGGGAAACATGTGGTCAATATGCAATAGCAACAAACTTGACAGTGCCTTCATGCCATTCCTATAAGTCTAAGTTTTTAGGGCCTTGATATTTTTTGTTTAAGGCAGGCATTAAAATGAAAAAATTACATACATTTTAAAAATTGCAAATGAAAGTAGATTGCATGGTGGCACTCCTCAAGCAAGAATATCTAATAATTCCCACAAGGGATAAGGAAATGCCTGCAGGGGCTAAGTAATAGTGATTTCTTACAAGGAGTTACAAGGATCTATTGCATATATTTGACCTTATTTGACCTTCTATCTCTTTGGCATGTCAAATAAGAGGTAGTTACAAGGAGCTATTGCATATAAGAGGTAGTTACAAGGAGATATTCATATATTTGACCTTATTTGACCTTCTATCTATTTGGCAAGTCAAATAAGAGGTAGTCACAAGGAGATATTGCATGGATGCATGGATGCATAATTACCCCCACATTGTCATGGATGCATGGATGCATGTATGAGATTTGCATGGATGTATGGATGCATGGATTCATGTATGAGATTTGTTTGTTTAGTGTCATACTCATTCGCATGGTTGATATACCTCATCACACATATACCTCATCATGACCACATGATCTGTGTGGACCCTTCTTCATACAATGATGATGAAATTTCAGGTTATATGGAACATTTGTACATTTGAGAGAGAGATGACTAGTTGTACGTTCCCCACAATGGTTGAGTTACTTTTGGTCCTTACACCCTGTTGTTTATTGGTCTTGTGGTACCTTGTCCTTGGCGCGTGGTTGATAGGGTCATTTCGCCCATCTTGAGTTGTTCATACCACCCTTTAATGTTTTGGTCATTTGGGTACAATGGTTGTTTGTCCCCTAAATGACTCTAGTACCCCCACTTATGGTTTATGTTATTATTTATGACTCCGTTTTATTTTATTTGTTATTTGATTATTTTACTTTTAATTTTTAATTTTTAATTTTTATATTCAATTTTTATAATTTTTTTATAATTTTAATTTTTTATTATTATTATTTGTATTAAGTAGTTAAGACTTGTCCTGTTAGACAAAATTGTTGGTGATCAGATATTTTTTTTTCTATTAATCTTGTACTTGCACTAAGACTTTTGTTGTAATCATTCTTTGCGATTTATTTAACTTTTGTTATGAATGTAACTATCTTTGTCTAATTACTGTTGCATACAACCTTTCTCTCTCTCTCTCTCTGGTTTGTACTTACCCTTTAGTAGGGTCAGTGGGTTCCTAGTGTTGGCTGACCTATGAGAGGTATAGTTTTCACTGAAAGTAATAATTCTGAGTATTTGACAAGAAGGTTCCACATTACGGTGTAAGTACCCTAAACCTATCTTCTTTACTCATGTTAATGTTGTTAGAAAAATAGGATCACCGAGCAATAACAATAGACAGAAATGCAAATATAATCACACAAGCACATTACAAGAGAGACACCAATATATCATGGTTCACCCAAGATGGGCTACGTCCACACTGAAATTTCCAATCCTTATTATTATACCATCCAACAAAGTGAAAGGATACAACCTGAAGCACAGCTGCTGCACTTCCTTTTCACACTCTCTCACGGTCTCACTTCACAATCTCAGAGATCTTTACAATGCATAATACCTAATACATCAACCCTAGCCGTGTTACAATGTCTTTCTTTTATAGGGGAAATATAATGGGAAAATACCATGGGTTACCCAAAACCATGGGCCCGTAAACTGTTGGCGAAAATAGCCCCAAAAATATTTCTCGGGGGCTTCACCCTCGAACCCCCATTTCTCGGGGGCCCACTAGCCCCCAAACCCCCTAGGGATCGTGCCGGGATAATAACCAAACCTAGGGTACAAACACGACTGATTCATCATCTATGAGACTAGAAGATCAGGCTCCACAACCAACAAATTTTTATTAAGTACTATTGTTAGTAATTACATGTTACTAAAGATTACTTTAACACAATGAGTCAACTGGTAGTGTTAATGTGGAAAAGTCGAAAGAGATGAAAATTATGTTTTGTTACTGTTGTTTTATTTAGTTTCAGTAGTACTTGTTTATTATATGTAATAAAAGAAATGAGTTTACATTTGGTGGAGGCATGCTAAATACGTATGATGATAGTGGAAAATGCATGCCTTAATTCCTTGTATTTTTCTAATATGAACTATGCATACCCAACAAGGTCCTATCTGAAATTTTTTCCCACGGTGCAGGTAGAACAAACAGGTATTTGTCAGATCTGTCTTCCTCGAGCGAGGGGATTTTAGGAAGGCTAGAGGAAATTGAGACATCCAGTAGGTTTACAAGCGTTTTATCAAATAGATGTCAAAAGATCAGAAGAAAATTCCATAAATGCATGGTATTTTTTCTTGCTAAAGGGGGGTCATATTGCTATAATGATGAGACAATAGGCGACATGGAGGTGCCCTTGAGGTACAGACATATAGTGAAACAATGGGTACCCAAGGATCTTCCTCAACTGAACACATATTTTTGTGTGAACGAGAGGATATATTGAATTGCATCGTCGTCATTACATGGTTTGGGGTTGTCTTGCATGGATGGCATAAAGGTCGATTACGACAGATGTATAGAATTGATGGAGTATATTGGACCCTGTTACAACTACAAAGATTAGATGCAGCTGGTCCAATATACACTAAGTATATGTAGATATCGATTGTCAGCAAACTATTTACAGTTGAAAGACAAAGATCAAAATAAATGAGCAACGTTGTACATTGACAGAAGGACAAAGGCCATAGGGAATATTGCAGGGTTTATAAACACTACACAACCAGGGTCTTCAATTAAGCAACCCAACTGTGAATTTGAGGGGCGTGAAGGAAACCGTGCTTTTGTATGCGCCATTAAATCAATAGCTGCAGGGGAAGAGTTGCTTATTAATTACAATTTGAATAGAGTGGATACAAACACGGTTACTATGGGAGTGGTACATCTAACAATTTACCCAACCTTTTATTAATGAATTTAACATCTTAAGTATTTTTCGTTAGTTTATTTCATTTAAATTTTCTATATTTACTTCGCAGGGTAGTGATCAGGAAAAATCCCTGCCAGCAAATGGTGAGAGGAGTACAACTTCCTCGAGGTAGCAGGTATACATCTTTGTAATAGTAAAAATATAATAAGAAAAAATAGTTTTTTTTTGCCATGTTTTTTCATTAGTATATTTGTTTGGTTTATATAATGTTATCTAGATGTGATGTAGAACGTTGATCGGGGAAGCCACTAGGCTATTGATTAGATGACAACAACCTCAAGGCAACAGGTAAACCTGATTGTAATTGTACAATTTAAATACGTCAAAATGTTTTCTCATTATATTGTTTCAGTGAGTATTTTTGTTTCGTTTAGGTAATTTTTTCTATGTTTTTGATGTAGGGTTCTGTAAGGGGAACCTCTCTAGCAGTAGATCATACCAGAATTTCCTCAAGGCAGTAGGTATACATCTTTGTAATAGTAAAAATATAATATGAAAAAAGAGTTTTTTTTGCTATGTTTTTTCATTAGTATATTCATTTGGTTTATATAATGTTATCTATATTTGATGCAGAGTGTTGATCAGGGAAGCCACCTTGTTTTTTATTAGAGAACAGTAGCCTTGGGGCAACAGGTAAACTTGATTGTAATTGTACAATTTAAATACGTCAATTTTTTTTGTTATTATATTGTTTCAGTGAGTATTTTGGTTTCGTTTAGATAATAGTTTCTATGATTTTGACTTAGGGTTCTATAAGGGGAACCTCCCTATTAGTAGATCGAGGCAGGTCACCTATAACCATTGATCCGATAAGTAGATCACGATCCTTGATCAAGCAGCAAGTATAATTCATTGGAATTGTACCAATAAAATATGTAGCATAATGTTTTTTTATATGTATTTTTAGTGTGTATACTGGTTTCATTATGATAATGTTTTTTACTTCTTCTTTGCAGGGGGATGATCGAGGCAAGTCCCTAGCTGTGGATATGACGACACCATCATCCAGGCATTAGGTAAACCTGGTTGTAATTTTAGGAATCTATCATGATAGATATGTTTTGTTAATATACTTTTTTCCTCAGTTTATTTATTTTACGTCAGTAATGTCTTTTATATTTTTGTTGCAGACCAATGATTCGGTGTATGAAACAACATCACAGCAATCAATAGATTTTGATGTGCATGAATTGATGTGGGATGCTGACATTGGTTCTTCTCTAGACCTGGTTAAAATGATAGAGAAGACCTTGAAAAAAATTAATGAGGATATCCTTGGTCTGCTATTCATTGATCCACAGACAGATGAGATTAAAGCCAAGGTTGAAGTTTTGGTAAAGAGATATCATGCCTTGCAAGTAAGTTGCGGAATCTTGAATCATAATATAAATTCATTTAGAACTTTATAATTTTTACTTTTATATGACAGTGAACTTATAAAATATGGTTTGTATTTACAGGATTTTCTGAGACCACACACTATTGGTCAAGGTGGTGTTGGCCCCAGTGATGCACGTGGAGATATATTGTCACATGAGCAAACAAATCCAAGTACATAGACTCATGATCCATTGTTGTCGACTAAATAGTCGGAAACACGTTCAATGACACCCCCGAGGCCAACAGAGAGTGCACCCGCTAGTGACCGATGCACAACAGATAGTGTAGAAGAAGGAGTCGATGCATAGCCTATTAGTATTGATATTGTTGAAGTAGCATTTCCTGGATCTTCCTGTGTCACTAGCACGAATACTATACAGGAAACATTTTTGGTGGACGAAGATCTCGTTCCAATCAAGATAGAAAAGATCCCAAGTAATTATACATTGTTCAAGTTAGTGTTTATAATTTGATTGTAATATACCGATAACACATTTTTTTCCAACTAATGATGGAATGATCGTTTTGCAGGAAATGATGTTTTTTATAAACATCTAAATGATTTTTCCTTGGAGATATTCGGGTCCACTATCTGCACAAGGTGGGATAGACAAACGAAAAATTTAAAAGATGATCTCACTAATCGGTTGGTTGGCCTGTTCAGCAAGGAGACCTTCGATCGAGCCACGATCCTTAAGAAGGTTGGACAACATATGAATATTGTTCGAGACCAATATAGGGTTCACCTAGAATGAAACCCTAGGTATGATCACCCTCTAATGATTCCAGCAAGAGAGTGAAAATCCCTTGTGGAAGATGGAAAGGAGAGGGCTCTGAGAAGAGAAGGAAAGCTACCACCAGGCACATGGAGGTATGCAATACCTTCCACAATGTAATTCTAAACCTTATTATTATTAATTTTTATATTGAATTTGGAACATCTAACGTATTTCAACACTTGCATAGGCCTCCAGACACATCGAAGGCCACAAAGGCAAGACTATAAAAGATTGGTCAGCACAAGCTTGGGCCTAGTGGTTATTCGAATCTGGCAGCACGAATTGTAAGTATCGAAAAACCAATAATGCATCCAAATAATAAATTGCAAATTATTTTCATTTATTGCACCGCAAAATGTAAATTAATGACGTTATGCAAATATGCAGGCTGACCGAGTCAAAGAAGTGCCCATTGAGGTCGAAGACCTGAAGCTTAGCTTCCAAAACAGCTTTGAAGCTGTTGTTGAATGCCGAAAAAGCTTGTATGGGAAAACACGGTCTTCTGGTAATCCATATGGTGCATAGGTATATAAAATCTATATATTTTAATGAATATTTATTACTTGTGCAATCTATTTGTTATAAATAATTGACATAAAATATTGACTCTGTTTTGAGTAGGAAAGCAATGATCCCCTTAATGTCGAGGATGAACAACAAAAAATCAAAGATCATGCTTCAAATCCTAGTAATGAGTTTATTCATATGACACAATTTTATATATAGCATTGCAGATGGTGAACATTAATTGTACTTCTCCATATTTTAACTGCAGAGCATGTAGAGGGTCACACTGTACAGGTTTATCCGGGACGGGAATGTGAAGAACATGATGTGGCCACAACAGGTAAAAAAACACCTTTGTAATGTTTTTTTTTAAATGAAATACTTGTCATTATAATTATAACAAAATATATCGATGTAACATTTTCACATTATTGCAGCAAATCCGAACCCCTTGCCGTAAAATCCACGTCGCGAGCACTATACTAGGCAGACATCACGACAAGTTGATGAAGCAGCAAGAACTGAAGGACAAGTTCCATAAGATGAGCTTCTTGTTTATTTTGTAAAGAGAAGAAAAATTAGAAAGTCATGACTAGAGAAATATTGCGGAATTATTTTTGATAATATTATGTCGTGCATGATTTTTTGCCTACTGAATGAATGAATGGTTTAATTAATGGTATCTTGTACTGAATGAATGTGTTGATTGAATGAATGGATGGTTTAATGAATGTTATCTTTTATTGAATGAATGTGTTGATTGAATGAATGAATGGTTTAATGAATGTTAGCTTTTATTGAATGAATGGTAAATGTTTGTTTATGATTAAATCTGCATGAATTTGTACGTAATTTTTTTTTAAGTACATGCATTGGGTATGGGGAATTGAGAGTGATGTGAGTGGGGGTAGGGGCCATAAGAGCTTCCACCTTCACATGGATGGCCCTATTTAGTATAGAATATTAAATTATTCTCGAAATAGAGAGGAGCTCAATGAATGGCTACGGTGCTACCTTTCTACAACCCACTCGTGTGTCATCTAAATTTTGACAATTTCTTGGGATTGTTATGAAACTAAAGCATCTTATCCTACTTTCCAAGCCTCTGACAAGGTAAGGAATTATCCATTTTCCACAGTTATTTCTTTGAAGCATTATTTTCATAGCATGTATTACATGACTTATAAAATTTCTTCTGGTGTATAAGCAATCACTTTGGATGAGTTGACAACTACTCTAATGGATTTGGTCAAGACTAAGTCTTTGAGATAGGATGGTATTTTGTGTGCATTCTATAAGGCCACATGGAATTTTGGAAACTCAAACTTGTTATAAGCACACAAAGAATTTATGCATTATCCATCCTTAGGTCAAGTAGAAGACAATGTAATGTGCAATTAGTAGCATCTTACAAATCTTTTGTAGTTTCCACCATACAGTTTAACTCATCCTTTCCACCTTGTTTGGCCACCTTTTTCACATCTATAATTGACTACGGTTCTTTCTAGCAATCATCAGTTTTGTCTTCTATGTTATCCATAACCCTTTCAAGTTCTTTCATTTTCGTCCACTTTACCTCACCTTTTTTATATTCCATCTATATTTTCTAATGGACTTTCCTCATATTTAGCTTTCTCAACTTCCTTTGTGTTATTTTTCTACAAGTAATAACTAATTTGGCACTTGAATGGACTATCAAGTTTATAACCTATGTCATCTTTAAGATATTCATGTTCTCTCTTCCACTTGTTGTAATTTGTCTTCATTCAGGAGTAGATGGCCTAAGTCATCAATACTTTTCATTGATAAATCTTCCAACACCTCTACAGAAATGCCCAACATTGTAATGCCATTTTCCTCACTTGTAGGTTCTTAACTTAGAAGATCAAGCTCCTTGTATATTTTATGTCCTTGAATAACCATGGCTCAACATTCTATTACATTTGGTCCAGATTATACCAATGGAAACTTAGTGCCTGAAACATCAATAGATTTTGGGGAGTGAGACAACCATGAATTTCCCCATTTAAAAATTTAATGGAATCTGTGTTGATTAAGCATATAGGCAATAGGCTAAGCTATTATGAATCATATTCATATCAAAGAAATGTATCCTTAGTCATTATAATTTTAATTAGTTCATCTATGGGTAAGGATATTATTTTAAATGAGCATATTCAAGATAAAAATAAACAACTAAGGGAGAAGCTATGACAATGAGAGAATATTTTCAAACTTGTAGAACTCTAGACATTGAAATATTTAATTACTTTTGTGGGGAAATAGTTAGTGAGACACCAAAAATCCATTACCAATGTTATGGTGAGCTAGGAATTGTGTACAATTCATCTTATGTAGTTGGGAGAGATGGTGAATCAATTGAATAATCACTAAGAGGAAAGGTGTATCAAATGATTGCACAACTATAATAATAATTGGCAGTTGAGGAAGAGAGTTGGTCAAAACTATAGGTAGAATTCCAAGTGATGAAGGAAGATAGAAAATATACCACTTCTATAGTAGATGCTTGTGCAGTGACCAATGAAAACATGGTAAGCAAGTCCACAAAAAAACTTTGTCATTTTGATTCATCGAAAGAATCTTTTGGTAGTTTTGAATTACAAATAAAAGATATAGGTTCTAAAATTATCATGAAACATTTGGGATAAAATATCCAAGGGTTTAGCAAGAATGTCCAAGGGATTAAATACCTCATTGTAGTGTACCCTATTCCATGGCATGAAGGATTAATGTTTTGTGACAAAGAGGAAATGGGTGAATGCTCGAAGATATGGAAGATTGTGAGCATGTTGAGGAAAAATCCAATCTCTAAAATGTTTGTTTGTAAGAGAATATAATAATACAAGCTTACCATAGAAAAGGAAATACATATCTCCCTAATTTTTGAATGATAGAAAAGGAAATACGTATATCCCTCATTTTTGAACAATAGAAATGCACGACCTGATCATTTTTGAATTTTATTTCGAAATAATCGTAAAGCCAAGATGATTAAATGCATGACCTGATCATCTGTCGAGGATTGAATCAGGTGAAGAACCAAGGAGCATCGATGAAGGCTTACCCGATGTGGAGCTATTTAATATTGGAATGGTCGATGACCATTACGAACAGATTGTTCAATTCTTGGCGATGGGGAAAGCACCTGAGGAGTTCACCATCAGTCAGAAGAAAAATCTAGTCGTCAGGGCTACTGACTTCCAACTAATCATAGGGAAATTATACAAAATGGGACCAGATGAAGTTCTTCATCAGTGTGTCCTTCCGCATGAATAAGAAAGAGTACTGGCGGAAGCTCAAGTGGGATCATAGGAGGTCATTATGGAGGGCGTGCAACTACCAAGAAGATACTCAGAGATGGTCTATGGTGGCCAATAATGCATGGACATGCAAAATATCATGCTAAGAGCTGCGACGTATGTCAAAAAACGGGGAAACCTTGCAAAGGGAAAGTGCCTCAATTGACGTTGCATCCCTTCGACAAGTGGGCAGTAAATTTTGTGGGACCCATTAACCCACATGGGAAAAGAATAGGTGCAAGGTACATCATTACAATGACTGATTACTTGACAAGATGGGCCGAAGCAACACCGGTGAAAGATTGCACAATTGCGACAACATGAAGGTTTCTTTTTGACAATGGGGTCATCAGATTTGGGTGCCCGAAGATATTGATGAGTGATCAAGGCACACATTTTGTCAATCATACGATCAGAGCGATGAATGAGGAATTCCAGATACAACATAGAAGAAGTACCCCATGTCACCCACAAGTGAATGGAGTGGTTGAAGCGCTAAACAAAATATTGGAGAATACACTCACTAAAGTATGCAACACAAACTGCGACGATTGGGATTTGAATATTCTTGCGATACTATGGGCCTATTGGACAACATGAAAAATATTGGCAGGCCAGAATACTTTCAAGTTGGTATATGGGCAAGAAGTGGTGATGCTGATGGAGTACATCGTCTCCAGTCTACGCATAGCAGCAGCGATAGGAATGAGCGACGACAGAGCCATTGAAGAGAGATTGACGTAGCTACTATAGCTTGAAGAGGATCATTTCATCGCAGGATTTCATCAGCAGGTAGAAAAATATCGATAGAAGGCATGGCATGATCGACATGTAAAGGAAAATCACTTTCAACGCGGAGATATGGTTCTCCTATATGACAGTAAATTCATGAAGCACCCAAGTAAAATTCAGATGCACTAACTGGGTCCATACATCATAAATTTCATTACTGACAGAGGTGCAGTTCAACTGCGAAGGTTAGATGGAACATTTTTCCAAATATAGTGAATAGAATCCGGCTAAATCCCTATCAAGATAGCACGATGCAAAGCCACTGAGGAAGACAACAAATGTGCGAAAGTGAAAAAAAAATAAAAAAAATTGAAACATGTACACTACAAAGATCATGAGTTTGTCGATGAAGCAGCGACAAGAGTTGAGTTCTTTGTCTGTCAAGGTTGGAATTCATGCATTTGTCGATGGGATAGAGACAAAGTTAAAACAACAACAAGGATTGGGACTTTTCAACGTCTGACGAAGTGAGAACTGGTCAAATTGGTCAATAAATGCAGCCATTAAGATGCGATGGACAACGACAAAAGTGGATGAAGGCACATTTAATGGCCAATGAGTGCGCAAGATTTGGCAAATCGACAGAGGATTTCAAAATCATTGTCCAAGATCAACTTGATGGGAAGAGAGCGGGAAGAAAAAGTTATAAAAGCATGCAAAAGTGGATAGTTTGATCCATTTTGCATTGTGAGAATTGAGAACGAAGATTCAGAGCAAAGATTAGTAGAAGTGAAGCTAGAAAGTTGCAATGGTGCAAGTAAGCTTTAGCATGATAGCATAGGAACAACCAAGGGCAATGGCGATTATCGTCCAAGAACAATGATATATTTCATCTACACTAGCACGAATATTCAGGAAGAAGAGAAGTTCCAGCTGACCGGCGACTTCAGAAAGATGAACAAAGATGAACCAGAACTTGACATGGGCTGCAACTGCAAAAGGAGAAGCGGGCACATCAGCTGTAGCAGAGGAAGAAACATCAGCAAGAGGAAGGAAAAAATGTCCGATAGTCGTGGATATTGCAAGGTATATGCCACCGTGAAAGGAAGGGGCACCACAAATAAGACTTGGCAAGAACACTAAGTACACTATCAAGGATCCAGCGACACTGAAGGGTGTCGATATCACTGAAAATATAGTGCAGCGACTGCAAAAACTGCAGTACAGTGACCATGATATTCTGGCATATCCAGAGTGCACTCAACACACACACATGTTGAGAAAGCACATGGAGAAGGAGGACCAATCACAAGGAATATAGCGCAATGGGCATTGGGGTTGCAGCGATTAGGGATCCTATCGATCATTCATATGCCACATTTTGGGAGATCAAGGGAAGTGAATGCATGTATAAAGCAACTACTGGTATGTTTTCACGGAAGATACTTATGGTTGAACACAAAGATTCGAATCACGGTCAATCTCATTTCGTAGATCATCGGATTACCCAAGGCCAAGGTGGATCCTTCTCAATACTTCCAAGGGAAGGATAATTTCAATAATCTTTCTGCAAAGATGAAGGAAATGTATGGGGTGGAGAAGAACACCCGAGGATACTTGATCGACACGATCAACGACCAGGCAGTTAGGATTGCAACAAAGTTGCTGGAAATTAAGATTGTAAGGAAAAATCACCACAATCAGTGTACATCAGGGGTGATTGCATCTACAGAGTAGTGCATGGTCAGAGTTCAAATGAAATGGTACCTATTTTTGTTAAATGAGTTAATGGAGGATGTGGTAGCAGCCCAGGAGAAAGGAAATCCATTCACATATTCATGGCTTCTATTTTTTATCACGTTGGTTGCATGGATGGAACCACTGCAATACTAGGGGATGGAGACCAAAATTGCCAAAGTTTCCATAGGGGAATGATACAAAAATTTCTGGGCATTAAACAATAAGGAGAGACAAACAGGTAATAACATTCAATTATTTATTTATTTAGAAGATATGAAAGTAGAAGTGGTAAATATTTTGTGACTAACAGAAGGAGCAACCAAGAAGTATAGGAGAATCGCAAGGCTATCAGTAGGCCCCAAGAGATATTCATTCATGCATGATCAAACCCATAAAAGTAGTGGTTATTGATGAAATACAAGATGAGCGATGTGGAACTGGATTCCATAGTGGATGAATGGCCAGACGAGTAGAAGGTTCCAATAGGTGAAGACCAACTGTCGGACCCGAAGGATGGGTAGCCAACAAATGGAACAAAGGCATAAGAAGAATCCAAAGAATCAAAGGATGAAGGGGAATGCGTGAAAGAACAATCGCGCACCGCAAGCTATGATGGTGCATCATCAGCAACTCTGACAGATTCAGAGCTAGAGGAGCAATGAGTGGAAGCACGAACAAAGCATAGGATGGAGAATGGTGAGGGGAGCACTACTGTCGGTCTCCCTGATTAACAAATGAAGCAGCTCCTTGAGAAGATAACAATTGTGGCAGAGGAAAAACGCCCGAACGTCACGCAACATGCGACTAAATACTTCCATTAGGTTTCGCAGTTGCTGTATTCGCTGAGCAATGCATTCATAGAAATGAGGCTACATCTAGAACAGGGAAAGCCAATTTCATTAGAGGTAAGCAGATTCAACATAGACATTGGTACTCATTAGTGCATTGTACAAATATTACCTAGTGTGATCACGATAGGAGACAAAATTTGGATGTTGCATTGCAAGGAGAGACCTGATCAGCGTAGCCATGAAAATACTGTTGATGTTTATGCTGCATCGCATTCACACTGGGGTGAGCGATGAGATAAATGACCATGAAGAAACATCACATGATCAATTGGTCAGTTACAAGCAGCAGGTGTGAAGTGTGGAAGAGGAGACTGAATGACTCTGTGAAAAGAAAGAAGCGGTAATGGGTGAAAGGACACAGGTGATGGAGGACAAAAGAATATTGGAACATGCGATTTCAATGGCATGTGAGGACACACCGGAGATAGGGAAATATATGCTTGCAGAAGCGAAATCATTGCGGTTGGGTGCAGCCATCGTAAACCTCCAGAAAGAGAATGAGGATCTACAGTAAAGGGCGATGTCGAGCACACAACAAGAGAAACTAGAGGAAAGTAAGAGTGCAATTGAAGAAGCTGCGACAGAGATCGTGAAACTAGTGAAAGCAGCTTAGAGCATTGCAGAAGATGTATTGCAATTTGGGGGAAGTCTCTTCCAAGATGAGCAGTTGCACTAGCTAAACGTGCAACTTGGTGAAGCGGAGGCGTAGTTGGAGGCATTGAGGGGATCACTTAAGGAGACGCCCCTATTAGTGCAGATGATGAAGGAAACAGCTTTGAAAGAACTCCAGCATCATGTCAACAAGGTGCGAACAAGGTAACAAAGAAGAATGGTGCACTTGGATTAACTACAGAAAAAAGCTGAGCAGTTGGTGATCGAGGCAATGGTAGGAATGATGTGAATAAAGGAAAATTTGGAGAAAGCGCAGCAAACGGGAAGGGAGCATCGAACAAAACAAGAAGTGGAAGACTACGCAGCACTAAAAACGGCGGAGAGGTGGCTCGAGAGCGAGCCACAAATTTGTGTTTGGGGCCTATTGGAATGGGTCTAAAGCGCATAAGTTGGTACAATCAATGACAAAAGGGTCATCGACAGAGGAAAATGACCGATCGTGGAGTGCAAGAAAGCCAATAAAATAATTAGTTAGTAATGGGTCATTGGACCAAATTGTAATGACCAAGTGAGCCTATAAATAGGAGTAGGATTGTAACCCTAAGGGCATCAATCTTTATCATCTTTTTGGCATCGATCTTGAGCTTGATCTGAATCGCATCTTTTGGATCATGCATCTTTTGTTTTGGATTTTTTTGGTTCTACGGAAGTGTATTCTGGTGAATTTTTATATATGAGACATGATGAAAAATGAGAAATATTGATTGTTCTATGTATTTGGTAAACTGTTGCAGTGTGAATGGATATGCATTATTGCAATGTTTGATATCAAAGCACGGCTCAATATGTTTTATGAATTAAATCGCAGAACTATGTTATGTATCTTAGATCTCTTAAGTATGCTGGAATAATCTATTATTGCATAGATATGATTAATTTGTCGACTGTGAAATGATTATGTTTTGATGCGAATAATGATTGTATCAATCTCCAAGTTACATAGTGATTGAACGTGAAATGATGCATGTCCTCTTACAACTGCAGAAACATGGTTCATATATCCCCCTTAGATATCTTGGGTGATACTTCATTCACTCTGCGGGTGTCGATGGAAAGGATAAAACCTTTCTGGGCCGATGTGTATGGGATTCTGTGTCGAGGTTTGTTGACACAGTGCGAAGTAGAACCCTGTCGATGGATCTATGTCAACAGAATATCATGGAAGTGATGGAATGGTGGATAGAAGAAGGAAATGTATAGGGATAACATTGTGTTGGTGAATGAGCATGATGAGCATAATGTCTTCTTAGAAGGATTATTGGCATGGTTAATGTAGCAATGGGACTTGACTTCTAAAACATTGCTCTACATATCAATTCCTCACTTGTTATATGCTCAGTCCACTTGCAAATTTTGAAAAGTATTCAAGATTCACTCATGCATGTATTGACCTTTTTCAAAATTCCGAGGACCTCGAAAAACCTAGCACTTTCCTACAGTGAAACATGAGATTATGGAAGAAGAGAGGTGATCGATCTCTCTTCACCCAACACTTATGAAAAAAAAACAAGCAATTACTTATAAAACAAATCCAAGGAAAAATGAACGAAGCAAAATTCATTTTATACCTACGGGAGAGTGGTCGCCACCTAGACTAACCAGCAGTATTTTGATCATAAATTCTCCGTTCCTTATCCGATTAGAGTGATTCCAAATCCAAATGAAAGTAAATTCATAGTTCTATGTATATTAGAAACAATTTTTAAATATTCCATGTGATGATATGCCAAATTTGCTCAGTAACAGTTGTTGCTTGGTTTTTCAACCAAACATGTGCAATGGATGCACCTACTAACTTGTAGTAGCAGTCTTCAAATTGAAAGCAAATACAACTATGAATTAATCTGAATCTAACATGTGCATATAACAATAAGCTTGAAAAGATTTAAGAACAAGAACAAGAAATGAGATAAAAAATGACTTTTGTATTATAATACCTCAAATGGTGAGGATGTTTGGTGTTGATCAGATCCAAGGTTGAGATGCTTTAGGCTCCAATGGTCTCTTCTCCAAGATTTCTACAATGGTCAAATAACTCACGAGATATTTTGACAGCATGAGGATAGGATGATGGATGGATGGATGGAAAGTGAGGAGCCCCTATCACCTTTTTATAGTTTTTGGTGATGGGGAATACCATTGTGGTTTTGTGGAAACCAATCGTATTGACCAACATGGTTTAGGTCTCTTTTCCCCTTTTTTTCCTTTTTTGAATATTTTGAATATTTTTATTCCCTTTTAATATTTTTTGGGAATTTTGGACCCTTTTTTAGGGTTTTTTGTGTTTTTTGAGGAAAAATATATATTTTGAGGGGAAAAAGGTGTATTATGGTCTTTTTGGTGACCTTTTGATGGCTTTAGAGGCTCAAATGGTGGAAAAGTGGACAAACGGGTCATGTGAATAAGGGAATGAGCTAGTGAGCACTTTTTGGGTGTTAACAGCAGCCTGCATGACAAGGTGTTTTTCGAATTCTGGTCGAGACCAATAGTCACAGTTTTAGGCACAATTTTTTCGTTTGATAGCATATTGACATTATTCCCATTGGAGGTGAAATTACATTCATGTAGTTATCTCCAATAGAAATATGCTTTGAAAACAAGAAGAATTGGTGGGTCGAATATGCCAATGAACAACTGGGAAAATAATGTTCTGAGAGTGTTGATTTAGGATAAAAAGATAGTATTTTGGTAATAAGTTTGTCATACTGTGTTGGAATGAAGTGATTCAAATTATGTTAGAAACTAGATTCACAGGAGAACATTCCATATAAACACGTTCTAAAAATTCATCATTAGATCTCCCAAAACATGACTATCCCAACTATGGTCTTGATATGCCTACTCCAACCCCAGCCAGTGTTTTGACCATATATTTTTCATTTGACAACCAAATTGAAAATTTTAAATTGGATTAGAAACTATAATTAAAGGGTTATTTTGGAAAAAAATAGGTTTTAAAAGTAATCCCATATAGTCCCTCAAAATAGGACTGTCTCGACTGTGTTCAGTGAATCCCAATAAGCCAAAATGCCACAAAATGCAATAAACAAAACATAGCTCCCAAAAAATTATTCGAATAGGTGTCAATGTTTGTAATGATATAATTTTTAATGGAATACATCCACATATCAAAATTTCAAGAATTTAGTACCTAGAATGACTTACACAGCGTGTTGCAGCAATTGCTGCAACTCCTAAAAAATGATATGATTTTCGAAATAAAACCTGTGTAATTTTGTGGTTGTATTATTTTAAATTTAAAATAATCTAAAATATCATATGAAAATGAAATAAAACCACTTACCATGATGGTCGTGTGTCTCAAGCTTGAAGTCTTCTATATCCTCGTGGCTCCTCCTTTACCGAGATCTTCATTCACCAGTGCTTCCTTCTTCTTACGAACTTCCTACAAAAGACAGATTAGTAATATGGGTGGATCTTACTGCACCACTGAGGGGAATGATGTACAAAAAATGAAATGAAACTTAAATGCAAAGAAAGAAAACCATCACTCAAAGCAAATTCAATCAACTGAAAAGTAATCAAGCAATCTACATGCCCTAACCCTTATGAGGCCGAGACCACTACAATCTGACAAATGATGCATAGCTCTTCACTACATCTTACTGCCCTGACACCTCAAGACCAGGAACACATCTACCATGAAATGTAACTAAAACCATTGCTAGTTTGTCCTTTTGCATCTTTAATGGCCTCCTTGACAACGGCACCAAAATTTTGGGTAAATTAATTGCTTATAAAAACAAACAATTCACAACATAAATGATCAATCTAGGGTAACGTCTTGTTGTTTCAAGGTTATCATGCAAAATATATGCAGGCTGCACTTTTCTCGCTAACATTGGCCATCTAATGTGTTGTAACAAAGTAAATCAATCCACTCTTGCATAAATTAAATCACACTTGTGAAAAAGTAAATCAAAATCACACTTGCAAAAAAGTAATTCACACTATGGTTGCAACCATGCTAATCTACGAATCTAACACACTTGCATAAATAAATAAACTTTAATTAAAAATACATCTACAGAAATAAATGAATCAAATTAAAATACATCATATGCTAAGCAATAAGAAGAAGTTAGTCTAATTACAAATTAGAGAAACTAAGAATTACAATCTACATTAACAAAAGAGAGAAATTAAAAACTACAATCTAAATTACAAAAAGAGATTAAAAGAAATACAATTCTTATTTCATCACAAATTGGACTTGTTTCTCTAAGAGTCCCCTCCTTTTGAATGGAGAAGGCACTCTTATTTATACATAATGTTCATTGAAAACAAGAAAATCCTAGGCTCTATCAAGCACCGAGAGGGATCAAATCTCCTGACGTGCAAACCTCTCCTCGAAAAGCTCCTTGAGTGCAATCCCTGAGAAGAGGTTTAGACCTCGGGAGATTTGATCCCTCTCGGCGCTTGATAGAGCCTAGGATCTGGATCTAGGTTAGTTCCAGTCGTGGGCAATGACACAAAATTGGATTTTGATCAGCATTGTGAGGAACATGTTAAGTTGAAAACACAAATAGAATTATGAGGATTATCATAATGTAAGTAATAAGTATTAAGGATTGAGTAAATTGTTAAAGCAAACGTTTGTACCTTTTTTTAGTGAAGGAAAGCAAAGGTTTGCACCTCAAGGGATATGATCCCTCTTGGCGCTTCATAGAATGAGAGTTATATGGGTCTATACTGGTTCCAATCGCGATGTGCGCGTCGAAATGATGTGATGTTTTAAAGTATTACCGGTAATCATAGTTAAATTATTTCATCAATTTTTTTAACAATGCAGATGAATACATATCAAACAAGACTATGTTTAAATATGATATATATCAACATGTTGGTTGATGTTATCAAAGAATATAAGCCTATATAATGTTTAAATACAAATATATTACAATGTGATCAACTTTGATATTTCTTCTTCATTTTTTCTTGATTCCACTCCTGCTCCCTTTGGCATCTTCTCGTATGGATCATATGTGAAAGGAGGAAGACCATCCAGACCTTTTACTCATGATATTGTTGTAAATGGGAGTCCCTGTCATTCTTTGTTTCCAATATTTATAGTTTCCTTCTCCAGTGTTAATCCCCATTTTTTTTTGCACTGTTGATGTGGATATATTAAATGTTGCAACACTGGTTGGGGCCAAAAGAAGTAATGGTGACTTATCTGGAAAATAATCAATTTCTAGTGTTTGTCTAATAAATCTAGATCCACTTTTCTCTCATGTGATTACAACCACATTGATAAAAAATAGAAGATAATTATCTCTACAAATCCTCTAAAAAATTTCTTAAAATATTTGATAAGAAATCTTATCAAGACTCTCATGATTCTTCTCCATCAAATATGATCCCATGATTATCTTCAAATATTCAAAGTTTGATGGTGAAATTCAAATTTAGGCCTAGATGGTCAAATTTGACTTGGTTGGAATCTTCAAATACACATGTAAACATCATCAAACTCACCCAACTGTTATATATAAGTGAAAACATGTTATTTTTCTAAGATTTAATCATAATTTTTATTTACTTAAAAAGCTAAAATAAATGCATTGGAAAATATTAAGCCTAATCCAACATATAAATATAAAATGGAATGGAATATGGTTACGGGAAAGCGATAAATGGTTTAAAAATGAAAGAGAAGATGTGTAAGGATGATGGAAAAAAACAACAACAATTTGGTGACCCAACAATTATGTATGTTATATAGTGCAACTTGTCTTTTGTTAGATGTTATTATAATGATTTGTGGGTTCGATGATGTTTAAATCTGTTATATGTATATGTTAGATGATGGTAATGTAATGTTTATGATTATATGTTCATGTTTATGTTTATTTTTATATTTATGATGGTTGTTAGGAACCCATGTCTTTACTTTGTTAGTATGTTGTTATTGGACGCATATGCTTTGTAAGTCGTCCCGTAGTATTTGTTGATCAATAGTTGTGTTATTGTTATTGGCGCATATGCTTTGTAAGTCGCCCGTAGTATTGTTAATCCATAGTTTGTAACGGCCCATGGTTTCGACCCATAGTATTGGCGCCTCGAATTAGTATATAAGTGTGTGTTGAGACCTATGAAGGCACGGTGAAGTTATTTGTATTGAGCTTGCTCAAAGGAGGTTGCCCCCTCGAAGTGGCCTGTGATCAATACAAAAGTGATTCTGAGTTCTGTCATTTCTGTTATTTCGCGCATTCTTGTTAATTAATTGTTGCAGGTGCCTCACATCTGGTATCAGAGCACTTTCTTGGGCTCGCTGGGTGAAATTTCTGCCAAAAAAAATTTTTCACATCTGTTGCAGGTTCGGATTTGGGAATAATCCCTATCCGCTTAACTGTGGGAAGTACTTGGGCATAAGCCCTAAAACTCATTGTGAGGAGTACCACAGGAACCCCGAAGTAGCTGGCCCATTGAGAGGACCTGCCGGCGAAAAGGGCAACGACCCCTACCTGATTGACTAGTTCCCACCCGTGAGGTAAACCAAGAGCTGTCGTTTGTGGCAAAGCGGTTATCAGTTTTACCTGAGCCGTGGAGTGAGGGGTACTGCCCCAATACGCAAGCCGTCAGACAGCATTGGTGGCCGAGTGAAAACCCTGAACTGTTAGGAAGCCGTACATACCTGGGGTCCATATCTACTTTCAGCTGAACTATTGTCGATTACTGCTGCGCCGTTTCAGATTCATTTTGCAAACCGTTCCAGATCCAGCCGTTCGGCATTGTTCCAGAATCCTTCGAACTAGAGATCTCATTCTGCAAGCAGAGCCGTAGCCGCTCCAGTGGCCTGTGATCAATACAAAAGTGGCCTGTGATCAATACAAAAGTGATTCAAGATCATTTTACTAAAAAAATATAGCTTTACGGGATAACGACAAGGATAAGGGTGGTTGTACAGGTCGAGGATAGCAATCTAGCTCTTCTCTTTTTAATAAATTACTATGGTTGTTTTCTTTGATTTTCCCTGTATGCGTAGGCTCTCCTATCTTTTTACCCTATAGACAGGACTGGTTAATCTTTCCCTTCTTGCATTAGCTTCAGTCCATTGAGTCAGAACCTATGAGCTTACAATAAATTCACAACTAGCCTACTCTAGTTGAACTTACTAGATTCAGTCCCACTTTCCTTAGTCCATGGCATCCCAATGCTTTTAATTAAATACATTCTTTTAAAAAGAGAAACTAGCTGCTCCCTTCTTTTTCCTTGATCCCCTGAGCCTGAAGCGAGTCCAGCCATAAGTAAGGTGCCTGTAAGGTTCTAACTAGACTTCTCATTTACTCCTCCGGTCCATAAGGTGAAATTAGCTTTATTTAAACCTTTATCTCCAGTAGTGCAGCAGAAGTAGTTCAAGCTCTAGTTATCATAGTAATTCTAGCTATTTCTTGAGACTATTTAGCTTGGCCCTGAATCTAACAAATAGTTATATGTATTTTGTATAGTGTTTCATTACTATTTCACTATTGCGAAGCCTGATCCAATTGGATATTCTGGAACTAAAAATGGACTTCTCTTTGGCCACCAATTAGTTATAATTAGTTGTAGTGCCTATATCAGGGCTTTTCCCTATATGCATCTCCGTATCCGGGCTATAGGAGAATTGGGGTTGAAGCTTAGTTGAAGTTGAAAGCCATGCATATTTGAAGAATTTTAACATGTATGCATGTTTGTTTCCATTTTTATGATTATACTGACTGGAAATGGAAATAAGCTTTCCATTTTTAGGATTATACTGACTGGAAATGTAAATAAGCTTTTTTTGGTTTTGAAGTTTTAACAACCGTACTTGTTTTGTGGTTTACATAATGAAAATCCACACTCCCACTTCGAGCAGAATAGCAAGGTCAACGGAAAATCAAGTTGACGATGGGAAAGGAATGCAGTCAAAGGTGGAGAGTCTGCCACCCATGTTTGCACCTGAGTTTGATGTTATGAGATGCTGGTCGGGTAATGAGGGACCAGGGATTTTCAGTTCTCTCAAGAATTTATCTAAAATATTTTGTCTTCAACTTTTTTGGATTACAGTTACAAATTTAAATATATTTATCCATTGTAATATAAGGTTTGGATTTCTCTCGTTTTACATTTGAATCCATCAATGGCAACTTCTTTTAACATTTGTTTTAAAATAAATTGCAATTTATTAATTAAGCAATCCATATATATATATATAACAAAATTCTTTTGATCGTGAAGTTTTTCACAAGAGTTTCTTGGCTTGAGATGTTTTAAGGAAAAGTTGAAGGGATGAATTTAAGGAATGACGGTGTTTCCATTATTTAGGTCTCCTCATGTGATTTTAGGTGGTTACCTATTGGAGAAGCAGATGACAAACGATTTCCTAAAATGGATTTGAGTTTACAGCGTCTTTTGTAGGTCGATTTTCATTTTTCACTGAGATGGAAAAATGAGCAGTTGAATTATAGTGAAGTGTTGAATCTGCTTTCTGCATTAAACAAAGCTAAATCAGTAAATGCTTTGTTGCAACTTGCAGGTTATTGCTCATAGAGAGAAATTTTTACCTAGATTGAAAGATAAATGTGCCCAAAAAACATCATTTGCAAGGGAGGGCATTGGAGCATTAGAAGCGCCAGTTAGTCATCTAAGGAGGCTCAAAGAAAATGTGGGGTTCATTGTAAACCGTGTACTATCAAATTCATGATGGCTTTGATAGCTAGCAGGTAGAACAAATCAATAAGAATCTATATTACCTGTCATTTCTATCAATGATCTTTCTTCCATTATCAATAGTCACTAGTGGTAAGACCTCTACCAAGTACAAGCTGCACGATCTATTTGATTTATAATATGTCTGCCATGCCATTCTTATTCCTATTGAGTTTCTTGGATACACCTTCTATTCTTATTCCCGTTCAATTTCCATGATTATGTCTAGATTCTAATTCATGGCACTCTTTTCAATCTTTTTCTATAAAATCATTTTGAAATTAATGTTTCCTCTTACAATTATTTATCATGTTTGTTGCTCTTTATTGCAATTACTTAAGTTACAGTGTTGATCAAGTTTTCTATGATGTAGATTGTGCACTGATAGCTTAACAGCTTCACAAGTGTTGCCTTAGCTCATAAATTGATTGCAATCCACCTAACAACTAATATAGTATATTGTATGGAATGTGATGTTGAAATCCTTGGAATGAACATTGGAGGTGTCCCATGGACTGGACACAAGGACCCTACTTTAGAAAATGGGTTTCGCAATGTTCTCCTTGTTTGTGCTGCAATATTGTTCTTATTGCTGGCATTCTTTGGGGCAGTTCCTTTGTATATGTGTCTTTCACATTTCTAAGTTGGGGCTTGCAGCCACCTCTGGTCTACCTTTTAACAGAGGGGATGCATATATCCATGTTGCTATACGATACTTCTGTCTTAAATTTGGCCATTGCTTGCTTATTGGGGAAATATTTCTGTCAACTCCAAACATTTTCAGTGATGTAGTTAAATTCCAATTTTTCAGCAATGTGCAGTATATCAAATGTAAAAGCTATGGTTAAACAAGATGCAAAATATGCTTGTTTTACTGTTAGATACTCTCTTTTCTTGCAATGTGGTCTTGTTAGTGCTATTATTTCTTATTCTGTCATTTCTATGAATAGTCTTCGTTGCTTTTTTGGAATCCAAATCCAATATGAATTTCATTGTGACACTTTCAAGTTACAAGTTGAATCAATGTGGATCTATGCTTCTTGTTTTCTGTTGAATTCACATATTGAGCATTTGAACAACTTAATTTTGTTTATGTTGAGACATCTGTTCCAAGTTACTAAAATTGGTTATTTTGCACATAAATGTGTTTGGGTCAGCTTGAAGCACGATATAATGCCATAAGAAAAGGTATGGAAGAAGACATTTCTTCAAAGGCAGCAAACCATAACAAATTATTAGTTTTCTCAATCCTCTGCATATGTCAAAGCATCCAATGTAAATGCCATACATGGTTAAATAACAAAGATAGGGGTCTTTCATATGAAAATGCTTTCATATTTACAATATTCCACACCCATGAAATAAACAACTTTGTTCCAGATTGCAATTTCACAAGAGTCATTTTGAATGCTGGAAAATCCCAAGGCTCAACCATAATTCCATGCTTAGTAAGATCCCATGTTCTTACCGTGGCTGGGGAGGTTTACGGACACACAATCTAGCCGACATATCGAAATTAAGGTTGCATAGGACAAGCAGAACTAAGCAATTGAAAATTTCACTCAACTGGATAACTCGCACATATCACAACAAATAAAATACAGCAGTTGTCATATAAAATACTGTGTACGGAAAAGTTGTCATATTTATAAAATTGTCATATTATAAAGTTGTCAATTGTCATATTTATAATCATAGTTGTCAAGAACCGTAATTGGATTAATATTCACCACAAGATATCGACTTGATTTTTTGGGGCAACATAAGCTAAGAAATAGCTACAAATTCCAGAAATTGGATTCATCTTCACGGCAAGAAATTGACTTTATTTCAGCCGGAAATTCTTCAATTTATGGCAATATACAATGCTAATGCTAATGATAATGCTCGAGGACATTTACCTTTATTCGTTATTTACCTTTAAGATCATAGGTTTGATATTAAATATATGAACAAAGGTGAGTGATGCAACTCTGATTCTCCATGTATTTGGTTGCATGCATGTTGCCATGAAACGTTTTATATATATTTTACCTTATCTTGGTGCTGAGAGGGAAAATGTCTCTTCTCTCCTTGAATGCATGTTGCGTTTCCCTTCCTCGAAGTTAGACTTCTGCTTATCATGTCGTAGGAAAGTTAAACGATGAAGGCATAACCTCCTAATTTGAAAGTCGACTTATGTTAAGTGTTTTGAGTTGCTGATTTCTTTTATTGTTGGTAAATAATAAGTGTGTGCAATTCCTTCTGAAAGATGCATTCGTAGCAATTGCATCATGAGGATTTTAAAATATATAGTATTCTTAGGTTTGGAGAATGAGGACACAACCCTTATACTTGGAATGTGGCGATAATGTGATATATAAATTTATAATATGCATAAATTTTAAATAACAACCTAATGGCTAAGTGTTGTTCTAAAGACTTAATAATTAGAGAAATTGTGTGTACTTAGAATTGGATGGAAGTGATAATACCAAATTCTACTCATCTATATTAAGTTTCTAGACATGACTAGAATGCTCATTTCTTCTCAACACCTAAACCAAATCAAAATTTCGGTAGCTCTATTCAGATATGAGGAGTAGAAATTGGTTTCCTATAGCTCTCTGCCCTGTTTTATTCCCTTCTTGCAATTTGAAGGCTTATTCATAATCAATAGGTGCTTTTATATAAGAATTTATGCTTCAGAAATTATACTCAATATAAATCGTGGTGAGGAATATAAGTCTTGTAGATTTTTTGTAATAATTGTGATTACGTGTAGAATGCTCTATGCCCTGTTTTATTCCCTTCTTGCAATTTGAAGGCTTGTTCATAATCAATAGGTGCTTTTATATAAGAGTTTATGCTTCAGAAATTATACTCAATATAAATCGTGTATAAATCGTGCTGAGGAATATAAATCTTGTAGAATTTTTGTAATAACACTTAAGGCAATATGCCATTGAAACGAGTGTTAGAAAGTCTTAGCTAATGGTTTCTTGATTAAAGCATTGAAGGGATAGATACCTTGCTGGGAATATTGCTCCTCGGAATCTTGTCTCTGATTTTCCAATGAGCCATTTTAATATCTAGTTGAATGACATTTCCATTTCATGCACTCAATGTGATTAAAGAAATCTTGAAATCACCTAGGCTAGACATTAGCAAAACGCTTAGGTCCAGATGCTTGTGAAAAATCTATGGAAATATGAGTGGGTTGTATCAATCTTTCATATAAATTTATTTGTACAGAGTTGGAAAAAACAAAACAGAGCAAGAAAATTGGAGTGAGTAATTTGACTGGTAAAAAGGAAAGTAAGGACAATTCTTTAGTTTATGGAAATAATCTTTGTTAATTCCGGAAAAAGACAGAACATCTTATTGGTTTGATTGGGAAAAAGAAAAAACAAAACACAGAGTCGTATTGATTTGATTGGGAAAAATATGAATCTAGAAATCAATTGATAATTACAAATTGGTCATGCAAACCTGGAAAAACAATCACATAGAAAAAGTCATTGAAATTGGATTCGTGTTCACGGCAAGATATTGACTATGACTCTATATACATATATTTATAACTACAACCCTATTCAAATAAAGTACTGTGTATGGAAAACAAATATTCAAATTGATTTGAAAATTCAGAGAAAGAGAAAATGACCCGAAAAATGTTGGGAACATAGGTGAAGAAAGTTGCGAAATTATGGCAGAAAAATGGGCAACAGAGGTGAAGAAAGTGGCGGAAATTTTGGAGAAAAAGAAAATGACCTAAAAAGAGTGAGTACAAAGGTCAAGAAAATGGTTGAAATTGGGTGAAGAAAGTGGTCGAAATTGGGTGAAGAAAGTGGCCAAAATTGGATTCATTTTCACAGCAAAAGATATTGACTTGATTTTAGTGGAGCAAGAAGTGACAAAAACACAACAAAATATATCGACTTGATTTTGGTGGAGCAAGAAGTGACAGAAATTCCAAAAATTTATGAAAGAAGCTTAACTAATGAAAGCCACATGCAGAGACACATGATGTTTCTCCCTTCAACATTTCAATGATTTTTCTTTCTCCATCGACTAAGATGTATGGTAAATATAACAACTAGAAAAAATAGATACCACTATAAGGTCTGATAATAATCCATGATGTTGTTTGAACAAGGAAATCAAATTACTTGGTATGCACATTGTGAGTCCTTTCTGTAAAGTGTGGGAGTGAACATCAACCAACTTCCTCCTATTACATTCTCATAAATGTTTTGCACATGTTCAAACGAGATTCGAGATGAAATACATAACACATATAGAAAGACAACTTGCAAACCATTCCCATGAATATGCATCATGAGTACCAAACCAACGATGTCCATATTAATACCCTACATGTATTAAATTCTCATATGGGTTAAGGTTTCCCTTATGCCAACATCATGCATGGTCTCACTAGCTCCACATGGAATCTGATCACCATATTCTTAGATACCAACATATCTATATAATGTGCAACATGAACAAGAATTAGAAAAATTCTTCATATTTTTATGCCCATTGTATTAAGAAATTGAAGCTAGCTATTATTGCCATTTTAAGGAATTATGTGACTCATTATCATCTCTCACTATCACTACTTCTTTTCATAATAGAGATGGAAATGCATGGAAGATAACAGATCAAAAGGTGCCTAATGGGTCAACCCACATCCAATACATAAATACATTATTTTAGCCAACCCTTAGCAGACAAAGATGTAAACAAGACCATGATTCTACCCAACAATCTTACTCTATTAAAGGTTAAAGGATGGACAACATTAATGCAACACCATGGCACAAATATATCCCATATTACCAAGTTCATTGGCCACATATGTTGGGAGAGGAATTTGGGAGATCTTGCCCCATTTTTGTGAGTTGCATAATTTTTATAGTCCTCTTGATTCTAGATATGACTTGTACTTGCTTTCTTAGCTATTTGTTTCAAAGTTTTCATAGACTATTACATCTTTCAATATAGTATAGCCTTCTCAATCCAATTAACCTATTTATGTTAGCAAATTTCATTAACATATAAATAAATAAGTAAACATTTACAATATTTAAATATGTGCTTGATAACATTGTACATATTTATTTTGTTATAGCGAAATCTAAAAACCCAAGATTTAGCATCTTTATGAGTGGTGGTCATCCAAAAATAAGAAACAAAGGTATGGTGAGTAGTTCAATATGATTACATATAATCATCTATGACTACAAAGCTTAGTTATAGCAAAATCATGACTACCTTATTACCTCTACATGAAGTAGCAAGATAAGTGGGTTTGATGTTGGGAAATATTTGATGGTTAAGTTTATGAAATATTTCATGAAGTAGTCGACCTATCCTCTAAGTCCATCGATGTTGGTGAGAATATTAAAAAAATGACTTTCTAGGTCATTTATTTAATTGTGTTACATTTAACACAACAATTGTACAAGACATAAATAAAAAAAATTATTATATTTTATATTTTGCTAATTCTCATGTTTTTCAAGTTGCAATGTTTATATGTGGGATGCATGACCTTCATGTATTGGAAATGTAATACTTCTTAGCACATAAAATGGTCACAAATCATGTATTCAAATAAACCTATATTCTTCATTAATAAAAAAAAAACTTAAGATAGGGAAACACCATACACTGATCCTTTTATGGAATGGTCAACTCATGTTCATTTTCCTCTTCGATATGGAAATCTACAAATGAGATAGGCTCCAACACAATAATATTCCAATGCATTCTCCATAAGGAGGAATCTATCCTTATTTATATCTAGGTAACAAACTCTAACACTAACCAATGCCAACTACCTATTGGGCCTTCTTTAATGAGACCATATTAAATTTATTCATTGCTAACTACCTAATGCTCCTTATTTAATTAATAATAACTAACATCATGGACCTATTGCACACTACATTAAATGGCCACAACACTTGTCATATTCTTTATTCTAATCACTCCATAAGTCACCATTACACACCCTAGGGATGATCCCACTAGGAAACTTCAAGCCAACTAAATGAAAATTTGTGTGTTTGTTATTTGATCATCTTTTGGGTTGACATATGAGAAGTGAATGATATTAGTTGTTATATATATATATATATATGAATGAGAATACAATGGATTTGGGTTGGAATTGGTGAGGATTAAAATGTTGATTGCCCACATGAACAACAACACCTTGGCTATAGGTTTGGATCACATAGAAATATTCTTGAGTTCATCATAATTTGGTGTGAGAAATGTGAGTGAACTTTGGGTAGATGACATGTGGTTGGTCAACACCAAGCAAGTCGAGAGATGCATTCATGGGTAACTTTTCATTTCATCAATATGAAATATTTTTGTGCTAGAACAAGTTACACATGTGGCGAAGGAAGACATTAAGAATATGTAATGCAACTCTTGAAAATACCAAATTTTTTGAAAATTCTCAACATTGGCTTGTCAGGTTTGTTAAAGAAGGTCGATGTTATCTCCCCCAACAAGGTTCAAGTTTCTCGAGTGATATTTGTCTTGTTATGGGACACTTTAGATAGTCATTAGAACCAAGTGCAAATCTTCGATCAATTTAGAAAAATAAATACCCGCACTCGCATCACCTTCGATAAAGGAATTTGGTTTAATATTGTAAAATCACTACAATGATCGTAAAATCTACGGTATTAGGTTCTCTTAATAGGGAAATTATTTTATAATATACAGTAGGTAGTAGGTAGTAACTACTATTTAGAATTAGTTATGATACTAAGCAACTCGGAGTATGTGCTCCCAAATACAACTATGTACAAAGGTTCCCATTGCCTTTGCCCTTCAAGATAGACTACTTCTGCATCAAAAAACATGAAACGTTTTCCAATTAAATGAACCATCGACTAAAGCCTAAAAATGAAATAATTGCAATGATGAATGAGTTACAATGTCAACAAATCATTGAAGTTGGCATCTCATATCACAAATAATAGAAAACGATTAATCCTGCTTTGTTCGATCACTTCTTTTGGAACATAGTTGATTGAGTTCATTTCTCCACTGAGCTTAAATTTATAATAAACCATAGAACATCAACTACTTATCATAATTGCTATCAAAAAAAATTATAAATTTGTTATTAAGTGATAATTGCATCGACATATCGCTCTTCAGTACCAACAATTATCATTTTTTGTACAAGATCAAACTCCTCAGTAGCAATTTTGGCAAACAAATATTTTAACTTGCCAAAAAATTTCACTGAAAGGATAAACAAATTTGCTAACAATTTGTGTGATATTCCCTTTCAGAAGGAAATATTTAGATGCCTTAACCCAAATATTTCCTCTAGTTGATTCAGTTACTAAGCATTCATTATGTCATGATAGAGAAAAATCTATTTTGTAACTAAGAAGTGATCTCTTTGGAGGTCAACATTTTTCATAATTTTAAAGATTTTGAACTTCCAAAATTTTACAGGAGAAAACGATAATGGTTTCTAACTTTTTCTAAATAAGGGGTGTTAGGCTACAGAACAACATTGAAAAAGTGAGATTATGAGGTTGTCCATTATTGAAGTTGAAAGATGATTAAGGAGCCAATAGGAGCAATTATCTTTTTGAATCAAGTCCCTCAGTTTATGGAATCTAATCAATTCCTAGGATTACCTCTGCATTTTTGTTTCTTCTGCTATGTTCTTCTTTGTTATCTGTTGATATCTTTATTAGTCTTTGGTCTTATTGATTTCCAGAATCCTAATACGTTAGTTCGGTTTAGTTCTTTTTCATCTATTTTGTATAGTTTGATTTCATCTCTCGGGCAGTTAAGTGGTATGATAAGCGCTAGGAAATATTTTTTGTAAAATTGTCATTCCAGTTTTTTTTATGACAAAGGACATGGTCCAAGCTTCCATGTATTCTATATTAGCATTTTTGGCTATGTCAAAAGATCTAATTTCTTAGCTAATATCGAAATGCTACAAAGCATATGCAATATGTAATTTCTTTTCATCTTCCAATAAAATTTATTAGTATTTTTTCGAAGAAAAAAAACATTGAAAATAACAAAATAAAACACTCATTCATCCCATCCCACTCATTGATCATTCAAACAACCCATAGTGAGTATACGAATTCTTTATATTTTTTGTTTCCATAAAAGACCGACACATAATTAATGAATTTCTAATGGAGGGATTGAACTTTTTAAAGATAAAGTTACATTATGATTCATTTATCATTTTTCAAAATTTTGATAGTTTGTGTTAAAGTATAATTTTTTAAACATCATTTTCTAAATTTTGATAATTTGTTTTATATTTTAAAAATTTAAAAACAAAATTTTATGAACAAAAACTTTCTCTAAAATATCTCTTGTTATTACTTCATTCCTAATACCATGATCATATTAAATGATGGTGGCAATCACTTGTTAAATATTATTTGTTTGTTTGAATGTTGTTTGAACTTGGTACAATTCGCATTCCTATCAGGATGGGACCAAACGATACAACTTGGGAAGAGATATCTAGTTTAAGTTGTTTTTAGCAAATTGGTCGAGAATTTCTTCCACTCCTCAAGGCTATAAAATTGAATCACTACTTCTAACATTGAATGGCATCGTGGGCTTCAATGTATAAATTGAGTTCTTTTTAGCAGATTGGTCGAGAATTTCTCTCACTCCTTCAACCTATAAACTTGCATCACTACTTCTAACCTTGAATAGCATCATGGGCTCCATAATAGAAATTTTACATTGATCCATTCTTTGTGTGATTAAATATCTCCATGCTCTTGAGTTATTTCATTTTTATTTTATTTTATTTTATTACCTTTAATAATTTGAAATTTAAAAAAAAATAAATAGGTGTTAATAATTTAAAAAACATTAACGCCTCTGGGGTTAGAGAAATTGGTAATGAGTAATTGTGTTGAGAAGTTGTAAATGAAAGGTCGCAAGAATGCCCATGGGTACTACTTACAAAAAAAATTGATATAGACAAACTTCACAATAATTTATTAATTTGTCAAACAAGAGTTTATATATGTCAAGACCATCTTTTATCTCACAAAACCACATGCATATATTAATGCATTTTTTTCTCTTTAAAAATTCCCTAAAATCCTGCTTAAAACATTTGCATCAAGGATCCTATATTGCTTTACAATTTGATTATGTGTTATCTCTCATTTCAATTCTCCATCACAAGAAAGCAAAGGAACAAAATGAAATTAAAAAAACTTCAGATAAAACCATGTTGAGGATATTACTATATTAATGTTGAGATTGAATTTATCTATGTAGTTGGCCTGGAACTTAATTGTCAATGTTCATTTTGTTTATGAATAGGAATCTCGACAAAATTTAGTTTATTTATTAATTTTTTCTTGTAAGTAAGTACCCATGGGCATTCTTGCGACCTTTCATTTACAACTTCTCAACACAATTACTCATTACCAATTTCTCTACCCCATAGGCATCAATGTTTTTTAAAATTATTAACACCTATTTATTTATTTTATTTCAAATTATTAAAGGCAAGGACTAAGCTCACGCAACTCTTGTTTTTATATGAATGAACACTTTATGTTGAGCTAGCAATTACTTTTCAAACGAAAAAAATGTATAAGGTAAGGTAAGGTGTCATGGGTAGGTTAGCCATTCCTTTGTTATATTTTATGTTTAATTTTGGGTAATACTTGAATTCGACATCTAACTTACAAAAAAAATCATAATAAAATTGATTTGTTACAATTCATTTTATAGTGATATAACATTGATTCATCACAATTTATTCTAAAGAAATTATTTTAACTATTTTAAATCATTTAGTGTAACAATTTTTTAATTTAATTTATTTAAAACAATCTTTTTATAATAGTCACATTTTACAAGTTGTAAGTTTTTTTGAAGTAGCCATTTATTCTAGATTTTGGAAATTTGGTTTTTTTGTCGGAACTAAGTCATTTTTTTTTGTAAAATCTAAATTTGGAAGCGTTTAAATTGTGTTTTTGAATGTATAAATGGATTATGTACCCTTAAATACCCCTATAGATTATGCAATTTCTACAACTAATATATGTGACTAATTTTTTTTTAAGATTTGTAACCAAAGTTTCAACAAAACAAATCGGAAAAAGTAGAAAACCTAGAATATTTAGACTACTCCAACTCTTTTAAGTGTACAAAGATTTAAAAAAAGGTTTACACTTAAATGGATTTGATCCCTCCGAAGAAAGATTTAGTAGATTTATGTTAGTATTCATCATATACCTTTAAGCAACAAATAACTTATATCCTTTGGCAAATCTTCACATAGCTAAGCAATATATATGATCTTGTAACATGTGTCGAGTGTTTGTCGAGTAACAAAATAATACAAAGTAAACAAAAAAGAATAATACAAAGTAAAAAGTAAATATGAGACTTAAACTAGAGACTTTAAAGCTTAGGATTAGGTGGAAAAGAATAATACAAAGTAAAAAGTAAATATGAGATTTAAACTAGAGACTTTAAAGCTTAGGATTATGTGATAATATTATGTCGGTCATAAACAAAAAGAATAATACAAAGTAAAAAATAAATATGAGATTTTGTAAGACTATATATCTTTTTAAAGTAAAGCGTGTCCTACAAAGTTGATCATAAAAACAATTACACATATTCCTCTTTCTTTTTCTTTTGAAGATATCTCTCATTTTTAAAAAGGAAATACACATCTCCCTCATTTTTAGACGGTTAAAAAGGAAATACACATCTCCCTCATTTTTGTACCATAGAAAAGGAATATTTTTAAAGGAATATTTTTATTAAACGATAGAAAAAAAAAGTACACATCTCCCTCATTTTTTTCGATTCGACGATAGAAAAGGAAGTCCCTCATTTTTGAACGATAGAAAAGGAAGTACACATCTCCCTCATGTTTTGAACGATAGAAAAGGAAGTAGAACGGTAGAAAATGCCAATGAAGAAAAGAATGGCCATTGTCAACAATGTCATGACTACGTATGTGAGATGAGATCATTCATTCTCACAGGTTTTCCCCTATATATAGCCCCGCCCCATCCTCCATTGCTACTTGTCTCGCCGTCTCTGGATCAAGAAAGAGTGAGTAGATCTGGAGCAGAGAATGGGAAAGCGATTCGGCGTTCTGTTGTGTGCGCCCGATCAAAACTACGTGAGGAAGAGATATGGAGGTTATTTCAATCTCTATGCAAACTTCTTGAGCGGCCCGGAGGAAACTTGGGATTGGTTCAGAGTTGTGGATGGCCAGTTTCCTGCTATGGAGGATCTGTGCAAATATGACGGATTCGTGGTCACGGGAAGTCGTTATGATGCCCACGGAAACGATGTATGGATATTAAAGCTCTGCCAGTTGTTGCAGACACTCAATGCGATGGCCATTAAAATACTTGGTATCTGCTTCGGTCACCAGGTGCTGTAATCCATTTCTTGCTTCTCTTTTTTCCTTTGTCGATCTCTGTTCAGCAATGTCATATTTATATATAGTGGCTTCAACGCCGTACTTAATTATTCGCAGGTTTCTTGGTCTCTCTCAAGCAGGTTTTGTGTCGATCTCTGGGAGGAAAAACTGGAAGATCATCAGTTGGATGGGACATTGGCTTGACGAAAATTACAGTTTTTCCAAAGTTGTCGACAAGGTATTTCGGTTTGGAGATCCCTTCTACGCTTAGTATCATTGAATGCCATCAAGACCAGGTATTCTTTCATTTCAGAGATAATGTTTTTCTTAACAATATGTCATCTCTGGAACATTATAAATGTCGAGTTACTATTTCATTCTTACTGAACAAAACTGTTGAACAGGTGTATGAAGTTCCCTTGGGGGCAGACATATTAGCTTCTTCAGTGAAAACAGGCATCGAAATGTTTTCTCTGGGTGATAATATACTGGGCATCCAAGGTCATCCAGAGTATACCGATGACATTCTGTTTAGTCTCATAGATGGGTTGTTGGACAAGAATCTTATCACAGTAAGTAATACTAAGCTTACTAAGTTGAGCAGTTGTTGATGATGGTGTTACTCTGATTACTCCTGTTCTTACAGGTTTTTTGAGGGGGAGTATCAAAATAGATAAAGTGAAAAAAAACAGTATTTTAGTACTGTCACTGGGTTTATATGAACATATTTGAACAAGAAACATAGCAAAAAGGGATCATATCACGACGTTTTTCTCAATTTTCAGGAAAAGATGAGCGATGAAGCCGAGGCTTCTTTACAATTCAACCAACCTGACTCAATCATCTGGCAGAAAATTTGCAAGCTATTTCTGAAGACATGACGCATAGCAAAGAGTATTTACCAACATCTAAAAGGGTTAGGGTTGCTTAAAGCTGGAACTGTTTAATTCTGCATCTACCATATATTATGTTGCACTTGCATCTACCATATAATTTCTGCATCTACCATATATTATGTTGCATCTATCATATATAATTTCTGCATCTACCATATATTACTGGAAATTATATATTTTATGCATTTGCCATATATTATGTTGCACTTGAGCATATTCCCTGGAAAATAATATGTTTTCTGCGTGTACATTACAAAATTGAGTTTTCACAAAACCAGGTGAAAGGAAATTAAAAATTTGGCTAGATTTATAATGCTTTTCAACGTAGTATTTAATTCCACCTTCGAAATCACCTCAAAACATAATAAATTTAATTATTTAAATTATTATCGATGTAAATTAAAATTATTAAACTAGTATAGATTTATTTTAAACGACATCTATTCGTGTTAAATTGCTAAATTGCTTCGTATTAAATGATACAAAAACTAATGTCTCATAATTTAATTTATATTACTTTTAAAATGGATATATCTTAGTTTTAATCTTTAATTTTTTATATAAAATTCGAACTTGTATTAACTTATTTTCCATATATTATGTTGCACTTGAACATATTCCAGTGAATATCATCTATTTTCTGCATGTAAATCACAGAATTGAGTTTATTAAGAATTTTGGAAGATATATAATGATGTTTCAACTTGGTATTTAATTCCTTCTCCTAAATCATTTAATTATTTGAAATATTATTTGTGTAAATTAAAATTATTAAACTAGTATATATTTATTTTAAACATGAATCTCTTAATTGTTAAGAGAAATTAAATTTAAAATTTTTAGAGGTGTATTGTTTTAATGATTTAATTTATATGATGTGTTAATTCTTTTATATTAAATGATAAAGAAAATTACACTTCTACATATTTGATTTGTCTATTAAAATGTTTTATAGATTTACTTTAATATAAATGTATCTTACTTTTAGTTTTTTTAAATATTGTGTAAAATTTAAAATTTGATATATGTTGTGGACTAAATCATTTAATTTAATTATAAAATTTATATTAAATTTTAAATTTATTTTTTAAATAATTATTGAAACAATTTCAAAAAATAATACATAAAAGAACTATATTATATCTATACAAACATGGTCTATTACTTTTTTTTTCATTTAAAATTTGGAAATAATTAAAATATTTATAAAAAATGTTTTGACATTGAAGATTTATAAAATTTATTTTGACTTTGGAGTGAAAGTAACACTTTTTGGTAAGGGGATGAGTTTTCAAGAGGTTTGATGATTGAGCTTCTAAAGCTAGATTCGGAGCTTTAAGTTTGGGGAGAAAATATTAATGTCCAATTTTTTTTTCTTAAATATTAATTTTCATCTTATTATATAATGAATTAAATTTTAATTTATTTATTTTATTGATGAGTAACAATTATGTTATTATAATTTTAAAATTTTAATCTAAATTTAAATTTTTTGTTTCAATTATATTGTGGTAGTATGAATGATATCGTTTCTTGCAACAATGTGCTCGTCAAGCATAATTGACTTGCTATTGCTCAAGCTAAGACAATGAAAATTGAAACAAACTACCTTACTATTAAAAACATAAGTGAAACATCACTCCAGCAAAAAAATGTATTCCTAATTTTGCAATACAAAGATATTAATGAATTATTGAACTTGCAATGGATGTGAACGAGATAAATTATGCTTTTCATAGCCATGCTTTGTTACATGTACTAAACTAAACCTATGGACGGTAGATCTATACATACCCAATTTATATTTTATTTTATGGTCTTATTAAATGATACCTATTAATTATAATACTCCACCATAACTAAAAGGAAATTAAGAGGAGAACATGGTTTGTAGTCTCTTATTCATCTATAAATAAGAATTGTACGAGACATCAATGGCAGAGAGAACATGTGTGCTAAAATTTTGCTAAACTTTGATCTTCCATGTATACTTAAATCTATATATGAGAGGAGGAAACCATTTTTTAATTTTCATAGTTTAACTTTGAAGTTGCAATAGGTTCTATTTATAATATATTTATTGCAGTGCGTGGCATGCTCCCCACCATGATGAGGTTCCATTGTATTTTGCAACACATATATATGTTTAGCTTTTTTTCAACTTGGACCCTCACTACACCAACACACCATCACAATTTTATGGTCTTTGTAGGGGACATAATTATGACCTTCTTGGGGTTTGTAGAGATCCTAATACCATAATATGTCCTCTAAGATTGGTGCCATTACCACGGAGGAGTATTGTTTTAAGTTATGAGTTGGAAGAGCCATGGTAGCTTGAATTGAGGTGAGGGATATGATGGTAGACACCATATGCACTATGTTGGGTAGTGTTTTGGGTTTTTTAGTTGGGGGAGATCTAGATCACCCTTATTTTTGGAGATCTTGATTTGTATTGGGAAAGTGACGAGACACTTCCACCTAAGAAATTTAAACATATAGTAAATTCATAAATTTTGTATTAACATTTATCTAATTTGATTGTAAATTTAAGTTGCACAATGTTAGATTCTATTTTTATGGACCATCATATGCAAGGTTTTGACTTTCTTGTGGGTGATAAGGGCGAGGTAATAGTGGTGATGGAGATGGTCACAAAGGTGATGGGGGCATAGTGGAAGTGATGGTTGTGGTGGCAAAGGTTGGAAAGGGTGATGTAGGGCTTGGTACAAGAGATGGTGGTGGTGACAACGATCATGGGACTAGTGAAACTAGTTTTTATAGCCCATTATTTTGATTTATACTATATCTTAATGTTACATATATAAACTTATTTTTTATAATTTATATATGGATTTTATGATATTTTTTAGAATTTACGATGAGGATTTTTTAGAGTTTAGAATTTATATGAACTTTTGATATTTTTTTTCACTTTATGAGAATCATGTGCAAATATAATCATGCTTAAATCAATATGCATCTAATTGATAATTATTGTATACAATATCACACTTATTTATTATTAATTAACATTTTATGTGCAATTAAAATCATTCTCAAATGCATTAGAAAGCCCCCTATTATGAATAAAGCTTGAATATAACAATGTTAATAATTTGGAATGCACTTGGCTTATATACACAACATGAAATTGGGATTTCATATCCACCTATTATGAATAAAGCTTGAATATAACAATGTTAATAATTTGGAATGCACTTGGCTTATGTACACAACATGAGATTGGGATTTCATATTGGTGTATTCATATTAGTAAGAGATATTATTGGTTTGAAATTGTTCTATAATATTTATAAACCAACCAGTTAAAAGATCAATAGAGATCGTGATTATTTTGATAGATAATTTAGAAAGGACATGTGAAAGAAGATAAGTTAACTAATATGTTTAAAAAAACAAGTGGTTTCAATCAAAATGTTTCACACTATAAAACATTTGAAAGATGAGACCCGCTTAAACAAACTCCAATATAATTAAATATTTTAAAACATAATAACATGTTTAAACCTATTTTTAGTTCAAAATTAATGTTTCAATATTGGAGAGTAACTTTACTTACACCTCGAATATTATTTTTGATAGAATCAATGAAATTACAATGTGTGCGTTCACTACAATGATTAAGTATAATTTCTCATTATGAAATTAATTAAAGGATGTCTAAAAAGTTCACTATAATTTATCATTAAACATATTTGAATTATAATAACTATATAAATATATTTAAATATATAGCGGTTGAAAAATATTTAAATATATAGAATTAATAAATATAAAACGCTACATTATTTTAAATATTTCATTAAGATTGGTAATGCAATGGATATAGACACAATAACAAAGGTTATGTGAGAAGCATTTCATAAGCATTTCAATATACATTGGAGTATGGAAGGATCCAACCACTTATACTATGAAACGAGAACTCGACACAGTTCTCGTTTTTCTCTCTCCTAATTTTAGTAGGTATTTTTAGCTCCGTTTCAAAAAGGGGTGATGCCAGTATCACACATTTTCATTTCGAGGCATTTTTTGGGACCTTTGAATTATCTTTATCGTAAAAAAAATTTAGTTTCTATTTTCAGGTGCGTTTTTAGAAATTTAGCAAAATAGCATACATTTTTAAGCAATTTATAATGAAAAACATATACATTTTGCAATTTTTTCTATAAAATAAGACATTTTTATGGACAAAATAAGACACTTTTATTGACAAAATTGTAAAAAATTCCAGAAAATATAGACATTTAAAACCATTTTCAATCAATTTTCAGATATGTTTTGTATAAAAATGATACTATTTCATATTATTTTCCGAAAAGTGTTGATTCACATAAATTCAAGAAAAACCATACAAATTATTTGTAAAAAACATATTTTAAACATTATATATAGAAATTTTATTTCTAAAATTAAGTGTGAAAGTCAAAACATTACTAATATATCTTATCAAAATATTGTCAAACTTAACATTTTCTTCAAAACATGAAACTGATCAACACTTTAAGTTATTAGGAACTTTTAGTTTCTTGTAATATTTATTGGAATGAGCATACGTGACACATACATCTATCTTCACATTTTTTTTTATTACTTTGTGGTTTACAGTCTTTTTCTATTTCATCCATTAATAGAATTTGGGTTTTTTTATATTACTATGTTCTTTGCAATATCTTTTTTTGTATATTTCCCTTTTATATTTCTTCCTTCATTCTATGAAGAAACTAGATCAAACATCTCTTCCCTAAACCATTGATTTTTATGAACATGATACATTATAAACAGGGAAAATATATTTAATCAATTGGAACACAAATGTCTAAGTGTTAAGACTCCATAGGAGGCCAAATATTTGTATTTTATCAATATTAAAAAGAAAAATATACGATTATAACAAGTGACTATAATCACAATCACATTAGAGAAAACAAATAATTGGTAGAAAGACAAAAAGCCTAGTTCGTGGCTTAAAAATTTAGACATGGAGTATATCTATGTAGAAAGGTTGAACACCACAAACTTCACAAGGAGGGTTATCTTAATTGGCAATATAAAATACGCCTTTGCACCATTATTAAAAAGATATCTAGAAAGATAGAACACTTCAAACTTCACAATGAGGGTTATCTTAATTGCCACTATATGCTTGTCCACCACTCTTATCAATTGTTTCTTCAAATATAATTTTATTAACTTTATTATAAGATATATAACAAAATTCTTAAACTATTGAAAACCTATGTACAAGATTGTGGAAATGAGGTATATATGTTTGTGAAAATATCATAATATTGAGCTAAAGAAATACATATGTACAATAAATATTATTTTTACTAATATTTATATCTACATTAAAACTTTTTACACTTTTTATAAAAAATCAAAATCATTATTAAACATTAATAACTTAAATCCTTCTATCTTTGAAATGATGATTATAATATAAAATATATACATATATTAGATAATTTTTTTAAATGTAGATACTAGTTCAAGTTCTTATGTTCTAATTTATTTCAAGTTCTATTTGCGGTATTAAAATGCATTTAGGTTATTATAATCGTTAGCTATCTTGATCCCTACATAGATATTGTATGTTGCTACATAGTAGATACATGAGACTAGCTCCAAGAGTTAGCTCGATCGGTTGTGTTCTCGGAAGTTAGGCCTCCCAGTATGCGAGGTCACGGGTTCCATCCTCATAGACTCTCTTGGGGTTAGGCACGCAGCGGCCGCAGGGAGGAAACCCCTTCGGGGCGGGTCCGTCAGAAATTATTTCGTGGATGTAGCAGTCGGCTAAGCCGATTAAAGTGAACCACATGGAAAAAAAAAAAAAAAAAAAAAGTAGATACATGAGACTATACTATGTGAACCTTAAGAAATTTAGATGAGATAAAAGTGAACTAAAAAATCATGATTCTAAGAAGATATTTATAGTAATTTATGAGGTGTTCCAACATAGAGACTCGTTGATTTCATGGATTCAATTACTAGGATGTGTCTTATAGAGTGATACTTTTTCCCAATGGGTTCTATTAAAACATTAGAATGCTTTTTAAATTTGTAATCGCGTCAAACTTCTTAGAAATGAAGCGTATATTAATTTCAACATTTTGTTTACAGTATTAAAATGCTTCTTAAATATGTTATCGCGTCAAAATTCTTAGAAATGAAGTGGAAATGCCCCTCCTCCCACTGCACCTCCCTCCTCTGTGCTCCTCTGGCCACACTCATTCGCTCATATGGGCGCCCAAGGGCCGGCATCGAGCAAGCCCGTGAGGGCAGCCCTTGGGCGCCCAAGGGCTCTGCTCGCCCAAGTGATTTTATGATGCATCGTGGCAACAGTCCTTTATAATCTACTATCTTAACCTCCTTCTAGAAACAAAACCAACGATCTCGTTCCGGAGTTAATGGCAGCTTATGTAGATGCGATCTTCTCCTGGCCTATGATTTTAGGAGCAATTTTTTAATGAGTCTTCAACTAATTCCACAATTGCATGTTCAATGCAATTTCCTTTCCGAGTTTAAGGCGATTTATTTATCTTCCAGCATCGTGGCAGGATTTGTGGCAGCTCCTGGTGATTTAGGTAGAGAATCGTATGGTAGTAATTTATTTGTATTCAAATTATGTTCTAATGACGTGGTAGCATGAGGCGAAGACTTCTCAAAATCTGCCAAGAATTTTGCTAACAAGACTGATTGAAAACCTTTTTCAAAGGTGCTGGTGCGACTTGAATGATAGTTGGCGCTTTTTCCTTATGGCATTCCCATTTAAACCGGGATGATTCAACATCCATTACGTAATAATAAAGTGATCTTCATAACTTCTTCGTGAGAACCCATTCAATCCAATGCTTTGTCTTGGTGAGAACAAATTTTAATTTAAGAGTCTTCAATTTTCAACACCTGTGAAATATGAATTCGATGCGGTCATTATGAAAATATTATATGAGAGCCTTACTTCAATACAAAACATGGTCGAGATCATGATAATTTTTTAATGTAAAGAACATTCGTGTGGAAAATTGTGGATATAAATGCTTATTGGCGTTTGAATCTTCAACATAATCTTAAATGACTACATTAGAGTAAATTATATTAAAAATTCCTGAAAAATAAGATGAAAAAGAAATTATGAAATTTATGCATTGCATTTTGTTTTATGCCCATTAAACAATGTAGCATGTTGGATTATAAATTACTTTATTGCTTTTTGTTTTATGCCTATTAAACAATGTAGCATGTTGGATTATAAATTACTTTATTGCTGATTGATAAATTCATATCCTAGCACATGAAAATGATATCCTTTTAAAATAGTTTCCTTTTGAATGGGAAGAACATTTTGGTTAAGTTTTCACTTTTAGATAAATAAATGAAGCCTAGTGATGATTTCTAAAAATAATTGCTTATAATATGGACCTTTAATTCTAAGGGTATGTTTTGACTATTTTATCAAAACTAAACATATATAATTATAAATTAATCATTAGAATTGTTCTTAAAGCATATATGTTTTAAAGAATTGCGATTCTATGCTTTGCCGCTCACCTGGGCACCCAAGGGCCGCCTTCACGGGCTTGCTCAATTCCAGAATTTCAATTTGTGAATTGTAGTTGACCTTCAAGTTTTAATTTTAAATGAAATAGATTGGAGGAATTACACTCAACCCTTAAAATAGATGGAATACCTTTCATGAATCTTAGGCATGCTCATGTGTAGAAAAAAAAAAAAATCATTATTGCAATATAGTCATTACGTGCAAACTATAATGTCCTTTAATTATTATCAAAGAATGCTCTTCTTATTATTTCACTATACGTATTATCTTCAATATAATTACTAATTGGGGAATGCACCTTCATTATTAAACTACTTATATTATGATTCAACATAATGTCCTTTAATGATATTATGGAATGGCCTTTAAACTAATTGACTGTGTGGATTGGTGCAAATAAAATGCCTCGTAAAAAGTTATTTTTGGAATATCTTCGTTATAGAAACAAAGATATATAAACATTGTCTTGGAATACTTTTTCTTTTTTCAGGTATGTTGATGTTTTAGTAGAAAGGATTCCTTATTTTTATATGATAGTAACAGTATTACTTTCATGGGAAATATTATATATATTTGTTCATTATATGGTGATGTCAGAATAGAGGGATACGACCCTTACATAAATCATATTAAGTTGTATGAAATTTGAATGTAAATCATATTAAGTTATATAAAATGTGTATTAATAGGAAGGAATACACGGAGTAATATTTGTTTTTCGGTTATTATGTTTTTATTATTTGGATAAGGAATAGAAGGGATGCGGGACCATAAGATCAATACAATAGTTTTCTCATATAATTGTATTAGATTATTTATAGTGTGCATATTAACATCGGTTGTTAAAAAAATAAAAATAAAAATCAGTTGTTCAATTTGACGGATCCTACAATTTAATTGATTTTGTTTAGATGCCATATTTGAAAAGACTACTATTCTTTTATTCAAGACATTAGTATTGCTTAATTGCAGATGTGTATTTGTGTTCCCAAATCGTATTAGAAGCTATAGATGAAATTGGGGATACATATATTGGTCATGGGTTGGTGCAAGCTAGTGCTGGCCACTCATGACACATTAGTCGCAATGGACTTATGGAAAAACAGAAATTTGAACGTCAAAAAGCAATATTAGAGCTACCTACACAACTTTTTGGAATATGGTGCAAGAAGATCAAACGTAGAAAATCGGATTACCTTCTGGAATATATAAATATTATTTATGGAAATTAAGTATAACTCCCAAAAAATGGGGTTCTCCTATGGTTGGCATGTTATTTTTTTAAGAAAATATAATGAATATGTTTTCGTTAGCCCTCTGGTTCGGTATTCAAATGGTGGATTTTTGTTAAAAAAATTATATACAGTCGTAGATAACAGGCCGTTCTAGTGCAGCGTTATTTTTCCATATTTATTTATGTTAATTTTAAATTTTTTTTTAATTAAGGAAGTCAGCCCATCCCTAAAATGATGAGGCTCAGCGTTAGCCCTCAATATCATGGTCTTAACCTAATCAATCAACAATTTTTTTTTTTTAGGATGTATGTTTTTGTGTGTACTTATGTGGGTTCTTTTCCGTTTTCAAAATAGGTGAGCCAATAAAAAGTTATAGATGGAAAAAATAACCTACTCTTTGTGTAAGATTGAGGTTAGTGCAATTAAAATTAACTAAAAAATAGGAACAAATAATAGTTTTAATAAAAAATTACATATTCGGAATCTGCACACATAGTTCTACAAGTGTGTGCAATTTCATTTGCATTGGACAAGTGTAGCATACGCAGAATCATGCTCGAAACAGAAGAAGTTATAGAATAAGATGTATTTTGTTATAAGATGTATTTTTTTATATTATTATATGTATTTTGGCAACCCGAACCTAAAACCATAGCAGCCAAGTCATCCACCATGTTGGTGGGAAATGAATTACCCGCCAAAATTTAAAAACTAAACATACGTGTGCGCGTGTATTTAAAAAGCGCATACGCACAAAATGGCACGCACGCATCCAAATGCGCGCATGCGCAAAATGGCGCGCGTGCGTTGTTTTTACTAAAGTTTGAAATTTTCCATATTGATTAAATAATTTTATAAAATCTATATTTTTTAATAATTAATAATGTTTTAAATTGAATTAAATTAAATTTATATGATGATGAGGAGGAGGAGGATGGGGATGATGACGATGATGTTGATGATGATGATAGGGATGATGATGATGAGGATGATGGGGATGATGACGATGATGTTGATGACGAGAATGAGGATGATGATGTTGATGATGACGAAGATGATTATGATGATGACGATGGAGATGATGATGATGTTGACGATGATGATGACGATTGAACATGATGATGTTGACGATGATGATGACGATTGATAATGATGATGATGACGAAGGTGATGATGATGATGATGATGATGATGATGATGATGATGATGACAATGATGATGATGTTGATGACGGTGAGGAACAGGGTATTGATGACGACGATGATGATGGAGATGATGATGGTGATGATGATGATGATGATGATGATGATGTTGACGATGAAGATGATGATGATGTTAATGATGAAGACGATGACCAAGATGATGATGATGATGATGATGGGGATGAGGATGAGGATGAGGATGAGGATGATGATGAGCAAGTGGGTGATGATGATGATGACGACGATGATGATGATGTTGATGATGAAGATGATGACCAAGATGGTGATGATGATGATGGGGATGAGGATGAGGATGATGATGATGATGAGCAAGTGGGTGATGATGATGATCATCATCATATTCGTCATCATCAACATCATCATCTTGATCTTCGTACTCATCTACATCACCATCCATCATCTTCATCATCATCATCATTGATAATGATGATCATGATCATGATGTCATCATTGATAATGATGATGATGAGGAAGATGATAATGATGATGATGACGAAGATGATGGATGATGATGAAGATGATGATGATGACGTTGATGATGATGATGATGATGATGACGTTGATGATGATGATGATGATGATGATGATGGCCAAGAAGATGGTGGTGATGATGATGAGGATGGGGATGATGACGAGGAAGTGGGGGATAACGATGATGATGACTATGGAAATGATGATGATGACGACGTGGATGATGACGATGACGAGGATGATGATGATGAGGTTGATGATGACGAAGATGATTATGATGATGATGAGGAGGAGGAGGATGATGAGGATGATGATGGTGATCATATTCGTCATCATCAACATCATCATCTTCATCTTCGTACTCATCTGCATCATCATCCATCATCTTCATCATCATCATCATTGATAATTATGATGATGATGAAGATGATGATGATGATGTCATCATTGATAATGATGATGATGATGAAGATGATGGATGATGATGAAGATGATGATGATGACGTTGATGATGATGATGATGATGAAGATGATGGCCAAGATGATGATGGTGATGATGATGAGGATGGGGATAATGACGAGGAAGTGGGGGATAACGATGATGATGACTATGGAAACGATGATGATGACATGGATGATGACGATGACAAGGATGATGAGGATGATGAGGATGATGAAGACGAAGATGATTATGATGAGGAGGAGGAGGAGGAGGAGGAGGATGATGGTGATCATATTCGTCATCATCAACATCATCATCTTCATCTTCGTACTCATCTGCACCATCATCCATCATTAATGATGATGATGATGATGTCATCATTGATAGTGATGATGATGACGAAGATGATGATGATGATGATGACGAAGATGATGGATGATGACGAAGATGATGGATGATGATGAAGATGATGATGATGGCATTGATGATGATGATGATGATGAAGATGATGGCCAAGATGATGATGGTGATGAGGATGAGGATGGGGATGATGACGAGGAAGTGGGGGATAATGATGATGATGACTATGGAAATGATGATGATGACGTGGATGATGACGATGAGGATGATGATGACGAAGATGATTATGATGAGGAGGAGGAGGAGGAGGATGATGAGGATGATGATGGTGATCATATTCGTCATCATCAACATCATCATCTTCATCTTTGTACTCATCTGCATCATCATCCATCATCTTCATCATCATCATCATTGATAATGATGATGATGACGAAGATGATGATGATGACGAAGATGATGATGATGATGAAGATGATGAAGAAGATGATGGATGATCATGATGCTGATGATGACGATGTTGATGATGAAGATGATGACCAAGATGATGTCGAGGAGGAGGAGGAGGATGAGGATGATGATGAGGAAGTGGGTGATAACGATGATGATGATGATGATGATGATGACGAGGATGATGACGATGACGAGGATGATGATGATGATGATGATGATGATGATGACGATGACGAAGATGATTATGATGAGGAGGAGTCTCCTTGTAGAGGGATAGTGTCATGGATTCTATGTGTTATTGATGACGCGTGAGGTCTAGAATTTTCAATTAAGGCTTAGGTGGAATTCAATTGAGCTCAATATGTTTCAATAAGATCTCGAGGAACCAGTTTTCATTCTTCGATGATGTTCAATGCTTTTCAACATATCCATGGTCTTGCATGGGAGGCTGAGGATGCATTCATGGCATTCGATCTTTACAAAAGATGTGTTTTGTCAAAATGAAATTCAATTGGCCTCTTTGATGAATCCTCCTCTACAAGACTTCATTTATTGCATGAATGTCACAGACTCACAGAAACTCTAAACAACACTCAATGGCATGCAACTATAACCACAAACCAAGCAGAGGTTGATTTTATGCATTGATATAGAGAGGTGGCAGTAGGCAGACAATATGGAGAAACAATGAGGTAGAAAAAACATTTGGACCAAAGTACCACAATGCTTATTACCACATTTCTCTTCGACACTCACCATCAAAATATGTATAAAAATAACACGTCTTTACATCCTCTTCCTTTTAAATCTTCATCGCATAGTAATAAATAAGGATTATTATGCATGCACGTCCTCACCTTACAATGTCAGTTGGGTCCAGGCGCATAGACAACCATAAATTATCAAATGTGTCAAAGAGTAAGCCTTTCCAATAAAAATTAAGACCCACCCTTCAAACTTAATCACCGAGTCCAATTTATGCAAATATTTTTGAAGTGGGGGGAAGGTTTGGCATTAAATGGTGTAAACGTTGGGGAATAAATGGTTTATATGTTGTACAAGGGTGCGTGCGCACTCCTCACGTGTACGCACGAAAAACACGCGTGCACTTGTTTTAACACACGTGCGTGGCCCTGTTACTAGTTTAAAAAAAATAGAGCTCTCTGTTTCCCGAGAATTCTACCAAAATCACGGGTTTCACTTCTTCAGCAGCTTTCAAGCTCTCACAGGTTGCTCATTGGCTCACACTCATTGATATTTTGGACACTCTTTGATCTATTGGACACAAAATCACCCTTGAAATCTATCAAACATCTTCATTGTTATTGGAATCTAGTGGATTCATTCAAGCTACCAGTTTCCATTGCAAGTGGAGATCATTTCTATAGAGGTATGGTGAATTGTAAATGAGTCTTTTCATTCACAAGATTTGAGATGAGCCCATGCCTTTTTGTTTTTGTCATATTCCCACAACAATATCCATTCATAGACAACAATGAATTTGACAAGAAGATTTCCCAAGTTCACATCTAAAAAAACTCATATGAACACCAGACAAGATGAAGTATGCAACCTCCTCATTGTGTAATTAGTTCCCAAGTTAATTTTGTTCTTTTCACCTCATATTATGCTAGCAAAAAAATCCACACACTCACTAAACATAACTAAAAATCTTCAACTCATCCACAAAACCTCAACTCTCTCATCTCTTATTCAATACCATTGTATGGAATGAGGATATCTGTAAGTATATGCACCTTTCCTTTCTCTATGAATCCAAATATGATAATTTTAATCCATATTTACCATCCTTACAATATCCCCTCACCTCTAACAATGATTTTTTTTCCAAAAACCAAGACTTCCCCACTTCATGCTCTATTCAACATGATGATTGTTGGTATAGTCCCTAGTTCCCCACTCTCCAACACCTCCCCACCCTAGATATTGCACATTGAAAGGCCAAATTATATTTCTCCTAATCACCCTTCCCAAGACCATGATCTTTGTTAGAAACCTTTGCATCCTCCTAAAGGTTTTGCACAAAACAAGGTATACATTCATTCTATTGTGATGCATTGTTGAATTCAACCATGGGTATTTTAAACTCAAAACCACATTCTATCATCTCAAGGTTTATAGATCTAAGGAAATAGTTTGTTGTTGTTTCTTCAACACCTTAATGTGTTATATAACCTAGTAATTTACGATGGTAAAGGACATTGCCTCAAATGGAAGGATATACCATTCCACTAAGAAGACAAAGCAATCAAACTAGGTGCGAAGTCCTAGATTTGATAACATTAAGGGAGAAAGCAAAAAATGCAATTAATTAAGGCTACCTTATTTGATGTAGAAAAACTATCAAACTATTCCCAAGGCATCTCTAGCCATCTCTATTGTAGGGTGTTACTACCATAATTTTTATGAATTCATGGCTAGGAAAGACACTAGTTTCTCCTCTCTACACTTGACCATCATCATCTATATTGATTGGAATTGTAAGGGATAATGATTTTTATTCGAACACAAATAAACCAACATAGTCTGTAGTTGTATATGTTAATTTGTAAAGTGGTAAGCTATGTTGGAATGTGTCAAGTTCATTGTATAATGGCACTAATCTCTTATTTGTTGTTTCTTTTGCAGGGGTAGGCCTGATAGTTGTGTTAAAGAGACTTTTGGAGATGGGAAACTCACGAAATGCAAAAAAAAAAAATAGAAGGAATCTGCCCATTGAAAAGGTCAATGACTTAAGAGAAAAGGCCGGGTTGGGAATGGAAAGATTGATACATGGTCCTATCATTGCCCTAGATCCTGCCACTGATCCTAACAGAGTTGTTGACATGACAACCTCTTGTTCAGAACCACGGGTAAAGTGGTCGCATCCAATGGACCCAACTCAAATTCCAACATCAACACAATCTCCAACCAACAATCCATCAATGAGTCATTCTGAAGTTCCTCACGACACAAGAATTTTGGGAGATGTTGCATGTGTAGGGATGGACATACAAGCCTTGCTTAATTTTCAATCTCCCCAAGAAGACCACAACCCTGTCGACCACACTCCCATTATGGCCCAATCTATGAACAAAGCACCACAACAAACAAGCTCCAGTATTCATGTCTCATGTCCACCCTCCCTACCTCGACTGTCTAGTGAAGGAAGAAGAATTCCTAGACGTATTCATGTGGATGAGAGTGCTATGTTGGGGCTTGAAGGCAAGTTGCCAAAACGCACTAGCGAATGGCAATGCAACAAAATTGTGAAAGAATATTTTGAATCCAAAGGTGATGCAGGTAAATGTCAATTATTGCTATGTTTGTTAAAGTCATGTTCTTTAGTTGTTGTTAGGAGAATTTTGGGAATAAAGATGGTTAAAAGTTCATAGGCCAACAGTCATATTGTTAGAAATCTCCAATCTGCATTTAATGCGATTGGGAAGAAGTCTCGTACAAAAGATCTTTGTGCAGCTCGTCGTGTTTTAGCGGAATCAGTTGTAAGCAAGTCCACAAGGCAACGTCGCCTGCTATCACACACATCTCACATACTCAAATTAAATAGAAAAACTATTAAAAAGTACTCTGTTATAAGAGAAAATCTTGAAACTCCAGGTGGAAACGATTGTTGGGCTTTTGTTGGTAGGTTGCCTCGTGCAGATAGGAAGCTAATTGATGATATTAAGGAGTTAGTACAAAAGTTTTGGCATGATCATACTAGACCTTCATCAAACCAAAGAGACGTGCTAAAACTGAGAAAAGGTTCTACTGAATGTGAGCCCCATGTTAAACACTTCCTTGACACCACATAGACTGAACTCTATGAGAGATTCAGGAACGAGCACACACAATTGAACCTTGGCCAAAGGTCCTTTGAGAAATGCAAACCATGGTACGTTCGTATATGCATTGATCAGAACACTTGTTGTTGTAGAAACCACGTAGAAGATGAATATTATTATGGCACATATATTTTGTGATTTGTATACTAACATTGTGCAGGGATGCAATGAATCCATACTACCACCGAATGCATCAAGAGACTTTATCCACAACATCATGTGTCCAAGGGCCAAAGGACAAAAGTATTATAAAAAATCATGTCTATATGGGACATGTTCTATGTGAAGTGGGTTTTCTCTTTTGAACGGTTGCATTCATGAAAGCAAGGACACAGAAATTGGCATGATGGGTGTGGAGATGCAAAGCTTCAGGTACGTTACCTATCAATTAGACAGTGTTAGAGAATGTAAAAACATTGCATTGGTAAAGTCACAAGTACAAATGAATATTGCATATTTTTCATATTACACGTTCAATTTATGGCATATAAATTTTTCCAAAGGCCACATTGTAATATTTTTCCTGTTTCCATGGTAACAGGTACCGGTATGTGACTTGACGGAATTCTATGAGAAACCCGAGCAATATGTTAAACATGTGCATGTAGCGCGATGGCAAGATGAGCAGTACAGAAAATGCAGGGACACATTTCCCATTGGAACCATAGTGTCAATTGTGGATTTTGCAGAAAATTACACCCTTCAGCCACAAAATGAAATCCAGAGAAAATACTACCATTCAAACCAAGTCAGCATCATGGTACATATTATGTATAGGCATGGGCCAGAGAGCAGCAATGACAAGAGGATAATATTGAAGGAGACAAACTTTTACATAAGTGATGATAGAACCCATGATCTGCATTATGTGCAACATTGTTTTTGAATTTTCTATGATCAGTTGAAGGAGAGAGATATACAGATGGATCAGCATTGGATATGGTCGAATGGTTGTGCGGGCCAGTTCAAAAGTGCCCGAGTATTCCAATGGATGAGTACTTTGCATAAGACTTGCAATGTGTCGCATATCTGGAACTATTTTGAGACCGGGCATGGCAAAGGCAAGCATGATGGGGCCGGTGCATGCATCAAGACTGCACTACGAAGGGAAGAGATGAGGTTTGACAAGGAACCTCATATCCGAGATGCAGAATCCATAGTTCAATGGTGCTCCACAATAATGTCAGAATGAGCAAGAGATCAACAAACATCATCGGTGGCAGGACATGTGGTGAGAAATTTTTGGCTAGTGGTTGACATAGATCGATCGTGTTCCTATAGTTGCGGCACAGTACAAGGAACACGTGGATTTCATTCAGTTCGAAGCTCAAACAACCACATATTTGAAATATGGACGTGAAAGCTTGCATGCTTTTGCAACCCTTGCAGCAGCGGTGAATGGGATGAAGGCGAATGCATGGACTGGGTTGATGAATGGGATTGTGTGTCACTTGCAATAGACCAACGTGCATTTGTTGAAACAACCCAGTTAGAGGAGGGCTAGTCAGCGATTTCTACAGACTACGAGCATATCTCAGATCTTGTACAACCAGGACACATATACATAGTTGTTGCACCAAAAGAAAATGAATGGGGCGTGGATTATTGGTTGGAACGGTGCATCGAAGGTAAGCAAACCCTCTACGGATCATTAATAGACGATGAAGGAATTGAATTTCCTACTGGCTCGATGGTGGTTAAGGGGGAATATCTTACACTAGATGGGAAGTCAAGAAAGACTAGTGGGCATGTATTCATGGATTACAGACCAGGTTCAGTGGTGTATCACTTCACAAACTTGATCGTTGGCACAAACATCCATCTTCAGACAATGTCAAGCAAGAGCTCAACCAAGGTACGCTACTACCTACCTCATTCAGAGCACGAGAGATTGATGGAGACAATTAGCAACAGAGAGGATCAAGATGGATTTATTGAATGAGGCCAGTCAACTTTACATAAGAGAAAGAATTGCATCAAAGAATGTTATGTTCTACATCGAGGTATGTGTAGTTTTATGTTATTTCGTTGGTACATGCATTTTTTGTTGATACATACATACATACATGTCTTTGCCTATGTTTTTTATTTTTCCTATATGTATTAAACTATTCCATGCTTCTCTTTTATGTTGAATAAAATGGTGATGTGATTTGGATCAAATTTGAGTAAATTGAGTTAGTATTCTCTTAAATATATCTATTTCTGTTTGTAGCATTTGAAGATAGTGGTTTTGATAGGTTCTCAAGATTAGAATTACCTAGGTTTTAGGAAATGTTTTGAAGTACATAGTCTATTACAATGGTCTTGAAAATTTAACTTGGTAGATGAAACCTTCTAGGAATCCATGTATGGATAGAAGGGTCTTCCACTTGGGGTAGGGAGTTATCATAAGGTTTCAAGGGTGGTATTTTTTAGATCTATACTTGAGAGGGACTTGCCATCATCATAGATAACCACTTAGAGGGACTTGTCATCATCATCACCAACATCATCTCTAGGCTCCTCATCAACATCTCCATCATCATCATCTTCTTCAGCATCACCATCACCATCACCACCATCATCAACGTCTTCATCATCGCCACCATCTTCATCATCATCATTAACTCTAACTCTAACCCTAGTTCAATTTCCTTCTATAACTCTAGCCCCAACCCTCACCCAAATCCTAGCACTAATCCATCTTCTTCATCATCTCCATCACCATCACCATCACCATCACCGTCACCATCACCATTGCAGAGTTGACCCCCGTGTGCAAAAATTAAACACTCCCTCACTTAGCAAAACCTTAGTTTCCCACATGGACGTTCAAGATGGAAACGAGGAAACAAGACCAGAGGAGAGTGGATCCCTTGGCACTATCCCGGCGTCTTGAATCCAACGGAGTCGACGGTTCGTCGATAGGAGCCACGATCATCATTCTATGGCTCATTCCGTCTCGCATCCAAAAGGCCTTCAAGGACACCTGCTGGGGGCATAGAAGTCCAACCGTGCAGTAAAATTGGGCTCCGGGGAGTCCTGCAAGTGTGTCTAGTCAGGTTCTGGCTAGAAACGCTGGCCGTAAGTTCCCGGCGGACGATGTTGTAGAGTTGTTCCCCGTGTGCAAAAATTGCACACTCCCTCACTGAGAAAAACCCTAGTTTCCAAGATGGATGTTCAAGATGGCACTAGGGCCATGGGACCGGAAGAGAGGGGTGCTCATGGCACTATCCCGGTGTCTTGAATCCAACGGAGTCGATGATTCATCAATCGGAGCCATGGTCGTCATTCTATGGCTCATTCCATCTCACATCCAAAAGGCCTTCAGGGACACCTGCTGGATACCTGTCGGGGACATAGAAGTCCAACCGTGCAGCAAAATTGGGCTCTGAGGAGTCCTGTAGGTGTGTCTAGGTAGGTTCCAGCTAGGAACGCTGGCTGTAAGTTCCTGGTGGATGATTTTGCAGAGTTGACCCCCATGTGCAAAAATTGCACACTCCCTCACTAAGCAAAACCCTAGTTTCCAAGATGGACGTACAAGATGGCACTAGGGCCACGGGACCAGAGGAGAGGGATGCCCCTGGCACTATCCTGGCATCCTGAATCAAACGGAGTCGATTGTTCGTTGATCAAATCCACAGTCGTCATTCTATAGCTCATTCCGTCTCGCATCCAAAAGGCCTTCAGGGACACCTGCTGGATACGTGTCGGGGGCATAGAAGTCCAACCATGCAGCAAACCGAGTTCTGGGGAGTCATGTAGGTGTGTCTAGGTAGGTTCCAATTGGGAACACTAGCCATAAGTGCCCACTGGACGATTTTCCAAAGCTGACCCCAATGTGAGGGCCATCCAAATTTTCTCAAGGGGGCCATTTCTCGTCCAGAGGCCCCTGGGTGTGCGTGGCCACCGTGGATAGGTCCACTGTGGCCACGTGGACCTCTGGGGGCCGACGAAATCCAAGTCCGCTCGTCGGTTTGGGTTCCGTGGCCCCAGGGCAAATCCTTCAGGTGTCCCTGAACGGCCCCGGGGTGCCCGACTATAATTCTCGTGGCACCCGGACCGTGGCTCAGTTCGTGAATCCGTTGACTCCAGCGGGTCCGGGACGGCGGGTTTCAGCTAGGGGACACCCCATAGCGTCCCCCGAAGACCCGAAAGTAGTGCCAACGAGCCATCTCCGGAGCTAGGTTTTTGCTCAGTGATGGCCATTCCATATTTGCTTAAGGGGGCCATTTCTCGTCCGGAGGCCCCCAGGCATGCGTTTCCATCGTGGACAGGTCCACTGTGGCCACGTGGACCTGTGGGGGCTGACAGAATCCAAGTCCGCTTGTTGGTTTGGGTTTCGTGGCCTCGAGGCAAATCCTCTAGGTGTCCCCGAACAACCCCAGGGTGCCCGACTAGAATGCCCGTAGCACCCAGACCATGGCTCAGTTCGCGAATCCGTCTACTCCGGCGGGTCCGGGATGGCGGGTTTCAGCTACGGGACCCCCCATAGCATTCTCTAAAGACCCAAAAGATGTGCCAATGGGCCATCCTCGGAGCTATGGTTTTGCTCAGTGAAGGCCATTCCAGATTCACTCAAGGGGGCCATTTCTAGTCCGGAGGCAGAAGAAGATCAATTTTTGACAAAACAATGTAGTTAGCAGAAGAAGATCAATTTTCGACAAAACAATGTAGTTATTACATGTGGAGGCAGCGGTTTCCCATGGAAAATGAGTGTAGGGTTGAGCAGAGGAAAGATGTTGGGAAATGGGCTATTACATTAGCTTTTCCGATGGGAAAGCAGTTTACAAAAGGAAATATGGTGGCTATATGTATCTAAAATGGCCTAGGGGCATCCGGACGAGAAATGGCCCCCTTGAGCAAATTTGGAATGGCTATCACTAAGCAAAACCCTAGCTCCAAAGATGGCTCATTGGCACCACTTCCGGGTCTTCGGGGGATGCTGTGGGGGGTCCCCTAGCTGAAACCCGCCGTCTAGGACCCACTGGAATCGATGGATTCATGAACCAAGCCACGGTCTAGGTGCCATGGGCATTCTACTCGGGCACCCCGAGGCTGTTCAGGGACACCTGGAGGATTTTCCCCGGGGCCACGGAACCCAAACCGGCAAGCAAACTTGGATTCCATCGGCCCCCATAGTCCATGTGGCCACAGTGGACCTATCCACGATGGCCACACACGCCCAGGGGCCTCCGGACAAGAAATGGCCCCCTTGAGCAAATTTGGATGGCCCTCACAATGGGGTTAACTTTGGAAAATCATCCAGCGGGTACTTATGGCTAGCGTTCCCAACTAGAACCTACCTAGACACACCTACATGACTCCACGGTTGGACTTCTATGCCCCCAGCAGGTATCCAGCAGGTGTCCCTAAAGGCATTTTGGATGCAAGACGAAACGAGCCATAGAATGACGACCATGAATTCGATCAACAAACCATTGACTCCATTAGATTCAGGACGTCGGGATAGTGCCAGGGGCACCCCTCTCCTCTGGTCCCATGGCCCTAGTGCCATCTTGTACGTCCATCTTGGAAACTAGGGTTTTGCTCAGTGAGGGAGTGTGCAATTTTTGCACACGGGGGTCAACTCTGCAAAATCGGCCGTCAGACACTTACAGCCAGCGTTCCTTGATGAAACTTGCCTAGACACACCTGCAGGACTCCCCGGAGCCCAGTTTTGCTGCACGGTTGGACTTCTATGCCCTTGGCAGGTATCCAGTAGGTGTCCCTGAAGGCCTTTTGGATGTGAGACGGAATGAGCCATAGAATAACGACCGTGGCTCTGATCGACAAACCGTCAACTCCGTTGGATTCAAGATGCCGGGATAGTGCCAAGGGCACCCCTCTCCTTTGGTCCAGTGGCCCTGGTGCCATCTTGTAGGTCCATCTTGGAAACTAGGTTTTTGCTCAATGAGGGAGTGTGCAATTTTTGCACACGGGGGCCAACTCTGCAAAATCGTCCAACGGGCACTTTCAGCCAGCATTCCCAGTCGAAACCTTCCTAGACACACCTGCAGGACTCCCCGGAGCCCAGTTTTGCTGCATGGTTGGACTTCTATGCCCTTGGCAGGTATCCAATAGGTGTCCCTGAAGGCCTTTTGGATGCGAGATGGAACGAGCCATAGAATGACGACTGTGGCTCCGATCGACGAACCGTCGATTCTGTTGGACTCAGGACGTTGGGATAGTGCCAGGGGTGCCCCTCTTCTCAGGTCCCATTTCCCCAGTGCCATATTGAACGTCCATCTTGGAAACTAGGGTTTTACTCAGTGAGGGAGTGTGCAATTTTTGCACACGGTGGTCAACTTTGCAAAATCATCCGCCGGGCACTTACGGCCAGCATTCCCAGCTAGAACCTACCTAGACACACCTGCAGGACTCCCCAGAGCCCAATTTTGCTGCACGGTTGGACTTCTATGCCCCCGGTAGGTATCCAACAGGTGTCCCTGAAGGCCTTTTGGATGTGAGACCGAACGAGCCATAGAATGACGACCGTGGCTCCGATCGACGAACCGTCGACTCCATTGGATTCAGTACGTCAAGATAGTGCGAGGGGCACTCCTCTCCTCCCATCCCATGGCCCCGGTGCCATATTGAACGTCCATCTTGGAAACTAGGGTTTTTCTCAGTGAGGGAGTGTGCAATTTTTGCACACGGGGGTCAAGTCTGCAAAATCGTCCACCGGGCACTTATGATGATGATGATGGTGATGATGATGGTCATGGTTACGGTGATGGTGATGGTCATGGTGATGGTGATGAAGATGATGATGATGGAGATGTTGATGAGGAACCTAGAGTTGGTGGTGATGACGAAGATGTTGATGATGATGGTGATGGTGACGATGACAGTGACGGTGATGGTGATGGTGATGGTGAGGATGAAGAAGATGGCTTAGTGCTAGGGTTTGGGTGAGGGTTAGGGCTAGAGTTATAGAAGGAAATTGAATTAGGGTTAGAGTTAGATTTAATGATGATGATGAAGATGGTGGTGATGATGAAGACGTTGACGGTGGTGGTGATGGTGATGGTGAGGATGAAGAAGATGGTTTAGTGCTAGGGTTTGGGTGAGGGTTAGGGCTAGAGTTAGAGTTAATGATGATGATGAAGACATGATGATGATGGTGATGGTGACAGTGATGGTGATGGTGATGGTGAGGATGAAGAAGATGGCTTAGTGCTAGGGTTTGGGTGAGGGTTAGGGCTAGAATCATAGAACGAAATTGAATTAGGGTTAGAGTTAGAGTTAATGATGATGATGAAGACATGATGATGATGGTGACGGTGACGGTGATGGTGATGGTGATGGTGAGAATGAAGAAGATGGCTTAGTGCTAGGGTTTGGGTGAGGGTTAGGGCTAAAATCATAGAAGGAAATTGAATTAGGGTTAGAGTTAGAGTTAATGATGATGATGATGGTGACAGTGACGGTGATGGTGATGGTGATGGTAAGGATGAAGAAGATGGCTTAGTGCTAGGGTTTGGGTGAGGGTTAGGGATAAAGTTATAGAAGGAAATTGAACTAGGGTTAGAGTTAGAGTTAATGATGATGATGAAGATGGTGGTGATGATAAAGACGTTGACGGTGATGGTGAGGATGAAGAAGATGGTTTAGTGCTACGGTTTGGCTGAGGGTATGTGCTAGGGTTTGGGAAGATGGTTTGGAAATAGTTCTTCATTGAATCTCATAATTTTCCTATAAATCAAAGCCATGGGGTAGACTTGAAGAAGAGAATAATTGTAAGGTCATGTGGGAAGAAAGAGCTTGGAGATCAAACACCTCATTCTCTCATCTTTACCATTCATTGTATTCATTCTTACTTGAGTTATTTCATTAAGGAAGTAAGTGTTCTTCAGTCACTATAGCTAGAGAGAGATTTTAATAAGGAAAATGACCCATCCCAAGGAGAGTGTTGGAGCTAAATTGCCTCAAATCATTTTTTATCAAATGATGTTACACATTTGTATGCTTTTCCATTTGAAGAATATATGAGTTTTGTTTTTTCCATCCATTTATTGTATTTGAATTACATTCTTGTATTTAATATTATGATATGATTGCTTGCATGCTTCTTAGTTATTTATTTTCTATTATAGTACTCTCATGCTTTTCAAATAAATAACCATTGTATATTGTCTCGCTCACAACTTGGATATATTAACAAATTTTGCTCATCATTGCAACAAAATCCCTAAAATAGATTAACTACTCCATTTTGGGTTTAGAATCTTGATCAGTTAATCTTACTTACTAGGTTGTTTTTAAGTTGTTTTCTAACCTCTAGTGACATGCAAAGTCATTAACTAGCATGCAAACTCACTTAGAAACTCTTGTAAGGAATCAAGGTTTTTGGAATTTTATTTTGCATGATCTTGGTGACTTGCACATTTTTTCTCTTTTTCTTAGAAGAGTTCAATGGTAGAATCCCTAATTATCATTAGTGTTCCATAGTGGCCAATGTAATATGCATGCAAATTCATTTCATAGGAAGTGTAACTATTTACTTGTGTAACTTGCATAGTTATCTTTGTAACAAGTCGTGAATTTTTAGCTAGATTTAATTGTATGTTTTGTCAGTAGCTTAGCTTGAGGGAAACTTTAAATTTTCCAAGAATTGTAAGTTGATGTTCTTATAATTTTACATCTCATCAACCATGATTATTAATTAAATCACTTAAGGGATAGAAGGTGGACTCATAATTCCTAAGTGTCTAATCACATAAATGGATTATCATTTGTCATTTGCACATGGATTCATAACTAAGGGCACTATATACTACCTTTTGAATTGTTATTTTTATTTATATTATTTAAACTCATCTCAAAAGAATAGTCAAGAATTTAATCAATTACCACTTGCATTCATTTCCATTATGTCACGTCCCCTCCCATCGTTCCCGAGCAAGGTAGAGAACATGACACTAAAACCACTTGCGCAGGTTTGGTAACTTCTAGAATGTAAATGATTAGATGATTGTAAATATTCATTCAATAAACCATAAACATTTAGGATATGTTGTGTGCAATTGCTTAAGACAAATTTGTGAAATAATAACCATTCAAATAACATGCAATTAACACTATGATCCATAGATGAGAGTTATGAATCGAAGACAAAATCATGTATGCAAAAATGTAATCAAGGACAAACTCATATACACAAGTGCAAATCCATCTATTAATATGCAAAACTGATCCAATCATATACAATTTGGGGAAAAATGGAACATCGTTCCTAGCGTCTATATAATGGCAACTAGTGCCCCGTACAAAAAAAGGAAACTCGTGCCCTATACAAAATATGGCCCATGGTGCCCTATACAAAATATGGCAACTCGTGCTGAAAATGCCACATCGTGGCTACTGTACATAGGAGGGTCTCTCAATCCTCCTGCCCACCCTCAGAGCTCCCAGGTGCATCTCCAAAATCAATCTTCCTCTTCTTCATGCTAGAGGAAGCTGGGTCCTTCTGGAATCTTTGAGCATGTCCCCCTGAGCCCTAAAACGACAACAATAATATGTCAACTTTTCCTGGCAATTATACAAGTATAAAACATAATTTCAAACTAAAAATAGTTTTCAAATCTTGGATAACTCACCGCATGCGAGACTGTAAGTCGTGAGGGGGTCTCCCTCCTCTGTGATCCAAGTCTCTCGGCAATGCCACCCTACAACATTTAGAACAATCAGATCAATGCTGAAACTAGATGCATATAGTAATTTCCGTTAAAATTGAATGAGAGTTAAATGATAAATTAGTCAATCTCACCGTGAACAAAATCGGCTGGTCTTCGGGGCTGGTGGATGGAGCAGTCAGTTGGATAGCCTACTCCAATGCTAGGGTAGACAGTAAAGGGGAGGATGTAGCCACATCAACGATGGCTACACCACTGGGGGTAACAGTGGAAGAAGGGGGCGTGGCAGGAGGAGGCATGGACTGGGGTGGGGGAAGTGGAGATGTACGTCTAGGGCTATAAACCCCAACTGGCTATAGTATGGATGGGTGCACCCTGGAAGGGGAAGCGAGTGTGGTGGGGGAATGTGGGGGGGGTCGAGGTCTATTTTGTGGTAGAGGGATGGGTGACTGTGGATGGGTGGTGTGTCATGGTCGGATGGGGGAGGGTGGGAACATGGGAAACTGATACGGAGGTGGAGCTGGATATGATGCATAAGGGGGAGCTGGATGGAATTGTGGTGCTATATAGGAGGGGGGGGCTGGATGGAAGGGGTTGGGGAATGGGGCATGTATGCTAGGGGATACAACTGGCATATAGGGTGGCCGAAAGGTTGGGGAGGGAGGAATAACGGCACTGGCAGGCCGAGGTTCTCGCACCTGCATACACATTTATAACTTCATGGTTTATTATACAAAAATATAAATATACACAGACAAGTCATCATATTTGAAATTAAATTTATGCTTTAATACACACAATACCTGCGCACAGGGAGAACTGCTGGTCCCCGGTGGCGGTGGCTGGTCGTTGGAGCCCGCGAACACCTGTGCAAACACTACAATGAAAATGAGAATGACAACGATGGTACTTAGAAAACATGACTACAATACATTTATATTCAAGTTAGATGATATCCAATATTCTGAAAGGATAGAAGGTGGCATGGCATGAAATTAAAATTAAATAAGGTGAGAGGGCATAGAAGGTGACATGGTGAGCTTTTCCTTTTCTAGAGTCATCTCCATGAGTAGGTGAGCTTTTCCTTTTCTAGAGTCATCCCCATGAGTAGGTGAGCTTTTCCTTTGGCCCTAGAGAGATGTGCAGTGTCTCATAAGCAAATGGAATTCATGTCCATTTACAAATTTGAATTGGAAACCTATGTAATGTGTTTGGGTTCTTGGGGAAGAGTTCCTAGGTTTTGATGTCTTCTTATAGATTTGTAGTTTCCTAGAAGCTTGATTCACCTAGTGGAAAAGTATTTGCATCCCTAGAGTGAGGATCTTGAGTCCCTTTATTTCCATAACATTTACATCATCAAATAAAATGGCATCTCATTGTTTATATTTGCAAAGAGGTGCTAAATAGCAGTTAAGTTAGTGTGCATGTTATTTAATACACTTTAGAGTGTTGATCGTTAGAAAAAGGAAGAGAGAGAAATATTTTTCATGGTTAACTTACTTACAAGCTTGAATGTGCCATGTTCTTTTGCATTGAATGAGTAATTATGTGTTCTTGATTGAATAGCTATGTTGTCAGAATGATATCACTTGATTGAAATCAAATAAATCTTGAGTGAAATGAGTTAAATGAGTATTCTTGATGCCAAATATTTTATCGAGTTGAATTTGAATCAAGATAATAGCAAGGCCCCATAGACCATATTTGTAAGATTATCGCTCTTCCTTATGGGCCTTACATCATTTTCAAAAACTTTAGTGACAATACATGTGATAAGTTGTTTTACGTTGTTTATATGTCTTTCCTAATAGCATGTTCTAGGAGTAGTAGTATGATTACTTTCAGTCTCAAGTATTAGAATAAATTGGAAATCCCGTGATAATAAACTATGGTAATAAGGACATGAGAAACATCAGGTTCTTGAATTTCTAGAAGTTTGGCCACTATGATTCTCTTTTGGCCACTGTGAAGACATTGACGGTGATGGTGATGGTGGTGACAACATTAATGACAAAGGCTTGAGGAATGGAAAAGAAGATGATGATGTGGATGGCTTGAAGAACACACATGGCATGAAGAACCATGGAGGTGGGCATTGGAGCCACTGGAACACCTAATGAGCCAAATGACCCATTCTGTGGTCATTTGTGGTTTGATGGGGCAGTGGAACCCTTGGTGATGGTCCATGCTACCATTTGATGATGGGCTTGATGTCCATTGAAAGCATGTTGATTAAATACTAAATGATTGACTCTTGATGGTGGAACCCACATTGAAACCCACATACAAATTGAATCATCCCTTATCTAATGGCAGTTACGATGGATGTTGAAGCTGTTGAACCTTGAAGATGTCCATATGTGGAATCCTTGATGTATGGTGATGAAGACATAATGTATTGTTGCCTTGGGGTTCTTGGAATTGTTTGTGGTCTATTGTTGTGGGTGTGATGGATCCCTTGCCCTTATAATTGCTTGACGAAACCTTTGATGCTGAAGTATTTAAACATGATGATGTAGAAGCCCACAAAAAAAATGAGGAAGCCCTAAGTTTCTAATGTGGCCTTTGATGTGGTTGTGTGAAGTCAAACCAAAACAAGCATGCAAATAAAACATTGCATGTGAACTATTATGTGTCCATTCAAAGGACAAAGTCGGCTCAGCAATTAAAAATAAAAATAAAATGAAAATTACATAGACAGGTCGATTGAATATCATGTGATATCATGTGCATGTACAACAGAAAGACATGACGATCTAGATAGTATGAAGAGACTAATGATATTTTGGGCAGCAGTTTGGTGAAAGGAGAGAATGATGTATTTGTGTATATCCTGGTTAAAATTATGACAGAGTGATGATGAGCAGAAAGTGATATAAATGTGGATATGTTTGATATCTTGACAGTAGAATGATAATTTGCCTATGGTTAATGACAGTTTGATGATAGGTTAAAGATGTGAATGTAGATAGAATATCGATATGTTTGATAAGATGTTGGACATGATGAAACAGGGACAGAATGATGATTGAAGACAAGGTGTCGGCAACAGATTGATGAATGAGATGAAGTGAATAATGACATGATTGTGATATGTATGATATGTGACAACTATGTAATCATAAATACCAGCAGGGTCTTGTATCCATTTTCTTAGTAGGATCTAAGAAAAACTAGGCTGGGTCCTAGATGATGAATTGGTGCTCATTGTATCAGTTGGTGCTAAATTGCCTCACAGTTGTAGCCGTTGAACCAAATACAAAAGATTACAAAAACTATATCTAGTCTCGTATTATGTGTTGATGTGTTTCATTAGTTGATAGTTAGTTCATTGATGAATATGATGTGAATGTGAAATGATGATATAAGAGTTGGTGATTGAAGTTGAAATTAAATAAAGCATAGGCTCACTGACTCACCCCCCCTCTCAGTGAGCATTGTGTCTAACACAAATGTTTATAGTTTTGTTAGGTTTTCATGTTTGATAAGGTTTCATTTTTTTTTTTGGTGGGATTATACGAATTTATATCTCTCAAATAAATTAGACAATATTATAAACACAACTGTAAAATATGATGATAATATGGTAATTACTCAATGCTAATTAATTTGTAATTACTAAACACAAATTACTCGTAACTGAATCTAATTATCCAAAGTAAAGAAGTTACCTGTGTGTATGGTGCCGCAATCTCCTATGTTGCCGCCATGGCTCCATCGAGATCAAAGGGACCAACGTCCTCCCACTTGGGGGTGGAGACCCGACACCGAATAACTGAACATTAAAACAAATAAAGTCAACAATGTGTAATTCAAATTTAACTATATTAAACAATACGATATCAAATAAAATACAACAAATACTTGAACATTAAATAAAACAATAGAAAACCTAATCCATGAAGTTCCCTGTGGCATGCTACTGCGTATCACCATGGCAAGAATGACCACAGTGAGAACAACGATGTGCCATTGTTCCAGCAGAACTAGAAGGCCCCGCCTGGGTTCCACCTGTACCCGACATGTCTCGGCCACCACCCATAGACTGTGCAGCTGTCTGTGTCTCATCAATGTCCTCCCGGCCCTGGGAAGACATGGCCACAAATTTGGTATGTCTAAGCAAGTCATGTGTGGCACGTCTGACGGAGTCATGAATCTCATCTAGACCGCTACCAAACCCGGGTGGCTGAGGAGGGAGGTTTGGCTCTCTCCTAGTTGTAGGAGGTCCTCTAAGCGAGTTGCGGTGTGCCTGAGGTCGATCTTGGGCAGAGCCAAGACCGACACCCTGAAACTCAGTGATGTCAAAATAGTTGACATGGTACCCTAGCTCAAACTCAGCCCACAATTTTTGAAGGAAATACTGTGGGACCTCCAAATTGTTGCACGGGGGCCTGTCAAACACCATGAACCACCTCCTCTCCAGTTATCTCTCCATGGCTGGTAAATGCACTAGTACATGCAAACCCGAGGCCTCGTCAAAGCTGGAGGCTGTTCGGTCGAGGGAACCATGAACTTGCTATACAACTGGGCTTTGCTGATGTTGAGGTCTTTTATTTGCTCTTTGGACAACCCAGTGGAGTAGTGTTCCCTCATTCGAGCCCTGTATTGGCTCAAGTTTGTTATCTCACTGTGTGCAATATTGATTGATTTAATAATGTTTTGAAGTGATGAAGCCAAGGAAACCCGAGAGGGTTCCTTGGTACTCTTCAATTCATTACTTAGTGCCCTCAATTGATTTAAGTCTTGGTGTAATTGATCTTCAAGGTTTTCATTGGGTTCATTGTCGGTTCCCATATTCTCTTCTGGAGGTTGGGTTTCATCGGATGGTGGTGGTGTGTCTGACATCTTGTTAGGTGTGTAGATGGCCTGCAATTAAATTTCCTTGGTTTTTTAATGGATTGTAAATTTTTTTTAAAAATTAAAATTAAAATGGAAAACAAAAATAAAGACAAATTTGTGCTTTGAGGAGCACTTACCTGGAGAAATGGACAGCACCATGGTGTAGGGGCGACTGCTTTGTGTTAATGACGACGTGGGTGCACGAGGACCCGTTCGCGGGGTTGAAGGTGCGCTCGCGGGTTGGTAATTTAGCTCACGGGTCTATCAAAAATGACAAAACACATGAGCTTTGTTTTTTTATTTATAAAAAAACAGAGGCGTGCACGCGCCACTAACGCGTGAACGCCAATATGTGCGTACGCGTCAAGGGCGCGTGCACGCCCCTTTTTTCCATGTGGGCTTAATCACGTGGATGTTCAGCAATGCCGAAGCAGGGACGCATGCGCGCCTTTGGAGGCGCGTGCACGCCCTTTTTTTTCCCTCACGCACCCTTGTTGCGGTTATTTTGGGTACCAGCTTCATGCGGGTACCCTCATCCATCGCGTGCGCAGCGCTACAGACAACCAATCTCACCATTTCCACTCAAAAACTATCTCCATCCATCCACCAAGTGCATTGGATAGGTAAGATCCATGTTTTTTGTCATTTTATTCATTTTTGTTTGTTTATTAAATTGTTAATAATTCATAAATTAGTAAAATAATAGAGAATATTTCAATTGCAGAGTGTGAACCTACACAATGAATGAACAAAATGTTAACATGGATTCTGGTGGAATAGAAGAAAACACAAATCTTGGAACCAATGAAAACCCTCAACAAAATCCAAATGCCCAAGAAAATCAAAACCCCCAACAAAATTTTGACCAAGATGAGTTGAACCATTATGTAAATGAAATGAGAGTGCATACTCGAGAACAAAGAAACACAGGGGAACCGTATCGAGTGTCCCTTGCCACCTCAATTGAGAGCTCCATTGACTCCCTCATCCATGCACATCGCCAATTGACTGACATGAATGAATATAGAGCTAGGATGCAGGAGTATTATTCCACGGGCATTTCCAAGGAGGAAATAAAATATTTGAATATTACAAAAGTCCAATTGTACAGTATGTTCACTGATCCAAGAACACAACAACCATCGGACATTAGAAAGCCACATGTTTGCATGGATTGGTGTCATTTCCAACCATGGAGGGACAATTGGATGCATAGGTGGTTCATGGTTTACGATAAACCTCCCTGCAATAATAGGGAGGTTCCACAGTACTTCCTTCGGCAATTGTGGGCTGAGTTTGCGCTCGGTTTACATGTCAACTATTTTGACATAACCGAGTTCCACTGTGTTGGGGGTGGCTCTGCCCAAGATCGACCTACTGCTAGGAGGAACCCACTGAGAGGGCCACCATCTCCTAGGCACAAGCCCAACCCATCTCCCCAGCCGCCTCAGTTACCCCACAAACTTGATCAGATCGAGGGTGCGATGAGGAGTGTTGCTCGTAGACTGCTTAGACACACTGCCTTTGTAGCAGCTACTACAGTGGAGAGACAGGTTGACCCTGACATAGACGTAGGTGCAGGGCCTTCACAACAGAGTTAGGATAGACCTGTGACCGGGGGTAGCCATGTTGGGCCTTCTAGTTTGATAGGGGCAATGCCATATCTTTGTCTCCATTGCGGGCACACTTGCCTTAGCCCAATCGAGGGTTGCTATATGGAGCAGGTTAGCACTTTTTTTATTGTGTTTTCAATCATCAATTGATAATTTGTAAAGTAATTTTAAAGTATTTGTGTTTGAATTAAACTATTATTTCAATGTACAGCTATTTAGAGCTGAGACATCGTCATGGGATAACATAGCATCTCCCAACCTGGATGCTGCAACTGAAAATGCGACACCTCACACAGAGGTATTTTCAGTACCTCACACAATATTGCTATTACTTATGGCATTTCTATTTTTATGTACTTATATTTATGACATACATGATGATAGTTCGTACAATATTTTTTAATATTTTGATTGACTGAATAATTACTTGTTTAATATGTTCATAACGTGCATGCATTTTGGTGTCCACTGGTATGCGTGGACTACGATGATCAACCATCTTAGCCAAGGATTGATAGATCACCATATACACAGGTAAAATTTGTATTTAAAAGCATGCTTTTAAATTGAAATGTTACGTCATACTATGGTTTAATGTTATTTTTGTTTACTAAAATATGATATTGCAAATTTGTATGCAGAGGCCTCCAATAGCTGCAGGACACTTTAGTCCCATGTTTCCACCCTCTCCCATTATTCGCCCCCTCTCTTCCATCCAGAACCCTCCCTCCGTCCACCCCCTCCATTCCATCCACCCTCCCCTCTCCGTCCATACTCCCTTCTCTGTCCATCCTCCCCCATTCATCCATGCCCCCCCCTCGTCTATCCATCCTCCCCCATTTGTCCATGCCCCCCCTTCCATCCATCTTCCCCCTTTCGTCCAAAACCTCCCTTTTATCCATCCTCCTCCCTCTATCTAGGACCACCCTCCCATTCACCATACCTCAACATCCCCACTATCCCTTTTGCGTCAATACCCCCTATTGTACAGCCGGTAGGGGTTCATCATCCACAACGTCCTCCTCCACCCTATACCACCATGTCCTCTTCCACCATATCATATCCAGTTCCCGCCACTATTTTGGTAACTAATATTCCATTATCTTCCCATGTATATATAGTGGTTGCAGCCATAGTTGTTGCATCTACATTTGCCCCCCCCCCCCCCCCCCCCCATGACTGCATCGGAGTAGGTTGTCCATCCAATTGCTCCACCTGCTAGCCTAAAATCCCAGCCATGTCCATTGTCAGAGGTGTTCACAGTGAGAATCAAGTTAATTTATGAAAATGTTTTGACGCATTAACCAAAATTAATTTCAGCAATTATTATTTTTCAATGAAATGATTGTCGTAAATGGTGTAGGGTGGAATTGCTGAGAGGCTCAACAGATCTAGGACACCTGCCTCTCGTATGCCACTCGCATCAGCGGTGATTTATTTAAGATTTGAATTGTACATTCATTTTATAAATGTGGTAAATGTTACAAATGCTTGAAAATGATGGTATCTTATATCATTTGTTTCAGAGCCTGGAGAGACAGTCTACTCCTAGATGAAAGAAGACCCAAGATACGAGTAGCTCCAAGAAGAGGAAGATCAAATTTGGAGATGCGCCTGGGAGTGACCGGGGTGGTCACAATGCTTGACACACCATGTTATGTACATTAGCCACAATGTGGCACCTTTGGGCACCAATTCCCATGTACTTTGTATCTATGACACGAGTTGCCATGTATTTTGGATCTACAGCACGAGTTGTCAGATTTTGTATAGGGCACGAGTTGCCATGTATTTTGGATATACGACACAAGTTGTCGTATTTTTTATAAGGCATGAGTTTCCATCATATGTACATTGGGAACCATGTTCCACTATTTTCCTGAAAATTTATATATTTGTTCGAGTTTTGTTCCACTATGGTTTTATCTCATGGATTTATATATAGTTTTATTCGAGTTTTGTTCTATATATGTGTATAATGATTTGGATTCAAATATATGCACATGAATATATATGTACAATGAAAATAATTTACTTTTTATATGTATTATAGTTTAGGCAAGGGATTAGGCTACATAATAGGGCTTCATTGTGGTTAGAATACAAGATAGGGTTTACGCTACCAACTAGGGCTTTTAGGATAGGTTCTCATGTTTCTAGGATAGGCTCCAAGCTTTAGGGTTACCAGCTTAATGTTGAACTCTACTATCATGACAACATTGTCACCAACACCATGCCCACTACCACAATCACCATCAAGCCTCGTCATCCTCTTGCTTGTGGTGCCACCATCCTCATCCCCATCAATCATCTATCATCCACCATTAACCTGATGCACTTTGTATCATTGTCACCGTCACCATATCTATCCTCACGCCCATTATCACCATCGTCATCATTGTGCTCATTGTCACCATTGTTGCCATCATGCTCATTGGATTCTAGGCCATTTAGCCTCTTTGTTTATGTATTTTGGGTCAGATATGGATTGCACTTGATTTGTTTTTAGTTGTATGCACCCTTGCTATATACATGTCATAAACTTTGCATATAAGTGTACAATTATTTGGATTCAAAACTAGGGTTTTTAGGATAGGATCTGGGTTTCTAGAGTTTTCCCATAGATACTTGATAGAGACACTTTTAACCAGGAGTGTCTCTATCAAGTGTCTATGGGAAAACCCTAGAACGGACGTGGAGTTGGGAAAAATGAGTCGATCTGGGTTGAGAACTTATGGAGTTCCCCTCTATGTTTAGACTCAGTGGGACAACGTGGGGTTCTTTTTTGCATTTGAACTTTCCAATATAATAGGCACGGGGTAATCCCCCCCCCCACATATATATAAGATATAAAATAGAAATACTAATATCTAATTTTTGTTGAGATTTGGTCTTGTGAAGGCAAGGAAACATACCAAGATTCAAACCAAACTAGAATAGGGACACGAAATTTTGAACTTAGCTTCATTAAATAGAATTTTGAACTCAACATTAAAAGAGTAATTGAAGATATATTTAAATTTGAATTCCACAATAAGCATCCATGTTGATGAAAGAGATGGGCTATATGTTGATTTCTTATGGATCTATTATTGTCTTAAAAAGATGAAAGTTCTAAAGAAATCTCGCATTGCTTTTATATAAAGAAGGTTTGCATGTTGTTTATATTTTCCATGTGAAATACTCACCAAGTTCAAGTCATCAAATGATAACAAAATGTTATTGTTAAGGACAAGACTTGAGGAAATCCAAATAAGGAAGAAAACATCTTGACCCACACAAGGATATCTTGATTTATAGCTCATGTTGCACTTTCAACAATGTTAGTATCACTAAGAATGTAAAAATAAAAAAATGACTATCTTATATTTTATGTCAGAATTCATGAGTACTGACAATATGCAGGTGTGAGGGATACCTAAGAATCTAGTTAAATGAAAAATTAGGATGTCATAATGTTCTATTTAATATATTTCACTACTAGTTGATCAAACTCAAAAGTTAAGGGCTAGAAAATAAGGCATGGAAGTAGAACTATTAGAGGAAATTTGAGGTCTAAAATGGGCCTCCTAAGAAAAATAATTAAAAAAGCCACATCACATTACAAATATGCCACATCACACTAAATCTAGTGAAAGTCAACCTAAAGTGTCTCATTAATGATAGTTGATAAGTATATTGAGTTAGTGTAGAGTAAAGAGAGGAGGGTTAAAAATATTAATGAGAAGTTTAGATTCTTGTGCACACAATAAATGATATAGTGATCATTTTTTAATTTTATATTATAATGTTTTTTAATAAATGCACCATTACTTTTTATATATTTAATAAAATATAAAACTCAAATATATTTATATTTAAATTATAATGAAAAATATAATTACATTGATATTAAAAATAAAATATCACTATTATTATTTAATATAAATTTTATATTAAAAATTAAGTATATTTCTTATAATATATATATTCTACATTTTACACTACTTAACATAAATAATAAACCATATGTATTACTATATTTTATAGAACCTTTATAAGATCATAGTGAGATTTATATATAACATGTATAATAAAATATAAAATATTTAAAGTATAAAAATAAAATAAAAATATATATATATAATTTAGTTAAAATCTAAAAAACAATCAATTTTTTTTTTTTTTTTTTCCATTTATATAATATTAAATTTGTGTTAATCGTTTATACTACTTGTAATTTTTTCAATTCTAAAAATACAAGTTAACAAAAAGAAACGAAACGAAACTAAGGGTTTGGTTCATCCCCAAAATGGGTTTATCCAAAAAAACGGAGAAAGGAGAAAATTCAGGGTACTGTAATGAATTTTTGGGCAAGGGAATGGAGATAGGGAGGAATTCGTCTGACTAAATGGAAAATTTTCACGGGAATGGATACGAAGCCATTTGGTTTATCCCATTTATCCCAAAATGGGTTTATCCCCCCAGAAAATGGAGGAATCCATTTGGTTTATCCCAAAACGAGTTTATCCCCCCAAAAAATGGACAAAGGGAAAAAATTAGCGGGACTGTAACAAAATTTTGTGCAAGGGAACAAAGATATGAAGGAATCCGTCCATCTACAAGGAATTTTTTTGCGGGAATAGAGATATTTCATTTATGAGATGAAAATCTGCCATGATTGCAATTAATATTTTTGCAATGAAGCGAACAAAGATATTTTGGTGGGAAGGGAAACATGTTTAGCTCAAGAATTTATGAAAATTTGCCTCCACGACCACAGAAGTAGACGAGAAACGAATTCAATTAGAAGTCGTGTTTTAGAAGCCGAGTTTTTGATGGAGGGAGAAATTTGGAAGATTTGTCAAATTATTTTGAAATCCTAAACCCTTATTTGTTGTAAATATGGGATTCCCTAAAACCATAAATATGCAGTTCATGGCATCTGATTGCAACTGCTGGCTTTCCAATTGGTTGCAGGAGTTTTCGAAGCTGCTGAACAAATTTTCAAATCTATCTTCGAGGTAAGTCACTACATCCCTCATTATCCCTTCTAGTTTTAGATGCGTCACTACTCCCTTGGTTCGATTCCTTCTCTTATGGAGCTTAACGTATTTGTGCCCATATCCTTTACTTTCAAAACATTTTACTCTTGAGCTGGTAGTTCCTACATTTTTTGGTACTCTTTCTTCTTTCCTGGACTCTATTGATACTGTTGTGCATAATCCCCATATCATTAATTTTTCATAAAATAAATTGTTCTACACATTGGATATTTTCTTCATACGCAGGATTCTAAATAATTTCTACCTCTGCAACTAACAAAATAAGACATCAGTGATGCCCTTGGAATGCATACTTAGGGTATTGATCAAGGAGTAATTTCTAAATATTGTTTGGCTCTTTGTAGAATATTGACCAGCTTTAACCAAGTTTAGTAGAGCAAGGCCAAAAATCCTTCATGCAGTCACCTCAACAGCTTTATCAATTCCAAACTTTAGGCTAATATTGGTAAGTTGAGAGTCATTTTAGGTAGTTTTTTTGTCACATACAGATTATCACTTTCCTTGATAAGCTTGTATTCTCAATTTACTCAGCTCACATAAGTACATTTTTTAATGTTACTGGGTCTGTTTGTTGTCTTCAGATTATGTAAGCCTCAACTAGAGGGAAGCTTCCATATTTCTTGTCTCGAGCATTTTAAATATTGAAACTAGTTATGTTAGAGAAACTCTTTTATTTCCTTTGAAATTTGAGAAATGCCCACAAGTTGATAATATTTTGTCATGAATCTTTACTGCAATGCATATGTTTTTGGGTTAAAAAAAGTAGAAAGTCAACAAAATACTCTATAAAGTGCTTTTAAATTCTCTGAAGGTACAACATATGTTATGGAAACTACATGCGCAGGAATTTGTAGCTTGCGTTTTATGCTTTCTCATAGGAGTCTAGGGAAAAACAGTAAACTGTTAAAGAATGTGGAGGCTGGGGCCTCCCTCTTTGAATATAATATTAAAATCATAAAATGTCAAAATGTGGTGGCTAACTATAGCCAATGATGTAAACCAACCATAGATTAAATGAAGATCAAATAAACCAAAAGAAACACCACGCCCATCATTTATGAGTAATAATATCTGATTTAATGAAATTAAGATGTAAGATCAATGAAAAAATATTTCATGACATGCAAATGCTCTGCATCTCATGCAGAGGGATTGTTGAAGGTTTCCCGTAGGGTGTTCCTCATTGCTGATAATATATAACCAAAAAGAAATATCAATAACTGTAACCAATGAGTGTGGTATAGCAGCAACGAACCAAGTAATCATGCTTGTATTAACACAAAGACCAGGCTTCAAAACCCCGCAAGTGGGTGTAGATGAGGCCAGGTGCATGTCCTGGGTAATGACAAAAATGCCTGATAATGACGCTAGTACTTATGGACATGAAGAGCCATTAAGTTTTCCTCCCAAAACTCAAAATCTGCAAAAAAAATTATTACACTGTTGATAACATATCTGAATCAGAGATCATTGAAATGATTCATGGAATGGTAGGATGGAGTAATATTTAAATGATTGCATTAAGAAAATAATCAAAAGAGGTCGTTGCTTTACTTGTTTTTGGCTTCACAGGAAACCTTAAATATTGGTGGGATTCTTTTGGAAGGCAAGGAAAAGGTGACTTCATTCAAGGAGGTCATTTTCAAATATTTTATGCTATCATCGCAGAGTTTATCAAAAATACTGTAGATTAGAGGCAAATAAAGAAAGCTCAATTTCTTTCTCAGAAAATATGCGATATAACACTTAGATCAAAATACTACCACACAATGCAAGATCTTTTGTATCAGTATGGTAGTTCTAATGATTTGACCATGAAGGTATATTATATCAGCAGTTGTCCTACACTAGTTGCGAAATATGCATATGATAAAATTGCAGTAATGCCTTTTAGTCTCGAAGATATGAGTATTGCAAGAATCCATCAAGTCATCGATGGGGTCATCGATGACGCCTGCAACTCTAGAAAGTTAGAGAAGAGTTAATACCATGGATAAGTTCACAAATCAAAAGGTATGCTCTGATCTCCCATTCAAAAAATACATTGATTGTAAATATCAAACTAGCCTCGAAAGAAGAAAGTATGTGAAGGATCATGCAGTATAGATTTCAAAAGAAAGGATCTTTCAAGAAAAAGTGTTATCTCGGATACAGACCAAAGCATAGAAAAAGAAAAGACACTATCCAAGTACAACGTTTCAATTGTAAAGAATTTGGCCATTATGCTAGCCACTGTCCAAAAAGAAAGAGAGTTAATGGAAAGGTTAGAGCATTATTAGCAGATCCAACCTTCATAATATTAGATTATGAGTATGTGGAAGATGATAATTATCCTTTTGATGAGGCTATTATCTTATTATCTAATATCGAAAAATTCTTAGAATCAAAAGAGTATTCTTCTTCTGATGATATTTAGTTTCCATCCCAACATGTATATATGATAGCAAGCGAGCCTAAACAACCAAATGTTCTTGACTGTATAAAATTTTTTCCTTGGGAAATCCAGTCTCTCATTCTCTGTAAATGGTATTTTCCCATAGATATGCATATAGTTTCTCTGGCCCAAGAGCATTTAGCTTAGCAATATTAAAATCGATCAATGGAGAAGGACTCCTTACAGTCCTATCTATCCATATTTGATTTTTGAAGAACCATGTGTCTTTACCCTGTTACAAAGACTTATTTGCTTTCATCAGATAAGAGAAAAAAGGTTTGCATTGGTTTTTCCAGTTTGCTTGTTGCATTTAGGCGTAGATGGTCTCCATGGTGGAAAGTTTTCATCAATCAATTTCTTCCTTGTAGTATGTCTCTTCTACCTCAAGAAAACACTAGTCTTTTCTCAAAGCACATTAAAGAATGTCCAAAATATGAATTAGGAAATCTATTCTTTATCGAGCTTAAATAAGTACTCCTAATTCCCTAGAAAGTTATTGGTGGTCTAAAATGGTATAGGTGGAAGTTTGGATATCTCAGTCATCCTGCTAAAACTTGGTATTTCAATTGGTTAAGTCCACCTTATTAATCTTCTGTATTAGGTGTAATTAGATACACCTTTGATTAAGAACTGAGAACCGGACTTGTTGGTGACAACTCATAAGAAGATAGATTGTTTCAAGTGGATGTGTTGATAAAGCTACATTCTACCAAGGCTCTGATCAATAAAGAGTGAAAATGAAGACAAGGAAATGCAGAGGTGGTTGTAGTACCAAGGCTCTTTTAGTAATGTAAAAATCTAGAACGTTTTTTACAGGTCCCAAGAAGCTTACAACGGTGCAGTAATAAACATCATAAGCATCTTAAATAGAGAATGTATTCATGAACTATTCCTGCATGTTAGGAGTAAACAAACCAAAGAAATGGTATGCAATTAGCTCATTAAATGCTTACTCCTTTCTTAATACACTTTCTTCTCTAGTTTTATGCATCTAATTTGATGATTAGAAGGTTTGCTAGTTCTTAAAGCAAGGGATGATACCAGAATCAAAGAGTCACTGGGGTTAACAAAATGCAAGTAAATGTTTTTTAACCATTGGATGTCCTTCATTCATCCAAGGTATGCAAGTTAGTGAGAATCATTGATCGATATCCATACCATTATTGATGTAGGAGCATCCATGGCACAATTCAAAGTGAGCTACTCCAAAGGGAGAGTTTGGAAGTTATTGGGGGAACTAAGAAAAAGTTCGAAGCATAAAATAGTTCTATCATGAATTGTGATATTCAGAAGTCTGCAACAAAAATGATGATTAAGTGTGAACTCAGCTATGTGCTAATAGGACAGACAGTAAGGTACATTAGTGGCCATAAAATCAGAGTCAAATAGAATCCAGTTGAATTCCTACTTGGGTTTGTGCTATCATATGAGACACTTAAAGGGTGATGACAATTGCTGGAAACACAAAGCTAATAAGCAAATGGGAGGAGTTTGTTTCATTAGAACAGAGAGGCGGATGGAGGTTATTGAATACCACAATAGCCAACAGAAGTAGAAGAAGATGAACAGAGGAACAGATGGATATCGATGAACAGATCTAGGTGGAAAATCAGATTCAGAAAATGGCTAGACAGTATAGTCCACTCACTTGTAGATCAATTTTTTTAATTGCACAAGAGAGAAATAGATGCCTCAAAGATATGATTAGTTGTGTTGAGTCCAATTGCTCCCCCAATTATTATGACAGAAACTAATGAAACGGTACTAACATGAATAGATGAAAGTGGAGATCTCTACTTAGAAGCATATATGTGTACAATACTGTTAAATCCAACCCGAGCATTAGAAGATTTTCTCCCCTCAATTTTTTGTATGTAGAATGGATGGAGACCGGATTGGAATGTTACAGAGAAAAACTTAGCAAAATTACATCCTCTTCAACGCAGAGACCAAGTTTCAAACCCCCCCAAGTGGGTGCAGATGAGGCCAGGTGCATGTCCTGGGTAATAAGTTCAAAAGAATAGATAGGCCCTTCATAGCACAACATCTTAGCCAAAGAGACTCAAACATATCTCTCAAAAAAATTATCAATAACTATAGAAACCACCATGATGCTAACCTTAGACAAACTTGTCCTATTTGGATAGATCCACAGCAGATTAAAGGACCTCAATTTCAAGAACACTTCATTATTAAGGAAAATTTTCCCAAGTCCACACAAAAAGGAAACTACCAGTGAAGGAATTTGCAGCCTGTGTTTTAGGCTTTCGAATAGGATGTCTCAGTTAGTAATAGAATAACCAAAAATTGTTTGGTGGAAAATTTGTAAAAATTGTTCACTAGTCAAAGTATGGGCTACTGAAAGTGAAAATGTAAGTTCTGTTGTTAGAAGAAATAGGTTGGGATTTGAATGAATGAATTTTGGATGGATGACAGTTTAGTTGCTTTGAAATATTACCTATGAATTTCATCTATGAATGATGGATTTGTTGTTGTATATGTAACTTCGGAATGTATTTCATATATGTATATTGTACCCCTACAGAGAGGTTATTATTCCTCTGTACGGAAGTGTCGTCATTTGTATTTACAAGTGTCGTAACTTATACTTGATGGGTTATTAGACCACCTTCACGGGGTCGGCCCTGTATGAGTTTTGTGGGTTAAGGGGTTATTAGACCACCCTAGTGGGGTTAGCCCAGTTAGTATTATGTTAAGTGGTTAAGTTGGGGCCGACCTAGTTAGAGTTAAAAGGCAAGTCAAGTTGTGTATAAATAGAGTAAGGGTGTCACTCTATTTGATCATTCACTTATTCATCTATCTCTCTCATTGAGTGATGTGCACTAGTGGAGGAGGATAAGTTGCTAGGAGTCTATCTCTTATGCTTGGGTTATTGTATCATTGCTCTATTTATCTCTGAGGAATTTATTGGGGTTTTTCACCTTCTTGGTTTTCCCCAAGGAAACTCTGTGTCTATTGTCTCTTGTGATTGATATACTGTGGTTTTTATTTTGTCAGATAAGATCCTAGATCATATTGGAGTAATGCTCAAAATCTAACATTGTATTAGAGCTAACTTGAGAAGAAGACATTGTGTAGCTGCGAAAGCTAGGGCTTCTTGTTTTTTGGGTTTCTCTCCACATATCTTGAAAGGAAGGAGGCTATATTGAATCTCCTCAGCAAGGCGCATCTTTCTGTCAAAACAAAATTCAATTCTGAGCACTTTCAGTTTTTGACCTAAAAATTAGGGTTTCTGCAAAAATTGGAATTTCTGAATTTCGAGACCACGGCTGGAAGCTCCTTAGAAAAATCGAATTTTAGAGCTTTGGATCGAACTTTTTGGTTGGATAAAACTCTGGGAAAATCAAACCCTAGTTTCGGGTCCTGTCTAGTGAATCTGGAAATTCGGGTTTCTTCAAAAGTTGGAATTTCTGAAAGCCGAGACCCCAGATGCAAGCTCCTTGGAAAAATCAAATTTTAGAGCTTTGGATCGAACTTTTTGGTTGGGTGAAGCTTTGGGAAAGTCAAACCCTCATTCAGGGTCCTCCCTAGTGAATCTGGAAATCTAAAAGGCAATTTTGAGGGGTGAAACTTTGCAGTTTTCAAATTCTGAGTATACCAGCTTGATCAGCTCATCAAGGCACATCTTTCTATCCTTTCATAAGTTTGAAATTCAAAGTTCTAATTTTTAGGGTTTCTCTGACAAACCAGAAATCCAGCACTAGATCCAGTTTTCAGCAAATCAAGTGGTAAGACCTAAATCTTTTCTATTTCCATTTGAAGTACTCTTTAAGATGTCTCACCACACCAAGCTTGAGGATAAGCTTGAAGGGGCTGATAAATTCCGAGCATGGAAGTATATGATTGGGTTAATCCTGGAAGAGAATGAGTTGGACACTTACATAAGTGAAGAGATCCCTGTCCCAGAGAGAGAAGAGGCTAAGGTCTTACACAAGAGGAACTTGGTCAAGGCTAAGAGGATCATTGCTGATTCTATCAAAGACCATCTCATACCACATGTGTCATCTCTAAAGACACTCAAGGAGATGTTTGATTCCTTGACCAAGCTATTTGAAGGGAAGAACATAAATCAGAAGATGACCTTGAGAAATCAATTGAAGAATATCAAGATCTAGAATGCAGAGACCATGCAGTCTTATTTATCAAGGGTCTCCCAGATAAAAGAACAACTCGAAGCTGTGGGAGAAGATATAGAGAATGGAGAAGTGGTAATGACCACTCTTAATGGCCTTCCTAGGTCATGGGATTCCTTCATCCAAGGAATTTGTGCTAGGAGGAAACTTATCACATTCAGTAGGTTGTGGGAAGAATGCTCACAAGAGGAAGCTCGAATTGTAGCTCAAGAAGAGAATATGGGGAATCAAGACCAAGCTCTCATAGCACACTCCAAGAGGCATCGTGACAAGAAGACTCACCACCATGATAAGAAATAAAGACATCACCATCAGAAGGGTGATTTCAAAGCTCAAAGGAGCATGCCTATGTCTGTTGCTATACTTGTGATGAAAGGGGACACATTTCCAGAAATTGTCCTAGGAACAAAAAGAAGAACAACAAGAAAAGACATCATGCTCATACTGCTGAGGATGATGAACCTCCTAGGAAGAAGAATAGAGAAGAAAGTGAAGACTCTTCAAGTGATGAAGAGTATGTTTTCATTTTTGCTCTCACTGGTACCATTACTCATGGGAGCAATTATTGGCTTATATACAGTGGGGCTTCCAAACATATGGCAAGATTCAAGGAATCCTTTATGAACCTATATGAGCATGATTCAACCCACAAGGTGAAACTTGGGATGACTACTAGTATCCAATAAAAGGAAGTGGTGAAGCCTCCTATAAGTTAGACTCTGAAAAGTCTATGAAGATGAAATATGTACTATATGTTCCAAGTCTCAAGAAGAACCTTCTCTCCATATCTGCATTGGATGCAAAAGGCATGAGGGTTGCATTCATAGATGGCCAAGCTCTTATGTGGCCAAACGGTAAAACTATAGATGATGCAGTGGTGATTGGAGAGCAAGAGGGAGGATTGTATAAATTGAAGGGATAAACTGAATAAGCAATGGTACATGAATCCATGGATCCAAATGAACTTTGGCATAGAAGGCTTGCACATGTGCATTACCAATTGCAAGCAAAGCAGTAGAAGGTCTTCTTGAAATCCAGTCAAAGATGAAGTGTTTTGATAAGTTCAAGGAATTTGAAGCCTTGATAGAAAATCAAACTAATAAGAAGATCAAGATCCTTAGATCTGACAATGGCGGAGAATTCACTTCAAGGGACTTCAAGAAGTTATGCAGTGATTCAGGGATTAAGAGGGAGTTGACCACTCCTTACAATCCACAACAGAAAGGAGTAGAATAAGTACTTCAGAGTCGGACTCCAGTAGCTCCTGCAAGGAAGCAAAGATTCAAAGGGAGTCCACCCAGCAAACAGAGAAAGATAAGTATTTGAATTGTCATTTCTTGTATATTCTGTTTGTTTAAATAATGTTGTTCAATGATATATATACTTATGTTCCTAGACTTAGGTTGTGTATTATGCATATTAGAATAATTGCATTAATGAAAAGTATACTACTAATATGCATGTGATGGGTAAGTGGCCTATGGCACTATAAAACATTCCATTGCTACTTATGTAGAATGAAACCTCTTTGCTGACATGTTGGGAGTAGTGCAAACTCTTAACAATGTTCTGGTAGAGATGGAAGGCATCTAGAAAGTTACGGGATATGGATGAATGTTGTATTGAAGCATTGGCTAAGATAATTGCATGACTGTATGACATATATATTTTTATGTGTAAGATTTTGTTCTGAAAACTATGAAAAGTTTCTAATCATGCAATTGAATTTGACTTGTAGGAAAGATCATGTACAATCACCTGCAAAAGAAGGACTAGAACATGTGTTCCAACTACAAAGCTATCTATTGAAGATATTAAAGTTCCCTGGATACGGGATGAAGTAATGGAAGAATTCCATGATTGAGGAGTACCAGTCGATCATGAAGAATGATGTTTGGGATGTGGTCCCAAGACCAGAAGGGAAGTCTGTGGTGACTTCCAAGTGGATCTATAAGATCAAGCATGCTGGAGATGGTAGCATAGAGAAATATAAAGCAAGGTTTGTAGCTCGTGGCTTCTCCCAGAAAGAAGGGATTGATTATGAAGAGACCTTTGCATCTGTGGCCAGGTACACTTCCATTAGATCAGTACTTTCTCTGGCTGCAGTGATGAAATGGAAGGTACACCAGATGGATGTCAAGACATCTTTCTTGAATGGTGTAGTCAAAGAGGAAGTGTATGTGGAGCAGCCACTCGAGTTTGAGACACATGAAAGACGACTCATGTGTGCAAACTGGAGAAAGCCCTGCATGGTTTAAAACAGGCACCCAGGACCTAGTACGATAGGATGGATAGCTTCCTATCCAGTTTGGGCTTTACCTAGACTAAAGCAGATTCCAACCTTTACTATAAGGTTGAGGAAGGAAATCCAGTGATACTACTATTGTATGTGGATGACCTATTTGTGATAGGTGAGGATGGATTGAGTGCCGACACGAAGAGGAAGCTTGTTTCCGAGTTCGAGATGAAGGACTTGGGTATGATGCACTACTTTCTAGGCATGGAGGTGTGGCAGAGTATAGATGGGATCTTCCTTGGACAAGGGAAGTATGCAGTAGAGATCCTGAAGAGGTTCAGGATGATGGACTGCAAGGCCATGGCCACACCTATGGCATCGAACCTAAAGCTTCTGTGTGATGCTTCATATGAGCTGGTTGATGTCATGGTGTATCGTCAGATGATTGGGTCCTTGATGTATCTGACGAACATGAGACCAAATATTTGCTTTACTGTGAACACATTGAGCCAGTTCTTGACAGATCCGAGAAGTGTTCACATGGTTGCTGTAAAGCATATTCTGAGGTACCTAAAGGGTACGGTTGATTATGGGCTCAAGTATGATGCGAATCAAAAGTTTAACCTAGAGGGTTATGTTGATTCAGATTGGGCAGGCAGTGCCATTGATCGGAAGAGCACTTCGGGGTGTTGCTTAAGTATGGTATCTGGTATGATCTCTTAGTTTAGCAGGAAGCAATCCTGTGTGGCACTGAGTACAGCTGAAGCAGAGTATGTTGCAGCTTGTTTGGCTAGTTGTGAGGCAGTATGGCTTAGGAAGCTACTGTTTGAGTTATTTGATCTCCGGTTGGATGCTACCTGTATCTTTTGTGACAACCAGAGTTGTGTGAAGTTGTCTGAGAACCCAGTGTTCCATGACAGGTCGAAGCACATTAAGATCAAACATCACTATATCAGGGATATGGTGCAGAGAGGAGCAGTGAAGCTCTTGTATGTTGCAACGGACGAGTAGATAGCTGATGTGTTGACCAAGCCGCTGGCCAGAGTGAAGTTTGAGTACTTCAGAGAGAGACTTGGTGTACTTCAGTTCGAGATTCCTTCCAAGGGGAAGTGATGAGTCTGGAGACACAAATGCACATGAGCCATTATCGCATGGTGGTAGGTGTGTCCTCCCATGGTGTAGATATAAGGGCTAGGGCCATTCCGACATGGTTGAAGTGTGTCTTCCCATGGTCGTTGATGTAAGAGTTGTGCCATTCGAGCATGGTTGAAGTGTGTTTTCCCATGGCTGCGATATAAGTGCTATGCCATTCGAGCATGGTTGAAGTGTGTCTTCCCATGGCTGCAATATAAGTGTTGTGCCATTCCTAGCATGGTTGAAGTGTGTCTTCCCATGGCTATGGATATAAGTGCGATTCCATTCTCACATAGTTGAAGTGTGTCTTCCCATGGCATAGATATAAGTGCTGAGCCTTTCACGAATGGTTGAAGTGTGTCTTCCCATGCTGGTGAATGTAAGTGCTGTGTGATGTGCATTTGGGTTGTGCTCCATGGACTATGAGGTGATCTAAAGATGATGAGGTGATAGTATGGTACATAGGTTTTGCAGAGGCATATAATCAGTCTTGAGATGCTCTTGCAGTTTTTGCAGAGGCAGTGTAATCATTCCTGAGAGATATTATAGGTTTTGCAGAGGCAGTGTAAGCAGTCCTAAGGTGTACTTACTTGATGTCTTGCTCACAGAGATGATGAAGACCTACATGGAGACTAGGCCTACAACCAGCATGAAAAAGGGTTGTCTCTGTAGAACTTCCTATGACGAGTAGATTGGAGATTGATTGAGATAGCAGTAGTGACGATGACGATGATACGATGACGATGATCTGATGATTGAGAGAAGAAGACTTGTACTAGAAGACCTGTGTCAAGCAATACCTTCCTAGTTAAGAGGGAGTGTTGATGTATATGTAACTTTGGAATGTATTTCATATATGTATATTGTACTCGTACAGAGAGGTTATTATTCCTCTATACAGAAGTGTCGTCATTTGTATTTACAAGTTTCGTAAATTATACTTGATGGGTTATTAGAACACCTTGATGGGGTCCGCCATGTATGAGTCTTGTGGGTTAAAGGGTTATTACACCACCCTAGTGGGGTTGGCCTAGTTAGTATTATGTTAAGTGGTTAAGTTGGGGCCGACCTAGTTAGAGTTAAAAGGAAAGTCAAGTTGTGTATAAATAGAGTGAGGGTGTCACTCTATTTCATCATTCACTTATTCATCGATCTCTCTCATTGAGTGATGCGCACTAATGGAGGAGGAGAAGCTGCTAGGAGTCTATCTCTTATGCTTGGGTTATTGTATCATTGCTCTATACATCTCTGAGGAAGTTATTGGCGTTTTTCACCTTCTTGGTTTTCCCCAAGGAAACTCTATGTCTATTGTCTCTTGTGATTGATATACCGTGCTTGTTATTCTGTCAGATAAGATCCTAGATCATATTGAATTAATGCTCAAAATCTAACAAGATTGATGAATCTATTATCGGTATCCTTACATTCTCCATTTAATATCCTCGAGACATGTGAAATGCATGGACATTTACCCATAAATAAGCCTAGATTATGCATATTCTTACAATCATCAGAAAGGCAAAACTATTATGTAAAACTTTATTAGCCATCCAAGACCCATGTTTGCCAATTATTTTCTGTCTTCTAGAAAATCCACATTAATTTCACTTCTTTTTTGGGAATATATTGGCTTGAACTTTTTAGGGTTCTCAGAATTTTTAGGTGTCTTACATATGACTATGTTGGAATGCAGTAGTTGTCAATGGAATTTTATTGGTAATTATAATTTTTTTCTACAAAGTTGTATTTCAGTCTTATTTTTAGTTAGATCTTGTATACTTAATAGATTTTTTACTATTTCCATGCTTCTAACCTTTCTATTTGTTCTTTTTTCAGATTAGTAGTCTTGTAAGTTTATGGTTCATTTCAACATGTTATCCTTTTTTATATCAACATACCAGAAATGAGATCAAAGAAACAACATTGCAATGGTGGGGTACCAATTACCAAGTGGATCAGAAAGATTCCATTTCTCATAGTTGGTGATTATATGATTGTTATCTGACATCTTCTCACCAGTCAAAGTCCTATAGATGGTTTTTTGTCTCAAATAATCAAGAGAAATTTGCATTTGATGACATCGTTTGAAGATATTAAGTTTTTCCATGCTTTACGGACTTTAAACCTCCTAGCTAACATAAATGACAATATCGCTTGTAACCTCATCCAAGGTAAGTTGATATACTATGGAGATGTTGAAGGTTATTGTCAAATACCATAATTTGAACTATGCAATGGATAAATATAGAATGATGAATCCTAATGGTTCTCGAATGTTGGACTCCAGGTGGTAGGCTATTGGCATGCATCTGAAATACAATCAATTTATTGCTTTAATGAGATCCAGTTATTGTAGGCTTCATAGAAAGCTTTGTCATGTGAATCACATTCTGGTAATTTGATGTCAGTGGTATGAATCAGTCAGTTCCATATTTATGAGGAAATTATGGATGTCTCTAGAAGTCCTATTAAGCTTGTTTTTATGGCAAAGTTCATTTACAGTCTGCCTCTGTCTGGAAGTGCTGTTTTATTTATCACATGCATGAGAATTGGTATGGTATCAATTCAAGGAGAAGGGTCTATGTGAAACCTGGTAGCGTGAAGCCTAGTATAAGTTCAAATTCCTAGTTGTTTCAACTAGGGATTGGTGCATATGAGGAAGGGGTTCGGTTTCATGTCTCTGCAACTGGTTTTTACAACTTTTTGTTATCCCTTGAAAATAACAGAGTTTTAAAAACAAGGCATTTTTAAGACCATTTGCAAGTCTTCCCATAGAGGTTTCACCTTCTTCATGCATTCTTTCTTTCATGGCAACCAATTTGATGACATGGTAGTAAGAGGATTCTCACTTCGAAGAACAAGGGTTGCATCTCCTTCATGGTCACTTCCATTTTTATTGCTGAAATCCTTGAAAATTAACTGCACTCCCAAAATAACTTCATTAGTGTAAAAAATATTGCAAATTGAATCACATAGATGTCAACAACCACAACCACAAACAAAGGCAAACATCGGTGACACTTCTAGTGAAAATCTTTTATTATCCCTCACCAATACTCTTTTATGTTACTTTTGGTGACTGTAGAAAAATGTTAGTCACCAATGATCATTCTAATGGGTTTTTGGTGGCACTATGTGACTATTGCTATATTTTTTGACAAAAGATAGGGGTTTAAGACCAGCACTTTTATGGAGTCTTTGTAATTAATATGTTTCCAAGGCCATACTGGTCATAGTACCCACTCATAATATCTATAAGCAATCTCTAGTGGTTTTCCATATGAAACCACTAGCAATTTATAACCATTCCAAAATGGATCTATAAGCAATCTGTATTGGTTTCTCATAAGAAAAATATATAAACCATCACCTAGTGACCTTGGCCATTGGTTCATCTCTAGCTTCTTTGCTAGAACCATGGGAATTGTGTAGTTCTCTAGTTCAGTTCATCTCTATGGTTTATTTGCTTAATATTTGACCCTCAATAGCCTATAAATGGTAATTAGTCCTTCATTATCTGAGTGTGGCTCGACTAAAGTTCCCTCTTTCTATGAAAAAATAAATTGTAAAGTGCATTCTATGAATCCATGGATTGGTTAAAACATATTTGTATTGGATATATGAGTTATGTATCCATCTTATCCCCTCCCCCATTTCCTAGGAATCCACTCTATATGCTAGGGGTAAACTTCCTTTGGCTATTTAGTTCCATGAAATCAAGTTCCAAAAATTGTTTACATAATTTATAACATGCCTCCCACATCCAATTATTTTTTTGGAAGTTCTAAAATACCATTTAACCTTTCAGAGCTCACTTTTGGCATTGGTTATTGTGTAGATTGTTTCCCCATGTTGTGAAGCTATGTATGGTCATTCTATTTACTTGCACCACATATTTCATTTTGTAAGTCTTTGATATTTATTGATGTGGCCTTTGATTGCTTAAACTAAAAGTTTCTACATTGTATTCATGCTTTTGTACTTGAAGAGATAATCTCGTGTTACAACTTTGTCACTCATTTTCCTTATTTTTTACTATTCCCCTTAAGGAATAGGGATTGGTGCCTAGATTGCAAGAATGTGTGGTAAGAGCTTTTAGTTGGAAGACCCTCACCTTTTTTCTTCACAATCCCATAGGCAATAAATCTCCATTTTCTTATTAAGGTCATGACTTACGTGATGGCAGGTTAGGGCACCGCACTATGTCATTTAAAAAGTGGGGGGCTTCTCATGTTTCCTTGTTGTCCTTGTTATTTATTTGTTCAACCATTCTCTCCCTCTCTGCTTCTACTTGGATTTCTTTGGTTCATAAGGGAAATGGAAAACATGACAAAAATATCATGAGATTTTGAAGCGAATCCCATTTTGATCCAACTCTATTGCTATCTACCCACTTTTATTGATGAATAAAAATTAGTGCCAGATTGCAAGGATAGGCAGTATGAGGTTTTAGTTGGAATGCCTTCACCTTTTTTCTTCGCAGTCCCACATGCCACAAGGACCCATTGTCTTGTTGAGGTCACGACTTAGCTTGTTGAGGTCACGACACGCCACAAGGACCTATTTGTAACCTATTACACTAAATCATTCCTTCATTAGAAAGGGAAAATCCTTCACGCCTTCATGTTTTTTATTTCTATGCATGAGCACTTCTTATGGCAGTGTGCCATCATTCTTGATGAAAACAAACATTCTATGAAAGTTCATGATTTCTGATATATTTTTTTAAGCTTCAAATTGCTTTGTGGTATCTTATCCTTCGAAAATAAGGACTACATTCAATGGAAATTGATGAAGCAAACCTTTTATTTGAGTAACTTGGATAAACGCATTTATTATAATACCTAGATCCTTATTCTATCATGTTTACTTCTAAATCTTGGTGTGAACCCTTGAAAGAATTCATGGAAGGATTTGAAATAACTTCACTATAATCCTATCACTAGGAATAAGATAGTTGTTGGTAATAGTTGCCTTTGTTAAACCTTGCTAATTGATTTGTGGTTTAACAAAATTTGAAAGACTCATTTTAAACTCAACCCCAAGCTCCATCAACTTCAATCAACTTGTAAAACTAGATTAAAGCAAATAAAAACCATATTTCATTTTGAAGACTTCTACTATTGGTGTCATTAATATGATTTCGATTGATTCAAAGGACACTATACACAAAATGACATATCATTTGCACACAACTTGTTTGTAGACATGCACCTTCATCACTCTAGTTTGGTTTGTCCTATATGTGTATTTTATGGCAAGGCCAAGACAATAAAACACGATGCTTGGGTTTTTATGTGTATTTTATGGCAAGGACGAGACAATAAAACACAATTTTTGGTTTTATATGTGTATTTTATGGAAAGGGCTAGACAATAAAACACATTTTTTGGTATTGTAGTAAAGCTCATGTCACTATCTATGAATGGGTGTAGTGCCTTTATAAATATGGTGTTCACACATACCCCTGGAATTTTTCTCTATTAAAAAATAGAAAGGGCATGGTTCAACAGGATAAGTCTACTCGTGATTAACCATGCTACCCTTTTTTAACCCATTTAATGTGTTTAGCCGTGTTGATCCTTACCCTAACCTTCTACGTATCGCAAAACCCTACTTAGTGACCAATATTGTAGTCTTCCAACCAGTGCTCATATTTTAGCTACAGGTGTTCACTCGTCGATTCTGCTCGCCCTCTCCAGGTAAATTAATTATCATTCTTTGTATTTTGTTAAGCCCCTTTTCATTTCATAGAGCATGATGTCTACTCAGGTTGAAGATATGGAAACGACTGATCTCTAACCAACTCCCATTGCCAGGCCATTGCACCTCAATCCTGACATATATGCTTCCTTCTCTTCAATTTTATGCAAAACCCCACATATTGTATCAGTATTAACCAAACTAATTGGGTATATTTTATGATTCAAATGAGAATTACGTTCTTTCCTATTTCCATATATGGAATACTCTTCTGTAAATTTGGTATTGCAGCATGCAATAAAGCATCTAGCAGATGAACCAACACGTTTATTGAATATTAAAAGCCATAAAATATTACCAAAATATGTTATGTCACTAAAATAGGAGTTACCTAATGATTAAATGTCAAATTTAGATGAGGATCGTGATGTTGTTTCACAAAATGAAGGTATGGCACTGAGTTCTTCAACAAAGTGCTCCAGAAGAATAATGTTCAACCCTTCATCTGTCTCTCATCCCTGCATATATAGAACATAGATCCCAAAACTACCTCACCCTAACTGTTGGAGGAAAAGGAAAGAAAGCACACTAAATCCCAAAGGCTTTGCATGCACATACCATCTATGGCCTTTTCCCTTTTTGGAGGACTTTCTTTACTGTTTGAATGAGCATTTCCATGACCAAAAAAACTCTTGTTTGTTGCCCAAGGTGACCTTCCAGCAATTATTAGCATGAAATAGTTGAGTAATAAAGTTACCTCTCACTGGACATGTCTCTTACTGTTACCTCAAATAACAAATAAATAAATTATTAGAATTAATTCCTATGTCAGCTAGAAGTTAAATACAATTCGATGATAAAATTCCTAGAGTTGAATTGCTATTTAATGGTTTACTCCACGTCTATCATGTATATTAACACTGTTGTTTACTATTCTCCCTCAAAGGAAAAACTCCAAATATTCAATTCCTGTAACTCCTCTCGTTGTTTCATCCATGAATAAATTTAGAATTTGACTATCTTCCATCTCTAATACTGATGCAAACCACTGAAATCCCTCTCTGTACTTGTATTTTATGTGTGGCTGTTGATGATTCAGCATTTACTTCCAATCTACCTCCGTCATGTGTTGTTTTAGTTATGATTTCTTTTCCTTTCACTGTTCTATCACTCTTTGCAGCATATTTTCTCAATAAGGCAAGTGGAGTTCAACACATGCCAATTCATTGAAGAGGTCAACCCAGTTTTTTTGCTTTCCAATCTTAGCAAAACAACTTTTTCTTTATACCTTTCCTTTCGTGCGAAGACTGGATACACAAAATTTGGATCGTATTTTAGGGTTTTAAACTTTTAACAAACTTACCACACTGATGATTTCACAAAAGGGGTTGACTTAGATTTTTTGCTTAACTAACTTAGCAACAGGAAACTTGAATTTGGATCCCTTTTGTTTGACATGTTTGTAAAGACACAGTAAGTATGGCTAAAAGTCAAGTTAGGGTCAAATAATAGCAATAATTCCAACCATGAATAACTTAGTCCGTAACCTATATAGTGGGTTGAAATATGCTTAAGGGTTGACAACATTAGCAAGGATGGTGGCTTAGTATAGGAAAGTGAACTAGAATAAGAAGGAACAATGACAATTTTAAGTGGTCAATCAATGTAAGGTCTTTCAAGGCATCAAATAGACCAATTATGTCAAGGAGGTCGACCTAGGTAATAAAACTTGTCATCCTTTCAGTTCGTTGATGGTTACCCCATCTGGTCTCAAGGGCCAGCTTGGGGCCTAAAGCGAGCTATCAGATTCCTTGGCATTTTTATGTTGCAGCTTGGAACATCCCAAAGAACAACACCATGTTTTCGATATTCTCTTCGATCATCAGTCATCCCAGGTTTTCCATCATTTGAATCTTTGATTTTCTTCAAAGCATGAGCCAACCACTTCATTCCTAGTCTTCTGGTTCATGTTCCCAATGCCATTTCTTTTGTTCAGATAGCTTGATTTTAGTACTTATCTTGTTCACAACTCTCATAGGAGTTTCCTTTTTAGAAACTGCAACTTAGATAGTGGAACAGTCCTAATATCCATGCCAAGGAATTGTATACCCTCAAAATATGTATTTCATACTCGTTCTTTTAAGTGGTTTACCTTTAAATCAAGGGAATTCTCCAGGATTACAAGGATCATATCTTTAATCTCAATGGAAATAAATATTTCATCCATGTACCTAAAGGCATGTAATTTTTAATATCTATCAACATTCAAATGAGTTCGTTGAGAATCTTATTTCATTTGATTGCGATGCAACTATTGGAGCATGGAAAAGTGTTTCATTTGATTTAGTAAATTCATCTTATCCTCACAGTCTCACTTATGATCTAGTGCTTCATAATGTAGATACATCTTATAAAATTCTTGGTCAAAAAGTTCCAAGTAGATATTTTTCAAAACTAAGGAAAGAATACCTTCTTGCAAACATCCTTGGCCCTTTGGGAAACCACCAAATTCTACATTTAGAACATTTTCATGAAACATATAGCCCAGAAATTTATATAGGATATCATCTTAGATATTTTCTTTCACTGCATCCACTATTTTCATAAAGACTGAAGTATCAAGTTTCTTTTATCTGAAAATGTTGAACCACCAATCAAGATTATGAATGTGATTTTGAATTTATTTCAGTGTTGAATGTTCCTCTTCCACTTCTACAACTGTGTGAAATCATGGAAAACTCTAGCTTGTAAACAACTTCCAAAACCATTCTAATTGCCTCTTGTACAACTTTCAATTTTAAGTTGGGAAGCACTAAGTATTCATGTTTATTTTGGATGACAAAAATATTTGAATATTTTATTTTACATGGAAATGTCCATCTACCAGCTGCTTTGATATAGAACTGAAACAAATAGCATCTCCATCAACTGTAGACAATCTAGTCATGTTTGGCATTATAAGGTTCAAGTTATGCATTACACTTTCATAAGATATTTTGAGAACTTATGGGGTTGCAATCACATATGTTAGAAGATCATTAAACTTTCCGTTAGTGTATTGATGTTTAACATCTTCACACACATTTCAAAATGGCTTTTACAACCAATATGTCTTGCAATTTATTCCTTAATAGGACTATTATCAAGGGACCATCTCCCAATTTTTGTTCCACAAGATCTACAGGAAAATATGCTTTGGCAATTTTATCCTAGCTTGTATGGTCATTCACGTCAGTCTCTAACCCGCTTTCCCAAAAATCATGCTCTAGATTCAAAGTGGAATATTCTTTATATTGAGGTATGTACTTAAAACAATGCCCATATGTCACAAAAAAATGATTCAATAGAATCAAACTGATAAACCAACCATACCCAAATATGAACCAAGGTATGTTGGTTCATATTTTCTTGGGTATGACATTCGAAGGTTTTGGGATGAAGTTTACACTATTACCTATTAAAGCATAGTTGTGACAAGTAAGAGAGATTTGACTTATAGTTCCTAGATAGATATTTATCTTTGCTTTTATCATTTTCATATCTTACTTTCAATGTTGATTTAGGAGTTGCTTTTGCACTCCCACATTTTAGTTAAACTGGATTGTACCCACTAGTCCCATTAACTGCTTTTGTGGTCTTTTGTTGGACATTGATAAAATTATCTTATCTTATCTTTAGTGCACTTATGCTTGGGGTTATCTTCCCTCTCTAGGGTTATTTTTCCCCGGTGCTAGTTTATTCTCTTTATTGCAGTGATAGGGTTTTGTTGGTTGTTTCCATGGGAAAATATCTCTTGTTAATCTCAACAACTAGTTGTGACCTCAAGATTGTTTAGCTTAGAGATAAATCTAATTTGTATTTTGTTAATTAGAGCATATACAATGGATCTAATCGGCCCTTTAGGAAAAAATCTTGATCAATATCTCGTTGTTTGAGGGTTTATTTCTTGCAGTTCACGGTTCATCGTTGTAGAGTTATTTGTAGTATACAATTCTGGCCACTGGAAGCTACCAGGAGATACACCAGCTTGATATTTTGATGAGCTTTAGCCTAAAAAGATGGAATAATTTGTGGATTCTTCTACTAGCCCTAAAGAAAATTTATGCTACCACCAATTTGATATGTTGTTTTGTCGTAAATTTGAACAATTTGAGCTATGTAAACGCCTTAATTTGGATAAGGAATAAAATCATGTCAGAGCATTTGAAACTATACAAGTCAACCATGCATAAATTATAAGCATTAATCTTGATTTCAAGGGTTGTACCTAACTTAATATGGGAGAATAAGTATAAATTAGCATGGATGGTAAAAGGGATCATCATTGATTGGAGGATAGAAGTGCCCTAACCACCTGAAACTGATAATGTGTTCCTAGCTCTTGTCTTTCTGTTATTTCCATCTATTGCTTTGCATTTCTATTTGAAGAGGATTTATAATATATTTGCAAGAACTATAAAGAAACAATACTTTGGAATCTGGGTGAGCTTGTGTAGACCTGGGTGTGTACAAGGAAAATTTGGGTCATCTGTGGGTTGGATCAATATTAAGCTTCCAATTCTATGTTGTCAAGGGAATTTCCAACCAAGCAATATGAAGACCTTTGATGTTAATGTTCTTGATGCAAGTTTGAGGTATTTACAATATGTATCATGGGATAGGAAAGAAGGAATGAGTAATTCCTTTCCATGGGTGTTTTAAGGCATAATTTCCTTCTAACATTTTATCATGGTAAGCATATACACATTTTCTCGCATGTCTGTCAGACATACTTCTTGTTGTTGGCTACATGCTGAGTTAGTTGTTGCCATTGAAGAGTTTCATTTTTGTCCATTTTGTAGCTGTATTTTCACAAATTGATTATATTTTTTGTCATCTTAGTATACCTTTGATGTTAATGTTCTTGATGCAGGATTGAGGTATTTACAATATGTATCATGGGATAGGAAAGAAGGAATGAGTAATGCCTTGCAATGGGTTTTGTAAGGAATAATTATATTCTTATACCTTCTAACATTTTATGATGGTAAGCATATACGAAATATTTCTCGTGTTTGTGAGACATACTTCTTGTTGTTCGCTACATGTTGAGTTAGTTGTGGTGATTGAACAACTTCATTTTTGTCCATTTTGTAGTTGTATTTTCACAAATTGATTATATCTTTTGTCATTTCTTTGATGATAATGTTCTTGATGTAGGATCGAGGTATTTACAATATGCATCAAAGAAGGAACTTAGTAATGCTTTGCCATGGGTTTTGTAAGGCATAATTATATTCTTATGCCTTCTAACATTTTATGATGGTAAGCATATACAATTTTTTTCTCATGTCCATGAGACATACTTCTTGTTGTTGGCTACATGATGAGTTATTTGTGGCCATTGAACAGTTCCATTTTTGTCATTTCTGTAGTTATTTTTTCTCAAATTGATGATTGATTCTAGTTGTAGTTCTTGTACTATAAGAGTACAACTCAGTCGGGCTACTAGATTCCATGATAGGTCCAACCCTAGTTGAGAAAAAAATATATGGAATTATTCAAAGGTATTAGATTATTCATAGTCGTAATTTTTGGGTGATTTTATTACGTAGGGTGCCATTTGTTTGACACTACATGTGGCATACCCTAATGGCATAACATTTTGACTGACTATATTGTCATTATTGTTAGCTTTGTGTTTTATACTTTATGAGATGATTGTTTCTTCCCTTATTACTCTCTCACATTTAGGGTGGTGATATCTCGTGCAGCTCATGCTACTAGTTTGACCTGTAATTACTCGCCAATCCCACTATTTTCTTTCGGTAATTTCTGGAGAACTGTAGGTTATTATTTATTTTTTTCTTTTCTATATATCTTTTATTAAGTATGTGTCCATGCAAATATATTTCCCATCCCATTGGCCATATTCCTCTGAAAATTATTAAGGGTGCAATCTATTTAGTATTAAGTTATAGGAATTTCTAGTGCATGGTATACTCAGAAAAATGTTGATGTAAAGTTTGCCCAAATTTTTTTCTCATGATTCCTAAGGTTTTGCACAATATGCCAATGCAGAAATCACAAACTTTTTCCATTTTCTTTTACCAACTTTGGAGGAGCAAGAAGCACGCTCAGTGGCAGTAGCATGTGTTTCAGAAGTCATTAAATCTATATAGACCAGCTGCCAAGTATGTCCCTCAATTGGATGAAGGACATATTGGGTGGTTATAACATGCACTAGGAAATAATTTGAATGTTGGTGTGCCCCTTCTATCTGAATAAGGATTTGCATGTCATTGCTATACAAAATTAGTATGTTCTAAGGGAAGTTGGAAGTGTTCTTGAAAGGCATGATAGTGATTTATATGCAGGTAAAAGTTTATGGTTCATTTGAGATAGGAATCTATTTTCCTTCTAGTGACATTGATGTAAGTATCACCATTTTCATTTAATGGATTTTTATAGAAGTTTCATGTTTGTCATTAATTCTATCATAATTGCATAGATGAAGAAAGATTGTTTTCGTGATTCAGATAGTGGCAATGACTTCTTCTTGTCTCATAATAGTGTCTTGTGAAAGCATGTATGCTTGTATGTTAATATGCTTTATTGTCTTATTATTGTCAACACAAAACAACAAAACAAACAGTTGGTAATCAGGGTTGTTAGAACCAATGTTATCAGAATCAAACTAGTTAACCCCAAAAACTAGAACTGGTAAAGAAGTTAGACACAAAATCAGTTGACCAAAATAGATAAAAATATTCAAATTTCACTTCATTTACATACAAGTAACATAGTTGGGATCATGGTTTAATCCCACGAACAAGTAACTATGTTATTTATCCCACTTGTTTAGTAAAAGATTCGCCAAGACTTTGCAAATTTTTATAATTTAATGAAAGTTTTAGAATTTAGAATTTACAAAGTTTTAAGGTCTAATTCTTTGAAGGGTGCTAGCTCAATGGAAGAGCACCTACTTTACAAGTAAGACTTTGATGGTTCAATTCCATCATACCGTAATATTTATAGGGAATGGGACAATTGCTATTTGTTCCTAAATATGTATCGATAGTGAGGGTCGTTAAAAATGCATCATCAAAAGTCATCTTTTATATATGAAATGGTGAAGTTCAATGAACATCGCCATATATATGCATCAATAGTGAGGTCTTGAAAGGTCCATCACCATAAATAATTGTTCTTCATAAATAGTGATGGTCACTATCTTCCATTACAATCATTATTCATGACATACCTTGAATGTCACCACATCACCTATACTTTTGGTGATGCGGCCTTTGGCGACATTCAATTTTTCGTGACAAAGGCTCTTTTTACCATCACCAATGAGCTTATGGTGACATTTTTCAACCCTCACCAAAATATGCAATGGTGACGGTCAACGAATGTTACCATAACAATAGTGAGGGACATGAAAGGTCCATCACCATAAATCACAGTTGTTCATATGAAATGGTGACGGCACGATCTGTCATTATAATCATTATTCGTGATGGACCTTGAATGTCACCACATCACCTATAATTTTCGTGACAAGGCCTTTGGTGACATTCAATTTTTGGTGATGAACACTCTTTTGACCCTCACTAATGATCTTATGGTGACCTTTTTCAACCCTCACCAATGACCTTTTTTGTTGTAGTGGTGCAACCATTTGGTTTCCACCTCCAGTCAAGTCAGCCTTTCATTGAATATATGCATAGGTATTGTTTAGATACAAAGAAACTTTTGGGTCTCAGATCCATTTTCCTTCGAAAATATTACACTTTGTTGTGTCTTTCTTCAGCTTGGCTTGAATTTCTCTGAAACCATGCCTTCATTCTCTTTGATCTTTTGAATTTCAGACCTTTTTTCTATGCTACCTTTTGTGTTTATTAATTAATACACCACTGTCAAGTAAGGAATAGTAACTGATATTGGCCTTTCGTTATTGTACATGGAGGAACAATATGAATTTAGCTGTAGGAGCTTCAAGGCCATCAAATATTGAAGAACTAAATGATTAGTGGGTATCAATGTGCTTGCAAATCTTTTATTCAATGAAGAACGTCCACTAAAGGGAGCAGTCACTTGAGCAAATGTAAGGAAGACAACCAAAGTCAATACCGAGAACAAATTTCTATGTAAAAGTGGCATTCACATATCAAACTCAATGTACAAAGTATCCATGTCTCCCAAACAATAATGACAGAGTAATGTCAAAGCTTCATTAACTTGGGAAATGAGAAGGCCACTGAGAGATTTGAGGAATAGAAAAACCCTTGGTTGTGTCTCTGCTTTTGAAACAATAGCAACATTATACAATATTGAAACCTTCAGCAGCTCAAGCTCAGTTGTAACCTTCAGTTGTTCAAACCGTGTATCAAGGTAAAGCTGCAAAGTCTCAGGTAGATTCAGATCAGGTCTGTCTCTTTGATCCCTGTACTTATTCAAATTGACTAGGTGATTCCGAACTCTGTTGTCCGCTTATATTGCAAACATAAATGGAAGGCTCGATGTGCAGTCATCACATATAATGATTAAAGATTTGAATTATTACAAAGTATTTCAAGCATAGTCCTATATGTTTCCCAGAGAAAATTAAACCAGTGGGTAACCAGCTCCTAGTCAGACCTGTCTTTCCCCTTCTCTCCACTGACATAACTGAGCATCAAGTCCTCTGGCCTAATCTCAACACGTTGGGAGTTCAATTGCAAACAAGAATTTAACAAAGCAGTATATATCTCTCAATTCACTTTCACGCCTCATATCTCTTTCATTCAATCCTTGCTAATTCTGTGTCTTCACTTGATCTCTGATCCACTCATTTCTCACATCCATGCACTGACTCCTCTGCTGCTTATTGAACTTTAGATTTTTCTTTGCCGCTGTTATGATTTTTTGATATGTGCATGCAGAACTGTGTAAAGAATCTCTGTCCATACTGCAAATCTAAACTAATTGTTGCCTAAAAGGTGTCCTATATCCACAATATATGCATCTCGACACAGTCAACACTTGTATATTTTCATTATTGATAGTTCCTCCATAGTTCCTGTAGATCCATGTTTAGTATTTGACAGTCAAACATAGACCCTTCATACTTAGTCTCTTTGTTCATCACGTGCCATTCACAGTCTTCAACAACGCTACTAATCCTATATCTACCACTTATGCAAACTATCCTAGATACTTTCTTATCTGTGCATCATGAATAGTATTTTTGATGAAGCCATTGAAACAACTCTGATTTATAGGTTGATACAACTAACATTTCAATCTTTAAGTTTCACATCTAACAATAAGTTCTTGAACATCAGAGTGTCAAGCTTCCAGTATTGAATAACATCATCTACATTTTCTGAATCTCTGCATGGAGTAGTATGTTTGTGGTTAACAGTCAATGAGTTGCCTTTGTTGTGGCTTAATCTTTGCATGAACTAGATTAATCTGTTTGCCATCAATGCCAACCTGTATTGCCATATTGCCAACATATTTTGCTTTGAATACATCTGCTCCTCACACCCAATGTCTCAATGTCAAGAGCGAAATCATATCAAAAAATTAAAATTCTCTTTCTTGGATACTATAGATTCGGGAGAATTTTACTTGGACTTATATTTATATTCAGCAGTTGCAAATTTCTGTATGAGTTGGATTTAAAGTTTAAACTATTTTTTTGTCTTATTACATCTGTAACTGTTGTCAATATCCAAGACTACATATCGAGTGATCAATATACAAAGACTTAAATTTCAATATTACATGATATTACGTGAAAATACTTGTGGCTCTTTGAGATTAAGAAAGAACATGCAAAGTCTTCAGCAGTATAAGGAATTGGCATCCTGACATGGAAAACTGAATACATATAAAAGGTGAAAATACGGGATTTTCTTCCATTTTCTAATGTATTGCATCCAGTTGCTTTAAATTTTACTTTCAATGAATGATTAATGTAGTACATCCATTGCACGAATGCCTTTCACAATTGATTGACGTGGATATAACAATGCATTGATTTTGCTAATGTTTTATGTGCATTATTAGGACTATTTCAACTTTAATTATTTGCTCAATGCTTAAAATTCAAAGTAGATATGCTTACGTAGGAATATCGGGTTATTACAATTGTCTTTTCTATTCTTTAGAGGTTGAGGATTGCGATTTATTATATTAGTACATGTTATCCTTCCTTACCACCAAACAAACAACATGATTAGCAAAAGTAGAAAATATCATTTTCTGCTTTTGTGGTTCTTTCGCTTTACCATTCCACTATCTTGTAGAAAGGAACATGGAATAGACACCAGGGTAACATGTAGAAAGGAACATGGAATGGACACCATGATGACTCTTCGTGAATGGTCTGCTGAATTTAATTGTCAACTTCCATTGGTAGGTGGATGCTAGTGAGTACAACATGGTGAAAATGTAGCTTTGAAACTTGAACGGCTCCAGCTCAGCAATATGTTTCCTTAGAATGTTTCTGAATTCTATTTTTTCCCATCTTTTGGAATTGAGGAAGAAGATTTAATGTTTTTAACATAAGGTGTCTGCAATATCTGGGTATGGGAAGACTCAGAACTCGGGAGTAATCAGAGCATCTGAATTAGAGTAACTGTAAAATAGCAAGCTTGTCAATTGGGTCTAGCTTGGGTGGCTGAAAGGAGAAATTGTTCCTTTGAAATCTTGATTCCTTGGTAGCCCAGGATATGTACCAGACTTTGAAAGCTAACTTTTGATGGGAAAATGATGTTGCAAATTTGGGTGATAGATGAAGTTTTTTAGGACTCTGATTTTGGAATTCATTTTGTGGAAGATTTGCACCCCCCACTTGTAGGAAGGCTTGTGATCCAAGCACATCATTAACTCCCACCCATAAATAATGCAGTTGAAGAACGGGTTCTGTGCAATGATAACTCTCTTCTAGTCCAGGATCTGGTCACTTTGCTAGAGCATGTTTTGTTGTTCTTGAAAACATGTGATGGATGTTTGCCTTGCATAAAGATGAGTTTGAATGTGTGTAAAATGTAAAATGTTGCAATAGTAACAATGCTCTACTCAGCATAGGAAAATATAAACACTTGGTAGAATGCCTTGAATCATAGAATTGACACGTCATGCGTTAAAACCTAAACTAATGAAAATATGTGGCAACGTACGTTTGAACATCAATGTTGTGAACTGATGGGTGCCTATTCTGTCACTTTTTGAACCTATTAAATGCCTTTAACTAATATCTCAATATTTCTTGGCCTAGTTTTTACATGGTTTGCTTACAGACCTACATAATATTCCCATCCCCTTGTACACATAAACTAATGTGTGATGATTTGTTGCTTAAAGTAGTAATTAGTTTATTTATATGAGCTTAAACTATAGTTTAGAGTTTTATAATAATAAAATTCTTGCAAATAAAATTAATTTGTTATTATAAGCACAAAATATCTATACCATAAACAATATTACAAACTCTTTGAACCATAAATTCTTGATGCATGCTATGATGCATTTTAATATCTATAGAACACTATGTTGCACGAAACTCCTAAAATGCCCATGTACCGGTATCAGAAACTCATGGAAACTCAGAAACTTATCGAAAACTTCTGGGAAACCTCTAAGGGCCCATGAGCGGCTTGGGACCCATAGGAAATTTAAAAAACCCTAGTTTATGGAAAATAAAAACAAATTTACCTCTAAATAGTGTCTAAAGACTCTGAACCTACCTACAAATTAACCTCTCATTCTTATTTTATTGTGAGATAATGTTTTATTAAAAATAACTATATAAATAAATATATATACCACATTTCCCTTGATGTACCCATTTTGGGGGGGTCATGTTTCCAAGCGTTCCCGTTTCCGAAACTTGTAAACATTTCCACGTTTCGTGCAACTTAGGTAGAACATGAGAAACTTCTAGGATGCATGCTATGATGCATTTTAATATCCAAGCATTTCTCATGTCAAATAATATTTGTAAATAGAAAGTACAATAAAAATGTCAGCTATATCTGAATCTCTCCATGAACTGGAAGTGAGCCTTGGCCAAAAAACAGAGGAAGTGTAAAAAACTGCCTTCTAGAAACTTGTTTGACTTAGGATACACAAATTCCAATTTTCCATAGTGCCCTTTCAGATTTGCATATATATATATATGGTATTAAGATAATAACAAATCTCTGTAATGCATACAACTACATCCACAAAATATGGCTTGAATTGTCACTTACAAACATGCTTACAAACAATGGATCGCTGATACAGTGACAACCAGATCTCCAAAGATAGTTTTTGCTAATAATGGACTTTTAAAAACATTGTAGATACATTCGTCATCATCCCTATGACATGGAATGCATGGGAATGATATCTATAATCTCTGAACTATTGATATGATGTCCCATTCTGTGCTAAAGGAGGAATGAAAATCTCAATTTGTTGAGCTGGGCACTTTTTTTGGGATGGATGCCATGTAATTTTCTTGAAAATAACTATTAATTACCCTGAGCATATCTCTCAAAAGATTCACTTTTTGAGGAAATCGTCCTACTGGGACCTAGTTGGGTCCGTTGTGAAAAAAACCCATGTTCCAAAATTTTGATAGCTATCTCCATTGGATCCCAATTGTCCACGAAAGTTAACTGCTTAAAACATGGATGTGAATTTCTAGAGATCTTTAACTAACAATTGAAATTTTGAGTTGTTGACCTGAGCATAATTTGATGGACACTTCACTATTTAGAACCTTCTTCAAAGGACCATATTGTACATTGTTTGCACTAAAAAGAAGGTTTAACCATATCCTTTGACCACGCTTTATGCTTCCTATGAGTGACCTGGGTATGAACAAAATAGCATGAAACCATATTGGGCCTCCAACCTTCAAAACTCATACACTTGATTCTCATCAAAACTCCTGGAGAGATGTCAATCTTCAATTTCAGACCTGAAACCAAATTGGGTGGGCAGGAACCCTTCACCTGGCACAAGACTGCTTAGGTTTTGGATTCAAAAAATTATTTGATTATCCTGTTACAATGGAAATCAATAGTGTTTGGGCAACTTACCTTCAAGTCCTGAAAATGAACTTTCATCCACATGAATACGTCTGGGAGTTCTTCGTCGTCCACTTGATAATCAAGGCAAGGGAGTCAGAAAGGAAGTACGAGTCTTGTCACCGGTTTGTTGTGGCCCTTTGTTCACAATTTGGTGCTGCAAGGGAGTGTGTTCAACATGTGTGTGCTCTTCTTGGGGAGGTTTCCAATTAACAACTTGTTCAACATCCATCCCTTCATACTCGACATCAAGCAAGATTTGATTGAATTCAAACACTTCGTCATTGCTTGTTGATGGATCTAAGGCACTAACATTTTGATGTCTACGGTTTTCCATGTACAACCTGGCCTTTTCTCTTATCTCATGGGACTTTTCAGGGGGTGGCTCCTTCCTTCTAGACTTTCTTTTATTATTACGTCTCTTTCCCATATTCAATATGTTTTTTAACAAAACAAAAAATTACATCGCCCCTGCAAGAATGAACAACAAATAACATATTAAAACTCGATGTGCATGATTATTAAAACTCAATGTAGCAATTGATTATGTACAACAACATCTAGTGAGAATGTTTTCATATAATCTTAAAATCTATTGAGAATGCCCTAGATATAACAACAACATCACATCTAGGAAATTAATTGGATGGTATTGGATAGTGGTATGGGATGTTAGTAGGAGCACATTCTCTACAAAAGGAGAAGCTCCTACTCACTTCATTTTCATGTTTTGGATGAAGGAAAATTGCCCCAAAATATTAAGAGTTTTCAATTCTTTAGGTGTTTGTGTGAGTTGTTGTAGTGAAATCATGAGGAATTCAACAAATGTTTGTGCACTACATGGAGCCATGTGATTATGAGAGGTTATTGGTGGTGATGCAAGTAAGTTTTTTTTATTATCTTCATGAAAGGTTTAAAGCATTTCTTGGTGTATGTTGTAGTTTTTTTGTGGTAAGATGTTTTTATTGTATATGTTGAAGATTAAGAAAACTAAAATACATCTATCATACAGTTCATGAGGAAAAACTAAAATAGATACAATTCAAACAAAGTGAATGAAGACTAATATACATTTAACAAGAGGAAGAGGTCACCATACTTCAAGGATTATGATTGCTCTTTGCTTCAAATGTAAAATGCTCTTTTGATGTATCCACTATATGTTAGAAGAGTTCAAGTGTGTCCAAGCAGCATGAGAATTCAATCCAAGGAGCCAAATAGAGTCCAACCGTTGTGTTTTCAATCAAAGGATCCAAATAGAGCCCAACTGGTGTGTATTCAATCCAAAGAGCCAAATAGAGCCCGAATTGTTGTGTATTCTATCCAAATTGTCAAAGAAACACCAAATGGTGTGTGAATTCAATCCATAATGCAAATGGTTGTTGGATTGTGCGTGAAAATAACGAAAAATATGTGAGCAATGAGAGAAAAAATGCGGGAGAAGAGCGAGGGTTATTTTTTGAATTTTATGCTCAGCGGGGCCGCACATGCGCTAGGAGCGCGTGCGCGTCAGATGCGCATGTGCATTGCTAGAGCATGCGCGCCTCTATTGAACATTGCATAGTTCGGTGGGTAATGTTTACTGCATTTATTTACCAATAAATCGATATGTGTCGGTGTATTACTAGATCCCCTCCCCCATAATGGCCTTTAGGCCATCTTCTAAACCATAATCCCTAAGTGCATAAGTACTTCTACTTGATTAGGGGTTTTGGGGTTAGGGTTATAAGGATTGTAGGTTATGAGTTAAATGTTATAGGGATTGTAGGCAAGTTATGGGGTTAAATGTTATATAAAAATAAAAATCTACCAATCTTCATCATCATAAGGAGCTTCTCTAATTTTGTTGAATCATTACTAGTGTGAGATGATGATGATGATGATGATGATGATGGTGATGATGGTGATGATGATGACGATGATGATGAAGAGGGTGATGATGATGATGACGATGCTAATGAGGAACAAGGTGATGATGATGATGATGATGGTGATGGTGATGATGATGATAAATATGCTGCTGATGATGAATACGATGAAGATGATGGTGATGATGATGATAAATATGATGATGATGATGATAAATATGATGATGATGATGAATACGATAAAGATGATGGTGATGACGATGATGATGATGAAGATGATAATGAGGAAGAGGGTGATGATGATGATTAAGATGATGATGAGGAAGAGGGTGATGAGGATGAAGATGATGAAGATGAAGATGTAGATGATGGTCATGAAGATAATGAACATGATGATGATGATGATGAAGATGAAGATGATGTAGATGATGATGATGATGATGCCGATGAAGATGATGCCGATGAAGATGATGACGATGATGATGATGATGAAGATGATGATGATGATGAAGATGATGAAGATGATGGTGATGACGACGACAACGATGATGATGAAGATGATGATGATGATGATGACGAAGATGATGATGATGGAGATGTTGATGAGGAAGAGGGAGATGATGATGATCATGATGACGATGATGACTATGATGATGATGATGATGATCATCTAAATTGTCTTCATCATCATAAGGAGTTTCTCTAATTTTTATATAAGGAGCTTCTCTAATCTTGTTGAATCATTACTAGTGTGAGATGATGATGATGATGATGATGATGATGATGATGAAGATGTTTATGATGACGATGATGATGATGATGATGATGGTGGTGATTATGATGATGAAGATGATGATGATGATGATGATGATGATGATGAGGAAGAAGATGATGATGAGGAAGATGATGATGAGGAAGAGGGTGACGACAATGATGATGAAGATGATGATAATGAACATGATGGATGATGACGATGATGAAGATGAAGATGATGAAGATGATGCTGATGATGATGATGATGAAGACGACGACGACGACGATGATGATGATGATGAGGAAGAGGGAGATGAAGAAGATGATGATGATGGAGATGTTGATGAGGAAGAGAGAGATGACAATGGTGATGAAGATGAGGACGATGATGATGTTGATGACGATGATGATGATGACGACGACGATGATGATGATGAGGATGAGGATGAGGATGAGGATGAGGATGAGGATGAGGATGAGGATGATGATGATGATGATGAGAATAACGATGATGATGATGTTAGAAAAACAGGATCGCAGAGCAATAACAATAAACAAAAATGCAAATATAATCACACACACATTACAAGAGAGACACAAATATATCGTGGTTCACCCCAACTTGGGCTACGTCCACACTGAATTTGCCAGTCTTTATTATTATTCCATCCAACAAAGTGAAGGGATACAACCTGCAGCACAACCGCTGCACTTCCTCTTCACTGTCTCACAGCCTCTCTCCTGATCTTAGAGATCTTTACAATGCATAAAACCTAATACATCATTAACCCTAGCCATGTTACAATGTTTTTCTTTTATAAGGGAAATACAATGGGAAAATACCACGGGTTACCCAAAACCATGGGCCCGAAAACTAGTGGCGAAAACAACCCTAAATTTTCTTTCTTGCGGGCGTTGCCCCCGACCCCCTTTTTCGGGGGCATTTCCCCCAAACCCCCCGCTGGCCCTCGCACCCCCTATCCTGGGGGGGGCGTCGACCCCCCCCAGACCCCTTGAGTGTCAGTCCAGGAACATTATAACCAAACCTGGGGTACAGACACGGCTGAATCAACATCTATGAGACTGGAAGATCTGGCTCCACAACCAACAGATGATGATGATGATGATGGAGACCATGAAGATGATGGTGATGACGACGACAATGATGATCATGGTATTCATCATCATCATCATCATATTTGGAATCATCATCATCATCATCATCCTCATCCTCATCCTCGTCTTCATAATCATCATTGTCATCATCAACACCCTCTTCCTCCTCCTCCTCATCATCATCATCAACAACAACATCTTCATCATCAACATCAACATCATCATCATCGTCATCACCATCTTTGTCATCATCATCATCATCATCTTCTTGATCATCATCATCATCATCATCGTCATCACCCTCTTCCTCATCATGATCTTCATCACCATCATCACCCTCTTCATCATCATCATCATCTTCATCATCATTATCGTCATCACCATCATCTTCACCATCATCTTCATCATCATCACCCTCTTCATCATCATCATCATCATCATCATCATCTTCATCATCAACATCATCACCACCACCATCATCTTCATCACCATCATGTTCATCTTCATCTTCATCATCATCATCTTCATCGTCTTCATCGTCATAAGGAGCTTCTCTAATTTTGGATATAAGGAGCTTCTCTAATTTTGTTGAATCATTACTAGTGTGAGATGGTGATGATGAAGATGATGATGATGATCATGAATACAATGATGATGATGATTGTTGATGTATATGTAACTTCGGAATGTATTTCATCTGTGTATTTTATATATATTTATTGTACCCTTATAAGAGATGTGTCATTCCTCTATAAGGAAGTGTCGTCATGTGGATTGACAAGTGTCACAAGTGTGTGTACTTGCCGATGGGTTATTAGACCACCATGTGGGGTCGGCCCTGAATTATATATATTATTATGTGGATGTGCCTAGCTAGACAAGTCGGCCCCATAAGGTCACTGGGCAAAAAGGTTAGTATAAATAGAGATCGGAGATCTCTATTTTACTCACTCGAAAAAGTATCTCACTCTCACTCAGAAAGTGGCGCACTAGTGAGGAGGAGGATCATCTTCTACTAGGAGACTATCTCAGTGTATTTTGGTTGTACTTTGGTTGAGCCATTGCTCTCTTTATCTCTGAGGAAGTTGTGGGGTTTCTCACCTTAGGGTTTTCCCCACGGAAACTCTGTGTCTCTTGTCTCTCATGCTTTTGATTTTTGTGATGCTTGTCATGCTTATTGTGATTGTCATGCATTGATATACTGTATATGTTATTCTCTCAGCAAAGATCCTAAAGTATTGTGAATTAATGCTCAAATTTTAACATGGTATCAGAGCTAACCTTAGAAGAAGACATTTTGCAGTGACATAAACTTGCGTTTCTTGTTTATTGGGTTTCTCTCCATAGATTTTGGAAAAATAGTATATTAGATTGACTCTACTCATCAAGGCGCATCTATCTGTCCAATCAGAATTCAATTTCGAGCATTTTCAGATTTTGCCCTAAAAATTAGGGTTTCGACAAAAATAGGAATTTCTGGAATCTGAAGACACAGCTGGAAGCGCCTTGCAAAAATCGAAGTTTAGAGATTTGGATCGAGATTTTTGGCTGGGTAGGTCTCCGAGAAACTCAAACCCTAATTCAGGGCTCTCCCCAGTGAACCCGGGAGGACAAAAGGTCAAATCTGAAGAGTAAAACTTTGTTGATCTCAAATTCTGAATGCACCAGGATGATCAGCTCATCAAAGTGCATCTTTCTATCCTTTCAGAAATTTGAAATTCACATTTTGAATTTTTAGGGTTTTTTCGACAAACCCTAATCCGGGACCAGATCCAGTTTTCAGCATTTCAAGTGGTAAGACCTAAATCTTTTCTATTTCCATTTGAAGTACTCTTTAAGATGTCTCTCCACACCAAGCTTGAGGATAAGCTTGAAGGGGCTGATAAATTCCGAGCCTGGAAGTATAGGATTGGGTTAATCCTGGAAGAGAATGAGTTGGACTCATATGTAAAATAAGACATCCCTATCCCAGAGGATGAAGAGGCCAAGGTATTGCATAAGAAGAACTTGGTCAAGGCAAAGAGAATCATTGCTGATTCTATCAAAGACCATCTCATACCCCATGTGTCTTCTCTTAAGACACCCAAGGAGATGTTTGACTCTTTGACCAAGCTATTTGAAGGAAAGAACATAAATCGGAAGATGACCTTGCGGAACCAATTGAAAGGAGTAAAGTTTCAGAATGGAGAAACTATTCAATCTTATTTTTCAAGAGTCTCCCAGATCGAGGAACAACTAGAAGCAGTGGATGAAATGGTGGAGAATGGTGAAGTGGTGATGACCACTCTAAATGGCCTACCCAGGTCATGGGATTTCTTTATTCAAGGAATTTGTGCGAGGAAGAAGTTGATCTCCTTCAACAGATTGCGGGAAGAATGCTCTCAAGAAGAAGCTAGACTTATAGCCCGAGAAGAAAAGATGGGAAATGAAGATCAAGCTCTCACAGCACGTGCCAATAAAGGCAAGTCCAAGAAGGAATCATCTCATAACAGAAGATCCTCACACCACCATTATCATAAAGATAAGAAAGATCTCAGATGCTTCAATTGCAATGAGAAGGGAAACTTTGCTTCAGATTGTCCCAAGAAGAAGAAAGACAACAACAACAACTTCAATAAGAAGAAGAAGAATAACAAAAGAAGATATCATGCTCATGCTGCCGAAGATGATGAACCCCCAAAGAAGAAGGCTAGGGCAGAAAGTAATAGTGATGATGACTCATCAAGTGAAGAAGAATATGTTCTAATTTTTGCTCTCACAGGTACTATCTCCCATGGTTGTAATGATTGGTTGATTGACAATGGGGCTTCCAAACACATGACTGGGTTTAAGGAATCTTTTGTGAATCTATCTGAACATGAATCACCCCATAAGGTGAAACTTGGGGATGATTACCAATACCCAATCAAAGGAAGTGGTGAAGCCTCCTACAACCTAGATTCTAGAAAATATTTGAAGATGAAAGAAGTCCTTTATGTACCTGGGTTCAAAAAGAACTTACTCTCTATCTCTGCATTGGATGCAAAAGGTATGAGGGTTGCATTTGTGGATGGCCAAGTCCTAATGTGGCCAAAGCGAAAGAACATAGATGATGCAGTAGTGATTGGAGAGCAAGAGGGAGGTTTGTATAAATTGAAGGGACAACCTGAACATGCCATGGTACATGAATCCATGGAGCCAAGTGAACTTTGGCATAGAAGACTTGCTCATATGCACTATAGAGCACTTCCAATTGCAAGCAAGGCTGTAGAGGGTCTTCCCGAAATCAAGACCAAACATGAAGGTGTTTGCAAAGGATGTGCAAAAGGTAAGAACATAAAGAAGGCTTTCCCAAGCAGTGAAAGCAAGGCAAAAGACATCTTGGAAATCATCCACTCAGATGTATGTGGTCCTATGTCATCCAGTTCTCTAAGTGGGTATGTTTACTATGTCTCATTTATTGATGACTTCTCCAGGAAGACTTGGGTATACTTCTTGAAGAACAAAGATGAGGTGTTTGATAAGTTCAAGGAATTCAAAACCTTGATGGAGAATCAAACTGACAAGAAGATCAAAACATTCAGATCCGACAATGGTGGAGAATTCACCTCAAGTCACTTCAAGAAGCTTTGCAGTGATTCAGGGATTAAGAGGGAGTTGACTGCTCGTTATAATCCTCAACAAAATGGAGTTGTAGAAAGGAAGAACAGAACTATCATGGAAGCAGCAAGGGAAATGCTGCATGACCAAGATCTACCTATGCATCTATGGGTAGAAGCAGCTAGAATAGCTGTATATGTGCAGAACAGAACACCCCACAAGATATTGGACAACAAGACACCAAAAGAGGTCTTTTATGGGTTCAAGAAGATTGATGTCAGCAAGGATGAATATAAGTTCAAGGACAGGTAATCCAGGAAGCAAATATCAAGAGGGAGCACACTCTAGCAGCTCTTGCAAGGATGCAGATTTTCAAAAGGAGTTGACCATCTTCCTAGATTCCACAACCGAAAGGTGTAGAAGAAGCTACTTCAGCAGCTCCTGCCAGGAAGCAAAGACTCAGAGGGAGTCCACCCAACAAACAAACAAATATAAGTATTTCAATTGTCATTTCTTGCCCATTTTGTTTGTTTAAATAATATTATGCTTATGTTCCTAGACTTAGGAGATGTATTTTGCATATTAGAATGATTGCATTAATGAACAGTATACTACTAATATGCATGTGATGGGTAAGTGGCCTATGGCACTGTACAACATTCTAGTGCTACTTATCTAGAATGAAACCTCTTTGTTGACATGTTGGGAGTAGTGCAAACTCTTAACAATGAGCTGGTAGAGACTGGAAGGCATCTAGAAAGTTGTGGAACATGGATAAATGTTGTATTGAAGCATTGGCTAAGATAACTGCATGACTGCATGACATATTTCTTTATGTGTAAAGAATTTGTTCTGAAAATTATGAGATGTTTCTAATCATGCAATTTAACTTGTTTTGTAGGAAAGACCGTATTTATTCACCTACAAAAGGACTACAACATTTGTTCCAGCAACAAAGATATTTATTGAAGATATTGAAGATATTGAAGTTACTAGGATCTGGGATGAAGAGATGGAATGCCATGATTCGTCGATCATGAAGAATGATGTTTGGGATGCAGTCCCAAGACCTGAAGGGAAGTTTGTTATGAATTCCATATGGATCTATCAAGATCAAGCATGCTGCAGATGGAAGCATAGAGAAATATAAAAGTGATGAAATAGAAGATACACCAGATCATTAGAGAAATTTTGAGGTAAAAAAAGGGCCTCAAAACAAAGAAAATGTACTATAAAATACAACCAATCACATTCTAGTAGATGACATCATCCCCCTTGGTGAGGTGGCATTGCATGAGTTAAGAATGCTTATTTGTCAAATTTTCTATGGTGGATGAAAACACATAGTTAACCAAGGTAGTGGTGTAAGTACTTTTAAGTCATAAAGTAAAGTACTCATAATGATAGTCTTTTCATAAAATAATATTATTGTAATTTTCAAGTAAAGTACTCATAATGAATGTCTTTTCACACTTTCTCATAAAATAATATTATTGTTATTTTCAAGTGAAGTACTCTTAATTCATAAAGAAAGTCCTTTCACATTTTTTTATAAAATAATATATTATCATTTTTATGTTTTTAATTAAATTATATATTCACTCCATTCTATTTAATAACATAATGTCAAACTAATAAAGAATAATAATAGATTTAATAAATAATAATAATAATAATAATAATAATAATAATAATAATGCAATGTGGATTATAATAATATTATTGACATTTTACATGTAAATAAATTCTCAATTAAATTACATTATTAAATTCATGACAAAAGTACTAAATATACAAAATCAACATAAAATTAAAAAAATAACTCTTAAAAATGTTTTTTATTATTTAATTTCATTTGCAAGTTCAAGACAAATAAATGCTAAAGGACAATAAAGTTTTGGGAATTTACAATGAATTTTAGTGACATCAATGTAGACTTATTTTATTAATTTTATTTCTAGTGAATTTTGAAAAGTAACTCAACCATGGTTACTTATATTGTGCATAGAAAATAGTGTGGGAGGTGACTTGTCATATATACCTACCCCATAAAACCCCCAATTCATAATATTTTAATATATCTCATATTTTTGTAGTACATCTCTTAGGAGGCCCTTTTTTGACCTCAAAATCTCTCTAATGGGATTTCAAGACAGCTTTCTTGAATGGTGTAGTTGAAGAAGAAGTGTATGTGGAGCAACCACTTGGTTCTGAGACACATGACAGGGAGTCATATATGTGCAGAACTTGGGTATGATGCACCACTTTCAAGGTATGGAGGTGTGGCATAGTGCAGATCGAATCTTCCTTGGACAAGGGAAGTATGCAGTAGAGATCCTAAAGAGGTTCGGGATGATGGACTGCAAGGCTATGGCCACACCTATGGCATCGAACCTGAAGCTTCTGTGTGATGCTTCATATGAGCTGGTTGATATCACTATGTATCGTTAGATGATTGGGTCCTTGATGTACCTGACGAACATGAGACCAGATATTTGCTTTGTGGTGAACACATTGAGCCAGTTCCTGATGGATCCGAGGAGTGTTCACCTGGTTGTTGCAAAGCATATTCTGAGGTACCTAAAGGGTACAGTGGATTATGGGCTCAAGTATGAGGCGAATCAAAAGTTTAACCTACAGGGTTATGTTGATTCAGATTGGGCTGGCAGTTCTGCAGATAGGAAGAGCACATATGGGTGCTGCTTCAGTATGGGATCAGGTGTGATCTCTTGGTTCAGCAGGAAGCAGTCCTGCGTATCACTAAGTACAGCTGAGGCAGAGTATGTTGCAGCCTATTCAGTTAGTTGTGAGGTAGTTATTTGATCTCCCGTTGGATGCTACTGGTATCTTTTGTGATAACCAGAGTTGTGTGAAGTTGTCCGAGAACCCAGTGTTTCATGACAGGTCGAAACACATAGAGATCAAATATCACTATATCAAGGATATGGTGCAGAGAGGAGCTGTGAAGCTCCTGTACATTGCGACGGACGAGCAGATTGCAGATGTGCTGACAAAGCCACTAGCCAGGGTGAAGTTTGAGTACTTCAGGGAGAGGCTTGGTGTTCTTCAGATTAAGGACACTTCGAAGAAGAAGTGATGGACACATTTGCTGAAGCCATTCCAAGCATGTTGGAAGGAGGATCCTTCACATGGCTGTGGATGTAAGTGCTGGATGACGAGCATCAGGATGATGTTCTGGTTTCTGCTGGATATGATCAGTTGAATCATTTTTATGTATGTATGTATGCATCATGTTGGATGCTGGATATGATCAGTTGGAACATTTTTATGTATGTATGTATGCATCATGTTGGATGTTGGATATGATCGGTTGGATCATGTGTATGTATTTTGTATATGCATCATGTTGGATGCTTGGACCATGTATCTGTATATGTATCAGGTGGATACATTGTATGATCAGGTAGATCATGTATATTGATATGTATCAGGTATGATCAGGTAGATCATGTATGTTGATGGATATATTGTGTGGATCATGTATCTATGTATCAGGTGGATACACTATGTATGATGATATGTATCAGGTAGATACTTGGTGTGCATCAGATGGATGCATTGTATGATCAGGGTGATCGCGGATGATGAGCTTCTCCAGATGACATGTAGCAGGATGTTGCAGTGATGATGATTCGGATGATCATGTGTACATCAGGATGATGTATGGTGAGTATCAGGTTGATACTTTGTGGCCATGGAACAGGTTGTGCAGATAAGCATGTAATTTGTGCCCTGGGAGATTTGCAGATGGTCTTTCGAGGTTTTTCCTATGGCATGTAATTCGTACCCTGGGACATCTGGAAAATGCTCTTTCGAGGTTTTGCTTTGGAGGACATATAATTTGTGCCCTGGGAGATCTGCAGATAGTCTTTCAAGGTTTTTCCTATGGCATGTAATTTGTGCCCTGGGATATCTGGTAGATGCTCTTGCAAGGTTTTGTCCTATGGCATGTAATTTGCTCATGGGAGATCTGGACAGGATGAAAAAGGCCTCAGATGCTTCAGCCAGGTTTTTCCATGACCACATGTAATTTTCTCCTGGGAGATCTGGACAGGATGAAAAAGGCCTCAGATGCTTCAGCCAGGTTTTGTGGTGAGATCACATGTAATGTGCTCCTGGGAGATCCGACAGGTAGAGCCGTGTGCTCGTAACAACCTGGGATGCTTCAGCCAGGTTTTGTGATGGGTCACATGTAATGTGCTTCTGGGAGATCCTACAGGTAGAGCTGTGTGCTCGTACTAGCCTGGGATGTTGCAGCTAGGTTTTGTGACGCACGGAATAAGTCCTGAGAATTCCACAGTATGGCCAGTGATGATGAAGACCTGCAGGTGGTGGGCCTACATCCAATATGAAAAAGGACTGGCTCTGTAGAACTTCCTATGACGAGTAGAGTCAGAGATTGGTTGAGATAGCAGCAGCAGTGACGATGATGATGATGATGCATCAATGACGATGATCCCGAGAAGAAGACTTGTCTAGCAGAACTGTGTCGAGAAATACCTTCCTAGTTAAGAGGGAGTGTTGATGTATATGTAACTTCGGAATGTATTTCATCTGTGTATTTTATATATATTTATTGTACCCTTATAAGAGATGTGTCATTCCTCTATAAGGAAGTGTCGTCATGTGGATTGACAAGTGTCACAAGTGTGTGTACTTGCTGATGGGTTATTAGACCACCATGTGGGGTTGGCCCTAAATTATATATATTATAATGTGGATGTACCTAGCTAGACAAGTCGGCTCCATAAGGTCACTGGGCAAAAAGGTTAGTATAAATAGAGATCGGAGATCTCTATTTTCCTCACTCGGAAAAGTATCTCACTCTCACTTAGAAAGTGGCGCACTAGTGAGGAGGAGGATCATCTTCTACTAGGAGACTATCTCAGTGTATTTTGGTTGTACTTTGGTTGAGCCATTGCTCTCTATATCTCTGAGGAAGTTGTGGGGTTTTTCACCTTAGGG